>CM061546.1:22903238-23593238 GCA_030864215.1 Capsicum pubescens | reverse complement strand
GCTCCCCCGAACGGCCTTGTTAGTAAACCACAACGTAGGTCAGCCTTTAGGTCATTCTTATGTGTATCATATTGAGACCTAGCGAGGACCACACGGCCCTTTGTAGGAGACTCGCCTTTAAAGCATCTCTACGTGCTAAAAAATGTTGCATCTTTGAGGGTAACGTGGTCATTTGATAGACTCATTTTGGGGAAAACATATGCTAGATTTAAAGGAAGGTGTATAGGCATGGAAAAAAAAAAAGAGTTTCGCAGTTTTTTTAGAGTTCTTTATGACTTTTATTTTTCACAATCCAAAAATTCAAAAATATTTTCTTACCTTTTTCATGCATTCACTCAAAAAAAAAAAAAAACTCAAAAAGATTTTCCCTTTATCTCCTTTAGCATGCATTCATGATTAAAGATTCCAAAAAAAAAAAAACATTTTTAGGAGCTTTTTATAAAAGGAAAATTCAAAAAAAATGGTAGAAGTTTTGTACATTTTATATAACGAAAATACCAAAAAGATTTTTTTCTTTCATAGTTATTGGTGTCAGTTTTATGTGAAGTGTCTAATTAAAACCCCAAAAAAGATTTTATTTTCATCGTCTGTCTTTAGTCGTGTCTCTCATTTCAGGGTTTAGTTTGTCATTTAGTCCTTAATTGTCCAATCCGGAAGAACTACACACCTCTGATTCTCCTCTTTGGGGAGTGAGATACGTAGGCAACCTATTGTGAGTTCGGAGATATTATTTCAAAAATCAAAAAATATTTTTCTTCACTCTTTATTTAGAGTAGGTATCGTATGCAACTTTAAAAGAAAACGACAAAAATATTTTTCTTTAATAGGTTCAAGTTTCATTTTCACATGAAATTCAAAAATCGAAAATCCAAAAAGATTTTTCTTTGGTAATCATAGATTTCGTTTTGTATAGGAATTTCAAAGCTGAAAATTCAAAAAGATTTTTGTCAATTCTTTTGATAATTTGTTATTTTCTTTTCTTCGTAAAGTTTCAAGTAAAAGAAAAAGAAAAGAGTTTGATTGGCCATTTTGGCAAGACTTCACGAACTACGCACACCTGATTCTCCTCTCTCAGAGGTGATATACGTAGGTGCTTTTCTTGGGTTCGGTGATCTTTTCAAAAGAAAATAGAAAAAAAGACGTTTAGAAAAATTGTTGAACTCTAACATATTTGTTTCCTCTTGTTCAGTTAGTTTAAGGTGGTTGGTTTGTGGCATTTTGGCTGGTCCTCCATATTGCGCTAAGTCACCAAGAAAGTTATGGCCAACAAGTATATCGAGTTTTTTGTCACTAATCATATAGGGAATTAGGGAAATGAGAATTTAGGAGCTAAGAAGAGATTCGAAAATTAAGGCAGCAAATGATAGAAATGCATCGAGCTTGGGCTAATGGGTTGCCGCCTCCTCCAGTTCCCACTGATAATCTGGAATATTTTTCTAGCTTGCATCCCGTGTCACATGCACAATTTCCCATTTTTGTTGACATATCACAACATGAACCAGGATTGACTCCGGGACAACAATATCCAACCACTTCCAATTTTCATTTCCTCACTCCCCAATCCAAGACTACCACATACTCGGCTCCACCTGTTGTTCATGCCTTTGAGGCTCCACCCCCACCTTAAGCTCCTACTTTTGATGTTCATCCACAAGTTGTGCCTCCCTACTTTACAAGAGAGCCTACATTGGATATTACTAGTGACCAGCGTTACACTTCCGAGCCTACAGTCAAGTTGACTGGTCTTTACGGTGACATTCACCCGCCTGAATTTCCTCCTAACACTGAGAATCTTGTTATGATAGAAGAACAAGAGGAAATGACTAGAAACTTGAGAAGTTTGGAACTGGCTATGAAGAACTTGCAAGGACTTAGAGGTTACAGAAGTGTCTCATATAAGGACTTATGCATGTTTCCATGTGTCAACCTTCCTCCTGGATTTAAATTGCAAAAGTTTGAGAAATATGGCAGACATGGGGATCCAGTAGCATATTTGAGGCGCTATTGTAACCAATTAAGAGGCACTGGAGGGAAGGAAGAACTACTCATGGCCTATTTCGGGGAAAGTCTTTCAGGCCTAGCTTCGGAATGGTTTGTTGACCAAGACATTGACAAGTGGATTAGTTGGGATGACCTAACTAATGAATTTGTGCAACAATTTCAATACAATGTGGAGTTGATCCCTAACGAAAAATCCCTAACTGGTAGAAAAAAGAAGAATACTGAGAGTTTCAGGGAGTATGCGATCAGATGGCGTGAACAAGATGCTAGAGTAAAACCGCCAATGAAAGAAAGCAAAATAGTGGAGGTGTTTATTCAAGTGCAGGATGAAACATATTATCATCACTTGTTACCTATATTAGGCAAGTCATTTATTGAGGTCCTTAAAATGGGGGAGATGATAGAAGAGAGAATTAAGACTAGTCGCATTGTGAATTTTGCAACATTGAAAGCAACAACTTAAGCAATTCAAAAGGGTTCAGGAAGTGTTGGGGAGACAAAGAATGAGGAATTTGCATATTTTGTTGTAGTTGGACATCAGGAAAGGTCAAGAAGACCTCGTCGTCGTCACTCTCAGGCTCAAACCCAAATTCATGCCCAAGCTTCACATAATCACTCCTAAAATCCATTATACTTTGTTCCTTCAAATCCATATCCAGTGTATAATGCATAACCACATGTTCAACCCCTATCTTACCCATAATGGAACACACCAACTCCTTAGAGTTGTCCTCTAACTCCACAAATATACCAAAACCCTTCTAAGCCTGATTTTCGATCCAAGCCAAACGATGAAATAAGACAGAAGTTTAGAGATAGTTTCACACCAATTGGAGAGTCATATGCCAGTTTATTTCAGATATTGGTACAATGGGGCATGATCACTCCTCTCTTTGGGTTCACTCTTAATCGGCGTTCAAGAAATTTTGACCCTAATGTACAATGTGCGTATCATTCTAATGCTCAGGGTCATAGTATTGAAGATTGTCGAGATTTGAAAAGGGAAATTGAAAAGATGATTCAAGATGGATCGATTATGGTGCAAACATTGACAGTGAGGAAAGCTCTAGTCACATTGATATGCAAACCAGTGGCTAATTTGTCAGGATGTGCAATTGAAAAGTCACCCCTCTCCCTACTAGGAAGAGGTCTGATAGTTTTTTTTTCTTTCTATTTTCCAAAGTATTTCAGGGTTGTAGTTTGGGATCTATCTTGTTTTGTCCCTTTGTCATTTATGTTCAAACCCTTTTATCTTTTATTTCAACTAAATGAAGTATCCCTTTCCTTTTATGTTTTAAATATATGTTATTTGTTTGTTTTCTTTATACAGTATATTTTAGGTTAATTCTAGTGATATGACATGCTAGCGGAATTTTCAGCCAGATCTTAAGATCCAGTTTAAGCATGAGCATTGAATCAGCGGGCTAAAGTTAGGAGAAACATCTGAGAAAATAGTTAGAATGCTGAGACATTTGGTGACAATTTGAAGCCTTCTTTCAAAATTAAGGCAATTATTTTGAGAATCACAAGAATAACTTGGTCATCAATTGAAAAGCATAGCTCAATTAGGTCAAACAGTGTTTGCGTGATCCTATCAAGAGGAACAGAAAGAAAATCAACTTCACGAAAGCATTATGAGTCATTCAATGTGAGGGATGTAAAACAAAAGTGGAGTTGTATTTTTGACAAGTATAGAAAAGAGGTGACACACATGTTCGGGGCAAGTTAGTGTTGTAAAACATGTCATAAGTGATGTTGATCGTGCACTTTCACATTGCATGTTATGTACTAGTATTTTCAAGGATTGATATGACGAAGGCATTTTATTCTGCTATCCAAACATTGTGTCATCCTTTGTTTACCCCATTTAAGCCTTAGTGTTATTTTCTTTCATACCCTTTTTTTGGAATCAAGATAAAGCCAACAAAGCTCAAAAGAAAAGTATCGAGCAAGAGAATAGAGTCAGAAATTTTCAAAAAAAAAAAGAAGAGAAGAGAGAAAAATGTGTCCAAGAAGGAAGAAAAGAGTGTCAAGAAATTAGAGTCAGAAAAATCACAAAGAAAAAGAGTCAACAGAAAAAAAAAGTCAGAATCAAGCAAAAAAAAAGAATAAGTTGTCAGAACTACGCATAACCTGATTCTCCTCTCTTGAGGGTGAGATATGTAGGCTGCCCTACTCAGGGCTCGGTCCAACCAAATAAACAATTAGAATTGCCCAGTCAAAAGAAACTGGGCATGAGTTAATCCTCATTGTTTGAGTTGATTCCAAAAGTTGTAAGTCCTACCCCACTTCAAGTGTCGTTTGGGCCCCATGTCATCATTTCTTTCTTACCCTATCCAAAAGCCAAGTTACAACCAAAGAAAGACCTTCAGATCAATCTTCGAGGATGTTAAGGCTAAGCATGAAAGGATATAATGATGCATTTGGGAACTACTTGTCTTCCTCAGCATAAGAAATCAGGAGAGAAATAAAAATAAGAGAGTCTTATTGGTGAAAACCCTCACAGGCACTGTAAGACGATGGTAAGTTGAGAGATATAAAAATAAGAGAATCTTATCGGTGAAAACTCTCACGGGCACCGTAAGACGACTGTGAGATAAGGGAAACGAAGATAAGAGAGTCTCATTAGAGGAAAAAAATGAGAGAAACTTGTTGGCGAAAACCCTTCAAGGCGCCACTAGCCGAATGGGGTTTTAAATGCAATTGAAGCAACTCAGTTTCAAGGCCATTAACTCAACAACAATGGGTAGAAAGTTTGGATGAAAAGATCAAGCTTCTTAACCCAAAATGTATGGCATAACCATTAGAGTTGACTATCATTTTTAGATAAATTTTTTGTTTTTTGTCTAAAATGGGGACATTCATTATCTTTTCTCTCTCTTCTTTATTTTTATTTTATTTTCTTGAGTCAGTTATCCAAATAAAAGTGATTGTCAGTTTTCTCTTGTCTTTGAGTTACGTCCGTGTCAAAACAAGTGAGAAAAGATTTCGAAATTGGCTACTGGCTTCTTCAATTGCACAAGGCAAGACAAAAGAGCCAGCACATACAAAAGACATGATTGTGAGCCGAAATAAGGCATACATAAAGTTCTGTCAACAGACAAGTCTGGGCACTCAAGGAAATACCAAAGTTCAAAGGGTTTATCTGAAGAGTATGGCAAAGCAAAGATACTATGTTTGTTTCAAAGTCAATCTTAATAATCTGAGTTTGGGTCAATGATGCATCAATTCAATGATATATGTAATGGATGGAAGCAAGGTTAAATGTGATGACGGCAAGAACGTTTGCCATGAAAGCCAAAGGCACAAACCAGCCACCATGTTTTAAACTCACAAGTTTTCTTTGATGAAACAGGTAACATATTACCTTCAAAGCAAGGACTTAAGAGCGTAAATATCAAGGGCGGAAATGCCTCACTTTTACAAATGCAGGAAGAAATATTGTTGCACAGGTTTGATAATCAAATCATGGTAAAAATTCATCAGCCTATATCCCTCGGAGACACACTTTCTTGTCCAGGGATTTTAGTTTTCATCTGTCAGGTGATACACTTCTTAAATTGAGCCTTGATTCCTATAAGACGTGCCTTTTAGTCGAGTCATCCCCTTTGACACCTAGAAGACATACCTTTTAGTTGAGTCATTCCCCTTGATTCCTATAAGGCGTACCTTTTAGTCGAGTCATCTCCCTTTGATTCCTATAAGATATAGCTATTAGTCAAGTCATTTCCCTTGACCCCTAGAAGATATATCTTTTATTCGAGTCATCCCATTTGACACCTAGAAGACGTACCTTTTAGCCGAGTCATTCCCCTTGATTCCTATAAGGCGTACCTTTTAGTCGAGTTATCTCCTTTTGATTCTTATAAGACGTAGATTTTAGTCGAGTTATTTCCATGGATTCCTATAAGACATACCTTTTAGTTGAGTCATCCCCCTTGATTCCTAGAAGACATACCTTTTAGTCGAGTCATCTCCCTTGATTCCTATAAGACTTACCTTTTAGTCGAGTCATTCCTTTGATTCCTATAAGACGTACCTTTTAGTCGAGACATTTCCATGGATTCCTATAAGATGTACCTTTTAGTCGATTCATCCCCCTTGATTCCTAGAATACGTACCGTTTAGTCGAGTCATCCCCTTTGATTCTCATAAGATGTACCTTTTAGTCGAGTCATCCCTCTTTGATTCCTATAAGATGTACCCTTTAGTCGAGTCATCTCTCTTTGATTCCTATAAGACGTACCTTTTAGTTGAGTCATTCTCCTTGACTCCTATAAGACTTACCTTTTAGTTTTGTCATTCTCCTTGATTCCTGTAATGATGTTACTTTCACAAAAGTCCTTTGTGTCACGACCCGAACCGAGGCCCTGGCCGTGACGAGCATTCCAAACCATGAAGGCCCGAAACACCCCTATCTATCTGGTAATCATGCACACAATTCATATGATAATAATAAATGCGAAAGATACGCAATATTATGGAAACATGGTCATAAATCAAATGAAAAATCAATAAAGGGGAAATTAATGTCCCACAACATCTATCGATATCTGAACAACCATCTGCAAAATCTCTATTTAATGACTGAAATAAATTACTGTCTGAAAACTGGGACAAGGCCCCCAGTAGACCCAAAACTACTAAATGATAAATGAACTAACAGACATCAGGCCTTCCGAAATATAGAAGGCTCACCACTTGATTCTGCAAATCTGTCGGAAGAGATCTACTGGTTATTTGGACCCCTAGACTATGCCTCCAAACCTGGGAGGGAAGGGGGTCAATACAAAAGTACTGGTACGCAGAGAAATCAAAACAAAAATATAACATTTTTACAAAATATAGGTGAGAGCCATTATAAAGAAGTTTCATATCAAATCATTTGAAAATCACATGGGCATAATGTAATGATTTTTCAACACCAATGCAATGCATTTGAGCTAGGTGGAATACCCTACAATTTGTAATTCCACGACTATGTGGAATCCGCCTTTTAGCTCGATGGCTGAGCCTCCAATCCAAGTAGCCGCCAGGATTTGGAGCCAGTGATACCCCCCATGTGAGCACACCGTGGGAATCACCCCTGTGAGATCCCCCAAATAATTTTATTAATCCTTCCATGTAGGATACAATATCATATAACCCGTATCGGCAACTACCGTTTCCAGCGATGAGCCCTTTCACTCAAACGCCTTCTTCGGGTATCCATTTTTCTCATGAAAATTAATGCACTCAAACTTTTTTCAAATCAATCACATGTCATACTCTGTAGGGTATCGTCATACCCGACTTGCATGTCATCAGTATCATATCATTTTCTTTATTCAGTCATCATATGCAACATATTTCAACATGAACAAAACAACCCTCTCTTTGAAAGTAAAAAACCATATCCAAATCATGGCATTTTTTTAGACATTTCATGACATGCATTTTAAGATGATTTCAAACAATTCATATCATGTGAAAATTTAAAACAACATCATATCAAAAGAGGGGTTCCATGTAAATCATGCTGTCAATTTATCATCATTTTGAAACACATGCATATACATATATAATATATCAAATCATTTCGGGGAAAGGCCTAAAAGACCACAACAATATTATTGAAACATTTAAAACATAATTATATTCATAATTTTCAAAACCCCCATTGAGAAACATGATTTAATTGCCCATGAGATTTTTAGGATAAACCCACGTACCTTGATTAAGGAAAAAAGTGGATGATTCTTGAAGCCTTTGTTGTGGGGATTCCAAATCTTTAATCACTTTCGAAAACCCACGGTTGAATCTTGATTTATTTGTTTTTTTTTTTAGTTTGAAACCCTAGAGAGTGTTCTTGAGAGAAAATTTGAGAAAAAAATTATATTTTGATAAATTGGGGGCTAAATCTGGTGTTGTAGAAGAAATTTGGGTGAGGTGAAATGACTAAAATGCCCCTAAGAAGACAAACAAAGTCGAAACTGTCCCTCAGTTGATAAGCTGACAGACTGAAGTAAAACGGGTATAACTCCTTACTTAGATGTTGGATTTGTATGAAACCTGTTGCATTGGAAAGAAGACTCAAAGAGCTTTCATTTTATCAGTAGCATCTCTTACAGTTCATTATATTCAGATAGTTATGATCGTTTAAAGTTGACCCTGAAATACTAAAAACTGGGCAATAGGCTATGCGTTTTGCTACTGTTTTGAAATCCAAACGCAGCCTTATGCGTTCCAAAATTTTTTGAAACTTATCCGAGATGTACTATGAGCTTTCCCGATCGTAACACAACTTTAAAATATAAAAACGGATGTCGGGAAGGTTGAAAAGTTGTATCCTGAAGATTGCCAGCTAAAATGACTCTAAGTCCTCATTACACTTCGAAAAATTTTCAAGTTTTTAAGTCTAAGAGCACTCTATTAAAGGCTAATCCATGCACGACTTTTACGGGGTGTTACATTATCTCCCCCTTGAGATCATTCGTTCTCGAATGATGGGTAGGAACTTGTTGAAGACTTAAAGGTATGGAATAACGCGGACACGACATGTCCTCTAATAAAGAATACGCTGATCTGAAACATGACCATATGGATGGAACTACTGATATTCTGAATTCTTATATCGGACATGCATATATGATACATGGAATACAAGACTGAAGCTACTCATAAGCTGAGTTCTCATAATGAATATGCATATCTAATGCATGGATTTTTTACTGAGTTATTCTCATGAACGCAGAACTGAATGAACTTTTTCTATTAGACATGCATTTCTAATGCATGCATATCTGACTGAACTGACGTATGAACGTATGACTGAATACACAATGATCACTGGTGCGAAGCTTGTAATAAGAATCTATGCATGCGACTGAATTGGGGTATCTCCCCCTTGGGACACTATGTCCCTCTATGAATGCACAAATCACTAAGATACTCGAAAAAATTGAGGCGATGCACTAGGCACCTACGAAGTGAGTCATAACTGAACATCTGGAATCTGAATCTAGTACATGACGCATGTAATGAGTTATACTCGCAACTACTAGTATACTCTATCTTGGAATAGTAACATACTTGAGATTTTTGGGTAGCATGATTAAATGAAAAGACGAGAAAATAAGTCATGTGAATCTGACTGCTAAACTGATTTGCTGTCCACATAGACTGAACTATACTGGAAACTTATACTCAATCTGGAGTATCTTATCAACACTCCTCCTAACGAAGTCCTAGTAGCACTAGGTAGCAAAAGATCTTGGGTATGAGTCACACAAGACATCTGACTATAGGATCCTAACATTGACATTACTCTGCAACCTGGAATATAGACATATAACTCATAAATCAGGATGGAATTGTCAGACCTTTGGCAATACAACTTCATACTTTCAAGCTTAGCACACTTCTCGAATATCCCTTAACTATACTATTCCCTATAAATATCATATCCATTCAATTCAGCTTAAAATTCTCATATGAGCATTGACAAATTTTTCTACTAATGGCTAAAATAGCTTAATCCTTACACCGCGATCAAGCCTAACTCTAAGTCACAAAAATACAACATGCTACACCACACTATTATTCTAAACCATATGATGCCACCTTCTATACCTCTTTTAAAGATCACATCCTAAGCATAACATGACTTACCACTTTAATGACTACTCTGAACTCTTAATATGAAGTCGTTAATACATATTGTGACCTTCCACTACAATCCCAAAACGTCATTCAAGCCTATTTTATAACCACATGTTAACCTCAAGGAAACCACCCATAAATACATACTTCACATAGTTTCTAAACTATTGTCAATATAACTCCCACGCGCTACCCTAAGACATACACACACAAACTTTTCCACTAATTATCACATGTATCAAAGACTTGGCCCCAAATCTTACTTCATACTTATGGCCTTATCTAAACAAGCATACTATGATCTTTCACCAACAAGAACATTTACATCATCACCACTATAATTGCATAGAGAGGGTTACTAAAAGGTTAAAACATAAGACCCTGAAGCATGAAAAGATTTTTATATGGGACTGAGCACACTATAAAGAGTGAGTACATGCGCCATGAGTTGCATGACCTCAACTAGAGTTCATAACATAAGGAATGTGATTTTGACTACTTGAATGAACTAGAACTCATTATCTTGGAACTGGAAGAGTACGTGACTCTCTATCATATACAGGAATCATGAACTAAGATCAGGAAACTGGATCGTAAGGCATGAGTAAGCATCTGAATAACTAAAAAAAATACTGAGGTAGGAATGGAATGAGATTCACCCTCACTTTCTGATGTTCTAAATCATATTGCATCACTACTAGAATCTAAGAGCCTTACTTGGTCATTCATTCTATCATCTCCCCCTTAGCTTCAAGTCATCATCTAGAGTTTGGGATATCCCTTACCAGATTCTAACTGAACTACACTTACTGCACTCTAGGGTCTGAAAAAAATGACAATGCATGCATATCGTAGACTTAACCCGAATGACTACCTTCTGGGATACACTCTATCTTTCCATAGCCACCAATAGTCATAGTATAATGCTTGCACACTTATTTCTATCGGTTCAACCTTCAAAGCTCAAACTTAGATCCTAACAATTAACATGTCTATTTAGATCACCATATACCATCTAACTAGTCTTTCTCCACTTAACAATTCAATGGTACCACTAGCCACGCACAACAAGTAATAGCCCTAGAAAGAATGTCGCAACCTCATGTCAACTTAGGCATACTTCTACATCATACATACAATATCATACATTACTACGAATCAAATAAGCCTAATCTCTTGCGTACACCATTCAATCCTATTAGATCACTTCCATAAAACCAGTATCATTACCCAATCAATCATCACAACTATCTTAATGGGCATCAACTGTTCAAACTTAGTGTCTAGTGCTGAACGTAAACATGATTTACAACCCAACCTTACGCATAATTCTCACTTGAAAACTATGAAATAACCATCAAGAAACACTAGTACACTAGAACTTCATAGCCACAAAAAAATCGATCGTGACCTTACAGTTTTCCTCATCATAATCCGTTAGCATGTACAATTTCAACACATCAATCCTATTAATATAGTCCCACAAAACATACATCATCAATCTCTTGCCACTATTCTTACATCCGCATCCTACATTAAATTTAAGCCTATAGTTTAGCATCAATCATCTACCATCAATGATGAGGGCAACATAATATGCTAGTCCGTAAAATTGACACATTCTATTCAAACACCTCAAAATTTGCTACATGCCTTCTCATAAGTAGTACTAGTTTAAAACTACCAACGAAAAAGTCAAGGGGTAAGGTCACATAATAGACATGATCAACCTTAATCTGATAGTATAACCCCATACTATCTTATCTACTTATGCGGCTTTCTCACCTCATACTTACTTACTCAATTACTCACTTAGACTACCCTCAATTTCCAATAACCATGAGTCTATAATTATAACTTAATGGCTAATACAGTTATTTTCATACTTCAAGCAACCGACAAATCACCCTGACTAACAACTCCTTCTCTACCTTCTACTAAACTAACACACAAGGACGAATCACCTCTTTACCAACTCAATCTCATGAAAACAGACTCAGCTATACATATATTAAACCAACACAAGAACAACAAGTTGGACAACAAGTTCCTAGTGAATCAAAATAGGCCTCACACGGCTTCACTAGACTTTGATTTTTGTGTTTTGAATAAGAAAATGAGATGAATGACAAGGAAACTATGCTAGTGAATCGAAAGAGCCCCACACGGCTTCACTAGACTTTATTTTTTTCAACAACACTTTGATGACAAGATTACATGAGATAGAAATTTAATACGCAATATCCAATGAACTAAGAATACACATCTTACTCTGTATAAATAAAATTGGAGTCAAAAACTTCCTCCATGGACTACCATACCATCCACACATACTACTAGCTACCACATTAGTTTATCACTATAAAGGGGTAAATCACCCTCAAATATCGGTTATTCAACTAAAACATTTATTTACACAAAAGTCACCCTCACTCTGACTTCTAACTTTGTGACTTCACATCACCGGCTTCTTGGTCTAATCTCACTACCAATAGGTCATGACACCGACACTTTAACTCATACTACTATTTGGGTGGAAATACAGTTCCAACAATTCTGCTACACATCATTCCCTCTTAAGCATGACATCTACCACATAAATTTTTTAAAAGGACTGAATACACTTAACATCGCAGGTTGTAAAGCACGATTTCATCAATATCAAGGTTCACACTCGCATCAATACACTTTGAATCAAACGGACTCTTCTCAAGTTCTTGCACAATTTTTTTTTTAAATCTTATAGGACTCAATCGGAAAGGACTATATCATGTAGATTCTAAACTTTTTGCACTTGAATCACCCCAATAATGGGACATGTTTGAGAACATCAGAGTAAGGAAAGAATTTGGGATGACTTTACTTTCATATGGGCGACACCATAGCACGAATATTGTATGAAAGAGGAACATTCTGACTCTATTGGACGAACTAGAGAATGAAGAAAAGAGACATTCCTAAATGCCTTGTAGCCTCCTGCTTATAAGTGTAGTGCACTATACACCCATAAACAAGACTCTACCCGACGCAATTTTGCAGACACCCTGGGACCATGAACCGTGCTTTGATACCAAGTTTGTCACGACTCGAACCGGGGCCCTGGCCGTGACGAGCATTTCAAATCATGAAGGCCCGAAACACCCCTATCTATCTGGTAATCATGCACATAATTCATATGATAATAAGAAATGCGGAAGATACGCAATATTACGGAAACATGGTCATAAATCAAATGAAAAATCAATAAAGGGGAAATTAATGTCCCACAACATCTATCAATATCTGAACAACCGTCTGCAAAATCTCTACTACATGACTGAAATAAATTACTGTCTGAAAACTGGGACAAGGCCCCCAGTAGACCCAAAACTACTAAATGATAAATGAACTGACAGACATCAGGCCTTCCAAAATATAGAAGGCTCACCACTTGATTATGCAAATCTGTCGGAAGAGATCTACTAGTTATCTGGACCCCTAGACTGTGCCTCCGAACCTAGGAGGAAAGGGGGTCAATACAAAAGTACTGGTACACAGAGAAATCAAAACAAAAATATAACATTTTTACAAAATATAGGTGAGAGCCATTATAAAGCAGTTTCATATCAAATCATTTGAAAATCACATGGGCATAATGTAATGATTTTTCAACACCAATTCAATGCATTTGAGCTAGGTGGAATACTCTACAATTTGTAATTCCACGATTATGTGGAATCTGCCTTTTAGCTCGACGGCCGAGCCTCCAATCCAAGTAGCCGCCAGGATTTGGAGCCAGTGATACCCCCCATGTGAGCACACCGCGGGAATCGCCCCATGTGAGATCACCCAAATAATTTTATTAATCCTCCCATGTAGGATACAATATCATATAACCCGCATCGGCAACTACGATTTTCAGCGATGAGCCCTTTCACTCAAACGCCTTCTTCGGGTATCCACCTTTCTCATGAAAATTAATGCACTCAAAATTTGTCTAAATCAATCACATGTCATACTCTGTAGGGTATCGTCATACCCGACTTGCAAGTCATCAGTATCATATCATTTTCTTCATTCAGTCATCATATGCAACATATTTCAACATGAACAAAATAACCCTCTCTTTGAAAGTCAAAAACTATATCCAAATCATGACATTTTTTTTAGAAATTTCATGACATGCATTTCAAGATGATTTCAAACAATTCATATCATGTGAAAATTTAAAACAACATCATATCAAGAGAGGGGTTCCATGTAAATCATGTTGTCAATTTATCATCATTATGAAACACATGCATATACATATTTAATATATCAAATCATTTAGGGGAAAGGCCTAAAAGACCACAACAATATTATTGAAACATTTAAAACATAATTATATTCATAATTTTCAAAACCCCCATTGAAAAACATGATTTAATTGCCCATGAGATTTTTAGGATAACCCCACGTACCTTGATTACGGAGAAAAGTGGATGATTCTTGAAGCCTTTGGTATGGGGATTCCAAATCTTTAATCACTTTCGAAAACCCACGGTTGAATCTTGATTTATTTGGATTTTTTTTTTTAGTTTGAAACCCTAGAGAGTGTTCTTGAGAGAAAATTTGAGAAAAAATATTATATTTTGATGAATTGGGGATTAAATATGGGGTTATAGACCAAATTTGGGTGAGGTGAAATGATTAAAATGCCCCTAAGAAGACAAACAAAGTCGAAACTGTCCCTCAGTTGACAAGCTGACAGGCTGAAGTAAAACGGGTATAACTCCTTACTTAGATATTGGATTTGGATGAAACCAGTTGCATTGGAAAGAAGACTCAAAGACCTTTCATTTGATAGGTAGAAAATCTCTCATTTCATTATATTCAGATAGTTATAATCGTTTGAAGTTGATCCTGAAATGCTGAAAACTGGGCAATAGGCTATGCGTTTTGCTACTGTTTTGAAATCCAAACGCAGCCTTATGCGTTCCAAAAAATTTCTAAACTTATCCTAAATGTACTATGAGCTTGTCCGATCATAACGCAACTTGATAATCTAAAAACGGATGTCGAAAAGGTTGAAAAGTTGTATCCCGAATATTGCCAGCTAAAATGACTCTAAGTCCTCATTACACTTAGAAAAATTTTCAAGTTTTTAAGTCTAAGAGCACTCTATTAAAGTCTAATCCATGCACGACTTTTACGGGGTGTTACACTTTGATGACAAATTGGGGCAAAATTTAATTCTTAGTTGGAACTTTACTTTTATGGAAAATGAAACCTCATTATAATAATCTCGGTTTGGGATAATTTTCTTTTTAGTTTTGATGTGATTTCAAGAGCCCACCTGGAGAACAGGGTGAAGAAATGAAAAGTCAAGCAACAAAGTAAAGAAGTTGAAAGTCAAGCACCAAGGTTAAAAGTTGAAAGTTAACAGACTGATGAAATAGCAAGTTAGGAGCCCGCCTGAAGAACAGGATAATGAAATTGCAAGTCAGGAGTCCGTCTGAAGAACAGGGTGATGAAATTGAAAGACAGGAGCCCGCTGAAGAACAGGGTGATGAAATGGCAAGTCAGGAGCCCGCCTGAAGCACAGGACGAATAAATAAAAAGTTAAGCAACAAGGTGAAGCAGTTGAAGACCAAGCAACAAGTGATGAAATTGCAAGTCAGGAGCCCGCCTGAAGAATAGGGTGATGAAACTTAAGTCAGGAGTTCAACAGAAGCTGTATAGATAGGATTTTGTAATTTTATTTATCTTTTAACTTGTAATTTTTATTTTGTGATGTAATGACAGAGCCGCGGATCGGAACCTCGACGGGACCTCACTCGAAACTCCAACTCGCTATAGTCCATTCTCTTTCCAATCCTTTGAGATACTTGTGAATTAATTCCCTCGTCACTTGGGTAGGTTTTCCAAAGTCAAGAGTCGGTTTCCCTCCTTCTGTTTTATCCCTTTTGAATAATGGTCGGGACAAAATTCTGTCTCGTTGTCTACTTCTTTTTCTGAAAACACTTTGTGTTTACATTCAAAGGGGGCATGATGTAGACACGTAATTTCGTTCCTTCACAACTTAGTTTCATCGTTTATCCCGTCTTACCATGTATCCTATCCGTGTGGTAATTTTTTCACAAGAAAAAATAAATAAATAATCACTTTATCTTTTTACCTATTTATTTATTTATTTATTTATGTGTCTTTATCCAAATAACAAAAGATTACAAATTTTGTCTTTTTTTAAACCTCCTAACAACCCCTCCAATAAAATAAAGCCACCTCACATTATTCTAATCATCACCACCCTAACTACCCATGTGATCCCCCCTCCTTTTTCTTGTCCACAAAGAAAGAATATTTGTGGGACCCACCAAAATTCCCACATCATAACAAATTCATGCCCATTATAAAAAGAAAATTCTAAGAGGGGGAAAAGGGGGAGTTTCATTCTTTGATCATCATCTTCTCCACAATAACAACAATCACAAAATAATCTTCCTCACAAGAACAATAACAACAAAAAATAAATTAAAAAAATGCACCGGTGAACAGTATCGATAAACGAAAACGCCGTGACAGTAACGGCGCGAAAAGTGACGGTGAACGGATCATTATTTGTCGAGTTGGATTGTTGGTGTTATGGTTCGGCTCGATCGGGTGCGGACTCTCTTTATTCGAATAACATTGAGTTTGAAAGCTTCAAATTGAGGTCCAATTCTACTCTCTTTCTCTTTTTATTTCATTGTTTATTATATTTGGTGTTGGATTGAATATTGTGTTATTGGGTCCTTGTTGGTGATGAATGCGTGTTTATTTTGACTCATGGTTGATTTGCTTGATTATGGTTTGGTGAAATAGTATCTCGTTTGAGAATTGAAATTGGTTTTTTGGGGTGGAATTGAGAAATTGATAAAAAGGGTGAATTTATTTTAATTTTTGTTTATTGTTGTTTTGTTTAATTCGGAATGTTTGTGAACTCGATAGGAGCATATTTTAGGCCGAGAGCTTAATAGGCAAAGCTAGGTTTGGGTAGGAGAATTTAGGGATATCGTTGAATGTTGAAAATTTGAATGTGTGGTGAATATTTTCTAGTTTATCGTACTTGATTCAATTGTACTCATTTGTCCGGGGAATGCCCCGAGGTACTTGTATTATTTTATCCGGGGAATACCCCGAAGTATTTTGTACTCGGAGGACGTTCGTGATGAAGGCCCGAGGAATCGGGTAAGGCATTGGAGCTTAGTCTAGGATTAGTTTAGAATAGGATTTACATTTCCGTATTTTTCTATTTCGGGATTGTATAACTCGGGCTGGACACTATATTTTTATTCATTTTGTTTTGTTTGTTTGTTTGTTTGTTTTACGTGTTTTTGTGTGATTTGTACATCGTAGTGTCAAATTAGCCGATTCATTCTACCAAGGGACCGTGGTCGAACCACGGGATCGAGGGGTGCCTAACACCTTTCCCTCGGTCAACAGAATTCCTTAACCAGGATCTCTGTTGCAAGCCAGTTTTTAAGAGTCAAATCATTTTGAAAAGGATCTTTCAAAGGTGACTTGGCACACCGGATTATGTCAGGTGGCGACTCTGAATAAAAAAAAATGTAAATAATCCTTTTTCGAAACAATCGTTTTATTTTGCATTAATTGCTACTTCATTAATCTTATTGTTTAGCGTACCCATTGTATTTGCTTCTCCTGATAGCTGGTCAAGTAACAAAAATATTGTATTTTTTGGTACATCCTTATGGATTGGATTAGTCTTTCTGGTGGGTATCCTTAATTCTCTCATCTCTTGAACCTATTCGTCGCAGACCCAAAATGCCCCCCTAATTTTTCTCGGTTGTGAGACACATTAAATTTGAATCTAAGTCCCCAAAGAAAATGCAAATCAAATAAAGAAAACACAAAAATTAGAGGGGGGGGGGGGGGTCAAACTTCTTGAATAAAAAGAATACAATTAAAAAAAAAAATTGGAACCGTTCCGAAGAGAATATGTGTCCCGGCACTGCACAAATAAAATCCGGTTATATATCATATATGTGGGTACACACTTTTTTGTGTGTGGGGGGGGGGGGGGGGTACGGAGACCAGGATGAAAAAAAATCAAAATTCGTTTGGAGATGAGTTTGAGACAAAGATTGGAGTGCTATTTCTTGCGGTAGATGTAGTTCAAACCTCGCTTCACACCTCTCGTGACTAGGGGTGTGCATCGATCGGTTCGGTTCGATTTTACATATTATCGATTTGGTTTATCGATTTTTAATTTTTAAATATGTTAAACCAATAATCAAACCAATAAGATATTCTTTATTGGTTTTTGGTTTATCGATTTTTAGTCCTTAACGGTTTGGTTTCAGTTTAACCTATAAGAAAATACTCATAAAATAGAAATAGTAGTAACTAACATGAAAAAAAATCGAATCTTAGTTGCAACCAAAAATGCTACATGATGTGTTTTAATTTATAAGAATCTTCAAGTTTGAACTAAATGTTGTTAGGAGAAATTAAGAGTTTGTATAACTGAAATAATAGGTTTGTTAATTTGTATAAATTAAAGAGAAATTAAGAATATATATATATATATATATATATATATATATATATACTTATTGGGTTATCGGTTTACCCAATAACCCAATAAGAACCGTCCAATAACCTAATAATTTTTAAAAACCATTAAAAAACAGTTAACCCAATAACATTTTTATCGGTTCGATTTATCGGTCGGTTCAGTTTTTACACGCCCCAACTCGTGACATATTGTGTACGTTTTAATTCTCTCTTAAGGGTGCGTCTTATAAGTCTATTTGTACATTGTGATCTCAAATTCCTATAGATATCCATCATAGGCCTATAGTAAGCAACATCGTCCTCTGACGTAAGAAGCCATAATAGGTGCATTAAATTAATGGACGCCAAGTGATTGTTGATAATTCATAGTATTCCTTTAGACCAAAACTCATATTTTTAATTTGGAGGCGAATCTATAGAAATTTGATCAATCGAAAATTAGGTGTCCATATATTCTACTAATTAAATCCACTACACTCATTAATTATCATAAAAAAAAAAAAAAAAAAAAAGATGCATACATGCAATAATAAATTAATATGCTAGTCCTTGTGGTTGTATTAAGTTTGTGATATAGAATTTTAGAATGTTCTTGATGTTTATAATAATAAATTATCATGTATTGTTCATAGAAAATTGCTAATTGAGAAATTTTTTTGAGGGTCTAGGGTAAAAGATCAATGCAGAAAATGATAAAAATATGAAAATTCTGACTCCACCGTCCAATTAATGTGCCTTCATTTATATTCATCTTATGCTCTCATGTCCTATAAATCCATCTGAAGCAATAAAGGAAGATATGAGAAATTTGCTAAAATATTATCTCTTATGTAATTAATTCAACAATATCTTATCTGTAGGTACAAACAAACAATAAGAAAGTCAAGGGTGAAGTGAAGCTCAGTCTTAAAAAGTTCATCTATTTGCGTAATCTAGCAGTTATGCGAGGAAATTTCATAAAATGACTACAATTTGAGCTTAATTAGATATCTATATCTATATCTATATAGTTTGATTAATTATAATTCGTAGCTACAAATTAGAAGGAGTATAGAGGAGAACAAGATTAGGAGGGGAGAAAAGAGCCGAGCCACGATATTGGGAGAGGATGGAGAGAAGCGAGCGAGATTTAGAGAGAGTCGTGAGTCAAGAGAGAAGATGGGTAGATTATGTATTCGTTGTATCATGTTGTATCACGAATACAATTGATTTGTGTATCAACGAGCGGATTTTATCAACGAAAAACTCTTCAATAGAATAATGTTGATAGCTTTCCTTTTTTTTTTTTTTTTTTTTCAGATTCATGTTTTATTAATTTACATAAGTTATCAATTAATTAGATTGCATATGATTGATAGATATGCAATTAGTTAGTGATATGATTGTTCATTTATTTTATTTTTTTTACTTTTCTCAGGCCCTCGATATAAATGCTATTGTTAGATGCTTCAATATTTACTAATTGAAGAACAAATATAAGAGGGACGGATACCGGGAAGAGGAGGAGATCGTAGGATACCGAGAAGGAGGTGAAAAAATTTGACTAAAAAGTATTCAAGTTATATGGTGTTGCAGTGCACTATGTGCCTAATACCTATCGTGATTGAAGAGGAATTGTTGGTGTATATATATGCATTTTATTATTAAATTAAGTGCATATGTTAATTGGTATATATAAATTGTGTATTATGAGTATTATTACTTATATTTGTTAGTGGAAGAATGTGATCATGAGTTTCTTGAAACACCTATAATTACTAAGTCTTTATTTGCCTATTATTCATCCCTTTATGTCTTATAACTCATGTAACCTCAAAGTTATTCATCTACCCACATTACTACCCCTCATTCATCCTATTCAATATCAGTTGTGTTTCTTTCTTTGATGTGTAGAAGAAAAAATGTGAAGTGAAAGAGAGAGTTGAGACAAAGAAAAACTGTTAAGTCTTCAACTATATTCACTATACAAACTATATTCTTATGGTGGATCTTTGGTCTCTTCAACTAATCCGGAGTTGTTTGAGTTGTACATCGTTGATGGGCTGTTGTATCCTGGAGAGGACAAGTCACGAGATATGCTGCTGGATCGGTGAAGATTATGCCGCAGTGGGCTTGAATCTCCTTAAAGAAAGCGAGATATCCGTGCCTCAGCCAAGAAGAAGATTATTTTATTTTCTTCACTTTTATTCATTTTATTTTCAACTGTAATGATTATTATAATTTGTGATATATTACACCAACAGAAATGCATGTAGACCATTGGTTATTGCCCTAATTGATACAACTATATTGCCCTAATTGATATACGTTTATTTTTAATTAATGCGTGATATACGTGCAACACAGGTATATTAAACTAATTTATATATATGTCGGTGCAAGTGTAAGCGAAAAAATGTGTCAACACATACAATTACTTCCATCGTTTTATATTAACCTGATACATTTTAAAATTTTTACTATAATTATAAGCGTAATTTACTAGATTAATTTTATTAATGATGTTTGAAGCTCTAACTTTGATTATTATCATTTTACGTAGTTATTTAAATTAAAGGTACTATGAAAAATTAATTGTTTATATACTTAATATTAGTATATTAGATATTATATATTTAATCCTACTTAATAGTAACATTAACATGATATAAAGTGTCCATATTATATAAGGAAAGGGTCTTGATATACCCTTTAACTTTGTGGTTTAGAGCCTTCGTTTAAAAAGTGGCTCATGTATATTTTTATCGTCCAACAAATAAAGAAAATTTGCTCTTCCATCTAGGGGACTTCTATTTTTCGAGTTAAAACAATTATTTTCTTTTTTAAAAAAAAATTATTAGGAGACTGTATTAGTTACACTTTGTTTGGATGATTGTAACATATTCTTTTTTCCCTGTGTCATAAAAATTTCTTCTTGTTTATCTCTGCCCTGCATAAATCATTGCAATTAAGTCTTATTATTTATATGTGTAAACCATAATTTCATTGATACTATACTATGTCAGTAGGGTCATATTTAGGTGGGGTAATCTGATTTACGTGAATACATGTTTTTCTCCCTAAATTATATATAGTAATGTTATATATTTCTAAAATAATTTAAATATAGATATGTGAACTCGCATTCGAAGTATATATTATTACCCTTTGTCGAACCCTTTTTAGCTGACGTGGCATCTTTGATATGAGCCTCATTTTATATAATAAAGATGTCAAATCAACACAAAAAATGTGACAAAAATACGTTAAAAGGGTAACAAAAATACGCTAAAATTGAGTTCAGGGTAATAGATTGTAAAGTTGGAGTGTGTCGTAGTAACTTTAGCTATAATTCAGAAGTATTGGATGCTTATCTCAAATCTTTTCAAATTGTGAAAAGATTAGTATTATCTTTAAAGTAAAAAGGATGTCACGTAGAATTCTACCTTTTGCCTCTAAAACATAAATTCACAACATGTTTCTAAATATTTTCTTCGTTACTTTCACCGTATTTTATTAACCTAAGACACATCTTTAAAATAAATTAATTAGATGTGTATTTTACTAGATTAATATTATTTATGATATTTTGGAATTTCTAGCTCTAATGATTATTATTTTATGGAGTTATTTAATATCAAGTATAGTATGAGAATTAATTGTTTATGTACTGGGCGTAATATATTGTATATTGCATATTATATGTTTTGCCCTACTAAATACTCCCTTCATTCCAAAATACTTGTCGTGTTTCATTTATTGTGTCAGTTCAAATAATTTGCAAAGTTAAATTAAATTAAATTAAATGAATTTAATATTCTAAAATTAAAATTTGAATATTCAAAAAACTATATGAAAATTAAGTTACAATTTTTCTCATATATCAATGGGATGAATTTTTTTTTTTAGAAATGTTAGTTACACTTAAGCTTTGGAACTGCGATGAAATCAACTTGAGAGAGTTGAAGCTGAAGCACAGAGTTGCTAACGACCCCCAAGTGGATGTTTTAAATGTAAGAATAGATGTTTTCCTATGGAGTATCAGCTTAATATCAAATGGCAAAATGATTAAATGTTTCAGACATAATTTACAAGCAAGTCATGGCATAGTCAATTAAAAAGTTTCGTTGATCATCTAATGTATATGAACAATTCAGATGATGGAAGAAAGCCCTGGTGGCATCGTCAATTTAAAGAAGTAAAAGCCTGCAGATATCTCAGGGAACTGATCTCAATTTGGACCTGATAAAATCCCTAGAGCTGTTGGACCAAGTTTATTGATATGGTTCTTAGAAGAATGAAGAAGCTTTATTGATTGAAAATGATCTGTTTTAATTCACATTGTTAGTGATGCAATCCCTACTTATAGAGAAAATAATTGACTCCACTAACATTCACAGTTGTACACCAGCTGTACACCACTCTCTTTTCTAACAAACTACAACAACCTAACTGACTAGTCTCTTTACTTGACTAGTCTCTTTACTCCCCCTCAAGCTGTTGACCGGAAAACATCAAGGACGCTCAGCTTGGAAAGAAGAAATTGATGTTGAGCTGCTGGAAGTCCTCTAGTCATGAGATCAGCTAGCTGCATGTTGGAGGGAACATGAACTGGTTGCAGTAAACCTGATTTGATTCTTTCTCTGACAAAATAACAATCGATTTCTATGTGCTTAGTTCTCTCATGAAAAATGGGATTAGCAGCAATTTGTAGTGCAGCTTTATTATCACAAAACAACTTTGGTTAAGGTCACTCCTAGCTCTGCCAATAAAGAAACCAAAGAATCATCAATCATGACTACATACCCTGAAACTGACCTTCTTGTGTTGGGACAAGATGCCCAATCAGAATCACAGAAGGCAGTCATAGATGTGATCTCATTTGCTTTAAGTAGAATTCCAAGTCCAGGATACCTTACCACTCTTAGTGCACCATCCATGTGAGACTTTTTAGGTTTCTGCATAAATTGGCTTAATGTTTGTACTGCAAAGCAAATGCCAGGCCTTGTAATAGTGAGGTAAAGCAATTTCCCAACCAGCTTTTGATAACCAAGTATGTCATCTATTTCTGGATCATCAGATGGACCAACTTGGAGGTCATACTCTACAGAAGTTAATTTTTTATTGACCTCTAATGGTGTTGGAGATGGTTTCCACCCACTCAGTCCAATTTGTGAGATCAGTTCCAACACATACTTCCTTTGGTTGAGCAAGACACCTTTGTCAGACCTGAGTACTTCAATCCCCAAGAAGAATCTTAACTGGCCCAAGTCTTTCACCTTGAATGCCTTGTTCAGTGTGTCTTTTGCATGCTAAATTAGAGTGGAGTTACTCCCTGTGATAAGCAGATCATCAACATAAATCAAGATCACTACAATATCATGTCCTGATCTCTGAATAAATAATGAGTGATCATAGCTACTTTGTGTATAGCCACCAGCAATCAATGCATTAGTGAGCTTAATATTCCACTGTCTAAAAGCCTGTTTGAGTCCATATAATGATTTCTTCAGTTTGCATACCAGTTTACTGCCTTATCTCTGAAAGCCTTGAGGTAATTCCATGTATACATCTTCATAAAGATCTCCTTGTAGGAAAGCATTATTTACATCTATTTGGAAGATGTCCCACTTCTTGGAGGCTGCCAGGCTTATCACAACTCTGACTGTCACCATTTTAGCAACAGGTGAGAAGGTATCATGATAATCCAAACCTTTCTGTTGATTGTATTCCTTCGCAACCAATCTGGCCTTGTATCTTTCAATGCTCCCATCAACCTTATATTTAATCTTGTATACCCATTTAGAACCTATAGCATGTTTCCCTGGTGGTAGAGGGACCAGGTCCCAAGTTTGATTTTCCTCCAGGGCTTGAATTTCCAGTTGCATAGCCTCAATCCAGTGTTCATCTGTCGCAGCTTCTTTAAAGTTTTGTGGTTCAATCTAAGCTGAAAAGGCTTGCAGATAGGCTTGATATGCTAGTGAGACACTATCATAAGACAACACATCTGAGATGGAATAAAGGGTCACACCTCCAGACTTACCACCAGATTTAGTGGTTACATAATCCTTTAACCCTATAGGCGGATTGGCACTCCTTGTTGTCCTTCTTAAGTCTGCTGGTTATGGAACAAGTGGAAATGAATGTTCCATTGGTGGCACTTCATCAGCTTCAACTGTGGAATGTTGTATTGTAACGCCCTGATTTTCTGAGCTGGAATGCTACACGGTGCTCATGACCCCGAAGGACCACAAGCTAACCCATGACTAATATTTGTACCTGTAACTGCATAATATACATATAAAAATGCAGAAACATGAATAAAAGGCCGTAAGGTTCAATCTTGAACAATAAAACATCTAAAATAAGGTGGTATCACAGTATCAAAACAAACTGAAAATACTAAATTTTGAATCCGAAAACTCTGTAATCCTCTGAAAGCCTCTAAACTGTTTGAATAAGGAGTTGAAGGAACATGTCTTCAACTAACTCCCTATACTAAAAATAAACTAAAATACTGGAATAATAAATTTAATGATCATGTCCTCGAAAGATGAGGACTCACTGCTAACTGAACTGCTACTACTGATCTGGAATCTGCGCCTCAGAACCTATGGTGTAACATAAAAAAAAAACATCATAGCGCAAATGCATCAGTACAACTAAAGTACTGAGTATACATGGGGGTAGGCTAAATGCACGGGGTTTATATGCATGAACATGCTGACTAATATGAACGTGAGAGTACATACATACATACATAACTACTACTGAAACTCGTGGAGATACTGACTACTGAGTTTGAACTCTGACAACATGAGTTTCATGATACTGAGATACTGAATGACTGATAACATGGATGACTGTATCTAACAGTTTTAATTCTGGGGAAACTATCTGAGTTCCAAACTGTAACTAAATATCTGAGTCTGAGATCAGTCCTAGCTAACGGGTGATCTCTAAAACTGATAATGAGAATACTCAACCGAATCTGAGATTGAGATCAAGACTAACTGTCGGGTGATCTCTATATCTAATAATAAGCATCTGAATATGAGACCAAGCCTATCTGACGGGATGGTCCATGAATCAATAGAACTATCTGAGTTCCTCACTAAGATCGATGACTGTATCTGACAGTCCTGATTTCTATTTTCTACTCTGAAGACTGGTACTGAAACTGTAACTATGGGAAGTAGTCACCTGGCCGACATGCCTCGATACTGAATTGGTGGGGTCTAATATTTTCCCTGATTGGAACAGTGTCAATACCGTGCCACGGGTAGAGACCTCTGCTATGGTTAAGCCTCTCTGACGGGTGACCCTGAATAAGAAGTCAAGCCTAAGGCAATATAATAGTCAAGTATAGCCTTAATCTGACGGGTGACTCTTTTCCTGCGCTGGCTACACAGTTCTGGAGTACAGGGATTGCTACTAACGATTCTGCCTCTCTGACGGGGAAACCGCCATCCCTACACTCGCTCGGTGCTAGTTTCAACTCCCAACTAAAAGACTCTAAACAGATTAACTGAGCTGAACTGACTAACTAAACTTAACTGATTGACTAAACTGATTAACTGAGCTGATAGTATTTTTCTTAGCCGAGCTAAGATGAATTCACTGAATTTCGTTGACTGACGGAAAAGCTACTTGAGATCTGAGGTCTGACTAAGAGTACTGAAATTACTGAGACTACTGAACTGCTGAGATTTCTGAGTTTTCCTGAGACACATGACTTAGGTAAATTCTATGGAACATAGCTTGACTGAGGATGTATTGAAACATGACACTAACTCTAGGCACACAGCTATAGTTTTCGGGTACAAGTACCCCCAGGACTCGATGGAAGGAAACTCACACACATGACTGACTTGATCATAAAAGTAGAGTCCACAATTCACAATATCATAAGTAGGGATTTCATAATAAGCATGGTTTTCAACAAATTATCACATGGACGGGAGTGTACACAACATGGATATACTTGCATGGCTTCAATATCAGGGTCATTCCATATCACAACAATATCATGAGCATCTCATACAACATCTTCAATTCAAGACAATAGCATGGGAATCACGTTGAACATAAATTTAGAACATGGAATAGTCACTTAGGACCTATTATGTCAAAAAAGCATGATTTCTAGTCTCTTAGATATTTTCACAAACACCTTACATGCACATCTTAGGCATAGGTGGATTCATCAAGATTACAAGTATTCAGCCACAAATTTTACATATTTATACATCATATACCACCATAGCTTCACACAAACATATAAAAAATCCTATCTTGGGCATCATCAACTCCAACAACATGATCATCAACCATCAACAACATAAACATCATAATACATAATTTATAAGATGGTTCTTGAGCTTCATGGACGAAAGGAGTCCATGAATCAACTCACGCATACCTTATTTCGTGATTTCAAGAAGCTTTACGGAGAGAATTCCTTGTGCTTGAATCTTCTATAAAACCCTAGCTTGAGTTTCTTGAGAGAATTTGAGAATAACAACAATATTTTAGTGTTTTAGAGCCCCAATCCCATGTTTAAGAGCTTATAAAGGGATGGAATTTGACCTAAATACCCTTAAGGACACGGAAATGGAATGCAGCAAATTGGGTACCCACCAGACTGAAAGGGAGGCGCCTTGTTCTCACCTCCTCTCTAAGAAGGGAGGCACCTTGCTTAGAGAGCCTCTCTAAACTGGCGGCGCCCCCTTATCGCGGAGAGCTACTGTTTTCAAATCCAAACGAGCCCTAAACGGATTCTAAAAATTTCGAAACTTATTTGGGATGTACTACAACCTTGCCCTATCGCAACGCAACTTGAATATCCAGAAAAAAGGTTGGTAAGGTCTTCAAATAAATCCCCAAAGTTCGGAGGTCTTAAATGAGACTAAGTGTTGAATCTTGAACACTTAGCAAAAATTTTCTAAGTCTTGGAGCTTGGAAAAGCTTAATGAGTTGAACTTTAGACTTAGGATTTTACGGGGTATTACATGTATATCATCTGTAACTTCTGGCACACTAGAAGAGCTAGCAGGATCATCATATACAGGGGCATGTGATGCAGTCATGGGTATTGGAGAAGAGTCGGGATGATGATCATTGACAGAGTGTGAAACATCAAAAATAGTGGTTCCTTCATATGTGATTCCCTTGAAAGGAAAGATGTTTTCTCTGAATACCCCATCTCTACTGACCCAACATGTGTTCTCCTAAAGATCAAATAACTTGTATCCCTTTTGAGTCTCAGAATAACCAATAAAAACTGCTCTTTTGGCTCTTGGTTCAAACTTATCTCCTTTAGGTAAAGTAGATCCAAAACATAAGCAACCAAAGACCCTTAAGTGATCATATACTACAGGTTTTTTATATAAAATTGTATAAGGAGACTTTCCTTGCAAAATTGGTATAGGCAGTTTATTTATAAGATATGTTGCAGTCATAACACAGTCTCCCCAGAATCTGTTAGGGATGGAACTCTGAAATTTAAGAGCTCTAGCTACCTCAAGAATGTGTCTATGTTTTCTCTCCACCACTCCATTTTGTTATGGTGTGTATGGACAAGAGATTTGATGAATAATGCCCAAGGATGAAAGTAAATCAGAACACTGAGAATTGAAAAACTCTCTACCATTGTCTGATCTTAATGTCTTCATGGTAGTACCAAACTGATTCTTTACTTTTAACAAAAAATCTTTCAGAACAACAATCACTTCAGACTTATACTGAATCAAACATGTCCACGTATACCTACTATAGTCATCAACAATGGTAACAAAGTAATGTTTTCTTTCATAAGTGGGAACCTTAAAAGAACCCCATACATCAACATGTATCAACTGAAAAATGCTACTAGAATGTGAGTTACTAAGAGAAAACTGTAACCTTGTCTGCTTGGATAATGGGCATATCTCACATAGTTTGTGTGTTTCTCTTCCATTTTGAAAAATTGGAATGTAACTTGGAATACCGATGGATGGATGACCTAATCTCATATGCCACAGTGCACCATCAACTTCTTTATGAATTGTTGAATCTGCTATAGGATGTCTTGTTGTGTCATCCTTCAGTAAGTATAAACCATTGTTTTTTCTACCAATCCCCAAGACCTTGCCAGAGTAAAGGTCCTGGAAAACACAAAAATCTGGGTAAAAACATACTGATAAGCAGAGATCTTTTGTCATCTTTGACACTGACAGCAAGTTGTACTTGAAATCAGGAACATATAGAACATTCTTAAGTCTATGATCTTTCATTTTGACAGTGTTTCCTTCATGTGTAACTTCGCATTTACCATCTATAGGCACTTTGACCTTATTTCTCTCACAACCCTCAAGTTTTAAGAAACTAAACGAGCACTCTTTATATGGTGTGATATGGTGAGATGCTCCAGAATCAATTATCCACTCATGTGAAAAAATACTGGATAAATGTGCAAGTATACCTGTCATAATAGCCTGAAAATCACCTGAGGTATTGTTAGTGCTATTGCTGCCAGAGGTGTTACTGGAACTTGCTGTGCTGAATTGTTGATATTGTTCCTCGGATATGTACCTCCCTTCTCCCGAAGAAACAGGTCTAATTTCTGCATCCATAGTATTACCTCGGGCATAGGCTTTAGTGGAACTATACTGACCCTTCTTTTTGCTTTTGAAATCAGGTGGATATCCTACCACTCTATAGCAATCCTCTGTTAAATGGTTTCTGTAAACACAATGAGCACAACCTGTAGGAACTTATATATGGGCTGATTTGGAGTAAAAACAGATTTAGACGGGTTAACTGTTGATTCCTTGTATCTGTGGCCACCTCCAGCCATTAAGGTGATGGAATCCAGTTGTTTGCTACCAGCTCCCATGCCTCTTTGGCTTTCTTCTTGAACTACAAGTGCATATTCCTGATTGACCGTCAAGATAGGGGTACGCAGTAAAATATCACTTCGAACATAACTGAAACTCTCATTTAGCCCATCAAAAATTGTAACAACCTTTGATTTCTCAACATGTCAGTGGAAGCCCTAGACCCTTCACAACTACAACCTACCCCTGGTACTAAGGCATTTATCTCATCCCAATAATCTCGTATTTTAGAATAGTAAGCAGTGACTGAGTCTGTACCTTGAGTTAGAGTAGCTATATCCTTCCAGAGCTGATATATTCTAGTGAGATTTGATTTATCGAACCTTTCCTTGAATTCGTCCCAAACCTTTTTGAATCAGACACATATACTATGCTAGAAACCAAATCCAGTGAAACAGTAGCTCCAATCCAACTCAGAACAATCGCATTACATCGTTCCCAGAGATTCCCCAAATCGCCACTGTACTGAGCTTTTGTACAGCTTCCATCTACGAAACCGAGCTTGTTTTTCCCTAGTAAGGCCAATCGCATCGATTTGCTCCACAAAGTGTAATTTTCTGGGTCTGTTAACTTGATTCCAATTAACACCAACCCAAGTGTATCGGAATTTTGCAGATATAGAGGATGATGAAAATCAATTTGCGCTTCCATTCGTGTTGGGTTCTGCGAATTGAGTGAAGAGGTGGTGGTGGTGGTGGTGGTGTCCGCCATTGTTGACGATACTCCGGTGTGTAGCTGCAGCAGCTTGTGGATCACTGCTTTGATACCATGATAAAATCCCTAGAGCTGTTGGACCAAGTTTATTGATATGGTTCTTAGAAGAATGAAGAAGCTTTATTGATTGAAAATGATCTGTTTTAATTCACATTGTTAGTGATGCAATCCCTACTTATAGAGGAAATAATTGACTCCACTAACATTGACAGTTGTACACCAGCTGTACACCACTCTCTTTTCTAACAAACTACAACAACCTAACTGACTAGTCTCTTTACTTGACTAGTCTCTTTAGGACCCATCGACGAAGCACCTTGACATGGTTTCTTTTATTTTAGATTGCAGATACAGTTAGTTCATCTCTATTGCAGATTGAACCACATTCATTTAAAGTTCATCAATTAAGGGAAGGGTATTGCTGATTTCATGAGTTCATGAACTAATCCTGTTTTAAGAATTAGTTCTAAAGCACTACGCTGTGGTGCTATAATCTGTTTAGTAACTCATGAAATCAGCAATACCCTTCCCTTCCTTAATTCGTGAACTTTAATAATGAATGAATGTGGTTCAATCTGCAATAGAGATAAACTAACTGTATTAGCGATCTAAATTTTGTTTAATATATATATAATCTCAAGATTCAAATTGAATATATATATATATATATATATATATATATATATATATATATATTTAAATAAATAAGCATATATCGTTTTAGCAGTCCTTGATGATGAAATAAACAACTTTTCGTTTATAAGAGCATTGCAAAGGGAATATTGAATAAATATTTTTAGGGATAATTGCAAATACTAATTAGTAGTGTAACATTTTTGTTTTACAAGTAAATTCTCTCAACCTAACACAATCATGGTTTATAACTTGACTTTAGAGCATTATCATCTGAGACAATATTAATAGATGTATGTCATACATCAATTAAAATATATGTAATGAATCCAAGTAGTAACCAATTTCTCCACTATATTAATAGGGAAAGTTACAGAAATTCCAACATGTTTAGTCCTAATTACCAAAAATCCCAACAAGTTTGAAAATATCAGAAAATCCCAACAAATAACCTCTATGATACAAGGTCCTAACAATAGATACATTTGTCAGATACATGTTTTAAACCACGTTTTCAGGGTGCTAATTGATAACTTTACATAAAGTTTTAAGTAAAGGTCACCAGTAAAGGTAAAAAGAAAAATTAAATCCCACAATTAGTGGGAATCATCCCTTTATTAATATACAATCTTTGAAGTTGAAATTCAAAAAATTTCATTCTTCTTGTTCACACAAAGAATACGTTTATTTTGTTTTTCTGGTTTGTTGATTTCGTTTATATTGATATGAATATTTCGATGCTTTTACGTCATTCAGGTGTTTGGATTAACGAAATTGAGTATGTTGGTTATACGAGTGATGGAATTGTGGTAAGTGAACATGTTAGTTATGATAAACTGATTTCAACAATTGAGGTAGAACTTGAAATCGACGAGTCAGGGAAAAGAATAGAAGCTTGCTACATTGTTGAAGGTAATGCTTGTCCGTTGTTCATTCGTAATGAAATGAGTGTGAAGCTCTATGTTGAAATTAAAAAGTCAGAGCGTGGATTTGGGACGTATCCTCTTGTCATTACTACATTAGATAAGTCTTGTGGTGAAATGCTTTTTGATGGGAAAGTTGGTGCTGTAATGTGTTTGGAATGTCCGCCTAAAATTATTGAAGAGACAATTATTTCGAAATGTAATTCTACATTTCGAATGCCTTTGTTGGACATGAAAGGGAACCAGATCATTAATGATTCCAAACGTAGTGATGTGAAGGTTGGACAAATATACAGAGACAAGTCGACTCTCATATCTGTTATGGCGCGATTTGCTATTGAGCATTGTATGAATTATTATGAGAAAAGATTGGACAAGAAAAGGTATTTTTTTTTTTTGTTGTTGTTGCAGGTGCTGTTAGTTTTGTGTAGGTTAATTGTAATGTGTATTCAAAGTTTGGTTGAGGATTATTTTACAGGTTGTGCTTTGTGTTGTTATGCTTGTAAATATGAGATACATTTTATTTTGAAAATGATACGTTTAGCTAATAGTGAATGTCAGGGTATGATGTTTTGGTTAATTATGTTTGTTGAGGTTTAGTTGCACATATATATAAAAAATCTGGTAGATACATATAAATGTTGTTTATAAATATTTGAAATGTCAATGGTAAATATTGTTGACCTAGATACATGATGTGAAATTTATAGATACATATTAATGAAGTATGCAATGGTGTTAATGAATATAGAAATCCGTGTTGTCAATTTTTTAGTAAGAAAAATTGTTTGAATTTTGTTATCGTTGATTCAGCTATGTTCTTCAATGTCGTTCGGAGGATTGTGTTTGGATCTTTAAAGCATAGGCTCGACAGGGTACTGAACTATTTAAAGTAAAAATTTTCCAAGATGTTTACACATGTCCGTTGAAAAACCGTGTTTTTACCCAACTACAAGCTACAGTTGGGTTTGTTAGTGATTTTGCTACACCAAAACTTGTCAATTATAAGAGAGTACACACCCCGAATGATATAATGGAAGATATGAAAATCAAATGGTTGATGAAAATCAAATAGACTGAATTAATAAATAAATGGGTTAATGGCTCGTCCAATATTTACTTGGGCTGAAATTGACTAATAAGTGAATCAAACTCAATCTGCTCAATTCTAACGAAGTTTAAATTACTTACTTAGCTTGTTCTTTTATAATCTTTAATTTGGTAGTATCTTATAAAATCATTTTTTTAACATATCAAATTTGATACACTGGGTATTTTGTTGTTATTGTAAATTTAAAAAATGTCTATAACTATTTGACTTTCGATTTAACATATCAAATTTTTATAATTTTCAATTATATCCCCTAAACTGCAAGTTTAAATGTGCTTTTGGTGATAGTTCAGATGAGATCTATTTTCCTTTTTCAGATTAACTCATACGAAATAGACAAATCCAATTTTTTTTTTGCCTTTGTTCATCAAATTGGTACAAATTTCGAATATATTTTTCCTTTAATTTACTTTTTTTTTTCCAGCGAATTCAAAATCTTTTTTAACCAAACATTTGAGGAAGGAAAACTAATTATAATTAATTATCTGTTTCCCTCTATTTGATAGGAAAAGAACCCTTCGAACTATATGTAATAAACAAGAGTTTGAAGCAAAAAGGGCTAATTTTTTGGTCAAATTTTCTAAAGGAGACAATTGATTTGGAAATAAATTAAAGGCGGACAAGACGCTCTTGACTGAGCAATTTGTCCTGTGACAGTGTTGGCAACACTGATAAATCGCTTGATGTCCAGCGATTTGCAAAACATTGAATGTCTAGCTATTTGCAAGTCACTGGATGTCCAACGATTTGCTCTTATTTTTTTACAAGCTAAGTCACTTGGTGTCCAACGATTTGCTCTTATTTTTTTCTTCACGGTTTCTTGTTGTGTTTGAGTTATTCTCGTTTCATCTCTACAATAGTAAAATTTTACAATTTACTCTTGTTTCAGCTTAATCTCGTTTCAGCTTACTCTCGTTTTTGTATAAAAATGAATGAAGCTGCAATAAGAGTAAATTTATATTGGTGGTACAGTTTTATATGAAGTTGATTCTGTAATATATAGTTGGCGGCCTTTAGTTGTGCAAATGATTCCATTATGTCTTACATATGAGCGATCGCAACGCTTACTCAGAAACAAAATGGGTACAAGTGATCCGGAAGATGTAGTGGTTATCACTAGACGATGCCTCACGTCCGCTGGACACAAACTGATTTGCACAGAGGCGGAGCCAGAATTTCTACTGAGGGGGATCAAAATCTGAAGAAAAACTCATCGAAGGAGGTTCAACATCTACAATATATAAATAAAAATTATTTTAATCATATATTAATAGTATAATTTTCCGTTGAACCCCCTGTTACTAGGATGACTTTGCCTCTATTTCCAAATCGATGGACACCAAGCAATTTGTCAGTGCTGCCAACACTATCACGGGACAAATTGCTTAGTCAAAAGCGTTTTGTCCCCTTTAATTTCTTTCCAAATCAATTGTCCCTTTTTGAATTTTGGTAAAAAAAAAAAAGATTAGCCTTTTTGGCTCCGCACTTCATTTGCCCCCTCCAAAAAAAAAAGAGGTCAAACTCAAATTCTGGAAATAAGACGGGGCCCTTTTACCAAGTCATACTCTTGGTAGGGGTTTGTCGGAGTATTCGTGCAACAGCGTTGACGACAGTGGTTAAGGTCGAGTACATCCTACCAGTGGCGGATGTACATGTATTCCAGGGGGTTCATCTGGATCCCCTTCGTCGAAAAATTATACTATTTTTACATGATAAAAAAAAAAATTATGTATAAATAATAGAGGCTGAACCCCCTTCGACTAATCCGTATATGTACTGCTGAACCCCCTCACTGAAAATCCTGGATCCGCCCCTTCATCCTACCATTCCTGGATCTTACCTGCGTGGAGCTACAGTGGGTATATCATTAATTGTAGTAAAACTATACACCACCAAAACATGTTGTGTGCATATTTTATAGACAGAGGTTCGTATATATTGGTGTCCAAATGGTATTTTTTTTTTTAAAATCCATTCATAGATAATGCATCTACAATCATATATTTTGATGTGAAGTCGAACGAATTGAAGAAGCATCATGTACTGAGTCATTTGTCTACTAAATGGTGGAAAGCATTATTAACCAAAATATAATGCTTACAATCGTTGGCTTTAGTTCCTCGAAAGTTGAAAGCTAAGTTAAATTGCTAATTTGAAATGTCACGTTGATTGAAATCATAGAAGACTAAACGAGCCCTCAGTACACTCAAATATGAATACTATAGTATTCCTAATCCCGAAAAATTATATTCGAAGTTGCTATGATACATCTAAATTTTATGAAGGTTTTATTACCCGTAAATTCATTTTCTCAGTATTTTTTAGCTCCTTGTGTGCTTACGTGATTGTCGAGTCATGAGCACAAAAATATTCTGCTACATGACGGTCATGTCAACAAAAAAAAATGAATTTATGGGGTAGTAGAACCCAGGGGCGGAGCTACACTTGGGTAGGGGGTTCATCTGAACCCCCTTCGGTGGAAAATTATGTTGTATATATAAATGGTTAAAAAATTTTATTTTTATGTATATATAGCAGATGTTGAACCCCTTCGATTAGTTCTTATATTCACTAATGAATTTCCTTAGCGAAAATTCTGACTCCTCCATGGATAGAACCCCATAAAATTTAGGTGTATCATAATAATTTTGGATATAATTAAGGAGGAGTTTTTGCCTTATCTCAATATTTTATCAAATCAACTTACATTTTCAACTTCAACGCCATAATTTTCAAATAAAGTAAAAAATATTTTGAAATTTATGGTCTACTGAGAGTACTAGAGGTTATTAGGAAGGGACAAACTTTTCACTTTTTGGGTTAACTTTCCCTCTGCCAAATCCTTTACCCCAATAGTGTATCATAAACTTAAAATTTTGAATTCGACTCTAACTTAGATCGTATATAATTATTCTTTAAATAATAACATAACAAAAAATTTGAAATAAGTATTTTCTAAGAATATATTTTTCGTAAGGAGGCCGCACTTCATTTTTACTCTCTTACCTCCCGATCGTTTAAAAATGATGAGATAGTGATTACGAAAGAGAACCTTGGAATAACTCGTCACTATGTGACTTGAAAAGAAGTACTAAAAGAAAAGAAATGAACTACACCCAATACCTTCTTGAGTAGTGGTGTCATCGAGACACACCGACAAATACGTTCGAAAGTGCAGATTTTAAGTTTTTTTTTTTTTTTTTACTTTTGATTTGAGTATTTAAGTATTTACCAATCAGATATTTTAGTATTAATTTTAAATTAGATATTTAATAGTAAAATATCATTTTACTTTATAAAGTTATCTAGGCATCCAGGCTTATGTCTAATTTGCACCTCACGCTTAGGCTAACACCCCAATGTTCAGGCGAAAGCCTCAAATTTTGAGGCGTTTTGCCTTTCGATACTTCTGCTTCCCCACAATGCCTTGAGGCAATATGCTTCCCTTCGAGACAAGCCTCAAAGCGAGCCCCGGCTATCTTTTAAAATACTAGTTACGAGCAGAGGTGGAACCAACCTAGTAATAGGGGTTCGTCCGAACCCTCGATGGAAAATTATATTATTAATACATGATTAAAATGATTTTTATGTATATATTGTAGATGTTGAACCTCATTGGATGAGCTCTTCTGAACCCCTCAGCAGAAATCCTGATTTCGCCTCTGGTCACGAGAAATCTACACTTTTGTTAGTCCCCATAGAAATATATCCGAAGTCTTCCACTTTATTTGCATACTACTTTAGCATTATCTCTTTTAATATGATTGATTATATGTTTCTAATTAATTATATAACAAAACACACACATCAATACTAGATTTTCCTATCATCAAAATATAACAATTTTGAAAGACAAATGAAAGGACAACAAAAGAAAAGGACAAGAAAACACTATCAGTCAGCTTATTTTCACAGCTAGTCTGGTTGTTACAGAGTAGAGAAAACAAGGTACAAACTCCATTTTCTTAGCTTGTTGATATTTCCTCACAAACACCATATCCCCTTACTTAGCTTGTTCTCACAAACCCCATTTGCTTAGCTAGTTGGTAATTTTTTTGTGTTTGCAGGAATCGAACTGCTCTCGTCCCATAATATAATAGTTCTCTACGCCTTGCAATGTTGTAGTTTGTTGGTGAGTGGTCTACACTTTTCTTGAATGTTTGAAGAAGTAAATGTGTGTTTTTTCTACGAGTGGTTTATTTATTTTCCTTTATAATAGTTAATAGTAGATGTTAAAGCTAGCTTGTTTTGATCTCTCACTTTGCAAAGTTGTAGTTTCTTGGTGTGAGGCTTGAATGTTTACATTTTTCTTAAAATGTTGTGTTTCATCTATATCTATATTCCTTTGTGAATGTGTTCCTTTAAGATATCTTGGTATATTCCAAGGATGTGCATGGCAGGTCCTATGAATCATTTAAAGATTATGCTTTAGAGGTTGAAACAGCTTGTGATTCTCCTACCAAGATCTAGAGATTTATTGTGTTGGGTGGCTGCTACAAATTAAATAGTTCTCTATTATTATATCTCTTTCATTAGGCGTTACTCAAGAGATTACTACTTATCAGTAGTGGTCCATTGAGTGTGAGGAATAATTAACTTTTGTGCCTACCTTGACTTGGCTATACTATGTATTGTGATGCTTTAAGAGTAGGCCTAATTGGTGGTGTTTTGATGTAAAAAGGTAAGGCAGTATAAGATTCATTTTGAAGTTATGATAACATTATTTATATGGAGTACATTGTCAGATTCCTACTGATATATTAGCATTTAGTACATCTTTAGCCATAGGGATCTTAATATGAGACATCGTAGGTAGATGGGGTTGCTCAAGGACTATGATATTTTTATCCTTTATCACCTAGGAAAGGCAAATGTAGTTGTTGATGCCTTGAGCCAGAGGATTTTGAGTTTGGCTTTCCTTGTGGCTGACGAGCCACCTATAACTGTGGGAATCAAATAATTAGCCAATCAATTTTTCTGATTGATATTTCTAAACCTGGGTAGGTTCTTGCTTGTGTGGAGGTTAGATCCATCTTATTAAAGTCGATTCAAGCATATTAGTTTGATGATGACAGATTGAATGGTGAGACTGAGACTAAGTAAGTAATTTATGGCATTTTGAGGATCATGGGCCAAGTTTGTATTCCTAACGTGGGTAATTTAAATGGGTGGTTTTGGACGTATGCAATCTTAAAATGTTGAATTTCTATTGATGATTTGCAGCGAAGAAAATGTGAAAATATCTTATATCTATATAAATATTCATTGTCACAATGTGTTAATGTTTCTTTTGCCTTTAAAGATCTTTTGCACTGTCCTGGCAACTTACAATATGAGTCTACCGGAGGACATATTAATAGAGGTGTTTGAAAAGTTGCCAATGAAGTCATGCACTCGATTTAGGTCCGTGAACTCTGAGTGGGACGATACTCTTCATTCCTTGGAGCCTTCTTCCTGCATTATGCGCTCTCGATGTCTTGAGACGGAACATCACATCTACTCATTGTACACAGCAGGTGAAGAAGAATTGGTGGCTAGAACATTTTATAAAGTCGAAATGAGGATTGCTACAGTGATGAAGGGGATTGTATGCATTTGCAATGGAGATTCCATTGCCCTTTGGAATCCCGCAAATGAACAAACGTTAGAGCTCCCTAGACATCATCGCTCGGAGTTCATGGCGACATCGATAGGGTTGGCGTGGATTAATAATCAAATTGTTGTCATAAAGATATATCTTGGTGATGTTGTTGATGATGTTGTGATGTTCTCGCTACAAGAGTCTAGGTGGATAAGTCTTGGAAACGACACGAAGATTGGTATTGCAAATGAAGATGGTGCTTGTGACACAACCGTTTATGGCACGCCTTATTGGATTGGAGAAACGAGACGAGATTCTTGTATCAAATTTGACGTGGAAACAAATATGTTTGAGGAGATAAGACTTCCGCGGACGATCCAAAGAGAAGAGATCGAAGGAGAAGAGATCGAAACAGAAGAGAAAGAAAGAAAAAAGAGAGAAAGAAATGACTTTCCTATATCTCTATATGGCCAACGTGTCAAGCTAGCCATACTTGTTAGGGACGACCAACCGATGCCCCCCTACACTTGGACTTGTCATTCTTGGATTTTGGATGATGATGGTCACTGAATGATAGGCAGAAACATGGTATTCACTCTAGCCATTTCAAGGTTCATAAATCCTCTCAAAAATGGAGATTTGGTTGTAGTTACAGAAGATCAAAGCCTGACTATAATTGATAGATCCACAAGTTTAGTAAAGGCAACAATAAATCAAGGCTCAACCCATGTCCAAAAGTGCTATGAATACAAGCAGAGCGACATAATTCTCAATGTACGATTTTCCTATTCCCTATAATTATTACCTTGATTTACTTTTACTTGTCCATTTCGACCCCTCTTAAGTACTCACTAAAATCAGTTAACTAATGTTTTTTTTCGACCCCTCTTAAGTACTCACTAAAATCAGTTAACTAATGTTTTTTTTTGGGTGCAGGAACCGTGGACATCAAAGTTGAAGAGGAGACTTCTCTTGTTTGGAGCGGGACTAGTTGGAGGAATTGTAGTCTCCCTGTATATGAAGAAGCGTCAAGGGAATGGGTCTAAGCGTCAAGGGAACATTTGAATCTCCTACTGTTGTTTGGACTTATTTCTTTAGGTACGGTTGTTTGGATCCATGACTAGACTTTTGGTTGTTGTTGCTTAAAGCATACTTTGATTTGTACGGTTGTTTGACCATGACTCGATTTCTGGTTGCTAGCCATATGTGCAACATACTTTAATTTATTTATATTAGGTACCGTTGTTTAGAACCATGACTCGATTTTTGGTTGTTGTTGCTTTGCTAGTCATATGTTTTTCGAAATTGGTAACAATAGATTCAGGCATGTCAATACCAATGCTCTGCTTGTGATTATATGGCAAATTCGATCAAGCCTTCAAGTTGACATACCCAAAAGACAGGTCAGAATGGATTATGGACCGATGAGTTGATTGCTGGACTAGCCAAGGAAATTGAAAGAACTAAATCATAAAGTTGTTTTCTTGGAACGACTAGAACTAAACAATCCAACAAGCAGATGAAATCACTCAATGAATTAGATAACCTACACGTTTTTTTTTCTACCGGAGCTGGCATGATCACTTCCTTGTTATGTCAGCAATGAGTATTGACTTCCACCTATTTCAGACAGAGTGAGGTTGAAGATTTGGAGATAAATAATTTATAAAACCAAGAGGAGATAGTAAACTCAGAACAACCATGTCTGACCAAAATGATATTACTTCACTAGACTTGTTACTTCGGGGTTAATTTCACATATTGTCAATCAACTTTCAGTTTTCTGGTCATTCAATGGAACCTCACAGCTTAAGATTGGCTGTATCTTACCTTAAATCATAGGCAAGCTAAAACAAACGGTTGCACATACTAAAGAAAATAATTCGTAAAACAGGATATCGAGACTTGAAAACATATACACAAGAATCACAGTTCTTGATCGAGACTAGTGGATAATGAAACACCCTTTAGATTACAATACCGCAGACCCAATTCTCTTAGAGATTTTGTTGATGCCAAGACGGTAATAATAGCCCTTGGAAGTTTCCAAGATTCAAAACCTGTATACTTAAACATCTTTTACACCATTCTTAAGTGCAACGTCAAGCCACTTATCAATCATAGGGTAGACTCCACCAGAATCTGAATAGTTCAAAAGATCAAACTTTTCAATAGGGATTTTAGTCTCCCTATATCTTTTCAGAATTTGATCAATGTTTTTCAATTGGTATCTACAACCATCAGTTTTGAATTTCAAGGTGGAATGAGTCACGACTTTTATAGTGAAAGCTATTTTGAAGCATAGCTGCTTCAGCAATATACAACCAAATAAAAAGCTCCGCGTTAACACTTATATCTCTGTCGGTAGACACTTAACATCCAGATCCAGCCTATAATTTGCCATGGAAATAACTGAGCAGTGAAGAGTAGGTGAGCGGTCATGGTAGCACATAGAGATGCAGCAACATTCTAAGCAGATTAAATAGGTTAGTTAAACGAAGAGAAAATAGTTGAGTAAGCAGACGAACCAAGAATGCATCTGAATCAATTACGCACCCTAACAAGGATTAACAACAACTTTCATGTATTAACAGCATGAACAATGAGCAATGCGCGATGATCTCATCCTACTGCGGGTGGATTCTGCTAGAGACGCGATTATATGACAAATTCAAGCCTCCGAGTTGGCATAACAGAAAGATAAGTCCGAATAGACCTTAAAGTTGATTTCTAGACTAGCCAAGGAAGTTGAGAGATTGGAATTCGCCAATTCTGAAAGAACTAAACAATCCAACAAGCAGATAAAATCACTGGTTTACATAACCTACACGTTTGTCCACCGGAGCTGGCATTGATCACTTCCTTGTTGAATCAGAAATAAGAGAGGTTTTACATTTGGAGATAAATAGAGTTCACAAAACAAAGAGGAGATAGTAAACAAGAACAACCAAGTCTGACCAACTATCAACCAAGTAAATGGTATTATTTCGCTAGACTCCCTACTTCGGGATTAATTTTCACAGATAAGTCAATCAACTTTCAGGTAGCACGGAAGTTATAATACTAATTCTAATGTGAAAATTAACTCAACTATGCCTATGTACCACCATGTAAATCATAGGCAAGTTAAAACCAACGAATTACAGACAAACAATGAGCAAAAGAAAAAAAATTCTTAAAACAGGATATTGAGACTTGGAAACATATACATGAGAAAAAGAAAACATTAGCAAGTTCTAAAACACTAGCCACCCTATGGTGTTGTAATCTGGTTAGTAACTCATGAAATCAGCAATGCCTTCCCATAAAGTAAAGCCTAACAGCTAACCTTAAAAAATCAAATTATATCTAAGTATCAAAATTTCTCCTTGATTTCCCGAAAAAAAAAGTATGTGCAATCTATCTTGAGAATATCGGTTAATGAACTTTAATAATGAATGAATGTGGCTCAATCTGCAATACATAAACTAACTGTATCAGCGATCTAATATAAAAGAAATGTTGTCAATCCCCGAAAGGTTCTTCCTTACCAGATCCCCACATGCAATAGAGATAAACTAACTGTATGAGCAATCTAAAATAAAAGAAACACTGTCAAGGTTCTTCGTCAATAGAACCCAAGTTGGGATCTGTTCCCTGGGATATCGGCAGGCTTTTACTTCTTTAAATTGGCGATGCCACCAAGGCTTGCTTCCATCATCCCAATTGCTCAAATACATTAGATGATCAATGAAACTTTTTAATTGACTATGCCATGGCTTGCTTCCGCCAGAAACAGAATGACTATTCTTTTTGTCTGTTAAATTATCGATGAAACATTTAATCATTTTGCCTTTGCCGCTTGATACTAAGTTGATTCTCCTAGGACAACAACTCCATAGTAAAGCATCCAAAAAGATTTGGTGCTGACCGGACACATCTATTCCTACATTTAAAACATCCACTTGCGGGTAAGTGTCCACTTGGGGGTCATTAGCAATTCTGTGGTTCAGCTTCAACTCTCTCCAGTTGATTTCATGGCAGTTCCAAAGCTTAAGAGTAACTTGAGAGCAAGATTTGGAGTTTGATAGGAATTTTCTGAGCTTACGAAACCATGCATCATTTAAATTGTTGGGATAAAGAAAGAGTTCCAAGTGCTCCAATTGTCTCGATTCTTTTGCAAGATTAAGTTGAGGAACATGATCTCCCTCATACTCGAGTGTTACCAAATTCGAAGCACCAATCTCCTCAATGCCCTTACAGGACACAATCTTCAACAACTTTAGGGATTGACACCCGCAAAGGTTAAGATTTTCCAACCGTGTATTAAGGTTACGTAAAATCAAAGTCTCAAGGAATTGGGATCTAGAAATAAGTTGCTCGAGAAATCCATCAGATATCATCTCATCAGCAACCTCTAGAGATTTCAGATTCCGACATTCAACAACACCCAACATAGAACGCTCATCTGTAGACCCGTTATAAGTCAAGTATTCAAGAGTTGGTGCATGGATTGTAACGCACGCGTTACCTGACAACCTAATGGTAAGTGATTTGATTTTTTCAAGATTCAACACCTCAATCTTTGACAACCCAGTACATTGCTGAATGATTAAAGTTTCAATCAAGGGACATCTAGCTAGTAAAGTCTGGAGCATGTTATCGTCTAAATGGATGATATTAAGAGTAAGCTTTCTCAAAGAATAGCAGTAGTTCGCGATCACCATATCATGACTAGTGGATAATGAAACACCCTTCAGATTACAATACCACAAAGCCAATTCTCTTAGCGATTTGGTTGTTGCCAAGATTGTAAGAATAGGCAAAGGGTAGTACAATTGAGGATCATAAAGATTACAAGATCCCATACCTTTGTACGTTAGATCTCTTACACCATTCTGAAGTGCTACGTCAAGCCACTTATCAATCCTAGGGTAAACGTGCCTAAAATCTGACTGGTTCAAAAACTCGAACTTTTCTATAGGGATTTTCCCGTCCCTATATCTGTCCAGAATTTGATCAATTAATTTCCCTTCTCTAGGAAAACCAAGATAATTGAATTCCAAGGAGGAAAGAGTCAAACAGGCTTGTAACCATGTTTTAGAGACACCAATCTTCTTGAATGCTTCTCTAAAACGAAGAAAAGAGAGTATTTTGTGAACGAGACATTCAGGTAACGTGTCTGCCATGGTTGAAAGAAACCCTAAACATGCAGGGGATTTTATAGCTACGTACATTTTGGGCTAGTTTGCTCGGGAATCGAGATTAATTAGTTAATTTCACTATTTTCCTAAAAACATTAATCAAACAACTACGAAAAAATATTCTTTCTAATTAAAGTCCCAAATATAAGAAATGAAGTTAGACTAGGAAACAAACTTTATCAAAGCAATCCCTCTTTAATTTGGATTTGAACGTTAAGAAACGTATAAAGTAAATTTGGAGGTAAGAGTTGGAGTACCTATAGGAATTAAGCCAAATAGAAGAATTACAAAAGTAAAAATTCAAATTATACTATACTATAATAGGTAAAGAATTGTATTTAACACTTCTACATTAATTAAAACTTTATAACTTGAACTTCTCCGAATCCTATTTAACTACTAATTATTTTGGGTCAAACTTTACAAAAACGTAAGATACACTTTTTCTACTTTTATATTTAATATTTTCATTATATTCTTATTTTGATGATATTGATTCAACTCTTCCTCTTGCATTTGTTATTATCATTTAGCTTTTTCTTTCGGTTAAAAATTTCAATCAAATGAAACAAGCATGTTGATTGTTGTTGAAGAAACAAAGGCCCTATACTATAGTCAAGGTAATAAGTCTTTTAAAAGCTTTATTAGGTTGTTGAGGATTGTAGGTAGTATTAGTAATTATATTTTTTGTTGGATAAGTATGTTATTGGTTGTGTTTTAAGTTTGTAGTATAGAATTTTAGTATGTTTTCTTATTATAGTAATAAATTATCGTGTATTTTTCATTAACAATTTCCAATTGAGAAGTTTTTTTTTTTTTTGGCGTGGGGGGGGGGGGGGGGGCGCACGAGGGGGAGGCCAATAGTAAGCAACATCGTCCTCTGACGTCCATAAGATATTATCCCTATAGGGATAAGAAGCCATAATAGGTGCATTAAATTAATGGACGTCAAGTGCCTTCATTTATATTCATCTTCTGCTCAGACTCATGTCCTATAAATTGACATATAACTTATATTTTTAGATGTCTAGAATAGCTATTTAACTTGTATTTGGGCCTTAACTTTCAAAGATCCCATATAAACGCTCAAAGACACATCAAAAGCCTCAGATTCGAACTAATCACTCTTCTAACTCAAGATATTCTCCGATGTTGACCTATTATGTCTGATATGCTAATTTCAATCAACATGACTCTTTCAAATGAGCATTATGGTGATTTGGTTAATTATCTCTTTTCTTTATGCTACTTCAATGGGATATAAACATTAAAATTATATCAATAGGCATTAACTATATATAAAAAAGGGCATTTGGAGATCAAAGAAAAAGAATAAGACTTAAAATATTAGGAATATTACTAAGAAATAAGAATTTTACAAAAAAAAAAAAAGAAAAAAAAGGGGTTTACCAATTCGGTGCACCCAAACTTTAGCTACGCATTGTGGGTAAACACGGAACAACAACAAAAATATTTGTGGCAAAATAATAGGAAAATAAATGAAAATAATGTCACCTAGGATTTTACATGAAAATCCTTTTAAACAAGGAAAAAAATCACGAATCAAGAGGAGCAATTGATATTATTATAGTAAGGAATTTTACACCGTAGTCACAAATACAATACTCAAAATGACTACTACACACTCACAAAAAAAAAATTCCTTTTGACTCCACCTTACTAAAATATCACTCATTCTAATTTTTCTTTCATAGACTATTTTTATCACACAGTCCGTGGAATACCTCACTGCTCTCTATATATTATTCTTCTCTCTGTTTGGTTTGCTTAACAAATAAGCTGAGAATCTTCTTTTATAGGAAAATCCAACTCCTATCGATGTCAGCAATGACATCACTGGAAAAAAAAATATTTCAAAGTGTTCATAATGAACACATTTAATGATCCATCTCTGCCAACTAGAAAATGTTATTTTGTTTGACATTTCATCTTGCCAAATTTTTCACCCTTGCAGCCAATGAGGAAAATTAAGGCATGGGATGGACCCCACAAATCTCCCCCTCCAGTCCGATGTATAGGTATCTCCGTCTTTTCAGAGAGAGCCCATGCCCACAAGTTCTTTGCACAATTCGAACTTATCTTTTGGCACCACTTTTGTCAGCATATCCACAGGATTTTCGCTCGTATATGAATCTTCTTAACATGGAACAATTCGTTCTCCACTTGTTCACGAATTCAATGGTACCTCACATCAATGTGTTTTGTTCTTGCATGGTACATGGAGTTCTTGCTCAAGTTTATTGCACTTTGGTTGTCACAATAGACAACATACTCTATTTATTGCAATCCAAGTTCTTGAAGGAATCGCTTGAGCCATATCATTTCCTTGTCAACTTCAGTAATTTCAATATACTCAGCTTCAGTTGTAAATAGTGTGACGCACTTTTGTAACTTCAACTTTCATGATATAACCCTCCCTGAAAATGTAAATATAAAACCAGTAGTGGATTTTCTGCTATCATGGTTATCCGCCATATCAGCATCTGTATAGCCCTTCAAGATTGAATCAGATCCTCCAAAACACAAACAATCACCTAAGGTTCCTTTTAGGTACCTCAATATCCATTTGACTGCTTTACAATGCTCCTTTCCTGGATTTTCAAGAAACCTGCTGACAACACCAACTACATGAGCAATATCGGGTCTGATACACACCATTGCATACATTAAAATTCCAACAACGGAGGAGTATGGAACTTTAGAAATGCACTTTTTTCCTTCTTCGTTGTAGGACATACTTTCCTGCTCAATTTCATATGACCAACAAGGGGTGTGTTAATAACCTTAGCATTCTTCGCGTTGAAGTGCTCCGATACATGTTTAATGTACCTTTCCTATGACAAGTAAAACTTCATTTCATCTCTGAGACGATTAATCCTCATGCCCAAAATCTACTTAGCATGACCCAAGTCTTTCATAGCAAAAGACTTACATAATTGTTTTTTCAACTCGTTAATCCTGGAAGCATTCTTGTCCACAATCAACATATCATCCACATATAGCAAGAGGATGATAAAATCATCATAAAAAAATTTTGTGCAAATATACAGTGATCTGAAGAAGTCTTTTTGTAGCCTTGCTCCCCCATGACAGATTCAAAATTCTTATACCACTGTCTAGGAGCTTGCTTCAATCCATAAATACTCTTCTTAAGTTTGCACATATAGTTTTCTTTACCTTTTATCTTGAAACCCTCAGGTTGTTCCATACAGATCTTCTCTTCGAGGTCACCGTGAAGAAAAATTATCTTCACATTCATATGCTCAATCTCTAAATCAAAACTAGCAGTCAATCCAAGAACTATACGAATAGAGGTTATTTTGACGACGGGAGAAAATACTTCGTCAAAATCAATACCCTTTCTTTGACTAAATTCTTTGATAACCAATCTGGCTTTGTATCTGAGCTTCAAGTTGTGTTCTTCAAATTTTACTTTGAACACCCATTTATTCTTTAAAGCTCTCATGCCCTTAGGTAATTTCACCAACTCGTAAGTGTGGTTTTCATGCAGAGATTTTATCTCATCTTGCATGACTTCAATCCATTGATCCTTATGTTTATCTTCCAAGGCCTCCTCATAATATCCAGGTTCTCCCCAGTTAGTGAGTAACACATACTCATTAGGAGAATAGTGAGAAGAAGGAATACACTGTCTTGTAGACCTTCTTAGTGAAGCATTTGACTCATCCATAATTTCTTGAACTGGAGCATCATCAACAACAACATCGTTGTTGTTATAAACATCAACATATTGATTTTGAACATGATTATGGACGTCACCATGACTATCTAGCCCACCAACATCATGCACACTTGTATGAGGAAATTGATCAAGACTAACCACATCATCAGAACTTGAAGATTCTAGCTTCTCCGCTTTGTCAATATCTTTAATAGTTTGATTATCCATAAATACAATATCACGACTTTTTACAAGCTTCTCTTCTCAACTGGATCATATAGCTTGTAACCAAACTCATCAAAACCATAACCAATGAAGATACACTGCCTTGTCTTGGCATCTAACTTTGACCTCTCATCTTTGGACACATGTACAAAAGCTTTGCAACCAAATACTCTCAAATGGTCATAAAAAACATCTTTTCCATACCAAACTTTATTTGGTACATCAATTTGCAAAGCAACAACGGAATATAGGTTAATAACATGTGCAGCGGTAAAAAAACAAACATCTAACTCTTTTCATCAAGATTTTGTTCATCCTTTCCGCCAAACCATTGAGGAGTTTTGGGAGACAATATTCATCACCGTTATTAGTATGAATACACTTCCGCTTCTTCTCTGTTTCTCTTTCAACGGAAGGCTAAAGTTGCTTAAAGATACCCAACACTTAGTCTTTAGTTTTCAAGACATAGACCCAAAATTAAGTTTATCGTTGGATGAATCACATTGCTGATATTGATCCTAAAAAAAAATGGTAGGTACAGTTAGGCCGTGAATAGCCAACCAGGCCAAAAATTAAGATACATTTTGAGAAAATAAAGCTTCCATCGAAGAGAAGCAAATGTAAGATTCCTTGAGCAATCATCAATAAAAATGACAAAGTAAAGTGCATCACCCAAAGTCATTATCTTCATTGGACCACATAAATTTGAATGCACCAGCTCAAGTAACTCTGTCTTTCTTGAAGACGAATGAGATTTGAAAGAAACTCTATTTTATTTTTCAGCCAAACAGTGCTCACATTTTTCTAATTTTGCACTTTCAAAATCTGATAGTAATTTATTCTTGGCCAGAACATTTATTCTTTTCTCGCTAATGTGGCTAGGCCTCTTGTTCCATAATGTTGAACAGCTAGCGCTTTCAACTGCGTTCACCATGTTAGCACAAGTAGAAGTTGTAGTCCAATATAGACCACGACATTTGTCTCCACGGGCCATAACTAAAGAACCCTTAATGAGTTTTCATTTTCCACCACCATTGGTATTAACATATCCCTCATCATCCAACTCACCAAAAGAAATCAAGTGTAAGTGAACATCGGGTGCATGTTTTACATTGTTTAAAACTAGTTTAGATCCAGTACTAGTTTCCAAACAAAGTGTACCAATACCAACCACTTTAGAAATAGTCTTATTGCCCATACTCAAGGTTCCAAAGTCACCTGGAGTATAAGATGAGAAAAAATCCTTCCTTGATGTCACATAAGATGCGGCAACAGAATCCACAACCCAGTTTAACTCATCACAAGCAACATTTATTAGATTTGCATCAAGGACAGTAACAAGATCTTCAGTGGTGATGGTGGCTACGCAATTTTCATTGTCGATTTCTTTCTTTTCCTCCTTGTCTCTTTTCTTCAACTTTCGGCAAAAATTCTTTATGTCCTTTTAACCCACAATGATAGCACTCAATATCTTTAACTTTACCTCTGAGTTTTCTTCTATAATATTTTCTATTTTAAGAATCACGATTCTTGCTTTTCCCCCTTACGCCAGTCACCAAGATATCAGACGAAGAGGAACCTTGAGACTTTCGTCTCATCTCTTCATTAAAAAATCTGCTCTTGGTAAAATCCATAGAGATCACACCATCAGAAGCATAATTTGATAATGAAGTTCTAAATGTTTTCCAAGAGTCTGATAAGGAACCAAGTAGAAGCAAGCCTTGAATTTCTTCATCAAACTTAATGCCTATAGCAAATAACTGGTTCATGATCCCCTGAAAGTTATTTAGGTGATCTGTCATCAGAGAACCATCATGATATTTTAACCCTAACATTTGTTTTATCAAGAACATCTTATTATTTTCAATCTTTTGAGCATACAAACTTTCAAGATGCTCTCATAGGGACCGAGCATGTATTTCCCCAGAAATATGGTTCAACACATTATCGTCAATCCACTGTCTAATAAAATTGCAAACCTGTCTGTTAAGTTTCACTCTTCATCGATTTTATTTTCAGGTTTTATAGTGTCAAAGACCGGCAGATAAAAATTCTTGCTATAGAGAAGATCTTTCATTTTCCCTTCCAAATGGCATAATTTGTCACGCCCCAAATCCCATTGGAGCGGACTGGCACCCGTAGCCGAGGAGGCCCGGGAGAACCCGTTCATAACCTATACTTTCACATTTACATTACTTATGAAAATTAGAAATTTGGGCAGCACTTCGTTGTAAATAGAAGAAAACAGTACCTGTATCAGCCCAGCAGACACGCATATATATATAAACAGTAATTGGCCGTCAGAGTCATCACGTCTATCAACCAAACACTCTTATGGTTGTACAATATGTCTACAAAAGCCTCTACATAGATACACAACTGAGTTAGGATCGGGACAAACTCCCGCCCACAAAAGACTTTTATACAAATACCAAAAGTACATATAGAAACGACTTGGGATGCCCCGAAACAACTGGAGCTCACCACTATCAACAGAATGTCCTGGCTCTTACTGCGGAGGTGTACGACCTGAAGTACCTGTTCCTGCAGGCATGAATACAGGTCCCCCGTGAGGGACGTCAGTACGGAAATATGTACTGAGTATGTAAGGCAGTGAGTATCAAGATGAAATACAAAAGATCAACAGAACCCAGATACCAGTGAATAAACAGTATGAGTAGACCACACTTAAAAGAGCTGATGGGATACCTGCACATTACTTTAATATCATTACTTCCCGTATTCCTTATCAATACATAACATATGTCATACAATGGCCAACTGATCAGTGGTACTAATACAATACATCAGGGACCACCCCTGGAATAGCATATATACATAATCTTTATAATACAATGGCCAACTGATCAGTGGTACTAATACAATACATCATATCATCAATTTAAAATAAAGACATTCCATTTCTTAATTCAATTAATCTTTGAGATTGGTTACTTTGTGGTCACACCTTATGGAACTTGAAACCATGATACCTCAATAGGAAAAACATGTAAATAGGTAATCAATATCATGAAAATGAAGTAGAGAATCATGGATACCTCATTAAACCATTTCGGAGTCAACAATAGTATATGGACATTTTTTTGACTAGCCGGACATCTTAAAAGTGAAAACAAGTTCAAATGGTAGTGTCGAAGATCATATGATGTTATTATGTGTCATGTGTCGTAGGACAATGTTGGAAGCTTACTTGAGAGTGTCATGGGTCATTATTCATGCCAAAGATTAGATAGAGTATGTCTTACATACCTTGATATAACCACTTCAATACAAGTCCAACTTGACTTCCCGTACTCTTCGAACACTTATCTACAATAAGTCATTTGTGGCAAACTAGTATTAGCAACCAAACCTTACCATTTAGGTATTAACTTCACCAAATAATGTCTAGGAAGTAATCCTTTAACTCATCAATAAGAGTGCTACATACATCCTCTTATACTCTTATTACATTCACATATCATGCATTTTCATGCAATATCCCTCAACATCACTCTTAGCCTTTATTTCCCCTCTTAATCACCATCCAATACCAACATGATCACTAGGCATACATAACCACTAATATAGTGATATATCACCACAATTCATCCTCCATAATCCAATACAACAACTTCCATAATTTACTACTAACAATTTATACAAAACAATTCATAACTATGTTTCTAGTTATCTTCCAACATCAAGACAATACTCATAATCCCTTATCAATACTTATTCATGGATAAGAATCAAGAATAAACAATATTCATACCTTAACAATGAACTCTTGTATTTAGAATCCTCCTTACATAACCATGGGGTGCTTCTCGAAGCTTTCGAGATGGTGAACACAACTACGGAACCAATTCGAATTTTCTACGGTTGAATCACAAAATATTTGAAGTTGAAATTAGGCTAGGGTTTCACCTTCTCTTAATAATTGGATGATATATGATATATATGAGGCTAAGTGTATGTTTATAAAGACCAATTTTTCGTCCAAGAGGTAATAGAAAATGACCATTTTGCCCTAAAAATTTAAATAAATCCGAATTTGTCCCCAGTGAACAGTTTTGACAGGCTGAAGTAAATCGATCATAACTCTTTTCTCCGGTATCGGATTTGGGTGAAACCAATTGCATTGGAAATATAATTCAAAGGTCTTTCATTTTCATATAAAGTATACCACCCAGTTCTTCCTGTACAAGGAGTTATGGTCGTTTAAAGTTGACCCAAAAATCTGTCCCAAAATTCTGTTTTTTTTTTTATAGGCTGTAGTAAAACGGGTATAGCTCCTTACTCAGACATTGGATTTGGATGAAACCAATTTCATCGGAAATAAGACTCTCGGATCTTTTCGTCGATATATAGCATCTCACACAGTTCTTTTTGTACAAGGAGTTATGATCGTCTAAAGTTGATCCAAAAAAAATTGTCTAGCTGCAGTAATTTTCCTGCAGATTTACTGTTCACAGGGAAGCACTTCCGAACACCATAAACTTAATTTAACCCATACGCAAGCCTTTAGGACTCCATATAATCGCGATAAGTGTACAAAAAAAATTTACGGGGTGTTACATAATTAACTTCATTTAAAGTAACCATTCTACTTGTGTTGGCTCCCATCGTTTACCAAAAAATTCAGATATTGCAAACCGTGGACTCTGACACCAGTTTATTGGATAAACACGAAATAACAAGAAAAATATTTGTGGCAAAATAATAGAAAAATAAATGAAAATAATGAACACCAAGGATTTTACGTCGAAACCCTTTAAAATAAGGGAAAAAACACAGACCAAGAAGAGCAATTGATATTACTATAATAAGAAATTTTACACCGTAGTCACTAGTACAATACTCAAAATGACACTACACACTCAAAAATATCGCTCACTCTAATTTTTCCTTCACAGACTATTTTTATCACAATCTGTGGAATACCTCACTGCTCTCTATATATATTATTTTTACGGAATATCTCACTGCTCTCTATATATATATTTTTTTGTTTGGTGTGTTTAACAAATAAGCTGAGAAACTCCTTTTATAGGAAAATCCAACCCCTATCGATTTCAGCAATGACATCACTGAAAAAATAATATTTCAAAGTGTTTATAGTGAACACATTTAATGATCTATCTCTGCCAACTAGAAAATGTTGTTTGTTTGACATTTCATCTTGCCAAATTTTCCACCCTTGCAGCCAATGAGGAAAATTAAGGGATGGGATGGACCCCACACGCGTAGAGTCCGAAGATTGAAGAATCGATCCACAAAAGTTTAATCCTCTTGAGCCTTAGCTTGTGCATGACATTAATTAAATCTAGGAAAACATAAGCAATCCAAACATGTTGAATGCTTGCAATAATAGGATGTATATGTCTTAAGTCTTAACTAGTTGTTTTCGTTTAAGATCATAGATATAAAAATCATGATGCCATGGTTTAATATCATCCTTTGGCCAGCACAAAAGCGTATATTCACAAGAAGCTGATGTTATGTTGCAAAATTTCAACCATTTCGGTCCATCTTGTTCCATGATCCTCTTAATGTCATGTTTGGTGTTTACACACAATCTACTAATCAATCCCATGACAATTAACCACTTGTGTTTGGTCTAGAATAACAAAGGATTTTTGCTCATGCTGCTGTTAGGAATTGCTAAAATTAGCAAAGGATTGTCTCTATCTCTGGGCATTTCTTTGTCTTTATGTGTCCATCGCATCAAGTTGTTTGAATTGTGTAAAAGGTATGGCATTTGGGCGTAACTCAACTCCAAACACTAGTTTAAGATATGGGTGTCAAGTGGGCCGGGTCGATTCGGCTCGACCCGGCCCTCGTAACTAACCCGGCCCGGTTTGACCAGGCCCGATAAGCCCTAGGGCTTTAGGGTTCCGGACCAATTATTTTTTTAAAATGGGTCCGGCTAACCCGGCTCGGACCAAGCCCGGTCCAGGCCCACCGATTAACCGGCCCGGCCCGGATAACTTTTTTAAAAAAAAATGAGATTTTGGGCCAAACTAGCCGTTGGCCCAACGGCGATATAGCCGTTTTTGGGTCCAAACGGCTAGTTTGGCCCAATTTATTAAAAAAAAAATAATAACTTTAAAAAATATTTTTTAATCCCAAAAAAAATTCTATAAATACCCTACAACTTCAAATCATTTTTCACACAATTTTTCACTCTCTCAAATCTCAATTCTCAATTCTCAAATATTCAATATATTTAATTTCTTAAAGTGTTCACTTTTAAAGTGTTCACTTTAATTTTTTAATTTTTCGTTTACAAAGTACGAGCGGAAGTTTCTAAAGTCGCAATCTTCGGATACTTCCAAAATTTGGTATTGTCATTCCATCTCTTACGTTTAATTTTTATTTATTGTATTAATTGTTATATTTAATTTTATTATATTTGTGTATTTTGAATATTTTTAGTTTAATTTAATTTATATTATGGATAAATTAAGAAACTTCGCTACTAAAGGTGTTAAAAAATTTTGTCCCGGAAGCGGTAGTGGTAGTAAAAAGCAAATTACTAGCGGTAGAGGTAGTTCAAGTAGTAGATATACCTGTGTGCCTTCGCCTCCGGTACCGCTTGGTACACCTTTTGAGGAAGAAATAGGTGTAGGTGCTCACGATATGGATTATGTAGAAGCTCAGGAAAATTACGGTATAGAAGAAGAAAATGAAGTAGATGCGGTTAATTTAGACGAAGATAATGAAAGTATTGCTGAGACACCCGTAGTAGGAGATGCTAACGTTAGATCTGAATTGGTTAATCTCCCTCCCCGTCCTCCCAGTGCCCCAAGACCTCGTAAAAAAACTAGTATTACATGGCAATTTTTTGAACGTATATCAGATATTAAGGTGCAATGCAATATTTGTCAACAAATATATAAGCATAGAAGTGGAGGCAAGCAAGGGGTACGGGTACGTTAATGAGACATGTAGCTGAAGATCACAAAAGAGAGTTAAATATTGTAAAAGGTGGTGGGGATGTTTGTGGGCTAACGCAAACTAGAATGGACCCAGCAACCGGTTACGTAGCGAAAAAGTATAATAAATTGAGGGACCGGGAAGAAATAGCTAAAATGGTAGCTGTGGGTTGTTTGCCTTTTAATTTTCCTTCTTCTGATGCCTTTATTCGTTATATACAATCAATTTATAATCCTATGTTTAACGGTATTGCTAGAACTACTTGTCGGTCTGATATTTTTTGACTTCACTGACAATATTGTTTTTATTTATCAACATTGTTAAAAAATATTCAATTAGATTGTCCCTAACTTCTGATCTTGGTCGTGCTGTAAATAAAAATGATTATTTAACCGTTACTTGTCATTGGATGGATACTAATTTCGTGATGCAAAAACGTATTCTTGCTTTTTTATATGATGAAGATCGTAAACATACTGGACAATTTAGTGTTGATTCTATTGTTAAAATTACCGGATATTATGGTATGGAAAATAAAATTTTATGTACTGTTTTTGATAATGCTTCTAACAACAACACTGCTATAAAAAAATTAAAATCTACACTATCTCTGCCCTTGCCTGAAATTTTTCATATTAAGTGTGTATGTCATATATATAATTTAATTGTAAAAGATGGTATTGAATTTTTTGAGTTTTATATTAAAAAAATTCGTCTTGCTGTTGGTTTTATTCAAGGAAATAATCGTAGATCGAGAATTAGAGAATTTAAAGTTAAATGTCAAGAAAATGGACTTACACCTATTTCGATGCCTGAGTAAATTGATACTAGATGGAATTCTACGTATGAATTTTTAAAAACTTGTTATAAATATATAATTTCTATTACACTAGCTTTTAACCAACATTGCGGTTCATTTGCTGATTCTGCTGATTGCATGCTACATAATTCTGATTGGGTTGTAATTAATGATCTTGTTAAGTTTTTAGAAAAAATTTATGTAGCTACGGTTGAATTTTCCGGTGCTTATTATCCTACTGTTTGTAATATTTTGGCATATATAGTTGATATTTCTGGTTTGCTCAAAGAATATAAAAATAAAGAAGTTGTTGGTGCCATGTTTACGAAATTTAAAAAATATTTTTTCCCGATTCCCCCTATTTACTTGGTTGGTGCTATGCTAAATCCGTGCATGAAATATAATAATATGTGTCACTTTAGTACTCTTATTTATACTAACTTAGAAATAAATACTAACCATGATTCTGAACAAGTACAACCTGATTTGTGGACGGCTACGGCTGATGCAAATGATTACATGGAAAAATTTTATAATCACTATGCTGATTTATTTGATTTAGCCGTACCTACAAATATCACTCCAACTGTCGCTCCTCATCCTCCCGAGGAGCTATCATCTTCTAAAAGGCCGGCACATAGTGGTTTTTCTGATTTGTTTTATGATTTAAATTGTTGAAACAGTGTTGATGAGAGAACTTACACATCAACTTATCGTGAAGAGCTGAAATATTATCTTCGGACGACACCAGAGGATCGCAGACGACGGATCAACACGTTGGATTAGTGGAGAAGTAATGAAACACAATATCATGTGCTTTCAAGATTAGCTAGAGATATCTTGAATGTTCCAATGTCAACCGTTGCATCACAGAGCGCCTTTAGTCAGGGACGACAGCAGCTTGGAGACAACCGACACTCATTGGGAAGCAATGCAACGAATGTTCTAGTTTGCCTCAGAGATTGGATTAGAGCGAAAAGAAGAAACCAAGGAATGGAACCGGGGCCAAGCGACGAGATGAAACTTGAAGAAATTATGACTTCACGGGAGAACTCAACAGAATCAAGTCCAATGCATGGTTTTGCCCCCGTTGACTTCGACTATCCTATGCAAGTTCCCATTAATATTAACATGAATGAGTTGGAAAAAATGATGCATAATTTATAAATTTTTCATTCATGTAAATTATAAATTTTGTATCATTCTGCAATCAATAAAATTCCCCAAATTCATTCACTCCTTAGTCCTTACTTTTTATATTTTTTCATTTAACGATTTAAAATTTAAAATTGAATTTCTAGTTTTCTACTTTGAATTAAAAACTTACTTCTAATATATTATTAATTTACTACCAAATATTACTAATTTATTATATTAAGTAGCATATGTTTTGTATATTTGTGCATATATCTTCTATAGAAGTGTATATTAAAAGTATACATGTGTATATATTTTATAAATTAGTATATAAGTATATCTATATATATTATAATGTATATATAATGTAGTATATTTTATAAGTAGTAGTATATATACATTGAATGGGGTGTATACACGTGTATATATCTTCTATAGAAGTGTATATTTAACATATACATGTGTATATGTCTTATAAATTAGTATATAAGTTTATCTATATATATTGTAATGTATATATAATGTAGTATGTTTTATAAGTAGTAGTATATATACATTGAATGGTGCGTATACACGTGTATATATCTTTTATATAAGTGTATATTTAACGTATACATGTGTATATGTTTTATAACTTGGATATCTTCTATAGAAGTGTATATATGTGTATATATCTTCTATAGACGTATATAGTTAACATATACAAGTGTATATGTTTTACAAATTAGTATATAACTATATATATATATATATATATATATATATATATATATATATATATATATATATATATATACATATTGTAGTATATATATATGTGTGTGTGTGTATATATTGTAGTATATATTCTATTTAAAATAGTACATATATATTGAATGGTGTGTATATATATGTGTATATATCTTCTACAGATGTATATATTTAATGTATACAAGTGTATATGTTTTACAAATTAGTATATAACTATATATATATATACATATTGTAGTATATATATATGTATATTGTAGTATATATTTTATTTAAAATAGTACATATATATTGAATGGTGTGTATATATGTGTATATATCTTCTACAGATGTATATATTTAATGTATACAAGTGCATATGTTTTACAAATTAGTATATAACTATATATATATACATATTGTAGTATATATATATGTATATTGTAGTATATATTTTATTTAAATAGTACATATATATTGAATGATGTGTATATATATGTGTATATATCTTCTACAGATGTATATATTTAATGTATCCAAGTGTATACGTTTTACAAATTAGTATATAACTATATATATATATACATATTGTAGTATATATATATGTATATTGTAGTATATATTTTATTTAAAGTAGTACATATATATTGAATGGTGTGTATATATGTGTATATATCTTCTCGAGACGTATATATTTAACGTATACAAGTGCATATGTTTTACAAATTAGTATATAACTATATATATATATATATATATATATATATATATATATATTTATTAGTATATATATATGTATATTGTAGTATATATTTTATTTGAAGTAGTACATATATTTTGAATGTTGTGTATATATGTGTATATATCTTCTACAGATGTATATATTTAATGTATCCAAGTGTATATGTTTTACAAATAAGTATATATATATATATATATATATATATATATATATATATATATATATATATATATATATATATATATATATATACACACATATTGTAGTATATATATATATATATATATATATATATGTATGTATATTGTAGTCTATGTTTTATTTAACGTATGACATATATATTGAATGGTGCGTATATATGTGTATATATCTTATATAGATGTATATATTTAACGTATACAAGTGTATATGTTCAATAAATTAGTATAATATAACTATCTATGTATTGTAATCCATGTATATTGTAGTATATATTTTATTTTAAGTAGTACATATACATTGATTGGTGCGTATATAAGTGTATATATTTTATATAGATGTATATATTATACGTATACAAGTGTATATATTTTATAAATTAGTATAATATAACCATCTATACATTGTAATACATATATATCTATATTGTAGTATATATTTTATTTAAAGTAGTACATACATATTGAATGGTGCGTATATATGTGTATATATCTTCTATAGACGTATATATTTAACGTATACAAGTGTATATGTTTTATAAATTAGTATATAACTATATATATATATATATATATATATATATATATATATATAGTTATAAATATATATATATACATACATAGTATATACATATATATTGTAGTATATATTTTATTTAAAGTAGTACCTATATATTGATTTAAAATGATTTAAAATGAATTTCTAGTTTAAATTAAAAACTTACTTTTAATATATTATTAATTAACTATCACACACACACATATACATATATATTGTTGTGTATACTTTATTTAAAGTAGTACATATATATTGAATGATGCGTATATATGTGTTTATATTTTCTATAGACTTATATCTTTAACGTATACAAGTGTATATGTTTTATAAATTAGTATATAAGTATATATATATATATATATATATATATATATTGTAGTATATACTTTATTTAAAGTAGTACATATTATTGAATGGTGCGTATATATGCGTATATATCTTCTATACGCCTATAGGCTATTTCAATAAAATATGTTGTTTTTCAATAGGCTTTTTCAATAAAAATGTTTTTATAATTTTTGTGTCTTTTATGTAAAAAAATCCTACTCAGTACTCCCTCTCTCTCATAGTTTCTTCATTTTTGTAGTTCTTATGGTTTATATTTTCCCCAAGTTTTCGATTTTTTTTTTTTTTTTTTATTTACCCTGTTCATCTCTTCCTCTTAATCTATATTCTTAACACTTTACTTCTTTAACCACACCCCGGAATATTTTTATCTGGCAACTAATTTTCGTCCTATGTCTATTCTGCAGACTTGGCGGACTGTCAAGGCCAGAATTCCTAGGAATTTACAGGTTAATCCATCGTTGTTATTAAGAAATTAAGAGGCTAACCATATACTAGGGGTAAAAAATTTTTAAACAAAAACAACTGATTTACATTATGAAGATAAGATAATCATAAAAACATCAAAGATATATATTTTTTATATGGGGAAAAATTTCATAAACAAGAACTTACATGAAGTAAAATAGAGGAGAGGTTTCCCTTTCGGGAATCCCCTAAAGATCTGATGAAAAACGTAGAGCTTTTATTCAAACACCGCTTAATGCTTACAACTTTTATACAAAGAGAACAAGGTTGGATCTTGTTTTTGGGTGGAGAGGTTTACACATTTAAGAGGTTTGGGGATGATTTTTCACTCTACTTAGTTTCTACCTGATACAAGCCTTTTATAGGCAAAATTCTAAAAAGGAGTGGTTGTAAGGATTACTACGTGGCCGTCATCTAATGGGCCGACACTTTTAGATAAGTGATAAGGAAAAACTTTAATAATGCAAGCCGGGTGCGCTGTGGGCCCCATCGTCACATGCGTTATTAATTTTTCTTTAATCCTTATCTGACGCGTGCTTCTGCAGTTTTTCTTTCTTTGTAGAAAGTAGTGATAAAGGAAGCACTCATACTGACTCATACTGACTCTGATATTTACATGACACAAAGTGGGCATCCCCACCTGACTAGATTGTTGCTGTGGCATCCCCACCTGACTAGATTGTTGCTGTATATTTTATTGTCTATCTTGTCTTGAATTTGTCCTTATGTGTCCAAGTTGTGCAGGGCTATTGAGTCGAAACTCATGCCTGAGTCATCTTCTTCATAGGGGTCCTGTGCATCTTGGAACTGGGAATTATTGTCTTCTTCTGAATTTGAAACTGAAGGATTAATATCCTGTTCTGGTACAAATCTTTCCGAGTTAAATGGGTGTCGTCCTTCTGTATTAGTGGGTGGTTGTTCGCTTGTCTGCTCATTTATGTGTTTGTCTTGAGTTTGGCTACTGAAAAATTTATCTAACGTCTGTTTGATTATAGTTTCTATTGTTTTGTTTTTGCTTTTAGCTATTAAGGTTTTCCTAGTTCTGTTTACTTTGGTTCTTGATGAGGAGCATCCTTCATCTTCACTTTTTGGCAAAGTGACAGCCATTAACGGATTTGTTTTGTCTTTACCGATTACCGTTTGAGCCGGACTAGCTGTACCAACATCCGGTACAGTGGATTTCTTAGCATTTAGTGGGAAATGCACACCCTTCTCATCCATTTTTTGAGGAGATGGAGAACTCTGTTCTGGTGGAGTCTGTGTCTGAGCATCTGTCTTGCTGGCTGAATGTTGTCTGAGTCTGGTTTCTAATATCTGTATTTGTTTAATTAGTCTTGTGTTTTCCATGACGAGAGACTCCTTTTGAGAATTTAGGACTTTGAAGTTTTCCGTCATAGAAGAACAGTGATCACAGAATATTATCTTTCCAGTGTCCTTTTGTATATTGTACTGGGGGATTTGGTTTGGATTTTGTCTAAGGGAAGGAGAAATATAGTAATTTGGTCCTAGGTGTCCTCTAGCGTAATTAGTTGCTTCAGTAAAATCGTTAAAACCTTTGAAAAGCGGGGTTTTAAAACCTTGTATGAAGTCTAAAACTTCTAGCCAAGTTTGGAAAACACCATTATTTTTTCCATGAATTACTACATAATATTTAAAACGAGGTTTATTCTTTTCAGACATATATTGGCATAAAGCATTCATAGAAGCCATAAAATGATTACGGTTTTGTTTATTGTATGAAATCCATAAATTGTCTACTAGGCATTTTTGGGGTCTATCTAAAACATAGTCTGGTCTTATTCTAAATGAGATATTGCTTTCTGGAAATGCAACTAAATTAAACGGTCCGAATTGAATTCGTTCCATTGTCTCTGTAGGTTCTAATGGTCTAAAATGTATGTTACCTAACATTGTTTGTCTGTAAATGTCTGAAGAAGAGGCTTCTCCCTTGCCTTTGTGTCCAGGTGGTTGTCCTGTGGGTCTCATTCTGGGAAAACAAATAAGTAATGTTAAACTTATTTATTTATTCCTAGTTGTAATCTACTTAATTGATCTGCTAATGCATTTTCTTTGCCCTTAATATGTTCAAATACTATATTTTTGTAGACAGATATGGTGTCTGTGAAATTTAACCATCTTCGCCTACTACTATTTTTATCATTTATTTTTTGGTGGAATTTAACTATTGCTTCGCAATCAGTTCTAACTAAAACTTCTTCTTTGTTTAATATATATAATTTGAAACTATTTAAACCATATATTATTGCAAGTACTTCTAGATCTATGGCACTCATATTTCCTTTTTCTCTATAAGCACCACTTTGATACCCGCAGATTTGTTCTTCATTTTTACTACTATATTTATTGGGTCGAGCTTTTAAGATAGCTCCCCATCCTAAATCACTACCATCTGTTTGGATAATTAAGTAATCAGATTCTAGAGGAATTTTTAGGTCTGGTATATTCTTAATTTTTTCTTTTATCTGTTTAACTAACTTAACATCTTCTTTATTAAAAATTTTCTGTCCTTTACTACCTGTTTTGGCATATAAAGGTCCAGCTATCTTCCCTAAGTCTTGAATAAAATTTCTTGCGTAATTTACTAATCCTAGAAATTTCTGTAAATCCTTTGTTGTTTCTAGTTTATCTGGCATGTCTAATACCTTTTTTGCTATATGCGGTTGTAATTTTACTTTTCCATTCCCTAGTGTTATCCCTAAGAAATTAATATAGGTTTTGCATAATTCCATTTTCTTTTTACTTACTATTATACCGTGTTTGACGAATAATCTAAAGACTATTTGTAAATGTCCTAGATGTTCTTGCATGTTTTGACTAAAAACTAAAATATCATCTACATAGACTAGTATGAAATGCTTATATTCTCCAAAAATATTATCCATTTTTCTTTGAAAAATGGGTGGAGCTGTCTTTAATCCAAAAGGCATGACCAACCATTCAAAATGTCCTCCGGGACATGTGAATGTTGTCCATTCGATGCTTTCGGGATGCATTTTTATTTGCCAGTAACCTGATTTACAATCAAATTTGTTATATATCTTTTTATTTTGAATTCTATTAATTAATTCATTTTTATCTGGTAATTTATATGCGTCTGTTCTAGTATTATCATTTAGTCTTTTGTAATTTATCACCATACGAGCTTTTCCTCTCACCTGCTCGCTATGATTTCGTACCATAAAAGCTGCTGATCTATGTCTAGATGTAGAGCGTCTTATAACTCCTAACTTTAAAAGTTCCTTTATCTGTGTATCAAACTCATTAGTGTCTTCATTATTTGCTTCTATAGGAGCTGTTTTTATGGTATATTCATGGTTAATTATATCTAATTTACACATTAATTCATTAGCATTCCAATGAGCTAATGGTTTTTCTCCTATTATTTCCATTTTATCTAATATAGATATTATATTGTTTAAATCTTTTGGGCTATTTATTATTCCTATTTTATCTATTCCTTTCCTGAAATTATAGAACTGGGTTTCTATACTGATTAGTGTATATTCCTTTTCTATAGGTTCTAAATATTCTTCTCCTTCTACATTAAGTAGAGTATAATTTTTTATTTCTTCTAAATTTTCTTTCGACAGGTTGCTGCATTGTATATCTTGGCAATCTTTGCAGCAAGGTTGTTGAAGAGTTTTCTTTTTATTCGTATTTAATGTTCTATGTATTGTAGGGAGGATTTTAGTCTGAACCGGTGTGTATGTTAGATCTTTAAATAACATTATTCCGTCTCGTGTTTAAATAACATTATTCCGTCTCGTGTTATAATGTATATATAATGTAGTATATTTTATAAGTAGTAGTATATATACATTGAATGGGGTGTATACACGTGTATATATCTTCTATAGAAGTGTATATTTAACGTATACATGTGTATATGTCTTATAAATTAGTATATAAGTTTATCTATATATATTGTAATGTATATATAATGTAGTATGTTTTATAAGTAGTAGTATATATACATTGAATGGTGCGTATACACGTGTATATATCTTCTATATAAGTGTATATTTAACGTATACATGTGTATATGTTTTATAACTTGGATATCTTCTATAGAAGTGTATATATGTGTATATATCTTCTATAGACGTATATAGTTAACATATACAAGTGTATATGTTTTACAAATTAGTATATAACTATATATATATATATATATATATATATATATATATATATATATATATATATATATATATATATACATATTGTAGTATATATATATGTGTGTGTGTGTATATATTGTAGTATATATTCTATTTAAAATAGTACATATATATTGAATGGTGTGTATATATATGTGTATATATCTTCTACAGATGTATATATTTAATGTATACAAGTGTATATGTTTTACAAATTAGTATATAACTATATATATATATACATATTGTAGTATATATATATGTATATTGTAGTATATATTTTATTTAAAATAGTACATATATATTGAATGGTGTGTATATATGTGTATATATCTTCTACAGATGTATATATTTAATGTATACAAGTGCATATGTTTTACAAATTAGTATATAACTATATATATATACATATTGTAGTATATATATATGTATATTGTAGTATATATTTTATTTAAATAGTACATATATATTGAATGATGTGTATATATATGTGTATATATCTTCTACAGATGTATATATTTAATGTATCCAAGTGTATACGTTTTACAAATTAGTATATAACTATATATATATATACATATTGTAGTATATATATATGTATATTGTAGTATATATTTTATTTAAAGTAGTACATATATATTGAATGGTGTGTATATATGTGTATATATCTTCTCGAGACGTATATATTTAACGTATACAAGTGCATATGTTTTACAAATTAGTATATAACTATATATATATATATATATATATATATATATATATATATATATATTAGTATATATATATGTATATTGTAGTATATATTTTATTTGAAGTAGTACATATATTTTGAATGTTGTGTATATATGTGTATATATCTTCTACAGATGTATATATTTAATGTATCCAAGTGTATATGTTTTACAAATAAGTATATATATATATATATATATATATATATATATATATATATATATATATGTATGTATATTGTAGTCTATGTTTTATTTAACGTATGACATATATATTGAATGGTGCGTATATATGTGTATATATCTTATATAGATGTATATATTTAACGTATACAAGTGTATATGTTCAATAAATTAGTATAATATAACTATCTATGTATTGTAATCCATGTATATTGTAGTATATATTTTATTTTAAGTAGTACATATACATTGATTGGTGCGTATATAAGTGTATATATTTTATATAGATGTATATATTATACGTATACAAGTGTATATATTTTATAAATTAGTATAATATAACCATCTATACATTGTAATACATATATATCTATATTGTAGTATATATTTTATTTAAAGTAGTACATACATATTGAATGGTGCGTATATATGTGTATATATCTTCTATAGACGTATATATTTAACGTATACAAGTGTATATGTTTTATAAATTAGTATATAACTATATATATATATATATATATATATATATATATATATAGTTATAAATATATATATATACATACATAGTATATACATATATATTGTAGTATATATTTTATTTAAAGTAGTACCTATATATTGATTTAAAATGATTTAAAATGAATTTCTAGTTTAAATTAAAAACTTACTTTTAATATATTATTAATTAACTATCACACACACACATATACATATATATTGTTGTGTATACTTTATTTAAAGTAGTACATATATATTGAATGATGCGTATATATGTGTTTATATTTTCTATAGACTTATATCTTTAACGTATACAAGTGTATATGTTTTATAAATTAGTATATAAGTATATATATATATATATATATATATATATATATATATATTGTAGTATATACTTTATTTAAAGTAGTACATATTATTGAATGGTGCGTATATATGCGTATATATCTTCTATAGACGTATATCTTTAACGTATACATGTGTATATGTGTATATATATACATGTGTATATATATATATATATTGTTGTATATATATATGTATATTGTAGTATATATTTTATTTAAAGTAGTACATATATACTGAATGGTGCGTATATATGTGTATATATCTTCTAAAGTAGTATACATTTAACGTATATTGTAGTATATACTTTATTTAAAGTAGTACATATATATTGAATGGTGCGTATATCTGTGTATATATCTTCTATAGACCTATATCTTTAAAGTATACAAGTGTATATGTTTTATAAATTAGTATGTAACTATATATATACACATATTGTTGTATATATATATATATATATATATATATATATGTCTATTGTAGTATGTATTTTATTTAAAGTAGTACATACATATTAAATGGTGCATATATATGTGTATATATCTTCTAAAGTAGTATATATTTAACGTATAAATGTGTATATGTTTTATAAATTAGTATATATATATATATATATATATATATATATTGTAGAGTGTATATATATATTATACTATTATAGCATATGTTTTATTTAAAGTAGTACGTATAGTCATATATAATTATATATTGAATGGTACGTATATATGTGTAATTGTTTATATATTTCCTTAAAAATATATATTGTATATTGGAGTGTATATTGGAGTGTATATAGTGTATATTGGATTTTTTATTTATTTTTTAAACGGGTTTGAACGGTTTTTAACCGGGTTTTGGAGGGTTTGACCGGGTTCGGTTAAGTGGGGCGGGTTAGGGTGGGTTTTAATTTTTTTACTGTTTGGCCCGGCCCGGCCCGGCCCGGCTCAGCTAGCGTCAAAACCAGCCCTTAACCGGCCCTCAACCCGGTTAAAATGGAAGGGCCGGTTCCGGGTTGACCCGGTCCGGCCCGTTTTAACACCCATAATTTAAGAGGAGAGGATTGTCCAAGTCCATGTGAGCAGACCGCCATTTCATTCCCCAACCTGGGACTAGAAACCACGCACTTAAGCCATTTGTATTTGTTGAAACATGTTTTTGCCTTTGGGTGTCTGTTTGGAACTAACATGTGGGTTGGATCATCAATCTATTGTTGAATTTTGCCTTTTGGTGATTACTTTTTCGATGAAAATCAATTTTCAGTGAAATTAAAAGTGTCTTCTCTAAGAAAGTAAAATATCTGTATCGAAACATTTACACATCTTAACATAAAGGTACTGAGACATATATTTTTCCGTCTCATTAAAAACCAATAATGTTTGGAAGACAATTCGATCAGCTTTCTGTATCGAGGCCATACTCAATGACCACACATTGTTCTACCTTTGCCATCACTTATCATGATGCTATATAAGTTACATTCTGAATTTTACAACATCACAGACATGATCAGTATCTAATTTTCATTTGAGTGAGCGAGACAACTCTGTCATGTTAGATAGTTTTGACAGATATGTTTAGCCGGGACCTATATTAGACTAACATTTTTAATACATAAATAGGACCCTAAACTTGACACTAAATTATAACATTGACCTTAAACCTTAATGGTACACAAATAGGACCTTTAATTATTCAAAACCTGAACAAATATGACCTCCGATCCCATGTGGCAAAACGCATGTTGTACACGCAAAACTGGGCGTGCCGAGCTAAAAATTTGAGTACTCCAACAGTAAAAAATGGTAAAACGACTATTATGCCGTTACTAATTCCTTTTTATATATTTAAATGATTTTTCACTATTATTTTTTCATTATTTTCAACTCAATGAAACTATACTAATAATAAATAAAAAAATTATAGTTTTAATAAAACGTTATTAAAATGTTATTAATAAAACGTTATTAAGATGAAAAATTTATTTAAATATTATTGTTAATAATAATAATAATAAGACATTATTATTATTATTATTAGTCACAGTAGAAGTAGTATATTGATAGAAGCAATAGTAGTACGTAATATGTAGAAGTAGTAAGATAATAATAATAATAATAATAATAATAATAATAATAATAATAATAATAATAATAATAAAAACGACGTCGTTTTAACTTATAGAAGCAAAACGACGGCGTTTTAATTGAAAGACAAAAGTCCTCACATGTCAGCTTTTTTAATGGCGTGACGCCGTATGATTTGGATTACATATTCACATAGGCGCAAGTGAGTTACACGCAAGGAGGTTGCAAAATTGGAGGTCATATTTGTTCTAATTTTGAATAGTTAAAGGTTCTATTTGTGCACTATCAAAGTTCAAGGCCAATGTTTTAATTTGATGTCAAATTTAGAGTCATATTTATTATGTATTATGGCTAAAAACTAACATTTACATGCCTTGCATCATATTCTGTATAGGCATAAAGTGCAATTTCAGTATCAACAGGCCATAATTTCCATTATTTTGCGTTCTCTACTTATTGAAAATCACGTAGTCACTATAGCTAATGGGGAATTCAGACACTGACCTCAGAATGATTAGCTGGCATTTTGTTGTCCTGATTTGTCTTTTTCTATAACGGAGATAAGAGACTATTACTAATTTGACACTATATGGAAAGTTGTTACGATAAATCCTAAGCTCAATTTTACTGTATTATTGTCCACCTTTTACGATACACCTTAATTATTAGCATATTTATTTTGGCCACATAGGCAAAAAAGGTGGACAATAATACAGTAAAATTAATAGGATCTCGTAAAGTTAAAGTGTATTATTGCAACTTTGATTATAGTTCGGAGGATAACATGTCTTTTAGTTGTTTTACTGCATGCAATTCCATTCACGTACAACTTTCTTATCAAGTTGTTAAAAAGTTGTTCTACTGGATTACAGTCCATCATTTGGTCATGTAATTTGTAAATATTACATATTTGTTCTATTTATACCTATTTCCCAAGTATAGTGTATGTCATCAAGTAAAATATTTTTTTACTTTTCGTGTACACAAAATGGAGAAAATGCTTTGATTATTTCATGAAAGATCATTACATATTGACAAACCAACTGCATCCAAGAACATATGTTGCAATCGAAAATATGTAAAGTAGATTAATAAAATGAGAAGAGTTGGCTTGAGAAGGATCAGAAGATTGATTCTTGATTTAAGAGTTTATATGTTATTCAGATTCGCGATGTATGTGACAATATTAAATTTTATAATGTACGTTGAAAAATATTTTAATTGTCTTTATTTTTATTAAGAATCTACCTTTTTCATTATTCTTAGTATCTGTATATTAGAGGATGATTGATCGTAATCTTAATGAACTCATATATAACGTTAATGAAATTGGATTAATATTCAATTTTCTTTGATTATTTAATAAAGAATAATATTTTAATTTGTACAATTAGAGGTGAAATTTCACTTGACTTGAATATATATATATTTTGTGATTTACCAAAATATATATATATATATTGTGAACCGGCGTAACTTGGGAAGAACTTATGGGCCAGTATTGTTCAACTAGGCTGATCCAACTGGGTCGGGGGCTAAATTTAGAAGAAGCCCAAGGATGAAACAACCGAATGGAGCGTCGGGAAAATATATATTATGATCATGCTTAGACAAAGTCTGTATTTCTCGTCTTGCTTTTTTTAAGTCTACCACCTCATCTTCTTCTTCAATCTATTCTAGTTCTTACTCTCATATATTTGTATTTACCCTGAGCTTTTGCCTTCTGTATTATTCAATTTACTTATCTTTCGAACTTGTAATTGAACTTTAGTCTTATTAATATAGTGGAGAAATTTGTTAATACTTGAGTTTTTTACGTATCTCTTAATTGATGTATGATATACGTCTCTATATCTCAGATGATAATGTTCTAAAGTCAAGTTATAAATCATGATTGTGTTAGGTTGAGAGTATTTACTTGTAAAACAAAAATGTTACACTGCTAATTAGTATTTGCAATTATCCCTAAAAATATATCTTCAATATTTCCTTCGCAATGCTCGAAATGTTGTCTATTTCATCATCAAGATTGGTAGAACGATATATGCTTATTTGTTTTAAAAATATAGATATTCAATTTGAATCTTGAAATTAAATTTATTTTACACAAATTCTAAATTTAAAGTGATTTGTTATCGTCTTAATTTGAATTAGATTGATCAATAAATTCTCAACACCGTATACTCAAACTTAAAAAGAAAGAATTATCATTCCCTCATCATCTATATTTTTAGTATTTAGTAGTATTCGATATAAGTGAGTTGTTAAGACTCCTCTTTTAATTTATTTTTTAAATGAGATTTTTAATTATTTTGCAATTTTTAGAAGATGAATTGACTAATTTAACGGAGATCAGAGAGAATCAAAAGGATAATAATAATATTAATAAATGAGAGTTGTTAATTTTGTCAAAAAATAGCAAAATGCGAACTGAAGACGTAACTGGTTGAAGAACTTGGCACGCATTTCAAGACAATATCAATCGGCTCATTTTTTTTCCTTATTTTCTGCTCAATTCCTCCATTTTACTTGTCACGTTTTATTTTTTTCGAGTCATATTATAAATTTTTTATTTAATATCTAAGATGAGTTTTTATCATATTAATACAAAATAATCATAATTTCAAGTGTTTTCTATATTTTAAAAATATTTAAATTTTATAATATTAAATTATTTTATAATTTTATTTTTGAAATAATTAATTCAAAGATAAATTATTTATTTTGGAGATTTTGTAATGCCTTGTCCCTGCTATCAAATAAGCCGTAAATGAAATAAATATAACGTGAAAGATAATATATTTTCACCAAGTAGGATTTGGGGAGGGTAAGTGTACGCATTCCATACCACTATCCTCAGATGTGAGATAGAAAGTCTATTTTTGGTAGACCCCGAACCCACAATAAAATAATCTGGATAAGAAATAATAAAAGAACATGATACAATAAAAAACAATAATATCCGATAATATCATAAACAAAAGAAACCAAGTAATACAAAAAAGGAAACAATAATCTAAACTCGTACTAATCTTCTATCCTAATCTGCTTCCTATCTAGGGTCATGTCCTCGATAAACTGGAGAGCTTCATGTCATGTCTAATCACCTCTCTCAAATATTTCTTAGGTCTGCCTCTACCTCACTTGAAACTCTCTCTAGCCAAACTCTCAAACCTTCGTATTGGGGCATTCGTGTCCCTCCTCATTACATGATCGAACCATTTTAACCTCATTTTTCTTATTTTGGCTTCCACCGAAGTCACTTCTATCTTATTTCAAATAACATCATTTCTAATCCTATCTTTTCTAGTACACCCGTACATTTACCGAAGCATTCTCATCTCCGTCATCTTCATTTTCTAGGTGTGGATCTTCTTAACAAGCCAACACTCCGTCCCGTATAAAATCAGTAAAAATTTAATACTTATTTAATTCAAGTCTGATTATAATTTGCAGTCAAATTAAATTAAATTTTAGTACATTTATTGTAAATAAAGATGGTGCCACCTATTTTCCTATTTTATTATTCAATAATAGTTGAATCTTTTTTTGTCGTTTACCTCCCTAAATCAGAAAAAAAAAAATATCTTAACATGTCACCAACTTTATCTTTGTTTGCATTATATAATTTATATACACCCATCCTTTTTAGATAAATAAACTTTCACGTTTTCTTCAATTTTCGCATATCCCAATACAAACACCGCCTTTCTCTCTCTCTTCCTTGTTATTTTTTATATATATAAATAGTAGAAAATTCAGCTCAATTGTATTGGATCATCATCAATTTTTCCGTCTTGAAATTGATAAAGTATAACCCTTTCTTGAAAATATTTTTATTTTTAAAAAAATAATATCAGAGAAAAAATAGTTATGGAGAAAGCTATTGAAAGACAAAGAGTTCTTCTTCAACATCTTCGTCCCTCACAAACTTCTTCTTCTTTGGAAAATATTGATTCATCTATTGCTGTGAGTTTTTTTTTTTTTTGCTGATTTTAGTTCGAATTTATTATTTAATTTCAATTTAGTGATGTGGGTGTGTTTTATTTTTTGTTTTAGTACAGTTTTTGATTTGGTTTTGTTAGTTAATTTCAATTTACTGATGTGGGTGTATTTTAATTTTTGTTTTAGAACAGTTTTTGATTTGGTTTTGTTATTTAATTTCTAGTTTGTGATGTGGGTGTGTTCTTTTTTTCGATTTGTTTTTTTTTATTTAATTTTAATTTAGTGATGCGGTTGTGTTTTGTTTTTTGATTTTTTTTTTAATTTGGTTTTGGTTTTGTTATTTAATTTCAATTTAGTGATGTGGGTGTGTGTAGATTTTTGATTTTGCTCCGTTTTTTGTTTTTGATTTGTGTTTGTTCTTGATTTATACTTATTTTTATTGGATTTGTTTTGTATTGTGTTTTCAGTTCAATTTGTTTTACTGGGTATTGATCTGTTTTTATTGTTTTCATTGGGTGTTTATTGGAGTGTTCAAGATGAGATTTTGATTGTATTTTGGATGTTGGTGTGGTTGGTTTTGATCTGTAGATGGAAGTTTGAGCTGAAGTTGAAGATGATTTGTTTGTGTATGTTTATTGGGTGTTCGTTGGAATGTTCAAGATTGTTTTTTTTGATGTTGGTGTGGTTGATTTTGATATATAGATGGAAGTTTTGAGCTGGAGTTGAAGATCTGTATATGTTTTTTGTCATTTGTTCGCATTATTTTGTTTACTGTAGTTTTGCTTTTCGTACCTACTTTGATTTGTTGTGCTCAAGCTGATGGTCCTCCTTATATAGCCTCTCTACCTCCACGAGGTAGGGGAAAGGTTCACTAGGTATGTTGCTGCTGTTGTTTTTGCTTAAAAGTTCCAAGTCTTGTATATCTACGAGCTGTATCTATTGGGTGGTGAGATATCCCGTGGAATTGATCGAGGAGCTGGCTCGGACACCATGGTTATTTGAAAAAAAAAAGGTTCAAGTCTTGTGGATAGGGTGTGTAGTTGTTTACATAGCTCAAATTAAGTCATAGGTGGATGGTCTAAGCATAAGAAGCTATTAATTGTTTCTGTTTGTGTAGGAGGCAAGATCAGCTATTATATAGTGCTTTTATACTATTAATAGAATTTTCATTTACAGAAGATCTGATGGCCTACTAAGATTGTTTTTATTTTTGGAATGCAACTTGGTACAGTTGTAATGTATAGTACTATAACTGAAAGCAAAAGAGTCCATGACATGTATACCTTTTTCAAGTTCATTTTTTTCCCAATTAGGGTGTGTAAACGTTCTCCATTTCAATATACTCGTGTTGTTCTTTTCCCTTTTGAATATGCAAGAGGTTGTTTAAAACTAAAAAAGTTGCATAGCTCAGAAGGTGTATTGAATGGTCCCTTGGGCCAAAACAGTAGTAGAATCTTTCAAAATTGCAAGTTACAATCTTTTGCTGAAAAATTGATGTTTAGTATCTTAATTTCAGCATCTGGTTTCCTTAAAAAAAATGCCTTGTATCTTTTGTCCCTTATGTTTTCTCAATTTTCAACCAGGCATCTATATGCTCTGCCGGAGACAGTGCTGCTTACCAAAGGACTTCTGTTTTTGGAGATGATGTTGTCATCGTTGCGTAAGTTTTTATAGCTGATGACATTTTTTACATCAGTTTCTGAGTTGATTTTTATGTTTTCATTTCAACTTCTCATTTGAGTTGATATGTGGTTTTCTTGGAAGAATGAGTCGTATCCTTACAGTGAGCCTATTTTCTCCTTGCAGTGCATATAGGACTCCTCTTTGCAAGGCAAAGAGAGGAGGCTTCAAGGATACTTATGCTGACGATATACTTGCTCCAGTTTTGAAGGTGGGTTACACTAATCATAGTTGTGGATTGATGTCAAGATTATCAAAGATATTTACCTTCATTCTTCCTTTAAATCTTCACTGCAGGCTGTGATTGAAAAGACCAATGTGAACCCGGCTGAAGTTGGGGATATTGTTGTCGGCTCAGTGTTGGCCCCCGGTTCGCAGAGAGCAAGCGAATGCAGGATGGCTGCATTTTATGCTGGTTTCCCTGGTATGTTTTTATTTTCATTGTGCTTAGAAGTTTGTCCCAGACCCCACTTGGTGGGAATATACTGCGTATGTTGTTGTATGTTTAGAAGTTTGTCGTTTTATGTATGAGATTCTTGTTTTAAGATGCTTATTTCTCTTTCTCTGAGCAGAAACTGTGCCAATCAGGACTGTAAACCGGCAATGTTCGTCAGGCCTTCAAGCAGTTGCTGATGTAGCTGCGGCTATTAAAGCTGGATTTTATGACATTGGTGCGTTACCATTTCTTTTCACTAAAGCATGTTGTAACTGTATCCCATGGATACTGTGTTTTTTCCCTTTGTGTAATGTTGGGCTAACTACCTCCCACAAATCAGGTATTGGTGCTGGATTGGAGTCTATGACCACAAACCCAATGGCTTGGGAAGGATCAGTCAACCCAAAAGTATGTCATCGTTTTATGGAAAGCATATTTTTCACTTTTTATTATATGTTGTCAGGTTTATTTTCTTTGGAGATGAGTCATATTGGAAAGATTGTCATAACCTGTGACATCTGATCTCAGGTTAAGACAATGGTACAAGCTCAAGACTGTCTTCTTCCTATGGGTATTACTTCTGAGAATGTTGCACACCGTTTTGGTGTGACAAGGCAGGAACAAGATCAGGCTGCGGTAAGTTAAATATACCCATCAATTTATGATCATGTCTATCTGGTGTAGATTCACATCTCATTCATTTCTGTTGCTAGGTTGATTCGCATCGTAAGGCTGCTGCGGCCACTGCTGCTGGAAAATTCAAAGATGAAATAATTCCTATAGCCACAAAGGTAGCATCCGTCTGAATTTTGTTACTTGGAATTCATTAATAGCTATATCAACTTTGCCCTCTTATGTTTCTGCTGTCTTCTGTTAAAAGCTTGTTGACCCAAAAACCGGAGATGAGACACCAGTAACCATCTCTGTTGATGATGGCATACGACCAAATGCCTCTGTGTCAGACTTGGCCAAATTGAAGCCAGTATTCAAGAAGAGTGGAACTACTACTGCTGGTAATTTGATAATTTCCTGGTCTGAAATGTAATTTTATTTTTGAGTTTGGTTAGTTTAGTTCTCTTCTTTGCTGCAGGAAATTCCAGCCAAGTAACTGATGGTGCTGGAGCTGTACTTCTTATGAAAAGAAGTGTCGCGATGCAAAAGGGACTTCCAATCCTTGGTGTATTCAGGTCTTTCTCTTTCTGATTCTCACATGGTATATGTAATCGCAGTAGCATTTACTTACAGTCAGAAAGTCTATGGTTTCCGTGAAGTCTATTGGTTTTCTTCACAATTCCTTCTCATACCTGCCTTAGTCTGGTAAAGATGGTATAGTTTTTGCATCTTTGCTCTACTATTGGTATTTGTCTTGAGAGAGGACTAACTCTTCCCCGTGTTCATGCAGGACCTTTGCTGCCGTTGGTGTAGACCCTGCCATTATGGGAATTGGTCCAGCTGTTGCAATTCCAGCTGCTGTCAAATCTGCAGGCCTTGAACTTGAAGATATTGATCTCTTCGAGATAAATGAGGTAATCTAACATAAACTCATCAGCTCTCTGTCTTCTACCATATTACAGTTTCTTGACTGTGATCCTTGTTTAGGCATTCGCATCACAATATGTTTATTGCCGGAAGAAGCTTGAACTTGACCCAGAGAAGATCAACGTCAATGGAGGTGCAATGGCCATCGGTCATCCTTTGGGCGCTACAGGTAATTTGACCATTTCATACAATAATAATTTCAGTGATCAATTAAAAGCGTTAATCTATGGGTGTGCGCTTTGTGCCGGAATATTTTGTTGCGAGTTTATAAAAATGGTAGATTGTCATTCAGTTGATCAATTATATGTTGAATAGTCCTCTCGTTTCCTCATCTGCTCCAAGAACAATCTTAGCAGATAACTGATGTTATAAGTACACACAGGGTCTTCCACATTTGAACTACTCTTTAGTACAGGATTAGGATAATTGATGATGCACTTGTCAGGTTTCGTTTTCACATTATCATGATGAGAAATGCCTTCTATATGTCAAACAGGAGCACGGTGTGTTGCAACACTCTTACATGAAATGAAGCGTCGTGGAAAAGACTGCCGCTTTGGTGTAATCTCCATGTGCATAGGTACGATTAAACCATTCTTTTCCTTTCTGCGCTCCCACATTAGACATGCAGTTATGAAATTCTTCATCAAAACTTTGAAAACGTCATCTATTGTTCTTTTTGCATTTCACAACAGGCACCGGAATGGGGGCTGCTGCTGTCTTTGAAAGAGGAGACTCGTGCGATGATCTATGCAATGCCCGTAAAATTGACAGCCACAACCACCTTCTATCTAAGGATGCTCTTTAAAGAAACGAAGGCAGTAGTTTCATTAAATAATATTTTACAGAGAACAGTAAGTGTAGCTTTGATACACTCTCTAGAAAATGATTTCTATAATTGCATTAGGTTGGTGAGGACTTTGGTATTCCGTGGTCTGTTTTCTGTTAAATTTTTAATGTAAGAACAGTTGGGGTCATTTGGTTTGAAGGTGTTCAATAAAAAAGCAATCTCCCTATAAACACTGAATGATCCGATTTACTTAATTGAAAATCGGCTCCTTCCTTTACTTCTATTTCGTCTCTTATAATTGTTGCTAGGAAGTTTGGGAGACAAGGCAATAAATTATTTCAAGTTGGTTCAATTTATGTCACCTCTATTTTTGTGGGTTGGGAGATTGTTTCTGATAGATTTTTGATTCAAGCATAACAAGGCTGTCTCCCTTTGTGGTGCTGGAAGGTTGTTTCCGATAAGACCCTTGGCTCAAGTAGAGCTTCATAGCGAAGTTAAATGGTCTTTTCAAGTCTTCTTTTTAATTAAATAGATTATTGAGAATGGTCTTTTCAAGTCTTCTTTTTAATTAAATACACTATTGAGGTTTGTTTGTTTTTTTGGAAAATGATTCATTTTTGAGACAGATTTGTTATCTATCCGATCGATATATAGACAGATTGATTACCGATCCGACAAATTGATTGTCGATCCAACCTATATGTGGACAAATCAATTATCAATGCGTTCGATCGATTATTGATCCGACCTATAGATGGACAGATTGATTATCAATCATAGGTTATTTTGTTAATAGAAAACTTGAAAAGGCTTAATAGCCAAATTTTCTCAGTAGATCATTTTGTTAATTGAAAACTTGAAGAGGCTTGATAGCCAAATTTTCTCGAGTATTAATAGTAAAGTTGTTGTCATGTGATCAAAAGGTCAAGAGTTCAAGTCTTGAAAACAATTTCGTAAAATGCAAGGTAATCCTACATACAATACACCCTTGTGGTACGGCTTTTTCCAGAATCTTTGCGCCATGTAACCAAGAGGTCATAAGTTCAAGCCTTGAAAATAACTAACTTCTGACAAAAATGCAAGCCAAGGTTGCATACTATACACCCTTGTAGTGGAAACTTTTTCCGACTGCGCATAGATCGTAGCTTGCTGTCAAAGACGCTATTAGGCTAGCGCGGCTCACTTCACTCTTCAAGCTCCGCCCTCCAAAACAAGGCTCTGAATTGGTCATCACAGTGTGGACTAAAAATACTAAGCTTTTCCTTTGGCGATTTATGCAAAAAAGTTTTTATCCCTTTAAAAGAGAAGCTTGGAATCAATACACCCTATACATAGAGCTAACAGTTTCATCATCTAATGGATCTTTCCGTCCTTGTTCTCTCGACAAGAGTTACCAGTATTTGTCAAATCTGTTTCTATCCAACGGAGTACTCTTACCGCTATGCATCCATGGTTAAACTGCCCAACCATAATTGGCGAAATCATCCTAACTATTGCAATCTTTGATAAAAATACAAGACAGTTGATTAGAAATGTCATGAGCTCCCGCGCTTCAAGGGGTGCCCTCAAGGTCGAGGAACATGTAATAGGGTGTATGTACAATATCGTATACATCATGAGCTGGCACAAAAGCAATTTTCGCAAATCTAAGCGATTACTAGTTCTTTTTCTTTTCCTAATTCAGTTTTGCAGAAAAAAAAACTGAAATAATCATCTTACTATTCCAATTTCCAAGTTTCTCTACTCCACAGCTTGAAACATCACCATATTTTTCTTTTTTTACCTTAGTGCAAAGAGCAAAATGAATAGATCATTCTAAATTAGAGAGCCAATTCTGGAAACGGCCTCTGTACCTCCACGCAGTAGGGGTAAGGTCTGTGTACGCTCTACCTCCACTTGGTGGGATTTCAGTGGGTAAATTGTTGTAATTTGAGAGCCCATTGGCAAACGCACAAATCACATTCTTCAGGAAACTTGGAAAGTAAGAACATCAAAATGAAATTTCATCTTTGCAAAGGCCAACTAGTATATGCTATAGCCTATAACTCATCAACAATATAACAAAATCGAACATTTGTATTTGGCAAGAAGTCTAATTTTACGCCATTAAATGAAACCTTGAGCTATGAATTTAAGGGCATCATGTATAGAAAAAGTAATTGAAGAAAAGCATATAGCAAAAGAGAGCACTTGTTCTGAACAAAATATTGCATCAGAATCTAAGCTGCAACTGGCATGAATTCCATCTATCATCTCTACAGCAGGTTATGTTACCGAACACTTGCAAACTGGACATGATGTTTTTCTCCTCAGCCATGGATCAATGCACTGCAGCAAGTTAAATGACCGTTAAAATTTTGGTTACTTACTTAACCAACAGTAAAACACTTGAGCAAGAAAATTCGGAAGTTTACGTCTTTGTGAAACTTGTGAAAGCAAGGGAGATGACGGATGACGTCTCCCATGGTAGGAGTTTCGAGACAAACAGCACACGCTTCTTCAAGACTCTCATTCTGTAAGGAATAAAAGAGGGTAAACATGCAATTCCAGCTGCTCAAGGCTTTAAGCAGCACGCAAACCAACATCTATACTTAACAATACTACAATAGTGTTGGTAACAGATGTTGGTTTTTGATACATCAAGGTGATATAACAGCTTAATCTTAGGTAATAATTCGATACTATAAGGAGATCATAGTTACCTGAACTGTTGACTGTGGCAAGTTGGTGATTTGTCGTGCAGACGAACCACCATGTTGGTGGTTGTTCTCATCAAGAGCCAATAGCATTTCATAGTCATTCCTAAACAAGAAGGGGAAGACATGTTAGAAAGCGCAGAAAAGATTGTCCAAACCAAAATAATAATACTAAAAAAGAGGTAATACCCCCAGTATAAGTGTGGATCACATAAAACAATAAAGACACTAACACCGCACAGATACTACATTCACAGAAAACATTGCTCTTAACTTCAGAAAGGATCAAATTATGCTACTTAGGATATAGGAGGGAATGTCGAATAATATCACAGAAAGATATACATCTGAGAGTTTTAAGCATTCAGCCGGCAATGGCTCTTTTTACATTCTAATGCAATGTGAACTAATTTCATTATCAAAAAGAACACATGAACACTGTTAAACATAAGAAATCTTACTCATTGAAGTCGCGCTGCGTCTGAAGGAGGTTACTGTCAACATCCATATTACTGAAAGCCTCTAATGTTTCCAATATATGCATCCTCTGCAGTATTCAGAAATGGGTAAATTATGCACTCTCGGTTAGTTAAGCAACACATACATTAAGTAAATATAGGGTCAGCAATTAGAGATTTCCCATTTCCATCATTTTGTTAATGATATATTTGATAAGTTAAGCAGAAAGAGCATCTCCTTGACACTGAAGCTTTGTTCGGAAGAAGCTGATGGTTTCTTCAGAAAGAAGTAAAGAACATAAAGGTGGAGACCAGAAGAACCAATCAGGCTACGCAAGAAGACCACACGAGAATCATAAATAGCTTCTACATGTTCTCTTAACATAAAATGGATGCACGGTTTTTTTATTAAGGATTATATAATCTAAGAACTGGCGGAACTATTACTGGTAGATTGAATTGCAGAGGAAAAATTTCATGAGTGCACCTAATATTAGAATAAAACATTTTTTAATCCATGCACATATATATGTGCATTCTCATTGAAGCAATGGAGAGTACCTTTATGCTCATTGCTTTTTCCTTCAAATGGCATTAGTCAGAGGGGGATCTAGGATCTGGACTCTCCGGTGCCAAGTAAACTGAACAACGAATGCGATGAGAGATGACCGGTGAGGCTGAGGCCGTGACCTTTGCCGCGACGCCAAAAAATTTGACGGAATCAATAGTAGAGACCAAAAAAAGCAAAGAGTGATGATTTGGGAATTGGGATTTGAGCGGAATAGGGTTTTATTAATTTGAGGAGAGAGAACGAAATTATACACTTTTTAAAACAAATATTAACTATTAGTATTTGAAAAATAAAAGAAAAATTCAATATAATAATTAATTAATATAAGTCAACATATATAAAATGGGGGTTGCCGACTAGTCATTTGTGACTTCACTTCAGCCATTTTTCAAGTGTTTCATGGCTAAAATTAAGGGGATAAAAAAAGGTTGTCAGCGGAGGTTGAACCCGCAACCTGGGGAGAGCGAGTGTGATGCTCTACCAATTGGACCAAACGGTACTTCAATATTGTGGGTGGCATGTTTATATTTTGACTATATCCGTGTAGATATATGAATATATATAGAGCTTCGGTTGAAGTTTGCGGGTGGCGTGGCACCCTCACCGCTCTTAATAGATCCGCCCCTGGCATTAGTGTCATTACCTAAGACAATTATATTCCTCTTACTATTTGACTGTTTATAATTCTATAGACAAGTGATCTCAAAATGAGATTCGAATTCAATTGCCCGTTGCCAATCCTTTCTTTGCTAATGTACAACACAGCTGCTTAACATTATCTGAGTCTTCCCTATTGCAAAATGAGAAACCTCAATAGAATAGAAACTAAATGTCTATCACGTGTAGCCTTCATCAGTAGACAGTAATAAGCTTAAAAATAAGTCATCATGTGTAGCCAAAAGAACACAAGCAGCATGTGAAATGACAAGAAATACAACTTTAACTGACTAAATATTATACTACTGACCAAAATCATGAGGAAAGTGAAAGTAATAATTACCATGTCCACATCCATGTTAGGAGGAAACAGTGAATTTCTTCCTCTAGCTCTAGATGATGAGATGGTACGAGGTTGTCCAGGAAAACTGCTCCTCACCCTTGCCATCCTATTCGACGTAGACGCCCGACCTTGAGAAACTCTACGAGATACGTTGGATGCGTTTCTTGGTTGCCTTCTGCGGGCGTTTGTAACTGATGGTCCATTCTAAACAAAAATCCCAACATCCCAAAAATAAGCAAGAGGAAAAAGAGGGAAAAAAGAATTTCAGTCAGAGATCACGGCACAATCAGGAAGAAAGCAGGATAGGAATTAAAGGCCTTCTTCTCTATGCACATTTCAAAAGACATTGATATAAGATCACTCTAAAACTAGGAGATTAATGAGAATAAGCTCGGCTTAGAGCAAAATGAAAACCTTAGATTTCCATATCCCTGGTCAATGCTGCAAGTGAAAGTTATATAACAACATAACAACCATCAATCTGCATAGTTGCACTACCAAGTATCAACTCTCATGATCAATGATCACAGCTATATATCCAACATTTGTACATTCAAGAGTAAGAAGGATTTTACAAATTTTTTGGAGTATATATAACAAGTACACAACCCTCGCAAAAAGTTCCACATTAGATAAGGTCAAATATTTAAGGACCAGAGAGACGAACGTTACACTTCATGTAACGGGGGCTAGTAAATAAAGCAAGCACCACCATAATGGGGGTGAATAGTAGGAGAACTCCCAATGACATATTTAAGAAAAACACAGGGAAGCTTTCTATAGCAGGAAGTCTTGTAAATTTTGGAGATCAACTAGCTGCTTTGGAACAAACAATTTGAAACTTTGGGTATGAGGTCCACACTCATAAAGCATTAGACAGTCCCATGTTATTCCCTATTGCAAGAGTGAAAGGAAGTTAAATCAGTTTAGAACTGATTTTATATTGGAAGGTGATTCTGAAAAGGAATTCCACTTGCTTAAGTGGTAAGCAGTGACACTTAGAAGGAAGATGACCTAGGTGTTAACAATTGCAATTGCATAGTCATAGGTGAATATTCTATGGCCAGGGAAGTTCTCTAGAGAGCGAGTTCACAAGGTCTTTAGGTGTGGTACGGGAGTATGCAAGGTCCCAAATGCACAATACCTGTAACATAGCTTGTTCGTTTGATGAAAACCCCTAATATCCTCTCATGTTGTAGCATTATCAGAACACATTGGCACAAAACCTATGACATTTCTTTTCCCGCCAAAGGAACTCCTTCCCAATCTTTAGTTCTTTGCCACATACTCCGAGGCTACAGCAGATGAATGTCGAATTCATAAGAAACGGGACATTTTCTTTTGATAAAGTAATAAAGTTTCATTAACAAAGGGCATAAATACCTGAATCCAAGAAGTATACTAAAAGGTAAAGAACCTCACAAAAAATATGGTTCTCTAAGTAAGGCACCCAACCTACTACTCCTAAGTGGATCGCATGGGGAAATGAAACATAAGATTCAGAAGAAATTTACAGCATCGAGAATTTGACTGGTAAGCTCAGCTACTGACAGAAACGGAGAGAATGTAGGAACTTTCTTCTTAACCAGATTCACCGATCTGGAAAAGAGAACGATGGTTATTTTATGTTAACTATTGGTCAAATCTGGAACCATGGCCCTGAAATACTGTAGAAAGAACAGAACCACTAAAAGTAGTCTAATCTGGTTGGATTGCTATGTGTGAAGCATGCCGGACGCATGCATAAACCAGGATGGGGGAAAGTTCCTTAATCTCTTTGGGGTGCTAGAAATACTTTTGCTAGCTGGAGGGGTGGAACATCAAGAAGCAGCTCAGAACACTTCGAACACCATCTCTATATGCTCATTCTGGAGAGCTCAGAGAGCTTGGAACTATAGATGTTTCAAGGCAGAAATTAAGTTTCATAAAATTTAGATTTGTAAAATCAGTAACATTTTGGTGTAACCTGAAAAAATATACATTATTTTGACATTGATGGACTTCATTCATATCATAACTTATATAGTAGAAGGAAGACCCCCACGTTCTCTACAGGGTCTCAAACCTTTCTTCAACACAAGTGAGAACGAGCCAGGCAGAGATGGAAGTAACAAAGTGGTTTAAGAATTTTTTTTATATATATATAAAATGAAGTTTAAAGTACCAATTCAATTTTAGTGACTACTTTCTATTACTAAATTTTTAATTTTCATAATTCATTTTCTTCAGGTATATGTATCGTTTGTGCTTAAGCATCACACTACATCTGGATTCAAGGTTTAAGTGCCCAGCAAGCAACCCTCTAACAATGCTACACCTCGTATTTGAAAATATAAATTTGGGTCCGTATGCATCACCATAAATATTGATAATAGCAAAAAACTCGATTTTCAATGCCAATTAATGTCAAATAAAACCTAGTATTCCAAGATCTATCTTAGCGGAAAATTAAAAATCAATATCTTAATTGGAACACTGCATAATAAAGCTTTCAAACATGACATCACGTATAAATATCTGAATGTCAGATGACTATATCAATGTCAGACCTACGTAGCACATACATAACTACCAGGTAATGGAAAGTATAAGAGGAGAATAAAATGTATGGAAACCCAACATACAAGACCGGATAATTGGTTCTCTGATCCAGACGAGGCACGTAGAAAATCCTCCTGCATTAAAGCCAAGGCTACATCTTCATCGACCTGTTGGGAAGAAGAGAAAAATTATCAAATATCTACGCACGGTCTGAAGACAAGAACAGCTACATATTGATGGAGAACAACTAAAATATTCTACATAAAGAGTATCACCTCGCCAACACCGAAGGAGGGGGCCTCATTGTACAACTGTTCTTGGAGTTCTCTTGCAAGCCTTTCATCAGCTTCTAGTTGACTGGCTCTAGCATCTTTGTTCCTACTACTGCTACATACAACATGAGAGCCTTCATGTCTTGTGGTAGAGGAGGGACTGTCCACTACAATCACTGGTTCTACGCTTGTACCTAAATGACTTGGGTTTCTGGTGGACCTTGTATTAGCCCCACTTTCAGGGGAGGTAAGGCAAATGATGTCTGCATTATCAGAGGCGGATGTAGAACATTCACCATGGCTGCTTGAGGCAGGTCCCTGCTTTAGTCTTTTCTTAACTGTGTTTGATGCAGTACGATGTCCATTAATTTGGCGACATTGACGTCCAGGAGGGGATCCCTTCGGCCCTGCAGATACACCAGAAAGATGTCTAATAGAAACTGAATCTTGACAACTAGTTGCATCGTCTCTTCTCATCACCCTACTCCCACTGGGAAGAGAAACAGCGTGTGCATTATCTCTTTCTGAAGTTCTCTGCTCATTGGACAATGACAAGTTCACCCTCGAACTGCGGTTACGCGTACTTCTCCATTCCCCTGATTCGGCAAAGCTTCTGAACACATCTTTACTGTAATCACTGGTTTGCAATTGAAAAAAAATCTGATGAGACCTTTACCAGGACAATAGTTGATTGTTCGAAATTTATTAACAGTCAAAAGTAAAGGAACCCAGAAAGTTATGCCGCGGAACTGGAAGAAAAATTTCTAGCAGGTTACTAGAAACATCACAACTCTTAACAACATAGAATAAGAATACGTATTTTTAAATCCTGAAGAATGGTGGAGCAACAAAAATCACCTAACAAAATAGCAAGCTTTTATGACATTGATAAGACGAGAATGAAGGTAAATACTGCTTCACACAAACTTAGGTTGATTATGCGTACAACAACAAAATACCCAGTGTAATTCTATCTCACAAGTGGGGTCCAGGGATGGTAGGATGTACGCAAAACACACCGCTACCTTTGTGAGGTAGAGAGGCTGTTTACGATAGACCCTCGGGTAGAGAGGTATGATTATAGAATGACACCACATATCATTTCTAAGTTTACATAGGAGTATTAATATTTCATACAGCAAGATGCAAAAAGCACTTACAAAAGAACTCATTTCAGCCAAAACAGATTTATGCACAGCACACATTATTTTTTCTGAATAAATTCCCACATGGAAAATAGGTCCAAATGCAGATCTGAATTTAGATGCATCAGTTGTGCAGATTTTGAATCGATGCATCAATCCATACACGAAAACAAGCTAAATTGTGTTTCATGTTGATTATCAAAGTGTAGATCCTTGGCAGGGAAGTCAGTAGCTTAAACTGTCGGACATTTGACATGCATGCTATGCTAATATGTCATACATGATGTAAATCAAAAGTCCTTATTCACTATTTGGACAGGCCTAGTAATTTTGATGTAAACTGCTGAAACATAAGAATGAAAACTATCTGTCATGTGAATATATTGGCAATGTTCACCAAATACATACCTGCTAGATGTATGTGTTGGGTCATGTATTTTTGAAGGAGAAGAATGGATCACCACCCCCTTACCCTTTACTGTAGAGATACCATCTTTAGATATCATTTCTTTAGCACTATCTGAGTTTGTACCAGCGGATGATGCCGTAAGACCGGTATCAGTTAGCCCATGGATTAAGACACCTTGGTCCTCCATCCCAGCTGGCTTTTTGGCCTTAGCTATGTTATGAGGAGATATACATCCATTTCGGACCAATCTTTTCTGCCCAATTACTCTTCGTGAGTTAGCAAGAGATGCAGAACCATCCTTCCGAGCTCCAAGCGGTGCATCATCAGCAGAATCCTTTTCTCCATGAGGTTTACTTAAACCAACAAGATCAGCAGTTTCCTTTCCTTTGCTGGTACTGCTGGATGGTGTGGAAGTCATCCTGTGCAAATAAGAGCGTCCATTCATCATTGCTGATCGTGATCTACATTTTTCATCTTGACCATTATCCTGTACTCCAACTGTAGGAGCCTTAACAAATACACGAGTCGACGACCCACTTTGCTTTGTCAGGTCTATGACAGGACGGTCTTGCTGACTTTTTGATTCTGTGATTCCACTTTTAGCAAGATGCAAGTTATATTTCTCCTTGGAATTAGGGATGGAGGAAACCTCAGATGGAACACCGTTTCTTGAAGGCAAAGAATCACCTATACCAAAAGCTGATGAATTAGCATGGCATTCAGATTTCATGGAACTAGTGATTCTTCTTGGAGGACGTATAAACAGCCTGTTTCTTCCAACACCATTAACATTTAGTTGATTCCCATTCTCAGCAGCAACATTCCCGTATCCTGAATTCCTTGGTGTAGATAAATCACTCTCTACATTGACAAATGTCCTCCCATTCAGATCCTTAGCAGCTAATCTATCAGGGGTATCAGGAATATCCAAATGATTATCACTACTCATATGATCCATAATCTGTACAACACAGCCGCAAGTGGATATATCACACTGGTGGACAAATGTAACGAATCAAAAACTAGCCCACAGATCATATAAGGTGCAGAATCAAGTCAAAATATCCTAATTAACAACACAAAAATGATACACACAAGAGCAACAATGACACTTCAGTCTCAAAAAAGCTGGTGTGGGTTATAAGAATCCTTACCATCCAGAAAAGGAATGAAACAAACAGATGGTAGAAAATATTGCAAAGAGAAGGTAATGAAAGAGCAAAATATGAACTCAAGTAATCTTGCGGAACAATTATGGACAACTTATATACTGAATCAGTGTAGACTTAACTAGTGACAAGTGGACAGAAAAAATCCATTAGGCAATTGCAATAATTTGATATAAAACTAGCTAACATTGTCGAGATAAGTGTACTACTAACAGAATCCTTAGTTTCCCTTAAAAGGCAGATTTAGCATCAGAAGCAAATGAGCCTAAACAGAGAAAGTGGATAAAGATGATTCACATAGCTTATTCCCTACTATCATTGCATTGACACATAGTTAATTGATTGATTGAATAGTAGAAGAATAATATACCAATGGAAGCAAAATGAGACCCAAATTACATTTGATCCAAACAGCCAAAATTCTAGTATATGGTAGACCAGGATACCATAAAGATGCATACAGACAATGCAAAAGAGGTCCTCCACAAAACAATCTTGAACTATCAAACATAACTACAAAGACTAAACCTTTCGTACACAATTATCATACATAACTACACAGAGTAAACCTTTCATACACAATTACCACACATTAACACAAAGATTAAACCTTTCATATGCAATTATCACATATAACCACAAGATTAAACCTTTCGCAAACAAGATACACCTTACATAGACAATTATCACATATAACCACAAAGATTAAACCTTTCACAAATTAAGACACACCTTACATACACAATTATTACATATAACCACAAAGATTAAATCTTACATACACAATTATCACATATAAGCACAAAGATTAAACCCTTCACACACAATAATCACATATAACCACAAAGACTAAACCTTTCAATTATCCATATAACCACAAAGATTAAACCTTTCATACACAAATCACCACCTCCCAAGTCCATTAGTGGCGCTTGTTACAATCAAACAAAGGGTACAACTTGCAAACATTAAGAACCAACATAAAGGGAAAATCCCATTTGATCTGAAACAAACAAATCCTGTAAATGAAGATTCTGCCTTTACCCAATTCAAAAAAAATTATGTCTCAAGCAGAAACATCATTAAGGTTAACATAATCAAGAATCAAGAATCCAAATAAAGAACAAATCTTTGAAAGGTAATTCCACAAAACCTCCCAAAAAATGAAAACTTCAAGGATAACATAATCAAGAAACCAAGAAAAGAACAGACCCCACAAAGTAAACCAATGAAAAATCAAAGATAACTCAATCAAGAATCAAGAATTCAAGTAAAGAACAAACCTTTGAAGGTTAATTCAACAAACCCCACAATTTTTTTTACAAAAAAATCAATCTTGACATGAGAAAAGGGCAAAAAAAGCAATGCTAGGGTTTGATTCTGGGGAAGATGGAGGTGGGGGTGTTACAGTGCCGTGTCCAAACTACCCTTAGAGGATTTTGAATTTGCAGAAAGGTAATCCCACTCGCATGTACAGGAGGTGTATGACACGTGATAGTTTAATGGTTGATAGGTTAAAGATGATTTAGATCGGATTGCCAGTGTTTGCCACGCGCTTTCTGATGGGGGTGAGCGTAATGTGTGAAATGATTTAATTAGCTATGGTTCACCGTGCACCTTAAGGGGTCGTTTGTAGAATATATAAGAACTGGTCGGCTTATGCCACGATCCAATATTGATTCTTAAAAATTTTACATTGTATATAATTCTATCATTTAGTTAAAACATTTATTTGTTTGGTTGATATTTTAAGTTAGTCATATATTATTATATTTAGATTGATGAAATTTATATAACAATATTTTAAGTTGTGCAAACTTTTGTGGCATTGATAGTCAATTATATTTTTTAAATAATTTATTTTTTTAATTACTATGATTTATAATATTTTTTCTTTTATTCTACTAATTAGAAGTGACATGGTAAAATTATTATAACAAATACTTGTGAATTTTTTTTAAATGATCTCACATAAGACGTTAAGTTAATTTAAAAACATCAAAAATAATTTTATTTTTTAAGTGGTCACATATAAGACGTCAACTTAACTTAAAACATCGAAAAATAATTTATCATTTTATGTCTATTTTATCTTTTTTATTAAATATTATTAATTTTGTAATACTTAAATAACTTATAAAAACATCAAAAAATAATTTATTATTTTATGTCTATTCTATTTTTTATTAAATATTATTAATTTTTTAATACTTCAATGACTTATAATAATTAAATATGAATGATATAGTAAAGTCACGATTGAAGCAGCTGAATAGTCATGTCATAAATGTCTATTTTAAATTTTTTATTAATTTTTTAATACGTAACTGACTTATAATAATTAATTAGGAGTAATATAGTCAAATCATAGTTGAAGCAGACATGTCGACCATGAACAACCTGCTTAAGTTGCTTCTTTGCCACTTATTATATAGGATAATAATGCAAAATATAGTGTATTAGTAATATTCGTATTAATACTGTTTGTGTTAGCTATACTTACGTTAGTTATGTTTGCATTATTCTTATGCATTATTTGATTTGGTGAATTAAAAATACATGAATTGTATAATTTTTTTCTTTTAATAAAAATATTCTTCATATATATGGAGAAAAAGACGTGGAAAAGATTTGAACGGATAATTGTGTCTTTAATAGTAATAATGCATGGATTAGAATTCATTGCATTACTAATATTATGGATTTTGAGATATTAATAATACAACCCTCAATGCACAATACAATGTATAACCAATAAAATGTACCAAACAAAATACGAATAATGCATGTATTTTTTTTTTCTCAATATACTCAATCAAACCACCCCTAACAAACATGACTCAAAGTACAAGTAAACTCTATTTGAATTGTTGTTACATGTTGTTTCATAACGTATAATAGTCCTTTATTGTTTTCACTTAGTCTTTCAATGGCTTGTGAGACTGTCGTAGAAATAAAGCTTATCACCATACTGATCATATATTGTATTATGTCGTATTGTATTATTTTAACTAATATATGTATAAGTTATGAATGAATTAATGTATTATTTTATATAAAGTAGAGGATGAAATAACTCATATCCGCATAACTAATAGATGGACAATTAATATTTGTATTATTAATAACTGCATAATTTTAACTAGCTACTAAACGACCCGTAATAATATATCAACTGTAATTCCACAAATTTGATAAGAGGAGGATAGAGTTAACATTGATTTTACCCCTATTTTGGAGATAGAGTGGCTCTCGCCTCAAGAAATACAGTTTAAAGCAATAGAGATAAAGAAATACTGAAAGTGAAAAAGTCAATGACAAAATACTATAGAAAGCATAACAAATAATTCTGAACGATGACTATAACAAATAATATAACAATTGAAATGCAAGAAGCAACAAATAGTAACATAAAACAGAAGATAAGAAACTATAGAGTAATGTTACGAGTACTAGTATGAAAAGATAAGCAAGCCAACATTCTACGGCAAGCTAACTTACTGTCCTAATGTGTAACCCCCATAACCTCCTATCTGTTGCACAATCATATTTTGATACACTGAAACATACTTGATATTCTGTATAATCACCTCTCCTCAATACTTACTCAATCTACCTCTATCCAATATTATATTTGATTGTTTTTTACTTGCTTTGTATAAAATTTAGCACATTAAATATGGTGTTTGATTATCATTTACAATCACAATTCTTCTCCATACATCTCCTTCTTGCATGTACCATCAATAAATCCTATCTTGTTCCTCCCCAAGAGGGCCAACTTAATCGATCGACTCTTTGATTCTATAATCGAATCACCTTTGATAGTAATCATTGTAATGAAAGCTCTGATACCACGTTTATAAATGTGAAGATGGAAGGATGAGAGGAAAAGAGAGCTAAGAATAATCAATTCTCATTATTGTTCATTGAAAAAATTGACTAGTACAAAGAGTGTTAGTGATATATATACAACTTCGTCATCACACTATTTATAATGTGACCTTTGTTTTTTCTTTGGTTCACACTTGGTAAAAGCCAACCAAAGACTTTTAGAAGATTATTTGTTGATTTTGTCAAACAAAGTTTCTATCAAAGATTTTGTTGTAAATTTCTCTCATTCACATGAAAATGTTGAAATTTACATCTTCCATTAACCAGGGACAGCTCAACCCTTTCGGAGAAAAGGTGGCCACCTGAGGCTCCAAAATTTGAGGGGCCTCATTTTTTTTCTTAGCAATAATAAATTATAAATTTGAAGAAATATATTAAATACTATTTATAGAAAAAAGAAACTTTTTATATAAAAATATTTAGGAGTTTGATAGAGTAAAAACTTTTTAATACATTGACTATATTATTAATTTAAATACGATTATATATTTTAAAAAATAGACTTTATAAAAATAATTATTTTTTCTTAAAAACATAAGGCTTCCGTTTGATTTTTACCTTATGCCATAGATTTGCTTGAGCCGCCCCTGCCATTAACATCATGAATGACATCGACAAACCCATTTTCATCTCTATAAATAGAGACCTTCTTTCTTATTCATAACTAGGGGTGGCAAACGGGCGGGTTGAGTCGGATATGGGCAGGTTAAAAAGTGGGTCATGTGAAAATGGATAAAATATCCAACCCAATCCATATTTGATTATGGATAAAATGGATAAACCCAATGGATAATATGAATATCCATATTATCCGTTACTTCTTATTATGTAAAGACAAAAGTAATCTTATATTACAAGAAAAACTACATGACTTAGGAAACATAAATTTTTAATTATTTAATTTAGCCTAAGTTTCGATTAATTACAATCCATATGCTCTCTTGCTAATTAAATACACTCCATAACCTCTCTCTTTTATTTCTCCCTTAACTTTCTCTTTTTCTTTTTTCCAGCTATTTTTTTTCTCTTTTTTTCCTTTTTCCTTTTCCTTTTTTTTTCTTTTTCGTTCTCATTTTTTCTTTTTCATTTTTTTTTCCATTTTTTGTTTTTTCTTTATTTTTTTTCATTTTGTTACATTTTTTTTGTCATTTTCCCCTTTTTTGTATTTTCTTTTTCATTTTGCTTTTTTTTTTTGTCATATTTTTAATATTTTTTTTGTTGTTGTATTTTATATTTATTTGTATCATACTATATACTTCCAATAAATTTATTATTTGAATAGTTTAAATGTAAATATTTATAATTTATTATTTGTATTTGTACACAAACAAGTGTATGAATTTATTGTATTTGTTTAAGTCTAAAATATACAAATATGCATGCATCATTTATACAAATGTATCATCAGTATTTGTATGTCAAATTTATCATTTGTATTTATATATAAACAAGTACCATTTGTATTTGTATAATTAAAGTTGCATAAACGTGTATTATATTTGATACAATTATATCAATAAAAATAAAAATATAAATGATAGCATGACTATAAAATAAAAATACAAATGCAATTATATCAATAAATATAAAAATATAAATAATAGCGTGAACTAAAATAAAAATACCCATACAAGTGCAAACTATAAAATACAAATACAATTGTATCAATGAATATAAAAATATAAATGATGATGCACATAAAAATACAATAAGCGATTGTGGTATTTTTTATTCTCGACGTAGTAATATTTTTCAAAAGAACAAAAAAATTAGAAAAGAAGAAAGAAAAAAATACCAAAAAAAAAAAGAATAAAGAGGAATAGAAGCTAGAGATAGAAGAGAGAGAAAAAAAAGTGAAAGAAAGAAAAAAAAATAGAAAAAAAATCAAATTAGAAAAAGGGGGGGGGAGGGGGGGGGGGGAAGAAAAATAAAAAAATAAAAAAAGAAGAAAAAAGAGAAATAGAAATTAACGATAGAAGAGAGAAAAAACGAAAAAGGAAAAAAGTAAAAGAATAGAAAAAAAAAGAGAGAGAAAAGGGTGGTTCAAATAATTTAAATGAAAAAGACAATTTTTTTAAAAAAGAAGTTCATTTTTTTTAAAAAAAAGTTATGAAAATAAAAATTTTAAAAATGGAAAATATTTTCTATTTTTTTTTAAAAAATATTTTTGAAAAAAAAATTCTTCATTCCAAACACACCCTTAATAAGTATACGTTAAACATTGTTACATCTCCACACATGTCAAACTTTAATATTTTTTAAAAAAGAAGTTCAATTTTTTTTTAAAAGTTATGAAAATAAAAATTGAAAAAATGGAAAATATTTTCTATTTTTTGTAAAAAAATATTTTTGAAAAAAAAATTATTCATTCCAAACACACCCTTACATCTTCGCACATGTCATACTTTAAGGAGAGTATAATTAGTGGATACTCATGGGTTATCCATATTTTAGAATGGATAATATGGATTGACCTATATTTGACCCACTATTAAATGGGTTGGATACCCAACCCATTTAACATGGATAAAATGGGCGGATAACCATATAATTTATCCATTTTGCCACCCCTACTCTCCACGTTAAATTTGTGTCTCCTTTATTTTCTTTAATTACCGTTATTATCAACTTGTTATGTCTTTTTTATTATCATTATAACATTGTTTGACTAAATTCCGCAATAACCGAGTTCTCGATCCTAACACTAACAACTAACTTCTCTAACTAACAAATGGACAAGTTGGTTATAATTACCAATATAAATGGACTACATTACCCTTGCTACTCTTAACAAACACTTAACGGCTTCTTTACATCTTCATATCTCAACAAGTGGTAAGTACTCCATCTTTAACTAGATGTCTCGGGTTCGAGCCCCCATGAGTACAGAGTCACGTTTGTTAGGGAATGTTTTACCCCCAATGTGGGACTTCCCGGCGCGAATCCAGATTCAGTCGAGCTCCCTACTCAATTTAAAGCTAACAACTTAGCAACAACACTGTCAAAGTTCCATAGAATGACGACACAAATGAAGAAAGATTTTATGTGGAAAGGCTAGATTATACTCACGATAGCAATATTGTTTCCATTAAGCAACATAATTGGAAACTTGTCGAGCAGAGAGAGGATTGATTAAAAGCTCTTTCCAACTTAAATTTAGTTGGCATTCAACTGATGCTTTGGACATTCTTTTTGTCATTTTTAAGTCCATTAGCCAATCTTTGTTTTGAACATTATATTCCCTTTAATAACGGCTAACTTATTTATTTTAGGACTCTTGTTTTGTTTAGGACTTGTTATTTTTTGTACTTATCAGTTTTGTATATTTAGGATTGTATCCTAGTAGGTCTCTTTGTTACATGTAATACACAGGCTATAAAAGCCAATACGTAGGATCAATAAAAATCATCGTTCACTACCAGCTATTCTCTCTCTTTATGGTATCAAGAGCTCTATAGCTTTAACAAGCTTGATCCTTTTTTTTTTTTTTTTCCTTTCCTCTTCTATTTTTCCCGGCTGAAACAGTCACACCTAAATGGACCCAAATACAAGCATCGTCAAAGCCGACAACATCTCCAATTCAAAGACTATTGTCCAGTTCAATTCGGTTACTCAACTCCCCATCAAGCTTGCTGGTAACCATAACTTTTCATTGTGGAAGACGCAGGTGTCCATGCTTATGCGTGGACACAACCTCTTTGGTCATCTTGATGGGTCGATACCAACCCCCTCCAAAACTATATCTGAAAACAACGTAGAGGTACCCACTCCTGATTTTGTTTCCTGGTTTCAACAAGATCAACTTATACAAAATGCTATCTTGGCAACTGTAGATGTGACCATTGGCAGTACAGTCGCTTCTGCTACAAATGCTAAAGCCGCTTGGGACGCCTTGCATACTGCTTATGCAAATAAGTCTCAAACTCGTATTTTTAGTCTTAGAGACAGTCTAGCCCGCGTTTCCAAAGACTCCCGCCCTGTTGCTGACTATCTCCATCAAGTTCAGTCTCTTTGTGATGAACTTGCCACTGCTCGGTCTCTTTGTGATGAACATGCCACTGCTGGATCCCCCGTATCCAATGAAGAATTGATTGTCAAGATTCTCACTGGCCTTGGATCTGAATTTCGAGAACTTTTAGCCGCTATCCGTGCTCGAGATTCAACAATCCCCTATGAAGAACTATATGAAAAACTCCTTGATCATGAGCTTTTCCTGCAGCATGAGGATGCCAAAAAGACACCTTCTGTTCCAATCACTATGAACATTGCTAAGGGAACTACTTCCAGTCCTACGCGTCAAGGCTCCACCAATCACCAGAACAATAATCGAAGATCAAATGCGCCAAACCAACAAAATAATTATCAATCTTGGCGTGAAAATCAACAACCTCGGCGTAATAATCAACAACAATCTTCCAACAACAACCTCTACTGCAAACTCTGTGATCGTAGAGGTCATACTGCTCGTGTATGTCGAATACGCTCTCACAATCATCTTCAAGCGTGTGCTAATTATGCTGCAAGCCTCCAAAATCAGTCAACTCCGTGGATCGTTGACCGTGGTGCAACCCACCATATGGCCTCAGACACACAGAGTCTAGCCACTACGCAAACTACCACGGCTCGGATGAAATCGTCATGGGTAATGGTAATACCATTCCAATCTCTCATACTGGTAATGTGAATTTTAATGCATCAAATCACCAATTCCAGCTTCAACATATCCTTTGCTCTCCGACTATTAAAAATAATCTAATCTCTATCTCTAAATTTTGTCAAGATAATAACTCATCTATTGAATTTTTTCCTTTCTCTTATCTTGTAAAGGATCTGACTACGGGGGCACCATTGGCTCGAGGATGGAGTAAAAATGGGCTGTATGAGTGGCCACCGGAGGATGTTGATGGTCCACCAAAATGCAACGTTGCTGTTTCATACAACCTGTGGCATCAACGATTACGCCACCCTAATCGTCAAGTTTTAAATAAATTTTTGCATGATTTTTCCATTCCAGTTGTTGGTTCCAAAACTAATACTATTTGTAATTCATGCTATTCTAATAAAAGCCACAGGATGCCTTTTTCAAAAGGTTCTTTGCACAGTGTTAGTCCATTAAATTTAATTTACGGTGATTTGTGGGGGCCGTCTCCGGTAATATCGATTAACAAAAAACGATACTATATTTTATTTGTCGATCAATTTTCAAGATATATGTGGTTATTCACACTCAAAGCTAAAACAGAAGTTCTGAAAATCTTCAAAACTTTACATCCCATGCTTGAAAGACATTTTCAAACAAAAATTTTATCCTTTTATACTGATGGTGGTGGTGAATTTCAAAAATTAGATTTCTATCTAAAAACACATGGAATTGAACACTTAGTGTCCCCCCCATATACATCACAAAGGGTAGATTTAGTTGAACACCGACATCGGTATGTCATCGAGACAGCCCGCACTTTACTAAACCAAGCATCCTTACCTTCAATTTTTTGGAGTTATGCCTGCCATCAAGCTGTTTATTTGATCAATAGGATGTCTACACCCAATCTCCAAAATAAATCACCTTTTGAAATCCTATTTCAGGCCGTGCCTAATTATAATTCCATCAAGGTTTTCGGATGCTTATTCTACCCATGGCTCAAACCTTATTCCCGTAATAAATTAGAACCTCGATCCACACCATGTGTTTATTTAGGATTTTCTAATAAATATTATAGCCATCAGTATTTTGATCCAGTTAACTCCAAAGTATATTTATCTAGGGATGTGACCTTTTTGAAAGACAATTTTCCTTTTCAAAATATATTTTCCAGTTTTAAAAATAAAGTTAATGTTTCTTGGGATACTATTTATGTTGAACAACCCAAGGAGGACACTCATTCAATTTCACATTCCTCTTATGAACTCCCCTCGCCAGTAACTATGTTGTCCACAGCCACTCAACGCCTGCAAACTATCTCCTCCGCTTCAGATGGCGTCCCTCCACAATAAGGTAACATTCTTTCTCAAATCTCAACATCCACTCCACCCACTACACAAGTCCCACAAAAACAGACTACTTCTGCTTCTTCAGCATCTCAAACATTGCCCTCACGGCCACTTATCACGTATCACAGACGAGAAAAACCACCCATTCCTAGCCAAACTCCACATCCTCCTCACAATCCATCTGCACCGGCACAAAATCAGCCACAAATGGCTCCCCCCCCTCCCCTCCCCAACCAATAGCTCCTCCTACTCAACCTGACCCACCAACCCAATCCCGACCAACCCAGCCAGCCACCAAAGTACACCCAATGACCACCCGCTCACAGACTAATAGCCTGAACCCTCGTCAGTTTCTCACAACCACTACACCATCTCCAAAAATCCCGACAACCTATAAGCAAGCTAAGCTAACTCCCCAATGGAATTCTGCAATGCATTCTGAATTTGATGCTCTTGTTCACAACCATACTTGGGATTTGGTTCCATGTGATTCTTCCAAAAAATGTGGTGGATTGTAAGTGGCTATTTCGCATTAAACATAAAATTGACGGTTCTGTTGACAGGTACAAGGCTCGTTTGGTTGCCAAGGGATTTACTCAATGTCCAAGACTTGATTATCATTCCACCTTCAGTCCGGTAGTCAAGCCTGCTACTGTCCGTCTTGTCCTGACTATTGCTACTCAACTTGACTGGCCTGTTCTTCAGTTGGATGTTAACAATGCCTTCTTGCAGGGTCATCTTAATGAAGAAGTTTACATGCGTCAGCCACCTGGATTTGAGGATTCTAGAAATCCTACCCACGTATGTCGTCTTCAGAAAGCAATTTATGGTCTCAAACAGGCTCCTCGTGCTTGGTACACTGAATTGAAAAACTATCTCATTACTTTGGGTTTTGTTAAATCACAATCTGATTCCTCGCTTTTCATTATGCATAAGTTTGGGTTCACTGTATATATTTTAGTTTATGTGGATGATATCTTAGTAACCGGTAATCACAAACAAGGTGTCTATTCTATCATTGAGGCACTTTCCCAACGTTTTTCATTGAAGGACTTGGGGCCTCTTCATTACTTTCTCGGTGTTGAGGTAATTCGTACTTCCGCTAGTCTCTTGCTTTCTCAAGAGAAGTACACCATGGATCTCCTACATGAGGTAGCTATGGATAATTGCAAAGGTGTTTCCACGCCTATGACATCTAATGTTGTTTTTGATCCCTCACCTGATGATAATTTAGTCGATGGTTCCTTATATCGGCGCATTATTGGTAAGCTTCATTACCTTTCTTTCACTCGTCCGGACATTGCTTTTGCTGTCAGCAAGTTGTCACAGGCTATGCATCAACCGCTTATGTCTCATTGGGTTGCTCTTAAACGACTACTCCGCTATCTTCGTTCAACTACTTCATTTGGTGTACTCATTGCTAAGGAGAGTGATCGTAGACTGTTTGCGTACTCTAATTCAGACTGGGCAGGGGATCCTCAAGATCGCACCTCCACCACAGGTTATATTATCTATGTTGGTCGTTCTCTTATTTCATGGTCTTCAAAGAAGCAGCGTTCAGTTTCTCGTTCTACAACGGAGGCAGAATATCGGGCTGCTGCTACTGTTTCTGAAACTAACTGGCTCACCCATCTTCTTGGGGAGCTTCGGTTCCCTCTGACTGTTGTTCCAAGAGTTCTCTGTGACAATATTAGCACCACTTATATTTGTGCCAATCCTGTCTTCCATAGCCGCATGAAGCATGTGGCCATCGACTTCCACTTTGTCCGTGAGCAGGTTGAGAGCAAACAGATTGAGGTTGCACATCTACATGCTGCTGATCAAGTTGCTGATCTTCTTACAAAGCCTCTTCCCCGCGCACTTTTCAGTAAACATTTTTCCAAGTTGGGCGTAGTAGACCTTGACGCCAACTTGCGGGGGCGTAATAACGGCTAACTTATTTATTTTAGGACTCTTGTTTTGTTTAGGACTTGTTATTTTTTGTACTTATCAGCTTTGTATATTTAGGATTGTATTCTAGTTATTTTTGTACTTATCAGCTTTGTATATGTAGGATCGTATTCTAGTAGGTCTCTTTGTTACATGTAATACACAGGCTATAAAAGCCAATACGTAGGATCAATAAAAATCATCGTTCACTACCAGCTATTCTCTCTCTTTACCCTTCACCATTGATTTTAAATATATTTTGCAGATTAATTAGAGTTTTACTTATTCGATTCATTATTAGCAAGTTCTGACAGTCAGATCCAAATGATAAATACTTATAAAAGACATTCGATTTAATATCTACAAATGAACTATAACTACCCCTTCCAAAAAGAAGGAGAGACCTGAAAGTAACACCTAAGGGAATTTAGACTGAAAGTTGGACCAAATCTTTCTTAAGTTATCCATCTGCATCTTTGTTGTTTCCAATTCAGTGCTAGGGCTTTGTGTCTTGCCAACATTTTCTTGAACTAACAACATGAGTTTTTGAGCTTCTTGAGAAGCTTTTCGTCTTTCTTCCGTGATTTCTTTCTGCCTGGTCCTTATAGTTTGAAGGAGCGCTTCCAACTCTCTAGCTTGTTCCTCCCTTTTAGCATACTCTGACTTCAACATTTTTTCTGATTTAATCAAGTTATCAAGATTTTTCCTGTCCTCTTCAAAGTTGGTCAATAATTCCCGGTATCTTGATTCATCTTGAGCCAGGTCTCTCCATTTCTTAACCATGAAGGGGAATTCATACTTGAGTTTTAACAATTGATTGGTCTGTTCTTCGTTAAACAACGGTGAGGGATTTTCATTTAAAGCAGCAATTGCACCACTCATTTCTGTTTCATTAGTCGGGTCATGAGCCACTGCCTCCAAAGGTAGTCTCATTGAGCATTCAAATATTAACTTTGCAAATGCTTGGGCTGAAGAAGTATTGTTGCCCCGGTGGCCTGTTTGATGGCTTGAATGCTGCTCTGGTAAAGACTTCGTGAATGATTGACTCCGAGTCTCAGGGATCTGACTAGGAAGCTCGCTATCTGCCAATTCAAACCTATCAAAAGAAACTTCCTGTGCAGACACCATGGAAACCGGGGCAATATTCATTGGTTGTGCAGACGTCATGCAAACAGGGGCAATATTCATTGGTTTTGGCATTTGTTCGCTACCAAACAGCTTGTTGTTTGGAACTTCAGCCACATCCTCCATAATGTGACGCTTGCGTTGGACACTGGTTGGTTTATCAGATATATCCACATTTTTTATCGAATCTTCAGTAGTATTGGAGCAACCTTCCTCGACTTGAATACCCTTTCGATTCACATCAACTGGTACATGATCCACACCCTCAATTAGTTCCTGTGGTATGGAATTAATGTATCAGTATTCAAGTATCAAAGTAGTGTAGAAATAGGTTTGTTGAAAAACCCAAACCTCATTTTCTTCTGCATTGTTGATCTCTTTCGAAATTTCCTCTGTCGTAACAGCATCAGCTCTAACATGGGAGGGTGCGTAAATCATGTCATCCGCACTCCTGTTAAGTGCTTGATTTTCTACACTGTGGGGGGCTTTGCCATCAACACCCTAAAAATAATAAAAATGTATATTAGCACATATACTACTATTGTCAAATACTGTGTATCAAAACTTACCCTTCCGTTATTGTTGTTTGAATCTGGCTGTGAGTTTAGTGCCCAAGCTTTGAGAACCATTGTTATTTGCTCACTTATAAAAAGACGCATATTAAGAAACTGATCATTGACCTAAATGTGAATTGTCATTAAAAAATATTTTGTTAATATAGCTTAGAAAATGAAAGAATAGACGATGAAATGTTTTAGAAAATAATAAATAAGACATAAGAAACCAGATACACACAAAAATATTATACTTTAGATACCTGATGCAGCTTTCTTGATTCATACATTTGGTAAAAACAATGAATCAAGATACATGATACTACTGAAGGTATCAGATACATGGTACAACTAGAAGAAGAAATTCGGGAGCTTACCGACTTTTTAAAGTCATTCAGATCCTTCCTGGTGATGGGTACGCATTCTGGGTCAGTAGTGTGCTCAATCGCCAGGACACTGGCTTCATCTTGCACATCTGGCCTTAATGGTGGCTGTATGGGAACATATTTTGGGGTAATGTGGTTTCAAAAATGGCTGGAAGACCACGAAATGTTACCAAAAATTAAAATGGTTTCGATTTGGGATCTTACCAGCTCCTTAATGACATTCTGATCGGTCCTGTTTATAGGAATGCGATCAGGTTCTGTAGGAGTGTGCTCATTTTTTTGGGCAGTAGCTTCTGCTTGGACATCTTGCATTGTTTTTGGCCGTTTTGTCTTCTTGGATGCACGAGGTTGAACACGTGGATGGTCGTTCTGATTTGGCTTCTTCGATGGATGTGCCAAGCGTATACCGGATTCTCCAAAGCTCCTCTTTCTTAACTTTGGAGGTTTTGAACTGAAGTCATCGAAATCTTCTTGAACATGAGTCGTCGAAACCATGGTTTGAGCAGTTGGATAAAGCTCAACCTCTTCTGGGGTTGAAACCATGTTTTTGAAAACCAACTGTTAAGAGTAAAAAATTGCATCAATTGTTAACAGGATTAAAAAGTATCAGAGTAGAGATTGTTGTAAAAAGTGCTAAAAGAAAAACTTCATTACCGGATTGTCGTGATCTTTGAAAATTCCATCCATCAATTTAGCATATTGCAGTTCAGCATTGTTGACTTCCCAGTTCAGTATTCTGGGGCTTCTATGAGCAACACGATTAGCAAATGATTGCTTTATGTTTGAACAACACTCGTATACCCAAACTTGGAGGGCAAATGGCATGCCAGTTATACGATAGAGCTGCTGCGTGAAGGTCATCTTATGTCTTATGGTTGAGATTAGCTGGTTAAATGCATCCGTACCCCATGGATATTCACTGTAGGTGCCATTCTCGACCATATGAAAGTGCTTTCGCTTGATTGACACAGAATTTCCAATCGAGAGGATGAAGGTGTTTATGAAATATAGTAACGCTATCTTAACAGCGTCTTTGTCGTCATCACCCCATCTCTTATTCATGAAACAATGAACCAAATCATTTTTCTTGACTTTATTTTCTCCACCAAAATAAAGATCGACCAGTCTATTTGGTGTGTTCCCTGGTATATCAAATTCCTCTGTACTACCGGTACATTTTAATCCGGTAATAGTTGCAAACTCTCTGATGGAGAACCTGAGTGGTGTGCCATTAATAAGGACCCAAAATTCGTCGACATTATCCTGCTTCAACTCGAGTACCATGAGACACCTAATCATCTGTGGCTTAAGTGCACAATTTGGCGTCTCTAGAAATACACCGAAACAGGTCTTTTGGAACATAGCAAATTGTGTTTCGCTGAGTTTGTCCTTCAAAACTTTTGCTATATCTGCTTTTCCATAACAACTAATGCGTGGCGAGTCAGCCGGGCGTTCTTCCACAAAATATTCCAGTGCCTGCATATGATCAAGATTTTAAACACTACAATTTTTTTTTGGAATGAAACATTGATAGTTGATACAACCATAAATGCCTGATGCATGATACAACCAAAAAATTGATAGACTTGAAATAAATAAAACTCCGTCTGTTGATTGACCTATATATTACAGATACCTAATACAATTTAATAATTGTGATACTACTTTTTCTATTATCTATGCAATTAGAGAAATCCATAGCTGATATGTAACACATGATACAACAAAAAAAATTGATACATGATATAGCTAGAGAAAGCAGATACATGATACAATAAGAATGGAGTGATAATTGATACAACTATAGGAGTATTATACCTTTTTAGATGCATTTTTTGTGGAAGGTATGTCTCCCACAATCGTTTTGCCATTTTCTTTGGTGTGATGGATTGATTTTTTCACACTTCTGTTACTTGTATCTTCCCCTAAATCCTTACTTTTCCCTAATGTAACCGCACCTGCATTATCAGTATCTTGTGTGAAAATGCATAAATCAAAAGACGGGCAATCGTCATTAGATAGTTGATCAGAGGATATACCATGAGTGATCCTTTTCGGTGTACTACATTCTGCCATTGAAGAGGAATTGACAAAAATCCTAAAAGATATCGAAGAAATTGAGCTTAGAAATAAGAATCAGAGAAATAAAATTGATGATGCACTTACCTGTAATATGGTAAATCAAGATTTTACCTGATTTGGATAATCACAATAGTGACATTTTTGGAAGATTTCTATTAAAACTTGAGACTGATTTTTTTTTTACAACCTCTGTTTAAAAGAGAAAATTTGGCTATTACGCATTTCACGTTTCCAATTAGCAAAATGGCCTACTGAGAAAATTTGGCTATTAAGTCTCTTCAAGTTTTCAATTAGCAAAATAACCTACTTCTATTTTCTCATCTGTCGGATCAATAATCGATCTGTTCATATATAGGTCGGATCAATAATCGATTTGTCGGATGATAATCGATCTGTCTATATATCGATCGAATAGATAATAGATCTGTCTCAAAATGAGTCATTTTGCTAAAAAAAAAAAAAAAACTTGTAGTCTATTTAATTAAAAAGAAGACTTGAAAAGGCCACTTAACAAAGAAAACTTGTGACTGGTTATTTTTTATTGACAACTTCAATTTAAAATGTGCGACTTTGATGGAGAAGATAATTAAGGAAGGTTGAGTTGAAAGGGAGAGAAATAGGGATAGCAAACGGGTTGGTCGAGTCGGATATAGTAAGGTAAAAAGGTCATATTGATATGGATAGATTAAAAAAAGGAAAAATTGCATAAATTAGCAATCTTAAGACATTAATTACAATTAATAGAAATAGTTTATCAAAATTACAAGTCATAACAAAAGTAGCAATATTTTGCCCTTTTGTTGAAAAGCGCGTGACTTGTACCCATAATTTTACCTTATCCTTTTTTCACGCTACTTTACCAATATCACGCTACTTTACCAATTTCAGTTTCCTTCACTTTTTTTTTTTTTACAAATATCGTATTTTTCTCTCAAATTCTTGATAAACATTGTCTCCATTTGTTAAGGTAAGTAGATTTTACAGTTAATGCATGTTATATTTTCCATAATCTCTTTTATGTAATTTATTGTCGCAATTTTTTTTCAACTTATTCCGTGTTTTGATTTTTTGGTTTTTTTTTCTCAAAATCGTGATAAACAAAGTTTTCCATCAAATAAAATAAGTTAATTTTACAGTTATTGAAAGTTATATTTTTCATATAATTCATACATTCAAGTTTTATCAGTTTTTTTCCTTCAAATTTCTTCTACGTTTTTGGCTTTGGGGTTTTTCTTTTGTGTTGAAATTTCTGGAGTTCTGATATAATGGCAGAACATGACAAGGTAGTAGTTCAATTAGAGGTATTCCAACGGTGAATTTTATTTTCGATGAACTACCCTCTTTCAGTCTTGATTTAACACAAGATAAAGATGTTAACTTAATATTTACTAATATTCAGTTGAAGAAAGGTATTGGCATAGAAGAGGTGAGATCAAAGCAGCGTAACGATTCGGAGAAGATTGCGAAAATCATGAAACTGAAAGCATTGACAAAATCATCATCTCCAAAACCCATAAAAGTTCAAAAATCGATGAAAAAGAGAAAGTCAATTGAAATAGAAGAAGCTAGTAAAATATCTAGTCCCGTTTCATCTGATTATGAATCTGAAGAAGAGAAATTGAAGGAGGTAATTTTTTATGTATTTGTATTTTTATTGTTTTTGAACTGTATGTTCATATATGTATTTTATATATACATTTTGATAAACTATCTGCTTATGTGAGAGTTATTGTTAAGATATGAAATTATAGTTGATAATGTGAAGATATGTATTTGTTACTTTTAAGATATGTATTTTGTATTTTAAAAATATATGCAATGAAGTTGTTACGGATTACATATGTATTTTGTATTTGTTAGTGCTAAGATTTGTATTTTATGTTCATTTGTATTTGTTATTCATGAGATGATGAACGTGATATGTATTTTAATATATGATAACTTAATTTTGGAACAGTGATGTATTCATAAAATACATATGCTAAATTTATGTATATAAGTTGTAATGTAACTTTAAGATGTATTTTGTAAATATATATGTGACACTATTTCAACCTATAATTGTATTTTTTGTGATATGTAGGTATTGCGTGATCAAATATACATGGCAAGAGTATTGCCCAAATTTGCACCACATACAAAATGTCATACGCTCAACGACATTGAAGATCATATAGGATAGTGATGTGGTCTTGGCTGAAATTGAAAAGTTAGCTAAGGTTATACCTTTATGTCTCATGGCATGTAAATTCTACGAAAATAAGAATATTGATATTGATAATCATCCGAATTACAAACTCAATGATAAGATGGATCTTTTTGATGTTTCTTTTGTGGATGATTTACCTCAACAATCGAGTGGCAACTTGTAAGTACTGATATTTAAGTACTTGTATATATGTATATATGTATATATTCATGTTACAACCGATACTTACTTATTGATAAATATATTTGCAGAGAATTGATTTATATATGGTGACATATGCTGAATGTCTTACTTTTGGTGAAGGTGTTCCATATGTTGATTTTGACCCAGATTTTCTTGGCACAAGATATGCTTCAATTTTGTGGGACTATGGTTCGGGAAAAGAAGAAGAGAAGGCACAAAGTGATGATGAAGCACCAATGAGGAATCCTAGGAAAATCGGGATAACAGAAGACACAGAAGTGCATGAAATTTGATGTTTATTTAAAATTTGTTGTATTTGACAACAGTTAACTTTAGATGGACAAAAATTTAGTTGAACATTTCTTAAGTTTGATATGTTACTTTAATGTTGAAAATTGATATGTTAATGTTTCTTTTCTCTTATATTTAAATTATTGATGTTCAATCTTCTAAAATAATATTTTTTTTGTGGTTAGTTTATGCAACTGTTAGCTATATGTCGTTATGAATATTTATTTTTCAATTTTGCATATGTATTTATTAGTAATGCATATATATTTTTCAGTTATGCTTATAGATCTATGAATAATACATATGTATTTGTCCAGTTTTGCACATGTATTTAAACTCTAATATTTTCATGGTTAGTTTATGTAAATGTTAGTAATTGTGTTTATGAACTTTTCTTCTATCCAGTCTTGCATATGTATTTATTTCTAATGCATATGTATTTTCTAGTTATGATTATACACACATATGTATTTTTATAGATTTGCACATATATTTTTGAACTATACATAGTTATTGTATTCTTATGCAGAAGTCCATATAAATTTATGAGTCATATGTATTTATGAATAATACGCATGTTCATTCCAGTGTACATATGTATTTTTAATAACACATACTTATTTTTTACAAGTCTGAAAGTATATTTTTCCTGGTATGCATTTGTAATTTTGAAAAATATATATTTATGATTAATACATATGTTCATTCCAGTTTGTATTTGTATTTACGTCTAATGCAAATATATTTTTTCCTAAATACGTCTCTCTCTCTCTCTCTCTCTCTCTCTATATATATATATATATATATATATATATATATATATATAAAATTAAATTAAATTAATCAAACTCTGTAAAAAAATTGCAACGTTTGAACTATAACAAATTAACAAGTTCAAAATTTAGAATGACATAATTCTCAATGATAAAATTCAGTAATTGTATTTTGACTATAAACATCATCCAACTTATCAATCGTTGTATTTCCTACATGAACGCCTATTGTGAACTTTAAACCCACATGAACTACATCAATTTTTCTTTTTCTTTTCGAACATATCTCTTCCCGATTTACCACGAACAATGCATCATGTGACTTTCTATTTTTTTTTCACATTATCCCATAGAAGCCACATACATGCATAATGTGGTACATTATTGTACACATTAGCAACAACTTCTATGATGCTTGCATTACGATCGGAAACTAGGCACATATATTTTCTTTCACCATAAGCTTCCTTCAGATTCTCAAAGAACCAAGTCAAAGATGCATCATTTTCAGATTCTAGTACACCATATGCCAATGGAAATATATGTCCTGCATATTGAAAAAATGCATATAAGAATACATGATTTTTACACATAAAATACTGCATATGTATATTATAAATACATACAACTAGAAACATATGAAATTGCCAGTGAACAAATAAACGTATTGCACATGTATATTATAAATACATACAGCTGAAAATATATGAAACTGCCAGTGAACACATAAACGTATTGCATATGTATATTATAAATACATATAGCTGGAAACATATGTAATCTTCATAATGTTCTTTATATATCCATCTATAAGAGTGTTTAACAAGAACATGTATGCTTCCGATAGTCAATCTTCAGAACATAAAAAAATAGTAAAAATAAAATTAAATATCAAATACATACTATATACAACAACTAATTCGTATGTACAAAATTGCTAAATGAATTCCAATGAAAAGAAATCTTTTATTCGAATACTAGTTATCATCGACTAAAATTAAAATTTAACGTATAACAATTGTATCTCAATTTTCACATTACATAACAATACAAATAACTTTGAAATTTAAAAAAAGAATTTCGATCAATTTTTTTTTTTTTTTGAGAAATGATAAAATTCAGTTACGATTTCAGATTTTTGAATTCCGCGACTGTTATGCAATTGTGTTACAAAATTTTCAGTAATTTTTGCAATTTTATTTTATGAAAAACATAAATAGAATCAAGTTTGTTTAAATCTCAAATATGTACTATATAAAACAACTAATTCATATATACAAAACTGCAAAACGAATTCAAATGAAAATTTTTTTAGTCTAACACTAGTTATCCTAAAGTAAAATTCAAATTTTATGTATAAAAATTGCATCTCAACTTTCAAATAACAGAATAAATTTGAAATTAAAAAAAATCGCTTAAACCTTTTTTTACGAGAACTGATAAAATTCGTATAAGATCTCAAATTTTTGAATCCCGCGACAATTTGTTGCAAGTTTTTCAGTAATTTCGCACTTTAATTTTATGAAAACCACAAATAGAATAGAGTTAGTTGATCAATACCTGTAATTGGACCGTTGTATTTTAAATATTTTCTTCAAAATTTTAGTCGATCAGCAAAAAAAATAACATGAAGAAAAACGTCATTGAATTTGAATCTGTATTTTGAATTTACTTTGAGTTGCTGATTATGAAAAATATTTTTTGAATTTTAATTAGTAGTTGTAATTTAATGGTTGTGGTAAAAAAAGAGTTTTATAAGGTAAAAGAATCTATAAAATTAAATATGTCATAAATTAAGGAACAATTTTTTTCCTTATTTAACTCAAACAGATTAACATTAAATTAGGAAGAGAATCTCTAATTGTATATGTATTTAAATAGCAATAGTTTACTGAAATACAAAATACGTATTGCTATTTTTTGTAATTTTAAAACCGTTGCTATAAAAGTTACAATTAAGGCTCTATAGTTGCTATTTCTGAAATTTTTCCTTAAAAAAATGGGTAACCTAATGGATAATATGAATATCTATCTATATTTTTCATGGCTTCTTATTATGTATACAAATAAGTACTCTCAATTACGAGCATTTATTCTTTTTTTTTCTCTCCTTTTAGGATGTGTTTGGTATGATAATAAAAAAAATCATTTTTTTTCTAAAATATATTTGTATGGAAAATAAGTGATCTTGAGTCTATGATACGATAAATACTTGAAAATACAAGAAAAGGCACAAAATATACACCAAAACAGTCCACAAGTTTCAAAGAACAGAGGACCCCTTTGATGACCACTCTTAGATTCAACAAATACAACAAGATACAAGATAAAAATGGTGTATTCTGCACCAAAACAACCAACAACACAACAATAACGTAAATAACAAGATAAACAACAATAACACAAGTTTCAAATTCAATGAAGGACCCAAAACAGTCCACTACACAAGATAACAATAACAAAAGTAAAGATAAAAAGTGAGACATCTATTATTACAAGGCCTAAAAACTAGGGTGTTTATTAAACACCTAAACTCTTAGAAACATGTAATAAGAACACCTACACTCTTCGTGGACACAAGAGGTACCTCAATCTCCTAAGCACCCAACGTTCCAAACCAAGAACAAACAACACAAGTGATTCCACACTTGGTGTTCACCTAATTTCGGATTTACCTCTTAGAGAAGAGAGGACTTGTGTTACAAAGTGTTACATACTCTCAAAATATCATCCATAACTAATGAATGAAACCCTAAAAGGTTCTATTTATATCAATTACAAAAATAGAAGCTAAAATATCCAAAATGCCCCTCTAGAGATAGGTGCCCTTCAAGTGTAATGTAGGGGTTCTATTGTTGTGTTCCAAGGCCCCTCTTTACAATTCAAGTGTGATATTAGGGTCGGGTTGGTGTGTTTTAAGTCCTTCGCTTGCACACTCCAAGTCTCGGGTTCATTACTCTATCACATACGTCCGTCTTTGTGGTCGTACTTGTATCATCCTTCCATTCTTGAAAAGGATTTGAACTCGAATCCATGCCTTTCAAAATTAAGAGAAGACAAACAAGCACACATCCTCATGACATGAGGGTTAGGGTTAGGAAAATACACATATCAACATGTCATGCCGAGGTGGAACAAACTTGAAGTATAGCCATGGGTCCTTTGTTTCAAGCATGAAAAGATTAGTACAAATGTTATAAAGGAAGTGACTCGGACAAGCGTCAAGAAAAAAGTAAACTAGGCCAAGAGTAATCCTTTCCCACCCTAAGATAGTACCGAGATCAAATGGGTGGAGTAACCAAGGACTTAGGTCTCGACCACTCTCACTTTCCCCTAAGGTGTCGTCCTCAAAATTAGGCATACCCTCTATATCCCTATGAAAAATATCATGAGCACAAAGAGGGTAGAGAAAGGTGTCACACAATTCAACTTCAACCATGGTGTCCTTATGCAAGTACTTACTAATTTCAGGTTCATCGTCATTAGTATGCTCAACATAGCAAACACACGAAGAAGAAACAGATGACATTTCTAGGCATGCAATACTTTCTCTTTCAAAAGAGTAATCCCCACATAGATATAAATCACCATGAGCAGCAAAGAGATCACACACAAAAATATTTGAACAAGAACAATCACATTTCGGGTTTTCTAAACATTCAAGCAATTCAAGCTCATCTTCACCCTTATTGACTATTCCTTTCCAAGACACATTCTCTACCCTTAAGAATACTCTCATATTCAAAGAAGAGATTTCCATTTTGAGGAGTAATGTTGTCACACCATAGTGGGTTAGCATATAAGCTATTGCCCCCGAGGCAAGCTATGCCGTCAACATCACTTGCACCACTAGGTTCATTAGGAGAGATTAAACTATCTTAAAAAAAAACATTGTACCTAAAGAGAGAAGGTTCTATCTCGCGGACAGATTTGGGACAAGCAAGCTCACTCTCTATAAGTTCATTATCAAGTTTAAAAGATGTTCTAATCTCTTCTCTAAGAGGTAAAGTCGCAACTACACCCTTTGGGCCATTAATAGCCACATCACGACATTCTAAGTTTATAGGAGTATAGAAAATAGTGTTTTTACCTTGTAGCTCACATGAGCTATGACCGTTATCTTGACATGTGTTCGGGCAGCCCACGTGCTCCCTTTGACCTACCATACGATCGATTCTTTCATTTGCCATTGCCAAGTATCAGGAAATAGTGTCAAGGTGGGCCAAAATGACACTTGTAACATCATTTCCCAAGGTTGAGGTGGTTGAAGCCGCGGTGATACGGGAATTCCTAGCTCGAGACCTTTCACACAAAGTCAAGCGCGTGAGTTGCAATGACTTCAAGCATTGCTCACATCCTTGGCCGTGTGTGAGGCTCTTGTGAGCCTATCTAAGGGCCTATACTTATTAAAGTGTGAATAGGCCCAAAAAAACACCCCAAAACCACCCACTTATTGTCAAGGGTATTTTGGTATTTTGTCCCTCCTTTGTAATTGACTATATAAGCCATTTATTAGGGCTAGTCTTTTAGTTAGTTTGTTCATATTTTGGAAGACAACAAAACACTTGTAATATTTTGGAACTTCTCTCTTCCATTGGAGAAGCCCCAATTGCAAAAACTCGCTAGTAGAGTGATACTAGTGTTGTCTCTTGGCTAGAAACTGGGATCTTGGGGTTCTTTGAGTTCCTCTTGGTCCAAGTAAGAACTTGGTATTGATATTCATTAATATTAGGGTCCTTTCTCTTGTTAGGGTTCTTAGATCATTGAATATTGTGTGTCAAGTTTCTATCTCTTGTAATCTTGTTATCCTTGTTTTGTTGAATCTAAAATTCTAGTGAAGCCGTGTGGGGCTCTTTCGATTCACTAGCATTGTTTTCTTATTATTCATCTCATTTTCTTATTTAAAAAACACAAACTCAAAGTCTAGTGAAGCCGTGTGAGGCCTGTTTTGATTCACTAGCAACTTGTTGTTCTTGTGTTGGTTGGAATCTCTTGATACACACATAGTCTTGTATCATTTGGTATCAAAACTTGTGGTTGATTTTGTTCCAACAAAATCAATCTTGGGCTTGGTAGTTAAAAAAATACAAAAAAAAAATTGTTGAAATCTAAAAAATTCCAAAAAAAAAAAAGAGAAATCTGCCCATCTTGTTCTTGGCCGAAAAAATTGTGTTTTGTTGTTGTCTTGATCGAAAGTTGGTAGTTAGATCTACAAAAAAATTGTTTTTCTAGTTTGTTTCTTGTGTTGGTTTCTTTCTCATCAACACAAAAGGTGTCTAGATCTAAAGTTGAGATTAATGATAAGTGACTTCTTGTTGTTCTTGATGTTGGCCGTGTGTTGTGGCTTGTGTTTGGACGTTAAAGTGGACATTGTTGGTGTGTTGTTGTTATGTTCTTGAAGGTGTTGTTGTTGTGCAAAGTCTCAACATATAAATAAATGCCTTCCGAAAGATGGATGTCTCACTAATTCTGCCAAATTCTAAGTGTTCTACTGATGTGAAATATAGGGGGGTCAATACACCAAGGTATTGGTACGTAGAACAATCTAAAAACAAAATATATTTTTATACAACATAGGTGAGAGCATTTCAGAAAAGCATGTCAGTATAAAATAATTGAAAACACATGGGCATAATTTAATGAGCTTCAAAACATCTTCTAGAAATCATGACTCAACTCTTTATTTGACTTCTGAACTAGATGGTACACACTACATTTCTAAGATCCCATGGGCTATATGAAATCCACCCTTAACTCGGTGGTCAAGACCCCAATCAAAGTTTGCCGCAAGGATTGGAGTTCATAAAATTGATAATGCCCCTCACATGAGCATTCCATAGGAATCCCCCTACGTGAGATGTCCTAATTATCTTCTCATGTAGGATAACATATCATAAGTCCCACATCGGCAAAACATGATTTAGGGATACGAGATATCTGAACTCAAGACTTCTTCGGGTAACTATCTAACTCTCTTTAAGCTCAATTTTAGTGTTTTTAAATCATACTTCATGCTCAAAACTTTTGGTGCTTATTCTTTAAAAGGACATATCATCACAGGGTATCATCATATCCAGATTTCCAAGTCATTCATCTCATATCAAATCTACAACCCTTCTCATTCAAAATATGCAAATGACCACCAAAAGATTTATAACATCACAAGAGAGTTCTCATTTTAAAAACACATGAAATCTTATGCAAACACTCTCTTCTCGAGACTTAAACATGCGGTGGCCATTTCAATCATTTAGTCATATGCAGTTTCTTCATCAGGATACAAGATTCTTTGGAATAAGAATCACTACTTTGAAAACATATAAAATAACAAGACACAACTGATAAAAAGGCATTTATAACTTGAGAAATATAATCATTCGTAAAGCAGCCCCAACATTTAGGTATACATAAATCTCATGATTTAAAAGGAGACTCTTAAGTCATTCTCTCAAAATAGTCACAATTCATGCCATGCAAAGATCATAATTTCATTAGGGGGAAGGAAATTTCACAAATCACATTCATAAATCACTTTTCGAACTCAAAACACATATGCACGAGATTATAAATCAATCTTATGCAAAAAAAAACATGGCAAATACATACTTTTATCGAATTGGGTTCATGATGCATGCTCTTAAAATAATTTCTCAAAACTCATTACATATATAACTTTAAAGCTTGTAAAAATCATAAAACCTATGCTCATGAGATTTAGGATAGCGCTCCGTGTACCTTAGCAATGACGAAAACATGGAGAAATTGATCTTTGAAGCTTAAGAGTTCAAACCCTAGGTTTTTTTCCCTTCTTTAGCTTAAAGATGATGAATTAGGGATTTGGTGAGTGATAAATAGTGTATAAGGACTTTAATTCCATCTATAAGTGTTAGGGATGGTTATGGGACTTGAAAGGACCTTATTGCCCTCAAAATAATACAAAAATAGAGCATTTACGCCACTTTACCTTAGCCATGCGGCGCGCAACCCATGGCACAGGCCAAGGTGTGCGATGCACAGCCTATGGCATAGGCCTTAAGTGGGCGACGCATACCCAATCGCACAACCTAGACTAAACCTGTCAATAGGGCTAATTTGACCCCACCCGAATCGGCCCACATAACAAACCAGGCCCAGTCAGCCCACGAGCTGTAGGGTACCGGGTCCAGGGCTGGATTAATTTTTTTTGGCCCGGTTAACCCGGCCCGGATCAAAACCGGTCCAGGTCTGCCGGTTAACCGACCCAGATAGCAATTTTTTTTTTTAATCTGAAATTTTTGAAAAATGACCGTTGGGCTATTATAGCCGTTGGGCCCAACGGATATATGACCGTTGGGAGCCCAAGACGGCTAAATGGCCCCTTTAATTAAAAAATAAATAAAAAATTTCATTTAAAATATTTTTTTAATTTCAAAATAATTCCTATAAATACCCTACACTTTCAAATCATTTTTCACATAATTTTTCATTCTCTCAAATCTCATTCTCTCTCAAATCTCAATTCTCAAATATTCTATATATTTCCTAAAGTGCTCACTTTAATTTTATAATTTTGCTATTACAAAGTACGAGTGGAAGTTTATAAAGTCGCAACTTTCGGATATTAAGATATTCAAATGCAAAGACTTAGGTAAATAGACTTTGTCAAATATAATTATAATAGAAATATTTGGCCTCGAGATGCAAGCTAACAACTGTGAAGTGGATGAAAACCTGAGGCTAGTCGGGTCAAATTGGTGTGCTATAGCTCACGGTTCTGGGTAGACTAGGGGTCCGATCGTGTTTTGGGCTGAAAATAGATCGAGGCTCCCCAGGCAGGCTGAAGAGCGGCCTAGTGTGAGCCTTTGGGGTTGGCGGGGCCATTTGGGTGATCTAAAGGATGAAACGGTACGAATGGGGCATTTTCGAGCTAAATCGGTATGCTATACGATTCCGGGGTGGGTCTGGGGGTGTTTTGGGCCAAAAATCGATCGAGGCACCCTAAGCAGGCTAAGGAGCGGCCTAGTGTGGGCCTTTGAGGTCGGTGAGCCATTTGGGTGATCAAACGGGCGAAACGGTGTGAACGGGACTTTTTCGGACCAAATTGGTGTGCTACAACCCACAATTCCATGGGTGGGCCCGAGGCCCGGGCGTGTTTCGGGCCGAAAATCATCCGGAGCGCCCTACGTCATGATTTAGCCTCTAGCACAACAACTTGTGTTGTATTACATGGTGTTGTATTGTATGTTTTGGGGCCAAATCTACATAGTTTTCTTGTATAATTGTCTTGCTTGATTAAAGTATCTTTATACCTTATATGTATATTTTTTTTCCTTTCAGCTACCGATATAAGATTTTATCATTTGCACACAAAATTAACCATCAATGACAAATAAAAAACAAAACTAGGAGTTCCAATAGAAGAATTAGGAAAAGAAACTTGATTTTAAAGAAAAAATATTCATGCAAATGGGGATATTTTAATGTCACTCAAAACAATATTGAAGATTGTAAAAAAAATAAAATGTGCAAACTTTAAATTAAAAAAAGAAAGAAGAATTGTGTATTTTTGATCAAAAATATTTTAGAACTTTAAATTAAACAACTCAAATCTTCATACTAATAAAATAAAGTTTTTATTACAACATTCAAGGTAATACATTACAAACAATTGACTAACATCTTATTAACTAGAATTAACCCTTACTTTTATAAGTAATAATATTATTTTGTGAAGTTAAACGTTTAATGTCATCTAAGAATACTACACTAAAAACAAGAAGTATATAATAATTACAAAAGTTAATTTATTATTATTATTATTATTGTGTGTATGTGCATATACTTAAGTTCTGTTATTAAAATTTTGGCTTTAGGCTACTAATTTTATTGAAACACCACTCAGTATACATACCATTTTCAAATACAATTACAACTGCTGTCATGGCGACAAGGTGCAATTTAGCTCTAATTTTATTAAAAGAGCACAAATATCCAAAATCCGTTGAACAAGGATTTGTTGCCATAAAGTAGTAGAATACAGCGCCACTAGAGCATGTAAAGTCGATGACATCCGAAACAACAAATGCACGGGACACTATTCTCTTAATAAAATCTCCATTCCCTTATTAGGTCTATTCTCATTGCTTTCAAAACTTAGCAGTTACTTTGGTCTATTAAATATATATTATAAAAAACAAATACAAATTAAATTTGAATTGAGATTACTAAATTCTGTCAAACTCGTAACTTGCCTCCGGAAAAAATGGGTGTATGTGAATACTACACTAAAAACAAGAAGTATATAATAATTACAAAAGTTAATTTATTATTATTATTATTATTGTGTGTATGTGCATATACTTAAGTTCTGTTATTAAAATTTTGGCTTTAGGCTACTAATTTTATTGAAACACCACTCAGTATACATACCATTTTCAAATACAATTACAACTGCTGTCATGGCGACAAGGTGCAATTTAGCTCTAATTTTATTAAAAGAGCACAAATATCCAAAATCCGTTGAACAAGGATTTGTTGCCATAAAGTAGTAGAATACAGCGCCACTAGAGCATGTAAAGTCGATGACATCCGAAACAACAAATGCACGGGACACTATTCTCTTAATAAAATCTCCATTCCCTTATTAGGTCTATTCTCATTGCTTTCAAAACTTAGCAGTTACTTTGGTCTATTAAATATATATTATAAAAAACAAATACAAATTAAATTTGAATTGAGATTACTAAATTCTGTCAAACTCGTAACTTGCCTCCGGAAAAAATGGGTTGGTGTGGTGTTATTGATCTCACTATCAAAATCATTGTAATAATTGTTATCTCGTATATATTCGGGTACAAGAATCTGTATATAAGCAACACGAACTTCAACACTAGTTCAAGTCCAAGACAAGAACACTTTTAAAATTCCTTAACACCCTCAATACTAGATTATAAATAATCTATCTAAGAAGTGTGTTAATGTTCAGAAAAAGAGATGAAATAGAAATTTAATCAAGGTCCCCCGATTTCACGAAGTGTCCTTAAGGAATAATTCTCCTCACACTCAACGGTTTGAGTCCAAAAAGATAGATCGCGTCAATCATTCGCCAAAGTCAAAGCCGAGCAGGCAATAGCGACAGCGTGAGGCATCTCTTATTTCTTGCCTCACTTACCAAGTGAAATAAGTGTTTCTTAATATAAACACTTGCAAGTCACATTCTCCCACCAATGTGGGAGAATTAATAGACTTTCCATTTTTGAGTACTACACTTTCCATTTTAGTGTTTTCCTTCTCCATTTTTTCCTTCCACTTGGTTCCTTCCATTTTTCATTCACACTCTTCATATACTATGAACCCAACAATAATAAGGCAAAATAATCCATTGAATCCTTGTTTTTATCTGAGTTTATAATATGGATGCCTTTACTTAGATTTTTATCATCTGAACCTCTCAAATCATCAAAACATAATATATTAGACTCTTTTTTTGACTTGACATAAATCACATAAGACCGTGTGATACAAACAAAACAAGAGCGTGAGACCTTGTAAATAGGGCCTAACCATCACATTAGGGCTTATATTAGTCATCCTCTTCCCTATTTGCTTCAACCAAATTGTTGGACAAATTTGAGCTTTTTTTTGCCTCTTTCTTGATCTTCTATCTCCAAATTTCTTCTCCATCAGTTTTTTTTTGCCTATCATTATACTCCTCTCTTTTTTTGTGCATTTTCAGTTCAATTTTAACCCCATTTTTAGTTGTAATTTTTTTATTTTTTATTTTGTTTTTCACCATGATAGTTCATGTTTGTTATTATAGATTTTATGATGAACTAAAAATTCCAACAATGCATATACATGAAACAAAGCAAGACTCCAACAAAAACAGTGAAATTGACAAAAATCCAAGAATAAAAAAAACGACACAATAACTCTGAAAAAAACAACCACCAAAAAGCTAGAACATGAAATAATTAGGACAATACGTTGATAAAATTTAATAGATAACTTGAGAATCGAACAACATCAACAAGAACAGTCGAAGAATTAAGTGGAAACGAAGGGAAAAATGAAAAAGTGTAAGTGTCTGTTTGAGATTGCTTATTTCCCAAAATAAGCACTAATTTTGAGAAAAAAATATTTTTTTTAAAAAGAGGGGTGTTTGGTAAACTTGTAAAAGTGTTTTTAAAAATAACACATGTTACAAGTTTGATTAGCGTTTGATTTTTAAAATTTTATATTTCATATTTACGTCATATTTTTTTATGATTTATATATTGTTATTTTATTTTCACTCATTTTCTTTAAATAAATTTGAAAATATCATTGATGATGATGACTAAAGAATATATAACTTTTTATTTTTTACTATTAATTATAACAATTGGCAGATGAATCACGTTATAAGATTGTATTTTGAAAGCACATGTAAATTTTTTCTTGAATATTTAATTTTAAATAAATAATTCATGAAAAGCGACATATTTGTTACAGTGTAGTGTTTATATATAAATATGATGATTGTTTATCCGTAGTAAATTTTGACACAGTAAATATATATTCAAAAAAAAAAAAAGATAACAAATAACAAATAGAATTTTATTTTAAACATTTGTTATCATATGGTATACGTATATGAATGAGGTTACTTAGTTTTATAATTGACACAGTGAAAATATATTCAAAAGAAAAGGTAACAAATAACATATGTATACTCTCATTTAGATATTTGTAAGCATGAATATAGTGTTTGCTTACTTTTAGTAAATTTTGACATAGTAAAATGGATCGAAAAAATAAGGTAACAAAAAACACATAGATTCTAATTTTAAATTTTTTTGACCTTTTCTTCGAAAAATTTAACTAAAAATCTTATAATAAATATTTAAAATAAAATTTCTCTATAAATTGATTTAAGTAATAAAAATCTATTGATAGATTTCTTTTTGGTTATTTGTCTCAAAAAAACACTTCTTGAAAAAAATTTTATCCAAACACAATTTGTTTATCAAAAACACTTTTCAAATGAATTATCAAACACAAATTATTATTTTTTAAAAAGAACTTTTCTGAAAAGTCATTTTATAAAAATGTTTCTCAAATAAGTTGTTTTGTAACAACAATCCAAAACGAGCTCTAAGTATGGGTGTCTAGATGAAAAAATAGAATGCGGAAATGAGAAAATTTCTAAGGGTTAAAACTTGTTTCCACGTTATTTCCTACATGATTTTTAGGAGTTTAATTTTTTATTTACGTGTCATTATTTGCACTACATGCTCAATAACTAAGTCAAAATAAAGATTTAAAATATTGTGTTTTGATGGCCTTGAGATTCAAGCCAACAACTTCTAATCATAATATATAAATATGATCCTAAACTTATATCAAATTATAACATTGACCTTAAATTTTTACAGTGCACAAGTAGGTCCTTTAACTATACAAAACATGAACAAATAAACACTCCACTTCTACGTGGCAAAATGCGTGTATACACTCAAAACCATGAGCATCGGAGTTAGAATTAAAGGATTTTTTTGTTCAGTTTTTGTATAGTTAAATGACCTACTTGTGCACTGGCGAAGTTAAAGGTCATAGTTATAATGTATCATTTTTATTAGGTGGCAACATCTGAGTGGATGACTAATCCACGTAGGTGCAAGTGAGGTACACGCGTGTAGGTTGCAAAATCGGAGGGTTTATTTGTTCAGATTTTGTATAGTGAAACGACCTACTTGTGCATTGTCAAAGTTTAAGGTCAACGTTATAATTTAGTGTAAGTTTAGGATTATATTTATGTATTATGCCATTAATGTAAGCTAACACTGGCCACACCATGTGAAGTGGATGAAAACCTCAGGCTACTTTAAAATGTAATTTTCAAGAAAGGGGTTGTAGCATAAGTTGGCTCCACCATTGGGTGGTGGTAGCACATACCGACCGAGTCACATGGTACCATGAGGATTTATCGTATGCTGCCTCATCTTACATTTTTATAAGAGGCTGTTTTCAAAGCTAGAAGTCATGACCTTGGGATCACGTTATAGCAACTTTACTAGTTACTCCAACACTCCTGTTCGTGAAATAGAAAGAATAGTCAAAAATATTATGAAGACAACTCAAATACATTTAGTATTAGTAGTGACAACTATCTATTCATGACAGCATTCCGAGCATTTGTTGTTACGGATGCCATTGCTTTTGTATGCTCCGCGGGTGCTGTGTTTAGCTACTTCGTCATGGCTGCAAATCACCGGCCAAAGACCCCAAAAGAGCTTAGAGTTCTGATGAACATTTATAAATTTGCAACAATTTTGCAATTCCTTTCAATGTCAGCACTTGTAATTGCATTTATAACTGGTTTGTATGCTACTTTGTCACATTCAGTTGGTCTAGCTTATACTGTTTGTGCCATTGGTTGCCTCTCTTTTTTTGTTTATCTGTTGGTTTTTTATCTTATTAAAAGTGGAATGGATGAAGAGACATGAAGCTTTTAGGGGTCGTTTGGTACTAGGGATAAGGAATAATAATCTCGGGATGAAATATACTGATCAGTTTATCCCGCATATATATGGTTAGGGGTGTCAGTTAGTTTTGAGATTATTTATTCCATATCAAACGACCCCTTACTACGCTACAATCTTGCATCAAGGGTGGATCGAGGAGGCACAAGGGCAAGGTTCCAATCCTTCGCCAGAAAATTATTACACTGAGCATATAAGGTCAAAATCATTTTGTTGTGTATATATAATAGATATAGAATCTTCGGTAACTTCTTCGATTGTTTACTTCTTTATATTTTGAATCGTTTATGTCTCTATGGTTGTGTATTTGTTTGGGATACTAATGTAAATATATGCAAGCTTTGTAGTTAAGTGAACTTTTATGTCAAATTATTTTGAATTCTTATTAGACTAAAGCATCTAGTACCCTCAATTATGACCAAAGTTGCTGCGACACACTTCAACTTTACGGGGGTTCTATTACCCCGCTGAACTCAATTTTATGTATTTTTGTCACCCTTCTGTGATGACGTGACACTTTTTGTCAACCTTTTTAGTTGACATGATACCTTTGATGAGGGCCTCATTCTATGTAAGAAAGGTGTCACGTCGTTAGAATAAAAGGGTGACTAAAAATACACTTAAATTGAGTTCGGAAGTAATAGGACCCTTGTGAAGTTGGAGCGTGTCGTAGCAACTTTGGCCGTATTTCGAGGGGTACTGCATTCTTATCTCTTCTTGTTATTGTATATGATGTATTATCTTGGTTTTCTTATGCCTAAATCACTCTAAAAGTTGAATGCAATTTGTTAACTTAAAGAACTAACAAGCATGTCTTTGGTCCATGGTGATACTTTATAAGGGATGTTCTTGGCCAAAATTGAACAAAACATAAACACAAGGTGGAAGTTGTGTTTATAGACCCTCTAAATCCTCATATACAAGAATTTATGGTCGATGGAAGTTGACCCAAGTTTAGACGTTCATCAAATCTTAATCGATAGAAGATTTTTCAACTCGTTTTTGAGTTGGGAATTTTTGTGACCTCAATTCATATTCAAAGATATTTACAGACTATAGTATTGATCATCACACATATATTAACAAATAATCGTTGGGTTCGGGTCTATACTCATAGAAAGGACGGTTCAAACTTTAGCACGAAAGTGCAGGGCGTTACATATATTTAGCTAATTAAACATAAAGACCAAAGGCATAAAGAATCTCTTAAAGTTGGCTTTAACTTTTTCATACCTCAATTGATCCTTGTATCTATTACACACTTCAAGTATTCAACCCCACACAAAAAATGTACCTATCACAGTGAGCTAGTTTGGTTGGGAACAAGTTATTATGGAATTAGTTATCCCAAGATTGTCATTCCATCCTCAATGGTGGACGAATCTCGAGAGATGTTGTCCTACGATTTTATCCAACCAAACATAAGATAAACTCATCCTAAAATTAATCTCAGTATTAATTGTCCCTTATTCCTCGTACCAAACGAGAAAGTGAAGCTCGTGATTTTCAAGCATGCTGACATGGAAAAGGGGACCAAGCAGTTTCTTCCTTCTTCTCATGTGTTCATATTTGGAAACTAGTCGATGAACTGATGACGATGAACAATAAAGCTTCCCCAGTCAAGTAATGAAAATGAAAAACTGTTACCATTTATCTGATATGCAAAAGTGTCCACTGAAAAGTTCCTTATGCCGACTGAGCTTGTAGCATCGATCATAAGAAGAGATGATTTTCAAACTCTGTAGTGCTCTGTATTTCTTTCAGAACTACAATAGGAATCTATATATGCAAAAAGCATACGAGAGATAAAATAGGCAACAAAAGATTAAATTGACATCTCCTGATCGATTTTTTTCTGTAGAAATAAAACTTGATTGATGAAATTCGTGTTATGTGACAGCACATCGAATGAGATTTGATATCAAGTGATTGGTTCTTTCCTTATTTGAGTCATGAAGCACATCTGCCCTTCCAATTGGATGATATGGTTCTATGAGTGTCAAAGACTGATATCGTTCTTTTCAACATGTATTTGAATAAGAAGCATACGTACCTCAAAGACTCATTTCATTCTATGAGGCAGGTCATCGTTTCATTCAGATCTGATGCCCTTCTAGTTGGATAGATAAACTTAAGGGAGCGATAAATCATAGCTAACATTTATCATAAGTATTTAAAAAAGTTCTCAGTTTCTGTCGTTTCGTTCTGACTAGAGCGGACGACTTTATGCTACCTTACATTAATTCAAGTAAGAGACGGAACCAAGATTTGAATTTGATGGACTCAACATTTAAGGTTCTTAGCACTGAAATCTTATAGGATAGTATAGTTTGTGTTGCAGAGAAGACAGACATAATGACATAATTCTATTCAAAAAGTTTAGAATGAAATAATCAGAACAGAAGATAAAAATAAAAAAATAAAAAAAAATCAAGCATTCCCTCAATGGAAGAAATATACTCCCTCCGTTTAAAAAGGAATGACCTAATTTTCTTGTTAGTCTGTCTCAAAATGAATGATCCCTTTACTTTTTTGGCAACACTTTAATTTCAACTTTAAGATCACGCGATTAAAGGGCATTTTGGTATGTTTGACATAACTTTAGTTTATGACCACAAGATTCAAAAGTTCCTTTATTTTCTTAGACTCTGTACTAAGTCAAAACAGATCATTCTTTTTGAAACAGAGGGAGTATAAAATAGGGAAAACTCTTGCTTCACTCTTTTCTCAAGAATAAAGGAATTGCAAAAGTATCATTTATATAGGATGTGTGCACACCCAAAGTTGTTGGAGGTCATAGATGTAATTTGAGGTCAAGTTAAAAGGGCATGTTTATGTTTCAATCTTAGGATAGATGCATTTAGATACAAACTTTCGCACCTCAACAACAAAGCCACCTACAGCATTAACAACTAGTTCCATCAAAAAACTATTGAAGTGAAGAAAGAAAAAAGTGTTTCTGATCAGAATGCTAAACCTTCAAAGATAATCAAGTGAAGCTAAACTGAATACTTCTTCCTTGTTTAAGGCTCTACTTAGGCAAAACCTTCGTGCTTTCGGTTGCCTGATTGTATGCCGAGTAATTTCTTGTTTCAGTTGTGTTGTGCCATCATCTTTTTTATTTGTAATAAACTGGTATTGCTTCTGGTTTTTAAACATTTTAGAGCATACTTTAAGTGCCTCTGTGACAAGGGTTTCTGGTGTTGTAAAAGGGTCCATGGTAACAACTAAAACTTATCCTACAAGGAATTTCGCCATCTTAGGACCATTATAGTTATGGTCGGTCGGCTCTCTAGTTGAGTTGGATCTCTAGGTGTTTAGAATGCTCCAAATTCTGGTTTATTCCGTATGACACAAAGTCATTTTCCTGAAAAATGTTTTTGGAAAATGACTGTCCGATCTTCGGTATCATTAGCAAATCAGCTTGTGTTGTGACGGAATTTTGACAATATTATGATTGAAACTGTCTAATGTTCTTTTCTCCCTTTGACAAAGTTCATATAAGTAAGTACAATCTGCAGTTGAGCGATGAAAATGTCGATTATTTTCTCGAACATATCTTCTCCTTGGATTAGAGGCTGCTCCACAAACTCAACGAAAGGCATCCACTGCGTCGCAAAAAGAAAGGCAGCTTGAGTAAATGCAAGGTAGCATGAAACTGCAGACCCTAGTAAGAATTTTTATGTATTGGACTTGAGACGTAAATTGTTGTGGTGCCCCTTCAATCTTGCTCAGAAGGGAGAATATGATTCATGTTAGAACTCTTCAAAAATGTCATCAGGTGCATGTTGGATCCTTCAAAAGTAGTGCTTTTTAGGACGATCCGACACAGGTGCAACAACATTTTTGGAGAGTCCGAGCAACTTAACATTCGTTAACCGTTCTTTTCCACTATAAAGTTAAAAATATTTGTCGATCCATCCACTTTTAACTAGAGATATCGGGTTCGAGTCCTTAAATGGAAGAACTCCCGGTAGAAAACACCGTGCATATCGGATGGTTGAGATTAATAAGTCCTTTTGCAATTATTCTTGATAAATGAGTGAAGGAAGGGCTTTCCCTCTTTTTGCAAAGAAAAAGAAAAGAAAAGATAAAGACAAATATATATATTAATTGAAAAAGCAAAGAATGAAAAGAAGAAAAGGAAAGTCACTAGCAATTCGTGTGAAATTGACACATAGGACATATGTCTATTTGCTTAACTTTATATAAGTTTAAATGTGAGATTAGGCCAAGTCAAAAGGCATGCTTCTGTATAATGCCAATGATATAATAAGAACACAAAATGGTGATAGTGCAACTATACTTTGCTCGAACACAGAATGAAGAAGTACTATTTGCTGGACCTCACTGTTTACGATATTTCGTGCATTTGAGTGTAACAGATCTGTACCTGATATAATGAGAACTGTAGGAAGTTCCATCTTCAAGCTTAATTGAACTTCTTTGCTCTCACTCATGCTATATTATTTAACGTCAACCTGACTCTGCACATAAGTCAAAATAAGAGACGATCGGTTAAATTAACATGAATTCAATGTGCTGTCACATAACACGAATTTCATCGATCGAGATTTGTTTCTATAGAACCAAATCAGGAGATGCCAGTTTAATCTTTTGTTGCCTATTTTATCTCTCGTATGCTTTTTGCATATATAGATTCCTATTGTAGTTCTGAAAGAAATAGAAAGCACAACAAAGTTTGAAAATCATCTCTTCTTATGATCGATGCTACAGTGTACACTTTTGCATATCAGATAACTGGTAATATTTTTTCATTTTCATTACTTGACTGGGGAAGCTTTATTGTTCATCGTCATCAGTCCACGATTAGTTTCCAAATTTGAACACAGAAGAAAGAAGAAACTACTTGGTCCCCTTTTCCATGTCCGCATGCTTGAAAATCACGAGCTTCACTTTCTCGTTTGGTACGAGGAATAAGGGACGATTAATACTGAGATTAATTTTAGGATGAGTTTATTCTATGTTTGGTTGGATAAAATCGCAGGACAACATCTCTCGAGATTCGACCACCATTGAGGACGGAATGACAATCTTGGTTAGTGTAATAGTAGCGCACAACTTGGTTAAGGGTAAAGGAGTAGCTCAATAAACAGGACCAATATCTCTTTTTTCTGTTAATGGAACAAGAAAAAACAAAATTTAGGTCTGTTGAAGGCTATGCCACCCATAGGCCAGTGGCGGAGCCAGGATTTTCATTGAGGGGATTTAGAAGTGAACATACGGACTAGTCGGAGGGGGTTCAACATCTACTATATACATAAAAAATATTTTTTGACCATATAAAAATAGTATAATTTTCCATCGAAGGGGGTTCATTCAGATGAAACCCTGGATCGAAGGTGGCTCCGCCACTGCCGTAGGCCACCTTGAAGTCCTCACCTTACCAACAAGCCGAGAGCTAATCATCAAGATCTATGATACACAACTTTTTAATGTCCATGAAGTTCAGAATATGGACCAAAGAGATTCTTGTGTTACTTCAGAAAAACAAAAAATACAATCATGTCTCAAGAATAAAGTAGTATTGCATTTCTTCTTTTCCTTAGCTTCCTATATGTTTCCCTTCAGTTTTACTTATTCTATTTGCCTTCTTTTTTACTACTTTTTACTTTGGTCTCAAAATTCTGCTATAAATAATGAAGAAAAAATCAGTTTAATAATCATCTTTGAGAGCATCATATATATTACTATAATAAAAAACACATTGTTTTTCTTTACCTTAAGAATTATTCAATGGAAATACTTTTTAATGCTGTAGGTGGCTTTGTCGTTGAGGTGGGAAAGTTTGTATCCAAATTCATCTATCCTAAGATTGAAAATATAGTCCGTTTCTCGACAAAAATTGAAAATCTGAGGAAGGAAATGGAGAAGCTAGCGAAGTTTAGAGACGATATCAAAGAGAAGGTGGAAGGAGCGGAGGGAGAAGGCTATAAGCCAAAACCAGATGTTATAAAGTGGATCGAAGACGTTCACGAGCTCGAGAATGAATGGGAAGCTATGCAAGAAAGCATTGCAAAGGCTAAGACGCTTACATATAAATGTTGTCCAAAATGCAGCCTGCGCTCAGAAGTCTCCACTCAAGCACAGAACATCCGAGATCAACAATGCAGGCTTATAGAGGTCGGAGAGAACTTTGGATCCAATTTGGTAGTAGAAAATTACCGGGTGAAAAAAGTTGAGCACATCCCAGGACCATCAATAGAAGGCCAGCCAGCTGCAACAAGGAATCTCAACGAACTCCTACGATTATTGGAAGATGATAAGGTATTAATTGTAATTTTTGCTTTGCCTCGAATTATTCAAGTTATTTGATTGCCTACATAATTTCTTTTAGGCTAATTTATGTTAAAAAATTTAAATGATTGGGTCATAATATTGGCGTTTGATGAGTCATACAATTTCTTATTATTACTAGTCCCCTATGCATGGCCCATTGTTGATACTTAAAAATTCTACGATATGTGTAATTTTATCATTTAATTGAAACCTTCATTTGTTTAATTGATAATTCTTAGTTAGACATATTTCTATATATTATATTGTATTATTTTTTTTATTATGTATATAGAAGATTGAGTAGGTGGGACGACCAAGTTTACTCTTGTCATTTTAAAAAAAGAAAGTGCATTGTTTGTTTATTTTGTAAGACTTAAAGTTTGTGTATTGATTTTTAATGGCGAAAAAAAATCAAATCTCTTTTTGTAAATGTCAATTATATCCCAAAATTCTATAATATCTCACATGGATCCCACAGTTTCCTTCACAACTTTTTGTAAATGTTTTTTGTAGGTTCTAAAACACAATACTCATTTCTATTCCTTTATATAAGTGGTGAAATACTAAATTTTATTTTCTTCAAATGAAATGTACACAATAGTAAATTATTTAGTAGAGTAATAAAAAATAAGAAAATATATTACTCCCTTCATTTAAAAAGGACAAAATGACCTTCTGGACCCCTGAACCCACTAAAAAACAACATTTTAAACTCTTTTTTGGTGAGTGTAACACACTCTCCTCCATATCAGCTGCCACGGCTGCCACGACTGACACGGTCGCCACGTCATTTTAAAAAAAAATAAAAATATATTACATTAAATTCCAAGTCATTTTTAAAATGCTACATAACAAATTAAATATTAAAATTAATTTAATTAAATAAGAAAAATTTATAAATTGTAAAAAAATTTGAATAATCATGTTTTTATTTTTGCTCACAAATTAAACATCAAATCCATTCCAAATAATTAAAAATTCTTCTCCAACTAATTTAAATTTTTAACTATAAATTCATACATACAAACATAATAAATTTTTGATTTTTAAATTTGAATATTTTTACCAAATTCATAAAGATTAATTTTTTTTAAGAGAAATCCACTATTTTTTTTCAATATTCACTATCACTCACTTTCAATTTAAATTTAAATTTTAATCCCCCAAAAAATTAAAAAAAATCAAATTTAAATTTTAATTAAAAAATGAAAGGAATTGAATTGAGAGGAAAAATTAAAATTTAAAAAAAAAAGTGAGTGTGTGTGTGAGGGGGAGGGGGCTGGAAGTATGTTTGGGTGGGATGTGAGGGTTGGAACGGGCTAGGGTGGGGTGGGGATGGGGCTGGGAAGGGCATGGGGGCTGTGGGTGGGATGGGGACGGGCTAGGTAGGGTGGGGGGCTGGGGGAAGGGGGAGGGGTTACGTGGGGCTGGGTGGGCTGGGGACTGGCTGGGGTGGGGTGGAGGGCTGGGGGAGAGGGGTGGGTGGGGGTGAGGGAGGCTGGGTGGGGTGCGGAGGGGATGGAGAGGGGGTGAGAATTTTTTTTTAAATTTATTATTTTTATATTTTTAAAAATATTTTTAAATTTTTAAAAATATTTTTAAATTAAAAAGGATGGAGGAAAACAAGAAGGGGTTGGGGGGTGTGGGGGTGGGGACGGGCTGGGGTGGGAAAAGATATATTTTTTAAAATTTTTAAAAATATTTTTTTGATTTTTAAAAATATTTTTAAATTATTTTTAAAATATCTTTAAATTAAAAAAGATGGAGGGAAAAAAAGGATCCTTTTTTAATTATTTTTTTAAATTATAAAAATATTTTTAATTTTTTTAAAAATTTAAAAATATTTTAAAATTAAAAAAGATGGAGGAAAAAAAAGGATCTTTTTTTAATTTAAAAAAAAAATTTAAATTTTTTTTTAAAATTATTTTAAAATTTTTAAAAATATTTTTAAAGCTTTTTAAAAAATTTAAATATATTTTTAAATTTTAAAAAGATGGAGAGAAAAATAAAAGGACCCTTTTTATTTTATTTTTTAAAATTTTATATTTTTTAATTATTTTAATGTTAAATTGACCAAAAAATGACCCCCACTCGCACCCCCAGGCGAGTGGGTACACTCTCCTTGTCCTAGTCAGCATGACCTTGCCACATAAGCAAGGTCAATGGTCAAAGAGTGCAAAATGTTGCCTTTTGATGGGTTCAAGGGTCCAAATGACAAACATGTAAGTAGAAGTGTCCAACTTACAAAACCGACATAGTACATGGGTCCAAAAGGTCATTTTGCCTTTAAAAAGGAATGATCTATTTTAACTTGATATGGAGTATAGAAATAAAGAAAACTTTGTATCTTGTAGTCATAAATTAAAGTTATGTTAAATGGACCAGAATGCCTTTATTTTGTGGTTCTAATCATGACACGTGAAAAACTGAAATTAAAGTATTGTCAAATAAATAAAAGTTCATTCTTTTTAAAATAAATTAAAACGAAAAATAGGTCTTTATTTTTTAAATTGAGAGAGTCACAAACATCTATAAGACATTTATCTATCCTTTAAAAAACAATTCATATATATGCACAAGATGACTTTACCTTATTACATAAAATCCCATATTGGAAAAGAAATTACAAAAATCTCAAAGTAATTACTTAAATTCCTTAAATTCACTCTTTCTCTCTCATCCCCTTCATACATATCAAAATACCATATTTTGCTCCTATTTTAGTGCACTGATTTTTGCTCCATTTATGTGCTCCTTTATTTACGCCTACAATCAAGCTAATATAATATTAATACTCTCTCATTCCCCTCCTATTTGCGTCTCTTTTATAATTGGAATTGGATATGTACATTTTCAATTCACGTAATAAAGAAAATTGAACCAATCTTTTTCTTTATTATCATGTAGCCAATGTAATGTTACAATAACACTAATTTTTCCTTAAAATTATTATAATCTTGTAGATAATTAATGTATAAGGTAAATATTTTATATGTATAGTGTGATATTATACATTTTGAAAGATTATATTTTAATGCATAAGTTATAATATATCAGACATTATACATTAGTTATTTTTGGAAACTAATGTATAATATAATTTTCTGCTATATATTTCATTATGTTATACATTAAGAAGTTCTTATTACATTTAAGAGGCATTTTATGTATTATTTGGTATTATATAATTAGAAAGTATTAATATTATATAAAGTTATATTATACTTTCTGATAAGGATACATAAGTATACATGTTTAATGTCAATAATTAAATGTATAGTATCACATTATACATTACTGCAGATTATTTTTTAAATGTATAATGTGCCCACATACATGTGCAACTGTTGTATAATGTTATCTTTTAAATTCCAACTTATCCACGTATTGATTAATGAAATTGAATATATCAACTGTATTTGGATATATATTATTCTCATTTAACTATTTTGTTAACTGATGTTTATTTTTTTCATGAATTTTAAATTATTTATAATAAATTTATATGATTCCGTAAATGATAGATAATTTCTTTCGTCAAAACATACTTTGGAAATCAATATTCTAGGAGCTTAATGGATCATATCAGTGTGAACACAAATAACCCTATGTATTAATATTACTCCTATTAAAGGAAAGGAAAGAGAACGAAAAATAAATACTCCCACTAGATTTTATATTATTTTATGTTGTTGTTACATAATTTTTAAAAATGTTTTAATTAAAATTATATTTTATTATTATTTATGTAATTTATTACTACTAAAAATAGTATAAGAAGAAAATAATAAGACTATTTTATCTGTTAAAATGAATAAACAACATAAAATATTGTAAATGAGAACAATTAATAGTGATATTTAAAAAAAATAAAAATTTAAATTTCAATTACTATATTTAATCATACATCACATAATGATAGATAATTAATGGCGTTAATTAAGGTAGAGAAAGATAGTAATCTGATTTCTCTTTCCATAAATATAGACAAATATGTTTTATCATACATTGCAGCAATGTATAAGTATATTTTATAAATTAGAAAGAGAGAAAGCCTAACAAGATTATACGTAAATACTTTCACTATACAAGGGATTTATGTGGTTTAAAAAAAAAAAAAAGATGGGCAAATTAGCCCATTTATTAGAAAAGAAAAGTTTAAAATCTGTACAGATCAAAATATGGCCAAACGGCCCATTTCAAAAAGGAAGACATTTATCTATGCATAGAGTTCACATCATTCTAAAATAATTTCAAGTTGAATTTTTTCATAATATCTAAATAATTTTAAAATATAATTTGTTAAATCTTAAAAAGTAATTTAAGTCGTGAGTTTTCTTCATACTTTATTATGATATAGAAGAATTTGTCACAATCTTTTTCTTAAATGTAAATTTAAATAATAGACTTGATTCAAATTAGAAGAATAATTTTAAATTTAAAGAGAAATTATATTTGAAATTTGTTTCATTTAAATATTTTTTTCAATTATGGTGTTCAGACGATCTTTCTTTTCTCTTAACTTAATCCACGGAATAAACAAGTTACTTTTGAGTAAAACATTCATTATTATATTTTATTATTTTTGCCTAAAATTATTGATAATTAATTTATGTTTAAGGTAACATTTACAAATATAACCAAGGGTATAACATTTTTTTCATAATTTTTCTAATATTTTCGTATAATTTTTTGTGGACCCCACCACAACTCTATTTTAAATGAAAAAAATTGATACTCCTTCTGTCTCATTTTATGTGTCGTCATGTTTTTTTGGTTGGTCCCAAAGAGATTGCCACATTTTCTTATTTGGTAACCATTTAAAGAGACAATTGCACTTTTATCCTTATTGGTCCCATTTAATTAAAGATAATAGTAGATATATTTTTAATAAAGGATAATTTGGTAAACATCTCCAATTCTTTTCTTATTTCTTAATCTTTATGCCTAGTCAAAATATGTCACATAAAATAGGAGGAAGAATACTAGTTATATCATCGAATCTTTTCAATGTCACCAATGACGTGATCTTTCACATAGATCACACACACCTCAACTAAAACTCTATTTTAATATGTAGTAAAAAAAATTAAATGCATTATATTAGAATGTCTATTGTAATATATCCTATGTCTGAATTCAAATAATATATATTTTTTTAATCAGTTTTAAAAAGAATTGTCATTTTTTATTTGGGTAATATTTTATAAGATTATCAATATTTTAGTCATGTTGAATTTTATTTATTTTTCAAAAAGTCCACGAAGGTATACACTTCTATTTAAAGTTTATTTATTTTAAAGATAATTTAAAACATGCGAAGTTTTTCCATGTATTTTAAATTTTATGTTTAATCAAAATGATATAAATCGAAATAAGGAAGACGTAGTTTATAGGAGAATGTGCAAATACTCAAAAATAAAAAAAGTGAAATTAATTGTGGCCACGCATTCATAAAGTAACTATTACTATATTATAGTAAAATAATAAAAAATACTCATAAATATTGAATAAGTGTTTATTTATCAAACACAATAAAAAATTCCTTCATAATTCCAAAACTTCACATGATACGTATCATTACAAAGATTTACAATACAAATAATTTATGAAAATATAACTATTTACTAATCACCTGCTAAAATTATTTTAAACAATTAATTAAAAAAGTAATATTGACTACCTCATGTTAAATTATTACAATATATATACCATGTTAACTTTTGTTGATTCTTTTGATTCTCTTTATTTGAATGTCCATCCAATAAGTCCTTGTTTTCATTTGTTAAACACCCATAAAACTAATTTAAATGTATTTAAAATTAATTTATGTATGGATTAGTATCCTTTATTGTTTTGTATGATTTTATAAAAAATGTTAATAAATAGATATTTATCATGTTTAAGCATTAGAGTGTACGATATTTTAATGTTGATTATGAAAACTTAAATAAGTTATAAGCTATTAGTTGATTTTATAAAAATAAGAAGTTATATTTTTATTACATAGTGTGATGTCTAATTACATTTTCCATTATGTTTATTCAAAAATACTAATAATCATTTAAAAAAAAAAGTTAATAAAATAACTATAAATATATTTAAAATTATAATACTGGGCCCGTAAATGGGCCTTTTATTATCTAGTATTTATTATATTGAAGAGTGAATTGGAGGACGACCAAGGGTATATTTATCATTTCACATTTAAATGGTACAATCATTAGTGAATAGTCATATCAATAAAGAACTCCATTAGCCACTTTTTTCTAGGTTATTTGTCTATATTTTCTAAGTGGATCCTTTATGTAGCTAACAACATTTTACTTACAAGTTCCAACTTATTTAACCACATTATTTACGAAGTAATATTTTAAATAAATACAAATTTATAATCTGAATCTCCTTTCACGAAATATTAGACTATTTATGTAGAACTACAATTATTTTTTATTTTTATGTGGAAAATGTTGAATTTTTTTCTTCATATATTTAGTTTGTTATATTTAAAACTTTCTAAGTGAAAATTTTAACACCGTCAAAATTTCCAATACTCCAATTTTTTAATATTTTAGTTTTTGTCCAAAAAATACTATCACGCATGAATTTAGTGGGTTAAAATTTAACATTGTTAACCTATTTAAAGATTTTTTTTTATTCATTATCAAATAATTTTATAAAAAATATCATTAAATTAGTCTATAAATATTTTACTAGAAATGAAAAAGAACTACATACGTAAGATTCATTTAAGGCTTCGAATGCACCTTTTTTGTATTCACTTATGAATTGTAGGTGTAATCACAATCAATGTGCATGTCAACTCGAAAAAATAAATATTTAAAAGATAATTTCTTAAGAAAAAATTATAGTACATTAAATTGTCAGTGTAAAGAACTTTTACTACATTATATAAATATATTTATATGTAAGCTTTTATAAAAATTGAGATTTATAATCTTCAAAATAAGATATATAATACTCCATGTTTATTTCTTTTTATTTACACAATTTGGGTTGTGCTTATATTTCTAAATATTTTGTCCTTTATCTTTCAAAAATAGTTTGAAGAAAATCTTCTTATTATGCCCTATTCAATAAATGTAATCATCATTGATTTGGAAAGAGATATAAAATTTAATTAGGGGTATATTAGTGAAAGTGCTTGTAATTTTATTGGAGTAAGAGACTAAAATAGGTGTCTAATCCAAAGAGAGCAAATAAAAAGGAACGAAGAGAGTGCGATATAACAAATAAATTAACCCGTATGTAAAATAACTTTAAACTACCATTAAGTAACATATATATTTTTTAATACCTTTAATAAAAAATTTACTCCACCAATATCATATTAATTTTATTTGTGCTCTATTTTTTTATAGATAATTTTCAACCATCAATAACGTATCTTTAGTATTTCATATTATTTTATTATGAAAATGAATATTGATATATTTATATGAATAAGAACAGTATCTTATCTCCTTAATATAAACACACTATTTACTTTTATTTATATAGTATATTAGGTAAAAATATCATAGTATAAGAAAATATTGCACGTACAATTTTGTAAAAAATATTAATATACTGAAACTTATAATTTTAATTTATCTTCTTGTATAATTTTTAGATAAAATTAAAAAACAAAAATATTAAAATTAGCTACTTAATTCAAGAAAATGTGTTTAACCTGATGTTAAAATAAGCATTGAAGCATATTATATTTTAATTTTAATTAGGACAATTTAAATAAGGTGTAAGCAAGATATTATTTGATTTATAAAAATAAAAAAATAGCTTTTTTAAAGTGTTATTTATTTCATCATTTTCTATCATATTTATTTAAAAATATTAATTTAATTTTTTTTGATAAAATAACTAAATATTGATAAATACATTTAAAACAGTAATATTGGACCCATAAAATGGATCCTTCATTATTTAGTATTATTATATTTAAATTAATGAAATTTGTACAAGAATATTTTAAATTGCTAATATGACACCCACAAAATTTTGAGAGCCAATCAAATATTTAATATTTTTAAAAAATTTTAAGTTGTTAATTCTTGTGATTAATATATTTTACATGTATTTTTTTGAAATATATAACAAATAAATTATATTTTTTTTTAGATATTTTAAGTTATTAACTATTGTAATTTATAATACTTTTTAGGAAAAAGGCTCAAATATACCATCGAACTATCAGAAATTATTCATTTATGCCAGCACGAACCCAATATATATTATTTTTTAGTCTTAATATATGTGACATAAATAAAATTTAGATAATCAATAGCCAATTATATTTTTAAAATTCTTTAATTTTTTATATTTATAATACTTTTTTCTATTCAATTTAAGTGACACTAATATAATTTTTATGAATCAACAAAATGTTTCATATCTTTATAATTTTTTAAGTTGTTAATCATTGTGATTTTGTAGTATTTTATACCATTATAATTTTATAAGTTGTTAATTATTGTGATTTATAGTATTTTTAAAAAATATATAACATATTATTTTTTAAGATGCTTCAAGATGTCAACTATTGTAATTTATAATTCCTTTTATGTGATTTTCAAATAGTACATATTGCTCTGCTTGTCCTAACTTTTGTGGCATTGATATTTAATTATATTTTTAACTATTCTAATTTAAGTGGCACTGGCATAATTTTGAGAGCCAATCAAATATTTTATATCTTTTAAATTTTTAAGTTGTTAATTATTATAATCTATAATACTTTTAAAGTATTTTTTTGGAATGTATAATAGACTAATTTTTTAAAGATATTTTAAGTTGTTAAATATTGTAATTGATAATACATTTTATATAAATTTTAAATAATATATGTTAATTTTATTGTCCAAAATTTTGTGGCATTGATACTCAATTATATTTTAAAATAATTTAAGTTTGTAATTACTGTGATTTATAATATTTTTCTTCTATTTCAATTTAAGTGGCACAATGCTAAGATGACCATGGCAATTAATTAAGAGTGATATAGTAAAATCACGATTGAAGCATCAATGTAGACATGTTTTGAATGAATTATAATAACTAATTAGAAGTGATATAACTAAATTATCTAAGAAAATATAATTGACTATCAATGCCAAAAAATTTTTGGATCAGGAGAGTAACACATAGTATTACTTGAAAATTGTATAAAAAGTATTATAAATTACAATAGTTAACAACTTAAAATATTTGCAAAATGATTTAATTTGCTATATGTTTTTTAAGAAATACGTAAAAAAATATTATAAATCACAATAATTAACAGCTTAAAAATTTAAAGGTCAATCTGCCTGCTTTGGCACAACTTCATTGATCTTTTTCCTTGCCTTCATTTTTTTCATCCATTTTAATTTGTTTGTCTTATTTTTTTTTAATTTGTTATATATTTTCAAAAAATATAAAAAAAATATTTTAAATCATAATAATTAATTAAATGGATCTCATATAAGACGTCAAGTGAATTTAACATTAAATATTATTAATTTTTAATACTTAGATAATTTTATACTAATTTATTAATATTAATTTTTACTATTAGATGACTTATAATAATTAATTAGGGGTGATATAGTAAAAAAAAGGCCGAACCAGCTGAAGTAGATATGTCAGAAATGTATGTTTTATTTTTTAGTAAATATTATTAATTTTCCATAAAATTATCGAAATATCCTTGGTAGTCTTTAATAAGGACAAAAAGATATTTATAAAAAAAATAGTACCATATATAATTTAATTACAAAGGTCTAAATAAAAATATTATTAAAATAATACATGAGGACAAAACGAATAAATATAAGAAAAACAATATGCATGTTTAACCATTTTATTGCACAATAAAAATAAGGACAAAACTAATAAATATAAGGAAATAGTCATATGCATGTATAACAATTTTATTTATCTTATATATAAGTGAAGGTTGGGGTCACTAAAATTACCAAAATATCCTTGGTAGTCACCCAACCTTCACTTATATATAGTAGTAAAGTAAAGTAATAATAGTAATAATAATAATAATACAATAATAATAATAATAGTAGTAGTAGTAATATTAATAGTAAATAATAATAATAATAATAATAATAATAATAATAATAATAATAATAATAATAATCTCTCTTAGTGATACACCAATAATAATAATAATAATAGTAAAATTAAAAAAAAGTAATAATAGTAATAATAATAATAATAATAGTAATAATAGCAATAGTAATAGTAAAACAAAAATTGAATAATAATAATAATAATAATAATAATTATTATTATTATTTCTCTTATATATAAATGAATGATTGGTGTAGCCACAAAAAAACAAATTAGTGATGCACCAATCCTTCACTTATATACAAGAGAAATATAAGAAAAAATACATAATTAGTTCAACTATTTTATCGCAAGTCTCCAATATCTAAATGATCATAATTTTTAATATGGGGAGACAGAGACATACGTCTTCCAATTAAAACGATGCAGCTTAAAATTCCTTCTAAAAATCCTTTAGAAAATTTGAAAAGCCATGATTAAAATTTAGGGTGAGTAAAAATTTGGTGGAATTCTAAGAAGCTAATATAACCATTGAATACATTTGTAGTAACTGGTAAAGTTGTTGTCATGTGGTGCACCGGGCTGTCTTTTATACTGAATTGTCTAAAAGTTGATCGATTCAATTTTAAGACAGTCGTTATGCATTTTTTTTTATAATAGAACACAATGCATATGCAAAGAAATTAACAAACTTGAGATCAAGAGATTATAGTGATCAAAGCTTCCAACGTTCTTGTTTCACTAATTTTCTAATTAAATATCTTCTGTGTGTCCATTGGTGCATCTTTCACTGGGTAAAGTTATTTTGGTTTTGAATCCTTTCAGGTATGCATCATCGGTGTGTGGGGCACCGGAGGAGTTGGGAAAACTACTTTGGTGAAGAATCTGAACAACGAGCTCTTAAAGAATGTGCCAAGTTCCAAACTGTCTTTTGGCGTTGTGATATGGGTTACAGTGCCCAAACCGCCAATAGACGTAAGAAAGATTCAAGAGCAAATTGCCAGCAGATTAAACCTGAAGGTTGATAAAGAGGCAAGTGTAGAAAGCATTGCCGGAAAAATCTGTGAAAGGCTCAAGGAAGAAAAGAGTTTCCTTCTCATATTGGATGACGTTTGGGAAACTATAGATTTGGATGATGTAGGCGTTCCCCAACTTTCCGTGAGAAGGAAGATAATTATAACTTGTCGTTCTTTGGAGGTTTGTAGGCAAATGAGAACAAACAGAGAAATGAACATATTCACACTGGAAGAGGGCGAATCTTTGCAACTGTTTGTCAAGAATGCGGGAGATGTTGCCAATCTGGAGTATATTCAAACATTGGCAATGGATATTGCAAGAGAGTGTGGTGGTTTACCTTTAGCCATCACTGTTATTGGATCATCTATGAGAGGGAAGACAAGGGTTGAGCTCTGGCAAGATGCTTTGGATTCACTTAGAAGGTCTAAACCTCATAGCAAAGTTGTAGAAGATAAGGTTTACGGTGTCATCAAGTGGAGTTATGATTCTTTAGAATCTCAAGATATTCAAAGCTGTTTCTTGTATTGCTCGTTATATCCAGCAGCTATTCCGATAGATGATCTCATACATTGCTGGTGGGCGGAGGGGATCCTCAGTGAACATGACACTTATGAACAAGCCTACAACAGGGGAATCACGTTGGTTGAGAGTCTAAAAGATGCCTGCTTGCTAGAAGCCGATAAGATGGAGGATGAGGATTGTGTGAAGATGCATGACGTGGTTCGTGATGTTGCTAGATGGATACCTAGTACCTCTGGGGATGAAGACACTCATGTTTTTCAAGCTGGAATTGGGTTGACTGAGATATCACGTGTTACAATATCAACTTCTGTCAAGAGGATATCTTTTGTAAGCAACAAGATTGAATGTCTACCTGATTGCTTCACCAAATGTCCAAAGACAACATCTTTACTTTTGCAAGACAATCATCACCTTAAGAAAATACCCAGGGAATTCTTTTTGGCATTTCCAGCTCTAAGAGTTCTGAATCTGAGTGGAACTGGTATTAGGGAACTGCCTTCTTCCATCAATAGTTTAAGTCAACTACGTGCTCTAATACTACAAAGTTGTCATTGGTTGAACGATTTACCAACCGTTTCTAATCTTCACAATTTGCAAGTGCTCGATTGTGAATTTACAGGGATACGTTGTCTGCCGCAAGGAATGGAAAATTTAACAAATCTGAGGCTATTAAACATATCGGGTAGCTGTCTTGGAGCGACCTCTTTTGATGAGATATCATCTCTATACAATCTGTCTTGTCTCTCGATTAGAGTGGATAGCTCATCATGTTTGAATAGAGATTACACCTGGACCTGGATGACTAGATTGAAAGGATTTCTCATTAAAGTTGGAGAAACTCCAATTTATGTGCCATACAAGAAGTCAATAAGGGCGATAAATGTCGCCGAGTGTGAAATTTTCAGTAACGGAGAGCTCTCAGGCATGTTGCAGTTTGCTTCAGATCTGTACTTGGACAAATGCATGGGTCTCAGGAAGTTGATTGCATACAACGCTTTTAATGGATTAAAATTACTAGACATAAAGGGCTGTTCTTGTTCTTTTGGACCAGTGGAAGGAGGAAGTGGACAATTTGACCCTTTGCCAAATCTAGAACATCTCGTCCTCCGTTTCGTACAAAATTTAAAGAGTGTTTCTGATTTCGGTCAATATTTGGGTCTAAGATTTTCTAAATTACGCCAACTGGATATCGATATTTGTGAAAGTTTAACATGTCTTTTTAACGATGGTGGATCTTGTTCTGTGCCCAAGCACTTGGAAGATATTACAATTAGATGTTGTGGAGATCTAGTAGACTTGTTTGTGCAATGCAGCTCAAGTGATCAGGCAACACTGATCAACTCAGAAATTCCAAGAGTTCGGAAGTTAAAGTTGGACTACTTACCTGAACTAGGAATGTTGGGGGAGCCACAGAGTATGTGGGAACACTTGGAGGAACTCATGGTGATCGGTTGTTATGGACTAAGGAAGTTGCCTCTCTCTATTCAAACCTCCAAAAACATCAAAATAATAGAAGGCGAATCATTCTGGTGGAGCGAACTGGAATGGGATGATGACAACTTCAAGTCGAATTTAGAGTGTTGTTACAAAAAAAGGTATTATTACAAATGACAGAAGGATCAAAGTTGACGTTGCTTCCGCTGCATCACAGGTGATGTGCCAATTAACTTTCATATTTTTAATTGTCGATGGTATTATAATGTTCTTCTTATAAAAGGGTTATTTCACCTGTAGATTTAATGTTTTGGATTTATAAAAGGGTTATTTCACCTGTAGATTTAATGTTTTAGATTAAGCGGGTGTTTGGATGAGCTTATATTTTGATCAAAATAGCTTTTAAGCTATTTTCTTTTATTTTTTTAAGTGTTTGACAAGTTTCAAAATTGCTTAAAAAATGCCAAAATTTACTTTTTATAAGCAAAAAACTAAAAGCTCCAATTCTTTTTTCTTAGCCTAATAAGTCATTGTATTTTGACCAACTAAAAGACATTTTTGTCCCTCAATGCTTCATATTTATGATGCTTAATGCTTGTATTAATTGAATATTTTTACTTTTTGTATTTATGTTTAATTTAACGCTAGCTATATCAGTACTTCTTTTGTATGAAACTTCTAATTTATGAAATATGAATTTTTATATATTATTCCCTTCTTTAATATGTTCTTTTAAATTTGGACAATTATAATTGTACAACATATGAATTTCTCTAATAAAAAAAATAACTCACCAATCAAAATATATGGAAAATACTCATTGAAGATATACAACTTCATGGGCGATTAGTGAATGATCCATCTATGTTTCACGATGCAACATTTGTATTCACCAATGTATTAATAGTGATAGTCATTACTCAATCAACGAGTAATATATTTTCTAATTAAGAGTCTTTGTATCAAATAAATAGTATCATTTGTGATCAACTATTTATCTATTAATGTAATTGTAATGACTAGTAACATATATATATTTTGCTTAATGATTTAAACTTTTTTAACAAAAAAAAAGATTTTTAGCGCACAAATTAATATATATATATATATATATATATATTAAAATATATATTAATTTTAATTTGATTTATTTTAGAAATAAAAATTAATAATAATCAACTCTAGATATTGTTAACAACTAAGGATATTTCAGATATTTTGACCAAAAAAAATGCTTAAAAGCACTTGTTTATCAAACACATCAATGATTTTTTTCAGTTTCAGCACTTTTATCCACACACGTAACTGTTTATTTTTAAAATAAGTTCAACACTTTAAAAAAACTTTTTAAAAACCATTTTTTTCATCCTATCCAAACGGGCCCTAAATGCTCAAATTATTTTACAAGAAAGATGAACACAAAGGGTGTGTTCGGTTTGCTGGAAAATGTTTTCGATCTACATTATATTGATATTGTCCTTTTGTTGCTTCATTCAGGGAGGTATAGAAGCTGAGAAAGGACGTTCTTGCACTGGAGACACAGATTTCGAGATAAAGTTAACCAGTCGAGTTTGTTGTAATGTATTTCCTCAACCAGTGGAGTTTGTTGTAATGTATTTCCTTACCAATCGAGTTTGTTCTAGTGCATTTTCTGCCAATAATTGTTCCTTGTTTGCACTTATCGTGCCTTCTGATCTGATATTTTGATTGCTTGATTTACACTGAGTAATTTCTTGTTTCGATTGTGTCTGGTGTGTGATCTCATGTTGTTAATTTGTAATAAACTGGTGTTGCTTCTGGTTTTTAAACATTTTATATAGCATTCTTAAATTGTACATTCAGAACTTATTACATGAACTTGGTTTTCTCTGTCTTTGTTCTCATGATAGCCAGACAAACGAGGTCTCTTAATTTTTTTAAAACCTAATACGTTATTGCCAACAACGTTTATACTAATTTTGTAAAGTTTTCAGAAAACATATTACATTGGTGAATTGATTTAAAAAATGGCTTATGTTGATCAAAATTTCGAATATATATATATATATATATATATATATATATATATATATTTCACCGTCAACTAATAAGTTGTTATCTTTCAATATATTCGGGTTCACGAATCTGTATACATGCAACACAAACTTCAACTCTAGTTCAAGTCTAAGACAAGAACACTTTTGAAGTTACTTAACACCTTCAACATTAGATTATGAATAATCTATCTAAGAAGTGTGTTTATTTTCAGAAAATAGATGAAATAAAATTTGTAAGGCTAGGTCCCCCGACTTTACGGAATGTCCTTAAGGAATAATTTCCCTCACTGTACCCGAGGTTATGAAATCTTCCTCCCAGGATAAAATGACCTTCAATCCGAACAATAGCGGTACCTCAAATTGTTGGATTCAACGAACTCACTCAACAGTTTGATTGATCACACAGAATGTTTTTAAAGACAAGAAGAGAGTTTGTATTTCAGAAAATTCGTGTCTAAACCTGTGGATGAAAACAGGTTTATATAGCTTTCATATGCCTCTTCTGAAAAGTGACAATGGTTCACTTAAAAGGTGTGACCTTTCTTGAAAAATAATATCTGTTCGTCCAAAGATTGCATCTTTTCCGAACAGGCAGACCATTTCATGAATCAGTGTGTCATTTCATTGAAGGATTGCATCCTTCCGAAGCATCAGTTCAAAACAGTGTTCGTCTAAAGATTGCATCTTTTTCGAACAGGCAGACCATTTCATGAATCAGTGTGTCATTTCATTGAAGGATTGTATCCTTCCGAAGCATCAGTTCAAAACAGTGCATCCTTCTGAAGCATCAGTTCGAAACAGTGCATCCTCTTGAAGCATCAATTCGAAACACAACATGCATGCGTTTATATTTTCCCTTCAGATTAAATTTCTGTCAAATAAATTTTGTCCAAAAACTAGATCTCATTGATCGATCCGAAGCCAAAGCCAAAGACAAAATCGAGTCGAGCAACTATGGCGGTGCAAGACATCTCTTATTTCTTGCCTCAGTTATCAAGTGGAATAAGTGTTTCTTAATATAAATACTTGAAAGTCACATTCTCCCACCAATATGGAAGAAATGGGAGAAATAGTATACTGAGTACACTTTCCATTTTAGGGGTCGTTTGGTAGAGTGTATTAAAATGTTAATGCATGCATTAATTTAATGTGTATTAGTAGTACCTTATTTGGTATACCTTTTTTACACTCTATTGTGTATTGAGGTGTGTATTACTAATAGCTCAAAATACATGGCATTAGTAATGTGAATCTAATGCATGCATCAACATGCTTAAAGACCCTATTACCCCTCAATTTTGTTTTTGCATCCTTTCCAACATATATATTGAGGGTATTATGTAAAAAAAATAATTTTTTAAAAAAATTATGTAATTCATGTTTTTTTAATACATCGAACCAAACACTGCATAAGAAAAATACAAACATAACTAATGCAAGTATAACTAACACAAGCATTACTATACACCATATTTTGCATTATTCTTATACATTCTACCAAACGACCCCTTAGTGTTTTCTTTTCTATTTTTTCTTCCATTCGGTTTCCTCCATTTTTCATTCACACTTTTCATATACTTTGAACCCAACATAAATAAACACTCTAATTGAGAGACTGCACATCTAAACACTTCAATTCGTCCGTACTGTGTCTCATGGTCACTCGGCACTGGCATGTCACATAAATTTTAAAGGTGTCTAAAGGGGCCATCTCATCTTATATGCATCATCCCAGATGCATATTAACTGTTTTTGATCTTATATGCATGTACAAAAATGAATTCTTAACAGATAATTTTATTATCTGAACTACGAGTTTTACGAGCTCAACTGAACTCACTGCTTTTGACTCGAACTATGTGTACATAAACGAAGAAAGACGATAAAGATGTGCCCATTTCTCCGGCTCTATATTTTCGCCTCTGGGCACACACAGAAAGTTAGCGTGTACGTCAGTATCACCTGTCAAAGCTCAGTTAACTCATTCACAATCATCTATTCCAATCTATCAGCTCAGTCACAACTCATCGATGAAGACATAACATCCCCAACAAAGGAGTGTTGTAGAATGTGGAAAATGTTGCTTCACTTTCTTCTTCTTCTTCTACTTATTTTTTTCTCCGTTTCTTTCTTCTCGACGCTCTCCCCCTCATCCTTCTTTTTTTCTCAAAGTAACTCTCTGTTGCTTGCATAGACATCATAGAGATACGCCGACCATTTCAACACCAGCACACTTTTAGTAGTTTCAAAAACACCAAACTTGAGATCATTTCAAGTAGTTCAGTATGTCTGAAATCGGTGAAATGCTAGTCATGATGTTAGGGCAAAAGTTTAATCGCGATTTCTTTTTCCCTACAAACAGCAACAGCATCATATTCGATTCGGAATTGGATTCCAAATTTGGAGAAGTGCTCCTGCCCGAAGCCTGTTTTTCAACTCGATCTTCATAAATTCCAAATAAAGTGTTCTCCTCTCTCCGTTGCAAAATGTATAACCAAACCAATTCCATCTTTAACTCCAAATTCATAGATTCCAAATAAAGAGAAAATATTTGTTATCTCCCCAAACGCCCACTAAGAGAATTGAACCAGCTGCAGCTCTTGAAAAGGTTTTTGTATATCGACATCCGAATTGACAAGCTCTAGCCTCTAAACGTCATAAACCAAATTAGGAAAAACTAGAACTCGAGGAATTATGATATTTGTGATACTTGAAGCTGATTGAGCCTGCTAAACCAAATTGAATGCAAAATTATATGGAACAGATCATATCTAGTCGGTGTTGAGTTCCAAAGAAAATGCTTCTGCACCATCTTGACGTTATTTTGCATGGCTTGGTAATGTCTCAGAGGTATACTTGATAAAATGTCCTTTAGCCTAGGAATATCTTTCTCAGAAACAACCACAGAAAAGGCAGTTCAGTTAAGAACTTCACTAAACGGAAGGGCAAAATTATCAGCGATGATAACCGGAACACACTCATAATATATTGCCTCAACAATCCTCGGGCTGTTCACTTCATAACCCATCGGACAAAGGCAGTACTTGCTTGATTTCATGTGTTCAGAATAAGACATGACTTTTGAGACTCTACGGGGTAAAGGCCCATAAATTCTTATGGATTCATCTTTGTTGTTCCAATACTTGAGGAGTTTGGGACGTACCGGACCGTGCATATTTCCAGCAAAAAAGGCAAGAATCGGGCGTTGTGACACTCTTTTTCCACCGAGGTTTCTAAGAGGCCTCCTGGGATTACTTATAGTGGTCACGGGAAGGGAAACGTTCTTCCCAGAAACAAATATTCCTTCAGATATATCTGCATTGCAGAGAGCTTTTATAGTGTTTCTACTTAGCTCCTCATGGTCCTTTAGAGTGTAAGGTCCCTGTAAGAATTTGTTAAAACATACTAGCAGTAAGAAAACGTAAAATACTCATCAATCGAAGACGCATAACGTTCCAAATCAATGAGCAGAAAAGAGTTCCAACACATAATAATTGCAGAAAAGGGTTTCTTATTTTTACTATATACTCCCTCCGTTCCATTTTATGTGCCTTTATTTGACTGACACAAAGTTTAAGAAAGAAAAAACGACTTCTAAAACCTGTGTTAAAAAAATCATAGATATTTGTGTGGGCTATAAATCATCTCACTATAGGTAAAATTATAATTTTGCATTTAAATTGTTTGTAAATATAGAAAGGAACGAAGAGAGCAGCTTCTTATGCAGGAAAAGAACTTTTCTTTCTTATGCACGGTTCGAAACTCGATGGATAACAGATCCGCTCCTCTAACCTTGGCATGCATCTAATCCACACATGTTGAGCTCTTACCACTAGATCAGTCTACTCTTTTGTTGTATAAAAGTAACTCCAACTCCCCATGCGTAAAATGCAAATTTGAAAGTTTAGGTCCACAGACGAATGCTTATGGAAGAAATACCTAATTTAGCAGACAATAATGATAAGCAACAAGAAAATGATCTGAGCCATGTGTTCGGTTCCAGAAGGATACTTCGCAGTTAGCATGTTCATATAGTTCCGCAGGAACATTGATAACGGCTTAAGATTATGTGAGTTAGGCACATATCGTGCCCTTTGCAACTGGCGTGCACTATAGGGCAGATAGAACAGGTGAGCCTTTTGTGGATCCCTTGTCACGAACTGATGACTATCCTCCATCAGCTTCATGAACCATCCCTCGGATGAATAAATTCCTCTAAGATAAGGTTGATGAAAAATCGGCCTTTTCCCTTCTTTGTAGATGTAAACTTTGAGTATAAGCTCCATCAACTCGTAGCTCCTGGAATGTCAACTTAATTGTGTTTAAAGAAAAAGCTAAGTTTGAAACACAAACAGATGACAAAGATATGCATAACAGGAAAAGATTCAATAACCAATGTTTGTTCAACACTGTGCAGCTTGGACTAGGGGCGGACCTATGTGCAATTTTGTGGTGCTCCGGCACAGTTAAATTCGATGCAGACTAGGTATAATTATATAAGAAATGTATAAAATTAGTGTAGAATTTAAAAACACTCCCTGAAAACCAAGAAGATAGTTGGGTGCTTTGGTTTTCAGACGGAACCTTAAAGCTTTGGGCGTAACTATGTGTGTTCAACCCTTCCGGCCCGCCCATGACCCCTAAATCCTGGTCCGCCACTGGCTTAGACTCTTCAAAAATACCGAGGAGTGCATGTCGGATTCTTCCAAAGTAGTGTATCTTTCAGGGAATTTCCAATAAAAAAGAAAGAAAAATTTAAACTTAGACTACCTTTGAAATCGATCAGCACCAGAGTAAAGAAAGAATCACGATAAGACATAAAAGACTAGACATAATTTTAACCAGATTTCAACAACAACTACACTCCTCCGCTCGACCAACTGACAATGGTGACTTCAATTTTCATCCTAGGTTCTGGAAACTCCAGAAAGTGTTGAAGCTAATTAATACAATTCTCAGACTGGCAATGTGACTATTACTAAGAAGGCTCTAGTGTCGTGGGATATAGTTTGTCGGCCAAAAACTCCAGGAGGTCTTAACTCTATGGAATAGAAAGAAGGACCGTCTTTGGAAAATATGCCTACACCTAAGAATGCCTCTTGGGTTGTGAGGAAGATACTGGACACTAAGGGTTACCTAATGCAACAACAGGGCAATCTAACTACCAGCCCCAGGCTGATTGCAATGCAAGGAAGGAAGGGCCACTCAATCAACAAGATGTACACTTTACTTATGCTACAACACCCTAAGGTCGACTGGAAATGCATTACGTTGCAAGCCAATATACACACAAGATATAAGTTCAACCTACGGTTAGCTGAAAATTGTTGAGAAATTAATTGGATTGAACAGATTAGTTGAGGAAGTTTCTGAAGAAGCTAATAAGCTTAAATAATCCAAACAAAAAGGATAATTGTGCTGCTATGAAATTGGAGAAGTTGAAAGAAGAGATTGAGCAAATTAAAGAAAGAAAGAAAAGTTGAAAGAAAATAGTTCAAGGAAGGACTAAAGAGAATATAATCTTATTTATAAATTTTCTTGTGTTTAAACTAATATATGTGCTTTTTGGTTGACTAATTTTTACGTTGGATAATAACTAAAAGTCGTCCTAATGTCAAGATGCTAACAAATAAAAATGTAATAAACATTTTGAAAGATCGTCATGTTTTTTATATTTTAAATTTTTTTATAAAATTAAAATCACTAAATTGAGGTACACGCACGAGACGCGTATATCTAAACTAGTACTCCATCCGTTTCGGAATAAGTGAATTGTTGGAGTATTTATTGGTGTTTCAAAATAAGTGAATCATTATTTTTTTTTTCAAATTTACCATTATGATTTGACAACCAATTAACTTTTGAAAAGGTATTACAAGGTCAGTTTTTTCTTTTTTTTGGGTAAAAATGAAAAGTTGTGTTAAATTTATGTCTTTATTGCTTTTTCCTTAATCTGTGTGCCAAAATCCAACAATTCATTTATTATGAAACGGAGAGAGTATATTAAAAGTGTGAAGGATCTTAAAAATGTGATTTGAACTTTTTGCCCTTCATTAAAGTCTTTACTTTATACAAAATTGTTTATTCACTATTTTTTTCTAATATTCAAAAGTTGTAATTAAATTAATTAAATATATTTATGCTAATACTTTTTCTTATTAGAAATCATCAGAATTAATAGCGTTAAATACCTATTTTAACAAGGGGAAATTATCCATATTAGCCACTATTGAGCTTTTATTACCACTTAAAGCCTAATTTTCAATTAATTATAATTCATAGCATCCTCTTGCATATTAATTATCCCTAATTACAATTCCTTGCATCTCTCATGTATTTTTTTTCTTTATTTTCTATTACTCTCCTTTTTTTCCTTTTTCAAATTTTTTCTTCATTTTTTTCGTTTTCTTTTTTTCCATTTTTCTTTTTTGTTCTTTTTCTTTTTTCCTTTTTTTATTTTTTCTCCTTCTTTTATTTTATTTTTTTTATCTATTACTCTCCTTTTTAAAAAAAAAAAAAAATCTCTTTCTTTTGCTCTCATCTTCTCTCCTTTTTATTTTATTTTTTCTCCTTTTTTTTCTTTTTTTTTCTCCTTTTTTTATTTTTTTCCCTATTTTCTATTACTCTCCTTCTTCTTTTTATTTTTGCTCTCATCTTTTCTCCTTCTTTTTTTTCTTTTCATTTTTTTCCCTTCTTTCCATTTATGCGTACTAGCAAATGCAAATATAAATGCAAACTATAAAATACAAATATAAATGTGAACATAACATACAAATACAAGTGTAAACTATAACATACAAATACAAGTGTGAACTATAAAATACAAATACAAATGCGAACTATAACATACAGATACAAGTGTGAACTATCATTTGTATCTTTTAATTATTGAAAAGGAACGATTGATTTTCTTTCTACGAATATTTGTTTATATTTATTGATACTAGTTGTTTTTATTTATACAAATAAATACAATTCAAATTTTTATATGTATTTGTATTTGTAAAATCATTTGTTTCATTTGTTTGTCATTGTATTTGTATCAAGTGATATTTGTTTATTTACAAATATGAATTATAATTTTGATATACAAATACAAAACGGTACATTTGTATCAAATGATAATTACATATTTATATATTTTAGAATCACAAAAATACAATTAATGCACTTACTTGCTTGTATACAAATACAAATGATAAATTTTATATAGTCACGACTAAATACAATATACAATCAACTTACAAATACAAAATAATTTCTTAAAAATAAAAAAGGCAATGAAGAAAATAGAATACAAATACAAGTATAATCCAAATATAATCTAAATATACAAACACAATAAAACCATAATATAAATATAATCCAAATATTATAAGTAGTTATCTAATATTATTATACTCATATATAATATAACTTTATTCTTTAGAATATGTGTTCGTGCATCAAGACCAATATAATTTTAACTTTTGATATTAGTAGCGAAATTTTGTTCACTATATTTAATTTGCTCCTCAATTGTAGTGTGATTATGAATTATCATTATATTAATTTGAGATTTTTATTGGAACCTGTAAATTTCAAAATCTGCTCTATGTTTATATAAACATATTCATGTTTATACAGCTAATTATAGTTGTGACTACTTAAATATATTTTGTAGGAACCGATAATTGTAGAGACGCCAAATCTCAAAGTATATTGTTAATCGACGAAAATTTTTTATAAAGAAGGGGACATAAAACCTTATATCCCAAGATAAACATGTCATATTTACACATTCAAAAGATAATCTAATCATTATATCTGTATAATAACATTAATTTCCACTATTTAAACAAATATTGCATTTCATGTAACATTAATAAGTTTTTAAAAATAAATTGTTATTTTTATTATTATATATTAACTGACTCAATATACACGTGCAAAGCACGTACGATGGATTAGTTTATATTAAAAGTGCAAAGACCCTTAAAAAAATGATTTAAGCTTTTTGTCCTTCATTAAAAACTCTTCTTTAGACAAAACTGTCTTTTCACTATTTTTTTCAATTTATTATTTAATTATTTTTATTATATTAACCAGACTTCTAAAATATATGAGACTCTTAAAATATATAGAAGGAGAATCAATTAACATTTTACTTTGTACTGATCAATTAAAAAATACTCCTAAAATAGGATAGAAAATGATCCTAAAATAGAACTCTATTAAGAAATACTTCTATAAAATGAAAAAAATCATTACTCCATTCTTGTCTAAAGAATAAAGTATTTCTTCTTTACCTTCCTATATGTTTGCTTTGTCAATTAAAGTAATTGTATTTGTTAATAATATAAAGACAGTGAACTGTTCTCTGGTAGATGTAGGATCATTGGAATTCAAACTACGTTAACTCTTGTGTCTTTTTCTTTTTCTTTATTTCACGTTTTTGCTTTAGTATCAGAGCCAAGATTTTGTCTGAGTATGCTCTGTGATTGCAGCACAGTCTTAAATTCCACATCAAAAAAGAATTACTTTGATTTTCTTCATTTTCAAGTACTATTTATAGTAGAAAAGGAAGAACAAGTAATGATGAGTTCCATGAAGTTTAAAATTCATAAATTAAGTGGGCGCAACAATTTTAATTCCGAATCTTGTGTTACCAACAAGCCCAGAGCTAATCTTATTGAATGATAAAACTTTTGTTACTTCAGAAAAACAAAAATATAATCATGTTTCACAAGATAAAGCATATACTATACTATAAAATGGGTAAAGTCAATTGAAGTAATTGTATTTGCTCTTCTTTTTTACTTATTCTATTCACCTTCTTTTTTACTTTTTCTTTTTGCCTTCTTTCAAAGTTGTGCTATAAATAAAGAAGAAACAATCAGTTTAATCGATCACAACATTCTAATCAGAAACAGTTTTTTTTCTTTACCTTAAGAATTGTTCAATGGATATACTTTTTAATGCTGTAGGTGGCTTTGTTGTTGAGGTTGGAAAATTTGTATCTAAATGCATCTATCCTAAGATTGAAAATATTGATGAGAAACAGACAATATTTTCTGTTTCAATCTTAGGACAGATGCATTTAGATAAAAAGTATTTCCATTGAAAAACTGTTGAAGTAAAGAAAGAAAAAAGTGTTTCTGATCAGAATGCTAAACTCTCAAAGATTATCGAGTGAAGCTAAACTGACTACTTCTTCTTTGTTTAAAGAAAACCATTAATCAGTTTTATATTATTGTTGTGGAGCCTCTTCAACAATCATTAATCAATTTTATATTATTGTTGTGGAGCCTCTTCATTCTTGTGCAGATAGGAGAAGAATGATTCCTTTTATTTTAATATAAATACTTTAAACAGCCTTTCTTTTTCCAACTATTAAATTGACAAAGCAAACTTAAAGAAAAAGAAGTACAGTACGAGGCAAATAAAGCCTTCGCTACGTGCAGGGTTTGGAAAATAGCTCCACCACAAGGGTGTATTGTATGCAGTCTTACCTTGCATTTCTGCCAGAAGCTGTTTCCAAGGCTTGAACCTGGTCACATGGAATCAACTTTACCAGTTACTCCAAGGCTCCCCTTACGACACAACAAACATATTGGAAGGAAAAGAAGAAAAGGAATGTTGCCAGCAAGAGAGTTTCAGATTATATAAAGATATAAGCATCTAGTATTCCCTCGTACTATGACCAAAATTTCTACAACATACTCCAACTTCACAGGGTCCTATTACATAAAATGGGGCCCACATCAAAGGTACCACATCACCTAAGTCAGCTTAAAAGGTTGACAAAAATATGCTAAAATTTAGTTCACGGGGTAATAGAGCCCCCGTGAAGTTGGAATGAGTCGTAGCAAATTTGATCATAGTTTAGGGTACCAGATACTTTTTTGCATTTCCTTTATTCTTGAGAAATGAGTGAAGCAAGAGTTTTCACAATTTTATACCAAAATGATTTGTTTCAAAAAGAAGGATTTGTTTTGACTTAACAAGGAGTTTAAGAAAATAAAGAAACTTTTGAATCTTGTGATCTTAAATTAAAGTTACACCAAAATTTCCTTTAATCGTGTAACCTTAAATTTTCCATGTGGAAATTTGAAATTAAAGTGTTGCCAAAAAAAGAAAGGGGTCATTCATTTTGAAACAGACTAAAAAGAAAAGTAGGTCATTCATTTTTAAACGGAGGAAATATATTTCTTCCATTGCGGAAATATTTTTTTTTTAATCTTCTATTTTGGTCATTTCATTCTAAACTTTTTGAATAGAATTATGTCATTATGTTTGTCTTCTCTACAACACAAAGTGTACTATCCTGTAAGATTTCAGCGCTAAACACCTTAAAGAACGGAGAATCAAGGACCTCGTAAAGAAGCACTCTGAATTCATTAGCTATCCAATTTACCTCCGGGCTGAGAAAACTATTGAGAAAGAAATTAATAATAATGAAGATGATGAGCCCAAAAAAGATCATGAGGGTTCAAGTAAGAAGGCTCTACTTAAGCTTACGCAAGATCAGGGTGGAAATTATCTTTTCGAGTTTGATAGCTTCCCTGATCATGAACAGTGTCGGGACTTTGTTGCCTCAGCAATTGCAGCTTGTGGGAAAGTGGGGAAAGCTACTTCCGAAAAACCTGATCTTCCGCATGATAATCAACTGAGTGCAACAGAAATGGGGCATCAGATTAAGTTACTGAAGGAGAACAGTGGGTTGCAGAAACTCCACAGGCAATTGGTCATTGGAGGTATTCTATAAGAGGCTGAATTTTGGGCTGTTGGGAAGAGGCTGCTGGAGCAGACTGAAAACAAGAAGACAAAATAACGGGTAGCTTTAAAAATTGACATGTGGAGTGTAAAATCATTATCCGATGGTCAAATGAATAGAGTTATATTTAACTTGACTCCAGAGGTTATTCACCAGATTTTTGCTGATCTGCCAAGCATATTTAAACTTTGTTCCTGAAAGATATCAAGAAAAGACTTCTGGACTAAAAATTCAAGGGCTGAATACCTCCATAGTACAAAAAATATTGTTGCAACTTTTGTCGAGGCTTCTGAAGATGAGGAGCGTGCAGTTTTCTAGAAGCAAGATGCTATGTTAGCATTTGAAGCTTGAAAAAAGATGAACAACATCAAGTTATATGCCTGGAGGGTGTTCATTATGGATAACTGTGAGGAGTTTATGCCCAAGTACCTTGGATTTGTGAAGGGTGTTGTGGACTCTGATGATTTGCTTCTCAACTTCTCTCATGAGATTCTACAACAGAAAAAGATTCTTAAGCTGATTAGGAACAGGGGCGGAGCTAGTGTGTTGTACGAGGGTTCGGCCGAACCTCCTAACTTTTCTGTAGACCCTATATATATATGTATATAGATATATATATATATATATTGGAAAACGTATATAATTTTATAAGGCTGAACCTACTGACAAATATAGGTTGTTAGTCTAGTGGTAGGTGGAGAGCCTTCCATCCTTGATATGGGGGTTCGAATCCCACTGATGGCAAACTTTTTAGTTTGCATTTCCAGTACACTTTTTTTTTTTTAAAATAAAATATAAACTAATACTAATAATTAAAAAAATCAAAAGTAATAAAAGAAAGTAAAAAGTTTACCCACAACCCCACCCCACCCAAAAAAGGCTTACACTAATAATTAAAGAAAAGGGAAAAACGTGTTTGCTTTCTTAAGCCAACAAAAAAACTTTGGCATTCTTAATTATTTCACTTCTAAAACTGAAACAAGTTCTTCACACTTCAAACAAACCAAAACTTTGGGGTTTTTTAAAGTAACAAGACCAACAAAAATCTTTGGGATTTTTTAAAGTGCTTTGGATTTTCGTCTCCAATGACCAGAATCGAACTTCTGCTTCTCTGACAAGGTATGTAATGTGCACTTGTGCAGTGGTTTCCATAGACCATAATTCCATTTCACTTTCAGTTTTCGCAGATGTTAATTGTTAGTCTCAATGTCTCATAGTTTTGCATCGGCATCCATGAGTCGCGATCGATAAATTGTGATTAATTTTTTTATTTTGCTTTTGATTTTGGGTTAAAGTATTTTAGTAATTGTATCTTTAATTCTATTGCAACATATAGTTTTCACATTTTGTGATTGCAATTTGTAAGACAGTAGAATAATTTTGTAGAACATTTTGTATTTTGTCATTTTAATCCTGAATGGTTTATGCCTCCATATTGTAACACCCCAATTTTTCTGAACCGGAACGCTACACGGTGCCCATGACCCCGAAGGACCACAAGCTAACCCATGACTTATATCTGTACCTGAGCACTGAATAACCATATTGTAAAATATGCGGAAACATAATATTGTAAGGCCATAAGGTTCAAATCTGAATAAACATCTGATAAAATAATATCTGAAAATAGTATAACAATACCAACATAAATCTGAAATAATTGTCTGACATGCTGTAGTCTGAAAATCTCTAAAGAGAACTGAATAAGGAGTTGAGGGGACATGTTCCCAACTAACTCCGTCTATTGAAATAAATTGAAAACTGAAATAGTGACATGAATAATAACATAATTGTCCTCGAAGGATGAGGACTCACTGTTAATTACTGCTGCTGGCTGACTCTAAAATTGTTAAGAGAGCTTTGGATCCCGTGCGTCCAAACCTATGGTATAAGACACCATAGCGCGAGAAAAATATGCGTCAGTACTTTGAATGTACTGGTATGCAAGTGAGGTAGGCTGAATGCATGTGGTTCATATGTATGAACAATACTGAATAACATGAACTTGAGAATACATGCATGAATACATAATAACTGTAACTGAAACTGTACTAGTAATGGATACTGAATTCTGTGTACTGATTTACTAACATTTGAGTTTACTGAATAAAGAGGAACTGATGTTATATTATTGATAAAGAAAATGACTGTTTTTGATAGTTCTGATAATGAATAACTGATCTGATTGACCGTATATAACAGTCCTAAAACTGAGTTTGTGATAACATGACTACTGAGTATGAATACTGATGACATATTTATTGATAACATATCATGACTGATAACTGAATTCTGATAATTGATATATCTGATAACATGAGTTCTAATAACTGATAGCATGAATGACTGTATCTGACAGTCCTGAATCTGATGGAACTAGCTGAGTATCGTACTGTATCTGAGTTGACTGTATCTGACAGTCCTGATATCCTGAAGAACTATCTGAGTTCTTTTACTAAGACTGATACTGAAACTGTGGGAAGTAGTTATCTAACCGACATGCCCCAAATACGCTACAATAGCTAAGCTGGGGTCTAATCTCTGCCCTGATTGGAAGGGTGTCAATACCGCGCCACTGGTAAGGACAAGCTGTAAGTGACCCTCATCTGGAAGGTACTCTAATGAGAACGGTGGGAACCCTCATCTGACAGGTTAATCCACCTCATCTACCCTCAATTAATAGGTATTGATGTCTCAACCTATGCTAGCTACATAGTTCTGGAACGCAAGGACTGCTTCTAAGAATCACACCCTCTATTGGCAGATGAGTTCCTAACCTTGGGTTCAGTCGGTGTTGAATCCTACTCCCAACTGAATAACACTGAACTGATTATACTGAACTGATTTCCTAGTTTATACTAGAATTAACTGAACTGTTACTGATTGTTCTGTTTAACTGAACTGAATATGGACTGAGTTTATTGAGTTCTGATGACTAGCAGAACACTACTGAATTCTGTTAACTAACTAAATGCTACTGAGTTCTATTAGCTGACTGAGTTTACTGATGTCTGAACTGAATACTGAACTAAACTGTACTGATACTGAGATTTACTGAATTCCATAGACTGATGAAATATTACTGAGATTACGTAGATTACTGTGTACTGAGTAAAACTGAACTGATACTGCCTTTACATGAGTTTTCCTGAGTCATAAGACTAACTGAAGTCTACTGAACATGGCTTGACTGAGAGTATCGTGAAAACATGACATGACTCTAGGCACCCAGCTATATTTTTTGGGTACAAGTACCCCCAGGACTCGATGGAAGAAAACTGACACAACATGAAAATTCTTGATCATAAGACTAAAGTCCGCAATTCATAATACCATAAGTTGGGGATTTCATGAAAGCACTTGATAATCATAATCTTGTACATGAATAGGAATGTATCCTAACATATCATAATTTCACAATTTTAATTTCACTTGCATGACATGAACTTGTATACATGCTAACATAATGTAGTTTCATTACTTAACTTTCATGAACCATTTGACAAACACTTGCATGACATAGCATCAACATGGAAATCATTTAGATCATGTAGTATTAACATGAATTCATTATTTAGATCAGCAATGGATCACAAGGCACAATTCATTCACTTGAACATTTTCACAAACACATGAAAGGCATGATTTTATACTTAGGCATATATATCATGCTCCCAATTCATGACCATAACCATCAATTCACATCTCAAGATTTTCAACATATGATGGTCATGATTCAACACACATGGGAAACATGGATATTTCATTCATCAATTAACATATATCAATATTATGGGTATAACATCCAACTTGCAAATCTCAAGAACTCAACATAAATTTCATACGAATAATACCACAAATAAATTAGTTTTCATGATTCTTGAAATAACTCATGGAATTAAAACTCAATTTAACATCAACAACATGATTATAAACATCCCACAACAAAATATTCATGATACATAACTTAAAACTTGATTCTTGAGCTCCATGGATGAAAAGAATCCATGAATGAACACTATGCATACCTTAGATTGATTATCCGTGAAAGTTAACGGTGAAATTGACTTGAATCTTGAAACCCCCAATTGAACCCTTACTTGTTCTTGATAATTTTTGAGAGAATTTGAGAAAAAGGGAGAATATTCTTCTCTAAATTAGGCTTAATTCCATGTTTGAGCATATATATAGGATGGTCAAAAGACTAAAATACCCCTGGAGAAAGAGAGATAGACACAGTTGTCCCATGTTGTTTTCAGGCTGATAGGATGAAGTAAATTGATCATAACTCTTTGATCCGATGTTTAAATTGGATAAAACTAATTGCATTGGAAAGAGAACTCAAAGATATTTTCATCGATATATAGCAGATCTCACAGTTCAAAATATTCAAGAAGTTATGATCATTTGAAGTTGACCCTGAAATGCTGAAAATTTCTGAAGCATGCTATAGAGCATGCGACGCATACAAATCGCATGGTGCTTCTGTTTTGAAATCCAAACACGCCCTAAATGGATTCCAAAAATTCTTAAACTCACTCGAGATGTACTCTTGACTTCCCCGATCACAACGCAACTTGAAAATCCAAAAACAGAGGTCGAAAAGATCGTCAAATAAATCCCCAAAGTTCGGAGGTATAAGATGAAACTAAGTGTTTCTAACACTTAGCAAAATTCTTCTAAGTGTTGGATTTCCTTATCAAGCCTTAAGGAGCTGAATTTGACTTAGGATTTTTATGGGGTCTTACAATATCTCCCCCTTGGGAATATTCGTCCTCGAATGAGACTTACTAAGAAGGGGAGAAGAGACCAACTGAGGCATATACTGAACATGAATGACTGAAACATGATTTCATAACTTACATGACTGATAAGCTGAATTTGTATCAAACTAAACATACATATCTGATGCATGTGTAACTGATTTATGAATGAAGGACTGAGTGTTCTGATTAACTGAGTTTCTCAAAATGAGAATACATATCTAGTGCATAACTGATAAGCTGAATCCATGCATATCTGATGCATGATTATATGACTGAACTGGCTCGTGAACATGTGACTGAATATGCAATAGTAAAAGATGCCAAGTTTAACCAAAAACTGGGCATGAAACTAAATACCAAGTTTGGTACTGAAATCTGAACATGAGAACGAGTAAGTTTAAGGAAGACTGTTACATTGAACTTAAAATACCGATGAGTCTGAGATTAATTACTCAATATGCATGAGCGGAAATATGAGGACATAACTAAGTCTGGAACGTGATACATGAACTGAATATCATGATATGAACTGAGTATGTAATGTGTGACATGGATAGAGTATCGTAAACTAAACTGAGCCATTGAGTACATGGCTTACGACTGAGATTTGGAGTTAGAAGGCCATCTTATAAGTAACCCTTCCACTAAGCTGGATTCATGACGTGAAGAGAGACCGGTATGTTTATGTCATAACAGTTTGAGGAATTAGAGTGTATCTCCCCCTTGGGAAACTATGTCCCTTGAAGAATGTTGGACTGCCTTTGACGAAATATTGAGGAAAACTAAGGCGATGCACAAGGCATGTAGGAACTGAATCGTGACATAATTATCTGATATCTAGAGCTGAGGCATGATACATGAACTGGGTTATACTCGCAACTACTAGGATACTCTATCTTGTAATAGTTACATTCAAGCCTATCATTAATACTACACCCTTGTATAAAATAAGCATGCAATAATTTTCTCTTAACATGAAACATTTTCTCTCTCCTATTTAAGCAACCGCTCATCACTACACTATTTTCATAAAGAGAGCTGACTGAAGGGTTAAATCAGGAGGACCTGAAGCATGAATCGATACAAACTGAACTTGACACATGACTGAAACCTGAGGAATAGAATATCAACAACATGAATTTACCAAAAAGGTATGAACTGAGGATATACATGACGTAGTCTGAATTTATCTGATTTGTAGGGGCATAGCATGAATCATGAAAGCTGAGTATACTGTAAAACATGATACGTGTACATGAGTCATGAGCTGCATGACCTAAGTTTTGATTTTTTGTATTCGTGAGACATGATTCGTGACACTGAGTGATTTAGATTTGACTCCCTATACTGGGAACTAAAAGCGCACACGATTCTATGGAAAATGTGCGAACATAAACCGTGTTCATGGAATTGATTCGTACTACGGGGTAAACTGAGATCCTTTATACTGGGAACTGAAACCGTACATGATTTATGGAAAAGTGCATGATCGTGGTTCGTGACCATAGAGTTGATATGTAAGACCCGAGTGGATTTCGTGATAGATGAAGTACAAATCTTTGTACTGAGAAGAGGATGGGTTGGGAATCGTGTTCCCTTACTGTTTTTCTATACATATTGGCACTACTACTGGAATCTGAGAGTCTGACTTGGTCACTTGATCTATCATCACATACTTATACTCTGTTCGACACCTGCCCATCTTACTAAACACATCAGCTTCTTCTGTTTCCTCATATACTACTAATATCACATCCACACGTTCATGCTTAATTTCAAGTAAATAAACTTAAATTCTAGCTTACACAATTCAAGCCTCCTGATTTACCTTGGTACAACTATCCCCATGAATACATAATCTAATCAGACTGGATAATACTATCCCAACTCATTACTGCTAAACTCTTGGGTCCATGCTTAAAATTCTAGGTCTATACTGTCATAGGATTCTGAGAAGGGATCTAATGGCCTATCAAAAATTGGATTTGAGTTTACAAAGGAGTTCTCATAATCATAAATAAAATTTGTACAACTTTGGAACATGACTGATCTGAGGGGATATTGTCTGAGCATGTGGCAAATCCCATAACTGTCTCCAGGGACTGTATGAGAAAGTCTTATCTTTAGGACATGAGCTTCACTGTTTCTGTTACCTTGAAAGTAAGGTAAGGTTGACATGAGGGGAGCTGATGTGAATCTACATGGGTTCCTTAGAGAACCTTGCTATAGCACGATCTTGAGACATGAAAGAAGGGAAACTGTTCCGAAAACATCTCATAGCCTCCTGCACATAAGTGTGGTGCACAACACGCCCATGTACAAGACTCTACTTGATGCAGCTTTCAGACTTCCTAAGACACTGTTGAACCTTAGGCTCTGATACCAAGTTTGTAATGCCCCAATTTTTCTGAATCGGAACGCTACACGGTGCCCATGACCCCAAAGGACCACAAGCTAACCCATGACTTATATCTGTACCTGAGCACTGCATAACCATGCTGTAAAATATGCAGAAACATAATACTGTAAGGCTATAAGGTTCAAATCTGAATAAACATCTGATAAAATAATATCTGAAAATGGTATAACAATACCAACATAAATCTGAAATAATTGTCTGACATGCTGTAGTCTGAAAACCTCTAAACTGAACTGAATAAGGAGTTGAGGGGACATGTTCCCAACTAACTCCGTCTACTGAAATAAACTGAAAACTGAAATAGTGATATGAATAATAACATAATTGTCCTACTGTTAATTATTACTGCTGGCTAACTTTGAAATTGCTAAGGAAGCTCTGGATCCCGTGCATCCAAACCTATGGTATAAGACACCATAGCACGAGAAAAGTATGCGTCAGTACTTTAAATGTACTGGTATGCAAGTGAGGTAGGCTGAATGCATCGGGTTCATATGTATGAACAATACTGACTAACATGAACGTGAGAATACATGCATTAATACATAATAACTGTAACTGAAACTGTACTAGTACTGGATACTGAATTCTGTGTACTGATTTACTGACATCTGAGTTTACTGAATAAAGAGGAACTGATGTTATATTACTGATAAATAAAATGACTATTTCTGATAGTTCTGATTATGAAGAACTGATCTGATTGACCGTATATAACAGTCCTGAAACTGAGTTCGTGATAACATAACTACTGAGTATGAATACTGATGACATGTATTTACTGATAACATATCATGACTGATAACTGAATTTTGATAACTGATAGCATAAATGACTGTATCTGACAGTCCTGAATCTGATGGATCTAGCTGAGTTCCATACTGTATCTGAGTTGACTGTATCTGACAGTCCTGATATCCTGAAGAACTATCTGAGTTCTTTTACTGAGACTGATATTGAAAATGTGGGAAGTAGTTATCTAACTGACATGCCTCAAATACACTATAATAGCTAAGCTGGGGTCCAATCTCTGCCTTGATTGGAAGGGTGTCAATACCGCGCCACTGGTAAGGACAAGCTGTGAGTGACCATCATCTGGCAGGTACTCTAATGAGAACGGTGGAACCCTCATCTGAAAGGTTAAGCCATCTCATCTACCCTTAACTGACAGGTAATGATGTCTCAACCTATGCTGGCTACATAGTTCTGGAACGCAAGGAATGCTTCTAAGAATCACACCCTCTACTGGCAGGTGAGTTCCCATCCTTGGGTTCGCTCGGTGATGAATCCTACTCCCAACTGAATGACACTGAACTGATTATACTGAACTGATTTCCTAGTTCATACTAGAATTAACTGAATTGTTACTGATTGTTCTGTTTAACTGAACTGAACATGGACTGAGTTTATTGAGTTTCGATGATTAGCGAAACACTACTGAATTCTGTTAACTGACTAAATGCTACTGAGTTCTGTTAGCTGACTGAGTTTACTGATATCTGAACTGAATACTGAACTAAACTGTACTGATACTGAGATTTACTGAATTCCATAGACTGACGAAATATTACTGAGATTACGTAGATTACTAAGTACTGAGTAAAACAAAACTTATACTGCCTTTACATGAGTTTTCCTGAGTCATGAGACTGACTGAAGTCTACTGAACATGGCTTGACTAAGAGTATCGTGAAAACATAACATGGCTCTAGACACCCAGCTATATTTTTTAGGTACAAGTACCCCCAGGACTCGATGGAAGGAAACTGACACATCATGAAAATTCTTGATCATAGGACTAAAGTCCGCAATTCATAATACCATAAGTTGGGGATTTCATGAAAGCACTTGATAATCATAATCTTGTACATGAATAGGAATGTATCCTAACATATCATAATTTCACAATTTTAATTTCACTTGCATGACATGAACTTGTATACATGCTAACATAATGTAGTTTCATTACTTAACTTTCATGAACCATTTGACAAACACTTGCATGACATAGCATCAACATGGAAATCATTTATATCATGTAGTATTAACATGAATTCATTATTTAGATCAACAATGGATCACAAGGCACAATTCATTCACTTGAACATTTTCACAAACACATGAAAGGCATGATTTTATACTTAGGCATAGATAACATGCTCCCAATTCATGACCATAACCACCAATTCACATCTCAAGGTTTTCAACATATGATGGTCATGATTCAACACACATGGGAAACATGGATATTTCATTCATCAATTAACATATATCAATATTATGGGTATAACATCCAACTTGCAAATCTCAAGAAATCAACATAAATTTCATATGAATAATACCACAAATAAATTAGTTTTCATGATTCTTGAAATAACTCATGGAATTAAAACTCAATTTAACATCAACAACATGATTATAAACATCCCACAACAAAATATTCATGATACATTACTTAAAACTTGATTCTTGAGCTCCATGGATGAAAAGAATCCATGAATGAACACTATGCATACCTTCGATTGATTATCCGTGAAAGTTAATGGTGAAATTGGCTTGAATCTTGAAACCCCCAATTGAACCCTTACTTGTTCTTGATAATTTTTTAGAGAATTTGAGAAAAAGAGAGTATATTCTGCTCTAAATTAGGCTTAATTCCGTGTGTGAGCATATATATAGGATGGTCAAAAGACTAAAATACCCCTGGAGAAAGAGAGAAAGACACAATTGTCCTATGTTGTTTTCAGTCTGATAGGCTAAAGTAAATTGATCATAACTCTTTGATTCAATGTTTAAATTGGATGAAACCAATTGCATTGGAAATATGACTTAAAGAGCTTTTCATCGATATATAGCATCTCTCACAGTTCAAAATATTCAAGAAGTTATGATCGTTTGAAGTTGACCCTGAAATGCTAAAAATTTCTGGAGCATGCTATAGAGCATGCGACGCATGCAAATCGCACGGTGCTTCTGTTTTGAAATCCAAACACGCCCTAAATAGATTCCAAAAATTCTGAAAATCACTCGAGATGTACTCTTGACTTCTCCTATCACAACGCAACTTGAAAATCCAAAAACGGAGGTCGGAAAGGTCGTCAAATAAATCCCCGAAGTTCGGAGGTATAAGATGAAACGAAGTGTTTCTAACACTTAGCAAAATTCTTCTAAGTGTTGGATTTCCTTATCAAGCCTTAAGGAGCTGAATTTGACTTAGGATTTTTACGGGGTCTTACACATATTCTCAATGGTTAGAATATAGCATATTAGCATTAAAAAAGATGCAGCATTTTGCTTACGTTGTTACTTGTTTAAAAATGAGCTCGGAGGATATAAAAAAAGTGAGTAAATCCTTCACAACGGAAGGTTTTTGAAGTTGGAACAAAGGCATAGAAAGGCTTAAAAAACATTTAGGTGAAGTCAATAGTGTTCATCGTCGATGTTTCAAGATGTGGGTGAAGTGAAATAGTAAATAGTGTTCCGAACCCCCAGACTTTAAAGTCTGGATCCGCCTCTTATTAGGAAGAACCTTGTGAAAGAACTTGGAGTAACCAGCAAACATCTCAAGGAGGAGTGTTGAAGTATTGAGTTATTTACTGTTATTTTCATTTTTAGTTTAGTAATTTTATTTCTGAAATTCAGTTATTTAGTTGAAATAGAATAGAATTTTATTAGTATCCTTGTTGAAGGTAGAATAGGATTTTATTAGTTTCCTAGTTAAAAATAGAATAGGAGTCTTTATATTCTCAGATGTGAATGAATAAACAAGCAAAATATTTTTTACCCTCAAACGACTATTTTCTTCTTCTCTGTATTTTGTAGAACAACAAAAATGTTAAGAACTCCAAGCTTGTTCAGTAGATAGCTATGTCGTGCATATCCAAGTCCTTTAGTTAGTAAATCAACTTGTTGATCTTTAGTACAAACTTACTCCGCATGAATCTTCCCTACCTTTATCTTATCTCTCACAAAGTGACAATCTATTTCTATGTGTTTAGTTCTCTCATGGAATATAGGATTTGCCGCAATCTGTAGTGCTACTTTGCTATCACAATATACATTAACTCCCAATTCTCCAAAGAGGCCTAGTAACCAAGTCACTTCTGATGTAGTTGCTGCCAGACTCCTATATTTTTCTTCAGCAGAACTCCTTAACATTGTTTGCTGCTTTTTTGATTTCCATGAGATCAAAGATTCACCAAATTTTATTACATAGCTAGTCACTAACCTTCTAGTGTTTGGGCAAGATACCCAATATGCATCACCAAAAACTGTCAACTGATCTTCACCTTTGCTGCTTAATAAAACTCCCATTCCCGAACTTTGTTTGATATATCTCACAACTCTTATTGCTGCATCCCAGTAAGACCTTTTTGATGTTTGCATAAATTGACTTAATGTTTGCACAACAAACACAATGTCTAGTCTTGTAGTTGCTAAGTAGATCAACCGTCCAATTAATCTTTGGTACTCTGTGACATCTTCTAGTACTGGATCATCTGTTACCCTAGCATGTTTATCATATTCTTCTGAAGTGAATTTTTGATTCAGATCTATAGGAGTGGTTACTAGCTTGGCTCCTCCTAATCCTAAATCTGAAATTAATTGGAGTGCATACTTCCTTTGATTCAAGAGGATTCCCTTACTTTACCTTAATACATCTATCCCTAATAAATATCTCAATTCACCTAGGTCCTTCACCTTAAATTTCTGCTTCAGCACTTCGTTTGTTTCCTTTGTGAATTCTTCATTATTTCCGGTGATCAACAAGTCATCTACATAAACCAAGACTGCTTCAAACTCTTGTCCTTGTTGCTTGGTAAATAAAGAGTAATCATATAGACTTTTCTTGTACCCAGCCTTCGTCAAGGCCTCAGTTAACTTGATATTCTAGTGTCTTGATGCTTACTTCAGACCATATAATGATTTCATCAATTTACACACCTTATTCTCCCCCTGCCTTTTGAATCCCTGTGGTAGTTCTATGTATACTTCTTCATATAGATCACCTTGTAAGAACGCATTATACACATCCATTTAACACACATTCAACCTCTCATAGCAGCTAATGCAATCAATGGTCTCACTATAACCATTTTTGCAACTGGAGAGAAGGTTCCATGGTAATCAAGTCCTTCCTTTTGATTGTATCCCTTTGCAACCAATCTTGCCTTGAATCTTTCTACTTCTCCATTAGCTTTATACTTGATCTTGTACACCCATTTTGAGCTAATGATAGTTTTCCTTTTGGAGGATTTACTACTAGCCAAGTGGTGTTGTCTTCCAAGGCTTTAACCTCCAAACTCATTGATTCAACCCACCTTTGATCCTTAGAAGCCTCAGCAAAACTACTAGGTTCTGTAAACGATAAAATATTGGCCAAGAATACTTTACATCTTTGGAAAATCCCATCATAAGAAAGCTGGTCTGACAGGGAATATTTCACTGTTCCATTGGCCCTTTTCTTGGTGAGAACATAATCTTGATGCCATAGTGGCTCCTTAGTGCTACTTATAGATCTTCTAACTTCAGTGGGAATATTACCAATGAGTTGAGGTGCAGCAATGAGTGTTTCCATCTCCTCTGCAGCAAGCCTTGTCTCTGTAGTAATCAAGTCAACACTTTGATCTGGAATTGTCTCTATGTGCATAGTCAAATCAGTTAAGTTGTCCATTGATTATCCATGAGACTCAGTGCCTCTATTATTGTTGTCATACTCTTCATAACCTGCTTCATGACCTTTTGTTGTTGTTATATCAAGTTCTTCATTTCCTGCTATTGTTATATCAGGGCTTGGTAGTGACAAATGAAATGGCTCAAGACCATGACTACTCACATCAATCCCCCTGTCATAAGCTCGATGAGATACTTCAACAGTGGTATAATCAACATCAAATGGAAATATGTGTTCCTTGAATACTATATCCCTGCAAACACAAAATTGGTACTCACATCAATCCCCCTGTCATGAGCTCGATGAGATACTTCAACAGTGGTAGAATCAACATCAAATGGAAATATGTGTTCCTTGAATACTATATCCCTGCAAACACAAAATTGGTTAGAGGAAATGTCTAGCAGCTTATATCCCTTTTGTGTTTCTGAGTAACCCATGAATACACGAGTCTTTGATCTAGATGAAAATTTGTCCATAGTGTTAAGTGTTGTTGCATAATACAAACACTCTTAGATGAGCAACTGATGGTGGTCTATTGTACAACATCTCATATGGTGTCTTTTCTTTCAATACTTCAGAAGGAAGTTTGTTAATGATGTGTACTGCAGTTAGCACACATTCTCCCCAAAATCTTGTTGGGATACTTCCTGAAACTTCAAAGATCTTGCAATATCCAGTACATGTCTATGTTTTTTTTCAGCTACTCCGTTCTACTGAGGGGTATAAACACAACTACTTTGTTGAACTACAACATATTCATTTATAAGCAATTCATCGGTTTGCTTGTTAAAGAACTCAGTTCCACTGTTTGTTCTTATTGTTTTAACAGAGCATGTAAATTGTGTTCTCAAAAATAAAAGGAACTTCCTCAAGACAACAATCACATCACTCTTAGATTGCAACAAATGTATCCAAGTGTACCTTGAATTATCATCTACAATTGTTAAGAATTAATGTTTTTGTGTCATATGTAGGGTGCTTATATGGACCCTATGGACCCCATACATCCATGTGTAATAGACGTAATAGACAGAGAGGACTTTCACTTCTGGTGACACTTCGGGGAAACGCGAGTCTACTTTGTTTAGCTATAGGACAGACAGGAAAATCAGTATTTACTGCTATGTCTAACACCTTATTTTGGAGGTATTTTACATTCTTTATGGTGCTAACAGATGCATGTCCTAGTCTTTTATGCCACGTGCTTCCATCTACTACTGCCTGCTCCCTGGTGGTTGTATTTGAGATGACCTTTTTGCTCTGTGCATCCTTGTTATCCTTGATGACATACAAGCCTTCACTCTCCTTACCAATCCCCCTCACCCTGCCACTGTAAAGATCTTGAAATAAACAGAAATCAGGAAAGAATTTGACAGAGCAGGAGAGTTCTTTTGTCAATTTTGATACTGATAAGAGATTATACTTGAACTCAGGGACATGAAGCACATTTTTAACTTGTAAACCACCTAATAATGATGCATTACCAATGTGTGTAATTACAACTTTGCTTATAATGATCCTCTGTAAAATGGTTGTTCTTTCTTTTCTCAGATGATCGTTTTGTATCTCCTCCAAGCATTCCTGCATAATTTCCTCCAAACCCTAGCTTCCTCTTAGCTTGCAGAGCTAGTTTCATGGATATTCTCCACAATCCATAATTTTCTGATCCTTTAAGTTGCACTGGTACTAAGATTGAACCAGGTGTATCGGATGGATGCAAATACAGTGGATGCGTATGATCCATCTTTTCTTCCGCCATAGTTTCGGAACTTGAAGTGAATTCTTCCCGCTCTGATACCATGTGAATTTCACTCAGCTGGACTCAATCTTCTATAACTACAAACATAAAGGCAATGAAACAGTGAACCAGCAGAGTGAATCTATGAGAGAGTTACAGAGATAGAAGAAGAAGTAAAGAGAGGAAGAGATGAGCAAACTGAACAATTGAGAGATTTTTTATTTTTTGATTAACTACTCACACATACATCATTTTGTTATACACATTGCTATTTATATACAGTACAATTGTAACTTCCCTTGAAAGCTGTAGGACTTAGCTGACTCAGCATTTTACTAACCACTAATTGTGACAGCTCCACTAACTCTTAACTGCCTCACAGCATGCATGCTTTTCACAAAAATCCTTTATACGACTCCTCGTAACCCTTTTGTACGGTTACCATATCTCCAGAGTCTTACTGTGGTAATGTTAACAACCCTTTGTACGGCTGCTCATAACCTTTTGTACGGTTACAATTTGTTAAAGTTAGAATTAAATCTTCAAGTTTTTGACTTTAACATAGTTATGACGCTTAAAGAACATCATGAAATTCTTGACTTCAAAGCGTAACATTTGAATCTTCATATGTTTTACAGCAAGTATAAGAAAACTTGAACATATATTATTTCTTCAATAACTATGAGTTGGTGACAGGGATTGAAAGGTTAAAGAACATTATTTTTCACAACTTGATAACATAATCAAGGATACGGCAAGCTTACTTGCTCCAATTAAGTCCAAAACAAAGAATGAATAGTGGACTTCAATAAAAGAGCCAAGCTAGTATTTGCGGTGAATCCCCCTATTAAGTAAAAAGAAAAAGTTGAAATAGAAGAGACAAAAATAAATTAAGATTAAAAGTTGAAATATAGAAGTACAAACAACCTGAGTAAACCTTGGGAGTATCTCACTTTCTAAAAAGGGATGGTATATATATATATATATATATATATATATATGCTAAAAAGGGAAAACGAAGCCAATTAAATTTTTTCACTTTCACTAAACCTAGGGGGTATCATAGCTCAGAAACTAAATCGCAACTCAGAAAATTTTCTTGAACAACAACAAAAGAAATGTAAAACAAGCAAAAGATACCAGTTGTGATGAGCAGTCATGAGGAAGAAAAAGGTGATTTTGATAAGCATGATGATGGTAGCTTTGTTAATTTAGTGGAGAAGAAGAGGAAGAGAAATGATGAGTCAAGAAGAAGAATGATAAAAAAAAAGTGGTGTTTTGTTCCAAATGCGAAGCAAAAAGATTTTGCGATCAATGCATCAGGGAACTGGTAAGCTTTAGACACGGATCCAGGTTTTGAAGGCAACTAAGGCTTACCAGTTGCTGATGCATTGATCACAAAATCTTTTTGCTTCACATTTGGAACAAAACACCACTTTTTCTTTGTCATTCTTCTTACACTGATGGCACATTCTTGTCTTATCATTTCTCTTCCTCTTCTTCTCCACTGAATTAACACAGTTAATATCATCATGCTTATCAAAATCACCTTTTTCTTCCACATCACTGCTGATCACAACTGGTATTCGTTGCTTGTTTTCCATTTCTTTTGATGTTGTTCAAGAAAATTTTCTGAGTTGCGATTTAGTTTCTGAGCTACGATACCCCCTAGGTTTGGTGAAAGTGAAAAACTTTGATTAATTGGCTTCGTTTCCCCTTTTTGCGCGTATGTACCATCCCTTTTTAGAAAGTGAGATATTCCCCAGGTTTCCTCACGTTGTATGTTCTTCTATATTTCAACTTTTAATCTTAATTTTTTTTGTCTCTTCTATTTCAACTTTTTCTTTTTACTTAATAGGGGATTCACCTCAAATACTAGCTTGGCTCTTTTATTGAAGTCCACTAGTCATTCTTTGTTTTGAACATCCTAGAAGAACATCTCCCCAAACATCCTGTTAGTATGATTTTCTTGAGAAAAGAATTTTGGTAAAGACAAGTCTTAACTTACCTCAAAGCTTTAAATTCCATTTAGTCCTTTAAGTTCCCAGAATATTCAAAACTTCTATAGGAGCTATGGCTGCTGGAGAAACAAAGCCCATACTTTAAATACCACATACGACCTTTGAGCTTTAAACTGATGCATCAAGTCTTTAGGGAACTGGCTTCATATTATTATTGTAAAACTAATAAATGAATGTGCATTTGGGTATATGTTCTGCCAGCAGATCCTAGAGCAAAGGAACTTCTATTCCACTTACGTAAACAAATAGTGTCCCCAATTAGCTATACTATACATTCATTCCACAAATTTTTAGTCGATCCCTTATCACTTATTTATACTTCATGTTGCCTTGGGATAAAGAAATTTAATCCGCTCATATATATGGTGTCTAATGAGTATTACTTCAGGACTTCAAAGAACATCTTAAAATATCGGGGCTTCAAACAAAATAAGTGTCGCTTCATCTCATTTCTCACTCACTAAGGAAAACAACGAATATAAGGTATAGTTTATCAAGTTTTTCCTAGTTATTAGATGTTTTTGAAAATCAAGCATGATTAAGAAGAAGTAGTTCTTTAATATAAGGGTTTAGTTGGAAACAATTACTAGAGAGACACCTATTTTGAGATAATCTTTTATACTAAAGCGGCATTTATTTTGGGATATAGAGAGTAGTTGATATGTTGACTGAGTATTTGAATGTCACTCGGTGCAGTTTGCAACAAATATTGCAGTGCTTTTTATTGTTGATTTTCACCGGAGTTGCTCTAGTTGTTCTTATAAATTTTGCCTTCCTTGTTGCAAAGAATTGCAACTTGGATTAATCTGAGGTGAGGATGAATCATATTGACAATGGACCAGGTTATCTGCATGGTGAAGGTTGTAGCACAACTTCATCCAAGAATGGAACTTGTGCTAGAACTTCTGAAGTTTAAATAAGGGATCAAACCAAAGAGGCAATTGCATCTAAATGTAAATCCAAGGGAAATGGTTCCATTTCTTGTCCACTCGCAGATATGGGAGGCTGTGGTAAAGGAACACTAAATTTGAGATGTGTCATTCCTGACAATTGGATATCACAGCTGTTAGTGAAAGCTCAAGAAATAGCAACCAGATATAAATTGAAGGAAATGCATAAGGCAGCTGCTCGGGAAACTTCTGACGAGAACTATGTGTTCTGTCCAGCAGCTGGGGATGCTCAGAATGCAGATTTACGGCATTTTCAGCTATCTTTAGCGAAGGGTGAACCAGTTGTTGTGACGAATGTTCTGGATAATGCACTGAGGTTGAGCTAGGAACCAATGGTCATGTGTCATGCTTGTCGAGATACCAAGAGGACTACTGCTGATGTTGTAAAATGCTTAAATTGGAGTAAGGTTAGTAGAGTCATCTATTCTTGATTAAGAAGAAATGAATGCACAAACCCTGCACCAATATAAGCATTTAAAAACATCAGTAGCAGTCCTCTTGTTTTTTCGACAAGCACACTACATTACCATTGGTTCCCAGCTCGATCCCCATGCGTTATCCTGAACGTTCGTCACAACAGTTGGTTCATCCTTAGCTAAATAGAGCGGAAAATGCGACAAATCTGCACGCCGAGCATCCCCATATGTTGTACAGAATAAATAGTTCTCGTCAGAAGTTTCCTGAGCAGTTGTCTTATTCATTTCCTTCAATTTATATCTGGTTGCTATTTCTTGATCTTTCACTAACAACTGTGACATCCAATTGGCAGAAATAACACATCTCAAATTTAATGTTCCTTTACCACAACCTCCCATATCTCTGGGTGGGCTAGAGATGGTACCATTTTTCTTGGGCTTCCATTTAGATTTCATTGTCACTTAGGTTTGATCCCTTATTTTAACTTCAGTAGTTGGGACGCAAAGTTGCATTCTTGGCTGAAGTTATACTACAGCCTTTACCATTGTCAATATATTGCATCCTCACCTTGGATACATCTGCTTGCAAGTTGTCACTCCTTAATTATTTGCAACAAGTAAGGCAAACTTCATAGGAACAGCTAGAACAATGCCGGTGAAAATCAAAGTTGTATACTCTTGACTTTTCTTGTTGTCATTATTGTTTACTCTTGGCTTTTCTTGTCGTTGTTGTAGTATTGTAGTCAATTTCTTGTTTGGAGAAACTCTCCAATCTTCAATTTCTTGGTTTAATTCCAACATTGCCTCCCTTAAACCGAGATCTTTAAACTTGAGCATCAACTAAATAGTATCATATCATGTAGAAGTCAAGTATTTTAGACTTCCCATCAATTTCCTAAAATACGTAGTGTCAACAAACTTGCGGGTGCCATCTTTATGTCAAGAATGGACCGTGGGCCTAACTCAACCTCAAAAGCTAGCTCATGAGGGGTGGATTGCCCAAGACCATATAAGCAAACTACCAGTCCATTCCCCAACCAATGTGGGACTTTACCCACTCTAACACCCCCCTCACGCCCAGGCCCAACTGGCACTGGAGCGTGGACTGGGAGCCCAAAACGGGGATGAACCTGGCTCTGATACCTGGTCAAGAATGGACCTTGGGCCTAACTCAACCCCAAAAGCTAGCTCAAGAGGGGAGGATTACCCAAGTCCATATAAGAAAACTACCAGTCCATTCCCCAACCAATGTGGGACTTTTTACCCGCTCTAACACTTTACACAACTTCAATTTCACTTCAATGCAATCCAAAGTTAATATGACTCTTTTCATGTCAAGCGTCTTCAACATGTCATCTTCATCATCATCATCATCATATATTTCCCTCTTCTTGTTGGAACCTTAAATAACTATTTTTTTTGCCTTTAAATCATCAACTTCAACAATTGGTTTGTACTTGATCTTGTGTACTCATTAACTTCAGTTTGCCTTTTTGTATGTGGTAAGAGTAATATCATCAACAATCAATTTTTCATGCTCTTCAAAATCTACAATTTTGAATAATGTCTCAAAGTTGATTGTATCTTCAATAGTCATAATCATGCACTTCAATTGTGAATCTAAACCCTTAATTGTTTCTGCTTCAATTTTGGAGAGATCATCAAAAAATTGTTCTTGGTGAAGATTTTTGTTTCTTTCATTACTAGAATCATCTTCAATATCCTCACACACTTTTTCTTGTGTGACAGTGGTGGGTATTTCTTTTTCACTATCCTCACCTTGTATAAACCAATCACTTCCATTGCACTTTTCATGACATAAACTACTAGCTTCTATCGAAAACGCATCAGTCTCAGCCAAACATCATTTTTAGTCTTTTTTTTAGCAAATCCACTAGGCGAGATGCCCAGAGCTAGTTTATATATATATATATATATATATATATATATATATGTTAAAATCAAAACTCAAAAGAAAAGTACAAGCAATAGGGGTTATGCCTTGCCTTACTAATCCTAGACGAATCACTATCCTCACCTTGTATAGACCAATCACTTCCATTGCACTTTTCATGACTTAAAATACTAGCTTCTATCGAAAACGCATCAGTCTCAGCCAAACATCATTTTTAGTCTTTTTTTTAGCAAATCCACTAGGCGAGATGCCCAGAGCTAGTATATATATATATGTTAAAATCAAAACTCAAAAGAAAAGTACAAGCAATAGGGGCTATGCCTTGCCTTACTAATCCTATTGAGGAGCAACAAAACCTCTTCTAATTAACATGCTTGTAAAAAAATAAGAAGAAGAAGAAAGAACTAAATATTCTACGATCATCACGGAGTTAATAACCAACTCTATGATGATATTACAAATGATAATACTTAAGTAGTGAAAGATTAAAATAAGCAAGAATGTGGAGTCAGATCCATGTTTCTTTAAAAGTTGGAAATCTTGAAGAAATGTAGCCCTATAACTATATGGTGTATCACCTTTTATTCTTCCTCCAACCACTCCAAAATATCTTGATACTTCATCAATTCATCTTGGATCTATTGAATCTTGTTGATGTAGTTGAACTTTGTTTCCTTATGTTTTGCCAACCTCATTGGTAATTGTCTTAGACTAACCTCTTCCGAAACTTTACCATTCTAACTATGTTTTCTTTATGAGTCATCTTCGCCTTTAATCCTTTCCTTTGCTAACTAGGTGAAATATCTTCATCCTTAGCCACTTTAGCAGAGCATTCATTCAATACTTCATCCTCATTTTCTTTGTCAAATATGTCAACGCCTAAATCACCATCCAGCACTTCCATTGGATGTTCTACTAAATCTTCTAGCTCATGCCTCTTGGACAAGAACCATTTAGTAGGATTATCCATAGCATTCAAAGTGCACTTGTTTGATCCACAAGCTATCCTGCAGCTAAAAATGGAAGAACCGTGGCATAACTTGGCACAGATGTTGGGGCTGTTGGACTCAATTTGCTATACGTTAGAGGGGATGACACCAGCCTCTCCTCCTCCGTCATGTCTGCCCAACTCTTTATATTTGTACCACTTTTCTAGTCACTCTTCGCTTCAACCTTGTTGTTTGAATGCGTCGAAGTTGAGGACACTACCCCATCCACATCTTGTTTATTCCCCTTGAACAATAGTTTCTGTCCAAAGTCATCACGTTGCTCACCAATTGACTCGATAGACGGAGAAGGGATCTAAAACACCGAAGCATCCAATGTGGCCATCAACGGCTTCAAGACGAGTAAGGGACAAACCAAGCTTGCAACTTCTTGTTGAATTAGCATATTTGTCAATTATGGAAGTACAATTTGACATTTAGGACTGAACAAATGAGATTGGTGCTCATTTTTATCTAAAAGAGCCTCAAAGGTGTTAGGATCCACAACATCCTTTGTTGCAAAACATTGTTTCTTAGGTACATTAAGTTCTTTGCTAATTTGAGGACTAACAGATTGTTTGTGTGGGACAACTGTCAAACCCTCACCTCTAACATCATCTCTAGCATTGTTCAACTCCATATCCTGCTTAGAAACTATCAAACTCTCAGTAACACTTGTATCCACAACAATAGGCAGATTTTTGAAGAGCTTCCTTTTTAGCATGTGACTTTCAACTAAGTTTTAAGACACCCTAGCCAAAGCTTGATCTACTGGAATATCCCTCATGTTAACTCTATTTTGTTGTTTCTTCTTAGTATTTCGATAATCACGTGCATCTCCTTGTAATTTCTCAACAGAAGCTCCTCAATCTCCATTGTCGCATCAACTTCTTGTTGAAGCACTACTTTTTTTCAATTAACAGTCGACATTTCTTTTCATCGTGACCTTGGTGCTTACAATGGGTACAATATTGAGGTAAATTATCATACACCACCTCCTGAAACTCCACAATAATTCTGCCTGGAACTTTGTCCACACTTTGAAGTCGAATACTATCTGGATGCTTGTCCATTAAGTCAAGAATAACTCTAACCCTAGTCGTGCTCGGTCTTGATCTCACTTGTGTGGCTTTATCCAAAGAAATAGATTTTCCAACTGCTGAAGAAATGGAAAGAAAAGACCTCTTAGAAAACAAGCCCATCGCCAAGTTTGGCAACGAAATCCATACTGCCGCACGTGAGGTCTCCTCCTTAGGGTTGAATCCAATAATCCACAAAAAAATCCTAATCTGATGGTTTTTGCCATTGTGCATGAAATAATTCACACCTCTTGATAATGCGGCCACAAAATCATCATATTGATCCATACAGATAAGAAGTTGCCTTTGAGCAAGCAACCCGACAAGACAATGTCCCTTAATGTCAAGAAACTTAGGCAAAATTGGTCTTAAAATTGACAAATTTGGTGATCTCATGGATAATTTAACCACTATGGTTTGATGACGTACCTCCTCTTTGGCGAAAGCTTGTCGTTCATCCAACTAAATTTTTACGTTGAGATTCCATGAACAACTTCAATAGGTTTAAACTAGTTTGTGAAAGATTAATGGTTGATCGTGTTTGATTCAACTTATCAATATAATTAGAGTTTGTGTTGGTGTTTGTAGTGTTGTTTGGAGGGTTTGGAACAGCTCTCCCACAACCAAAGGCTGGGGAGAGACGGTGGCAGTCATAGCTGCCCTAGTTTTCCCTGGTCGCCTAGGGAGAAAGGAAGAGGAGAGGCGAGGGTTTTCCCGTTGTGATGTACACTAGAAGATATGATATGAGGATTATTTGTGGTATCACATAACATTATTTGTAGTCTTCTCAAGAATTTTTGAAAAATCAGTTTGGACATTGGAGTCCTCTTTGCACTCAAAGATCTCTATACCATAACAAATCTTACATTTACCTTCACTTCTATTCTCCGCTATTTTTTATTTTGATCTTCTTCATCTATTTCTACCAGAATTGTTGGCTCTACTTTTTCTTTGCGTTGATCATACTTTACTTGTAATATATAACCTTTATACTGTCTTAATGTTGGCTGTATGGAACATATTTTGGGGTAATGACCATTAAATGTTACTGAAAATTAAAATGGTTTTGATTCGGGATCTTACCGGCTTCTTAAAGGCATTCTGATACTTACCGGCTTCTTTGATGGATGCGCATGCGCCAAGTGTGTACCAGATTCTCCCAAGCTCCTCTTTCCTAACTTAAGAGATGTGAAGCCATGGTTTGAGCAGTTGAATTAAGGGGTTGAAGCCATGTTTTTGAAAACCAACTGTTAAGAGTAAAAAAAAAATGCATCAATTGTTAAAAAGATTAAAATGTAACAGAGTATAGATACTTTTTAAGAATAAACATTTCAAGCTTTTGTGGTATGGTGTTTCATTCCCACTTACCTATAAACAGAGGCGAATCGAGAATTTAAATCTATTTGTATGTAAATACTTTAAACCGAAAGGAATGCTTCAATTGGATCCACAAAATTTGTTAACAACAAAAAATTGAGATCGGCAGAAATTGTATTAGGGTTGCGCCGACATTTTAAGGGAAGAGAAAGAGATATTATTTGTTTGCTTAGATGAAAATGAAAAACCCATCTTTGTACAATGTATCCGCCTACTACTTATACAAGTGGGCCAGATATACATTTTGGATCCAAAGCTAAGCTATCGAAGCGGGCCAAGCCCAATACAATATTAGAATATCTTCGGTCCGCGACTAGTTATTTTCCTAGTTATTAGTTTCTATTTTATTCATTTATATTGTATTGGGATTATGCCGATATTATAAGGGAAGAGAGAGGGATATTGTTTGTTTGTGTAGATCAAAATGAAAAACCCGTCTTTGTACAATGTATCTCCAACTATTCATACAGGTGGGCCACATATAAATTCCGGACCCAAATCTAAGCAACCGAAGCATGCCAAGCCCAAAACAAATATAAACTAACAATAGAAAATAACTAGTCTAGGACCGGTTAATCTAACAGAATCTGCTCTAGATCCACCTCCCTATAAGCACACTGTCTAATTACATTTTATCCCAAGGGTTGAAGGATCAATAAGTATTTGGTTCTTTTACGTCCTCGATGTGCCTAAATAAGGTTAAGCAATGGTAGTTGCTTGGAGTTTTCTCTATACCTTAATGGAACCGTCCCATTCTTAGCTCGGGTTCTTGCTTAATGTGGCATCCCTTGTTTGATCTTAGGTTGAACTAATTGGCAAATCCTTATTGTGGATACAGTGTTAGCATGATGTAAATATTATATATTAATGTAATCATATATTATTTTATATTAGTGTAATTACATAGATTTGATTTAGTAGTTAAAGAGAATAGTAGTGACTTTAGTAAGAGCAGATTTGGTTGGATAGATTAGCGGATTTAGAGGGATAGAAAAGCTGATCTTTAGGGCTAGGAAGACGGATCTTTAGGGATGTAATCATTGAATATTTTCTATTTAATGACAAGACTCTCAATATTGAGAGGCATTCAGTAGAAAATTGACATGGTATCAGAGCCTTCTCTTAGCTGTCTTGTTTCATAGAGTTCATTTGTGGTTTCTTTCAAAATTTATTTTAAAAATTTCAATTTTTGTTGATTGTTCCTTGACAATTAACACCTAGGACTTTGATCTTGGTCATTTTGGTTGTTCTTTTTGAGTTAGTGTTTCTAGTTTTCATAATTATGAGTTCATATCAGTTTGAATCATTTAGTGTTCGTTTCACTGGAAAGAATTTTTTGTCATGGGAGTTTCAGTTTTAGTTATTTGTCACCGAAAAAGAACTATGGGGCCATATAGATAGAGTCAATCCTGCTCCTACTGATCCTACAAAGTTAGGTGAATAGAAGATTAAAGATGCTCGGGTGATGACATGGCTTTTAGAGTCAATTGACCCTCTTATTGTTTCTAATATCAGGCCTTACAAGACAGCTAAGGCCATGTGGGATTATTTACAAAAGTTTTACAAGCAAGATAATAGTGCCCGACGCTTTCACTTAGAGAATGGAATTGCTATACTCTCAAGGAGGTATTTCTATTCAGGATTATTATTCTGGATTCCAGAACTTATGGATTGAATTTACAGATATTGTTTATGCCAAAATACCTTCTGAATCTCTCTCTGTAATTCAGCAAGTTCATGAGCAAAGCAAGCAAGATCAATTTTTTATGAAGTTACGCTCTGAGTTTGAGAGTGTTCGCTCTAACTTGATGAATCGTGACCCATCTCCCTCCTTGGATGTTTGTTTTAGGGAATTGCTTCATGAAGAGCAGTGTTATGTCACACAAAATGCTTTCAGAAGAAGAAATGATGTCGTTGTTGCATTTGCTGCCCAAGGTAAAGGTATGAGTAGGGATATGAATAGAACTAAATGCTACAATTGCAAGGAATATGGCCATATTTCTAGAAATTGTTGCAAGAAGTTCTGTAATTATTGTAAACAATAAGGACACATTATCAAAGAGTGTCCCACACGCCCTCAGAATCGTAAGGTAAATCATTTTCATGCAGCAATAAATGGTTCCACTCTTGAGAACTCGTCTTCAGGACCTTTAGGACAAGTTCTTACTCCTGAAATGGTACAACAAATGATCGTATCAGCCTTTTCAGCATTGGGATTACAAGGTATTGATGTTAAATCTAATTTTTGGATTGTTGATTCTGGTGCTTCCAACATATGACCAACTCAACAAGCATGCTAAAAATGTTCGTAAGTATCAAGGTTCATCACAAATACAGGTTGCTAATGGTAGTAATTTACCCATTACCAAGGTTGGGGATATTGCTCCAACTTTCAAGAATGTTTTTGTTTCACCGAAGCTCTCAACTAGTCTTATTTCAGTTGGACAATTGGTTGATGACAATTGTGATGTAAATTTTTCTCATAATGGTTGTCTTGTGCAGGATCAGGTGTCGGGGACAATAATCGTGAAGGGGCCTAAAGTTGGAAGATTGTTTCCTATACAATTTTTCATTCCTCCTGTTATATCTTTTGCTTGTACTTCTACGGCTAATAAGACTGAGCTTTGACATAAGCGTCTAGGACGTCCAAATTTTATTGTGTTGTCTCATTTATTAAATTCTGGTTTATTAGGAAGCAAAAATCAGTTTTTCCCTGCTTCATTTGATTGTTCTACTTGTAAATTAGGCAAAAGTAAAATTCTTCCTTTTCCTAATTTGGGTAGTCGTGCTACAAAGTGTTTTGATGTTGTTCATGTTTGGGGTATTTCACCAATTGTTTCTCATGCTCAGTTCAAGTACTTTGTGACATTCATAGATGATTATAGTTGATTTACGTGGGTGTATTTTCTTCGTACCAAATCTGAAGTATTTTCCATGTTCAAGATATTTTTGGCTTACATTGAGACTCAATTTTCTACTTGTATCAAATTATTAAGATCTGATTCTGGTGGAGAATATATGTCAAATGAATTCAAAAAAATTTTGCTTGACAAAGGAATTGTCTCACAACACTTTTGTCCACATACACCACAACAAAATGGGGTCGCTGAGCGTAAAAATCGTCATCTTTTAGATGTCACTCGTACTTTATTGATTGAGTCCTCTGTCCCATCTAAATATTGGGTTGAAGCTTTGTCTACAGCTGTCTATTTAATTAATAGGCTGCCATCTAAAGTGTTAAATCTTGAGTCTCCATATTTTCGTCTTTATCACAAAAATCCAAGCTATGATAATTTTCATACATTTGGTTGTATTTGTTTTGTGCATCTTCCTCCTTCTCAGTGTAATAAACTTTCTGATCAGTCTACTAAATGTATTTTTATGGGTTATAGTACTTCACAGAAAGGTTTTATCTGTTATGATCCATGTTCTAATAAATTTCATGTTTCTAGAAATGTTGTTTTCTTTGAGAATCAGTATTTTTTTCCTACTCATATTGAGTCATCTCCTGCTTCTCTTATTCTTCCTACTTTTGAAGATTTGTCATCTTCTTCTAAGAGGTTCAAACCCGGATTTGTGTACGAACGTCGGCAACCAACTTTACCCCCTCCTGATATTGATCCTCCACCTGAAACTGCACCACAACTAGAATCTAAGAATTCTTCAAGGCCTGCTCCTCTTGAGCCCATTCGACGATCTATGAGAGTATCTCGTACTCCTAATTGGTATGCCTTTTCATCTACTTTATCCTCCATTTCTATTCCAACTTGTTACTCACAAGTTTCTAAGCATGAATGTTGGTAGAAGGTAATGGAGGAAGAACTTTTGGCTCTCCAAGAAAATGACACATGGGATATTGTTTCATGTCCTTCAAATGTCCATCCAATTGGATGTAAATGGGTTTATTCAATAAAACTTCATTTTGATGGAACTCTTGATCGGTACAAACCTCGGTTGGTTGTTCTTGGTAACAAGAAGGAGTATGGTGTGAACTATGAAGAGACTTTTGCACCGGTAGCAAAAATGACGACGGTGAGAACTATTGTTGCCATTGCTACTTCACAAATTTGGACTCTTCATCAAATGGATGTCAAAAATGCTTTTCTTCATGGTGATCTCAAAGAGGATATTTATATGAAACCTCCACCAGTTTTGTTCTCATTGCCTACATCAGATGTATGCAAGTTGAAGCGGTCTTTGTATGGATTAAAACAAGCTCCCAGAGCTTAGTTTGACAAATTTCGGACTACTTTGCTACAATTCTCTTTTGAGCAGAGCAACTATGACTCATCTTTGTTTCTTCGGAAAACATCAACAGGTTGTGTTCTTCTTTTGGTATATGTCAATGACATTATTATTACAGGAACTGATTCTTCACTAATCACTAGCTTGCAATAGCAACTTAAGGATTCTTTTCATATGAAATATCTCGGTACTCTTACATATTTCTTGGGTTTGGAAGTTCATCGTTATTCATCCGGTGTGTTTCTAAATCAACACAAATATACCCAAGATTTGATTTCTTTGGCAGGTCTTCGGGATTCCTCCTCTGTGGATACTCCATTAGTATTGAATGTAAAGTATCGACGGGAGAAAGGCGATCTTCTTCCTGATCCAACTATATTTCAGCAATTAGTTGGGAGCTTAAATTACCTTACTATTACCAGGCCTGATATCTCTTTTCCAGTTTAACAAGTTAGTTAGTTTATGCAAGCTCCCCGTCATCTTCATTTGGTGGTTTTCCGTCGCATCATTCGATACCTTCGAGGAACATCTAATCGTGGATTATTTTTTCCAAGTGGTTCACCTATTTATCTTAATGTTTTTAGTGATTCTAATTGGGCAGGATGTTCTGACACTCGTCGTTCGGTTACTGGTTGGTGCATGTTTCTTGGAGAGCCTTTGATATCTTGGAAGAGTAAGAAGCAAGACCGCGTGTCAAAATCTTCAACAGAGGCTGAATATCGAGCAATATCTACTGCTTGCTCCGAGATTGTGTGACTTCGTGAACTACTTGCTGAGATTGGATTTCCACAATCTAATCCTACTCCTCTCCATGCTAACAATACAAGTTCTATTCAGATTGCTACTAATTCGGTTTATCATAAGCGGACCAAACACATCGAAGTAGACTGTCATTATATACGAGAAGTTGTAGATAAAGGTGTCATTACTCTTCCGCACGTGTCCAGTGATCTTCAAATAGCTGATGCATTTACAAAATCAATGGCACGACAACGACATCAGTTTCTCATCGGCAAATTGATGCTGATGCTTCTTGATCTACCAGCATCAATTTGAGGGGGATGTTAGCATGATGTAAATATTGTATATTAATGTAATCATATATTGTTGTATATTAGTGTAATTACATAGATTTGATTTAGTAGTTAAAGAGAATAATAGTGACTTTAGTAAGAGCAGATTTGGTCGGATAGAATAGCGGATTTAGAGGGATAGAAAAGCTGATCTTTAGGGATGTGATCATTGAATTTTTTTCCATTTAATAACAAGACTCTCAATATTGAGAGGCATTCAGCAGAAAATTGACATACAGACCTTGTCATTCTTCTCCCTTCAATACTAGCGGATAAAAACAGTAGATTAGAATGCTCTTTTATCATATATGTGAATTACTTGGCTGCTTACCTGATTGCACTAGTGTCATAGCCATCTCTTTTAGTGTCCCAAGTAAATCTAACTCAATGGTTGAGCTGTTAGAATCCTACTTAAAATTAAAGGTAGTCGTTTTAGTTAAAGCACACACCTATTCTATCAGCCAAGTAGTAAGCTTCCTTGAAATAACTATCAATATCTCTTGTCACACCCCTTTTTCTCACTCCCAAAGAGATTATTCGGTTTTAAGTTTGAAAGGGTTTTTATTAAAGTGATAAAAAATGAAAATTTATTTCGAAAAGGATTCATTATATTTCAAAACTCAGAGTCGCCACTTGGCATAATCTGGTGTGACAAGTCACCATTGGAAAATCCTTTTCAAAATCATTTGACTCTTTAAACTGGTTTGCGAACAGAGATTTCAGCTAAGGAATTCTGTTGACCGAGGGGAAGGTGTTAGGCACCCCTCGATCCCGTGGTTCGACCACGGTCGCTTGGTGGAGCGTATCGGCTAAATTGACACTACGACGTACAAACCACACAAAACATGTAAAACAATCAAACAAACAAATAAAAACAAAAGGGATCCTAAATATAGTGTCCAGTCCGAGTTATACAGTCCCGAAATAAAAATACTGAAATAACCTACACTAGTCCTAAATTATGCTTTACCCGACGCCTCGGGCCTTGATCACGAGCATCCTTTGCATACAAAATTCTTCGGAGCATTCCCCAGTGAGTAAATACAAATGACCTTGGGGAATTCCCCGGTTAAATAAATACACTTTTCGAATGCGATAAAGTAGAAAACATTCAACACATAACTCCACATTCAAACATCCAACGAAACACTTATTCAGAAATTTCGCCTACCCGAACCTACGATTGCCTACCCACTCGACCTATCATGATACTATCTAATTCGACAATATTCAGTAATGAATCAAAACAAACAACCTTCAACTTATTCGATTATCAATTTTCGATCCCGACCCCCAAATCAACAAGTTTAATCCTCAAGCCATGGTTAACAAATTTTCCGATTATCAAACCACTTTTTAAAATCTAAAATCAACATCAAACATATACATCCAACGAAGATTCAAGCATTTAAGCACACCAATCCTACGTATCCACAACAACGATCAATATTTTACTAAAAATTCAACCAACCACAAAATCACGGCATTAACCAAAATCCAAGAAAATAAAAGAGTAGAGTTAAAGAGATGGACCTTAATAGTACTCGTTATCGTTGATAATAAAGAAATCCGAGATCGAGATCCTCGAATGGAAACCCCAACGACAAACACCACAAATCAGTATTCCAAAATCGCGCGAAGATGACAAACCCGCTACTGATCTGGCTGAATCGATCGTACGAACAGAACTACAAATCTGTTTTGGTCGTTTTTCGACCGGATTTGATAGAAATCAATTGATACAGCTCGGGTTCCATCACTCCAATCGTTGTTTTGCATCGCCGGATCTCCGGCGAGCTCCAACAACGGCGAAGACCAAAAAAGACGACGGAACGGATTCCGACTGTTTTCAGGAGAAGCTCGCCGGAACAATACCCTTTTTCCGATTTTGTCCCCTTTCAGATCGTATTCTCTCTCCGTATTTCTCTCCCTCTATTGTGTGTGTTAATGGTGGTTTTTCGTAAGGGGATTGTGAAGAAGAAAACCAAAAAATGGTGTTTTTGAGGTCTGTGTTCAAGGTCTATGATGCTGATAATAGAAAGAGAAGAAAAAATATGGAAAAATGCCCCCAGGTCCGTGTGTGTGCGTGGATGATTTGTTCTGTGTGTAAATGGTGGAAAATATGGAGAGTATGTGCGCACCTTCTCTGTATGTGTATATGAATATATGGAGAAAAATGGGGGTTGTCAGATGTGTCCCTATTGTGTTAATGGTGTGGGTGTGAGTGACGAAGGAGATGTTTTCTGTGAGGGAATCGTATATATGGGTGTCTATGTGCTGAAAAGGAAAAATCCCCCCTGTGTTGTGAGGTGTCACGTGGGTGGGTATTGGGGTAGGGTAGGTGGGGTATTAAGGTGGGGGTAGAGGTAGGGTGTGATGTGGATTATTTTGATTGGATAGGTTGTTAGGATAACATAAAATAAGATAAAATTTTGTTAGGGAGTTTGTTATTTTTGTCATTTTATGGAGGGATAATTACATGGGTGCGGGTATATAGTAAGGTGAGCTAAAAATAGATAAAAATTCAATTTTGGGAGGACAAAATTAGGTGTCTACAGCATGCCCCCTTTGAATGTAAACACGAAGTGTTTTCAGACAAAGAAGTAGACAACGAGACAGAATTTTATCCCGACCATTATTCAAAGAGAATGAAACAAAAAGGAGGAGGGAAACCGAGTCTACACTTAAGACATCCTACCTACCCAAGTTACGAAGGAATCAATTGACACATATCTCAAAGGATTGGAAGAAGATGGACGATACCTAGTTGGAAAGTCGTGTTAGGTCCCATCCAGGTTCCGGTCCGCGGCTCTGTTATTACATCAAAAATAAAAATTACAAGTTAAAGCATAAATGAAATTACAAAAATCCTATCTATACAGCTTCTTTTGGACTCTTGATTTGAGTTTCATCACCCTATTCTTCAGGCGGGCTCCTGACTTGCCATTTCTTTAACTTGTTGCTTGCCTTTTAATTTCTTCACCCTGTTCTCCAGGCGGGTTCCTAACTTGCTATTTCATCAACTTGTTGCCATGCTTTCAACTTCTGCACCCTGTTCTGCAGGCGGGCTCCTGACTTGCTATTTTTATCAACTTGTTGCTATGCTTTCAATTTCTTCACCCTGTTCTGCAGGCGGGCTCCTGACTTGCTATTTCATCAACTTGTTGTTATGCTTTCAATTTCTTCACCCTGTTCTACAGGCGGGCTCCTGACTTGCTATTTCATCAACTTGTTGCTATGCTTTCAATTTCTTCACCCTGTTCTGCAGGCGGGCTACTGACTTGCTATTTTTCAATTTGTTTAACTTTCAATTTCTTCACCTTGTTGTTTGGTTTTCCATTTATTCCCCCTGTGCTTCGGGCATGCTCCTGAAATCACATCAAAACTGAAAAAAAATTATCCCAAATAAAGAAATGCATTTTCTATGAGTTAATTGGAATGACTCGACTAAAAGGTACGTCTTATAGGAATCAAGGGGGATGACTCGACTAAAAGGTACGTCTTATAGGAATCAAAGGGGAAATGACTCGACTAAAAGGTACGTTTTATAGGAATCAACGGGGAGGACTCTACTAAAAGGTACGTCTTCTAGGAATCAAAGGGGATGACTCGACTAAAAGGTACGTCTTATAGGAATCAACGGGGATAACTCGACTAAAAGGTACGTCTTATAGGAATCAAAGGGGATGACTCGACTAAAAGGTATGTCTTATAGGAATCCAAGGGGAATGACTCGACTAAAAGGTACGTCTTATAAGAATCAAGACTTAAGTTAGGAAGTGCATTACCTAAGAAGCAAAATTCGAATTACCCAATCAAGGAAGTATGTTTCCTTATCAATGTTGTTTGAATTATCAAAACAATGAAGTGCGTCTCCTTACCAAAGCTGCTTGAATTACAAAAAAAAAGAAGTGTGTCTCCTAGAGATCTTGAATTATGAGTTTTACCATGGTTTTGATTACCAAACCTGTGCAGCATCCTTGCCTCTTGCATTTGTTGAGGTGAGAAATTACGGCCTTTGATGTTTAGGCTCTAAAATCCTTGATCTAAATGCAACATGTATTCCTATTACATACAAAGAAAACTTGTGAGTTTAAAAATATGGTGGTTAGTTTGTGGCTTTGGCTTTTGAGGCAATTGCTCCTGCCCTCGTCACATTTAGCTTTGCTTTCAACCATTAGCATATGTCATTGACTTGCTGTATCATTGACTCAAACTCAGCTTATTAAGAGTGACTCTGAAACAAACACAGTATTTCTTCTTTGTCGTGTTTCTCAAATAAACCCTTCGAACCTTGGTATTTCCATGAGTTCCCCGACTTCTCTGTTGACAAAACATCCTGCAAGCCTTGTTTTTTGGGCTCACAATCATGTCTCTTTCATGTGCTAGCTTTTGTCTTGCTTTGTGCAATTAAAGAAGCTGGTAGCCAGTTTTGAAATCTTTTCTCACTTGTTTTGACACGGACTTGACTCAAAGACAAGAAACAAAAAAAAGAATGACAATTTTTGTTTTGATAACTGACTTAAGAAAGATAAAATTAAAATAAAGAGAAGAAAGAAAAGACAATGAATGTCCCCTTTTAAAATAAAGAAACGAAAAATTCATCTAAAAATGACAGTCAACACTAATGATTATGCCATGCATTTTGGATTAAGCAGCTTGATCTTTCATCCAAACTTTCTACCCATTGTTGTTGAGTTAATGGCCTTGAAACTGAGTTGCTTTCTTAGGTCAATTGCATTTAAGACCCCATTCGGATAGTGGCGCCTTGAAGGGTTTTCGTCCACAAGCTTCTTTCATTTTCTCTCGGCTCACTATCGGCTTATGGTGCCCGTGAGGGTTTTCACCAATAAGACTCTCTCATTTTTATTTCTCTCAACTTACCATCGCCTTATGGTGCCCGTAAGGGTTTTCACTAATAAGACTCTTTCATTTTTATTTCTCTCTTGATTCCCTATGCTGAGGAAGACAAATAGTTCCCAAATGCATCATCATATCCCTTGCATGCTCTGCCTTAACATCCTCAAAGATTGATCTGAAGGTCTTTCTCTGGTTGTAACTTGACTTTTGGATAAGGTTAGAAAGAAAGGATGGCATGGGGCCCAAACTACACTTGAAGTGGGGTAGGACTTACAACTTTTGGGATCGACTCAAACAATGAGGATTAACTCATGCCCCAGTTTCTTTTATCTGGGTGACTCTAAATTGTTTATTTGGTTGGACCGAGCCCTGAGTGGGGCAGCCTACGTATCTCACCCTCGAGAGAGGAGAATCAGGTCATGTGTAGTTCTGGCAGCTTGTTCTTTCACTTGATTCTATTTTTTTCTTTTGTTTTTTTTTATTCGCTCTTTTCACTTTGCGATTCTTTTTTTTTAACTCTATTTTTCTTGACACTCTTTTTTTGGAAACATTTTTTGTCTCTTTTTTTGTAACTTTTGACTTTATCTTTTGCTCGACACTATTCTTTGAACTTTGCTTACTCTATCTTGATTCCAAAAGAGGGGTATGAAAGAAAATAACACTAAGGTTCAAATGGGGTAAACAAAGGATGACACAATGTTTGGATAGCAGAATGAAATGCCTTCATCATATCAATCCTTGAGAATGCAAGTACATAACATGCAATTGGAAGTGAGAGATGAAGATCATTTGCGACATCTTTTTAAGAAGATTGAGTCTGTGCGTCACTACTTCTTCTATAAACTCCACCTTTGTTGTGCATTCCTCACATCAAATGACTCATGCTTTCGTGAAGCTGCTTATCTTCTTGTTTCTCTTGATATAGCGATCACACGTCCACTTATTTGACCTAATTGAGACTTGCCTTTCGATCGATGACCAAGTTGTTCTTGTGATTCTCAAAATAATGTCCTTAACTTGTCACCAAATGTCTCAGCACTCTATCTATTTTCTCATATTCTCTCTTTTTCTAACTTTAACCCTCTGATTCAATGTTCATGCTTAAACTGGATTTTAAGATCTGGCTGAAAATTTCACTAGCATGTCATATCACTAGAGTCAACACAAAATGTACTATGTAAAGAAACAAACAAACAACACATATTTAAAACATAAAGGAAAATGAGACATTTCATTTAGTCGAAACAAAAGATAGAAGAGTTTGGACATAAACAACAAAAGGACAAAACAAGACAGATCCCGAACTACAACCCTGGAATAATTCGGAGAACAGAAAATAAAACAAAACAAGCTACCAAACCCCTTCCTGGTAAGGAGAGAGGTGACTTCTCAATTACTCAGCCTGACATCTTAGCCACTGGTTTGCATATCAGCATGGCTAGAGTTTCCCTCACTATCAATGTTCTGCACCATAATTGATCCATCATGAATCATCTTTTCAATTTCTCTTTTCAAATCTCGACAATCTTCAATACTATGACCCTGAGCCTCAGAATGATATGCACAGCGTGCGTTAGGATCAAAATTTTTTGAACGTCGATTAAGGGTGTGCCCAAGGAAAGGAGTGATCATTCCTTCCTGTACCAATCTCTAAAATAAACTGGCATATGACTCTCCAATTAGTGTGAAGCTATCTCTCGACTTTTGCCTCATTTCATTGTTTGGCTTGGATAGAAAATCTGGCTTAGAAGGGTTTTGGTATGTTTGTGGAGTTAGAGGATGACTCTGGGGCGTTGGGGTATGCCATTGTGGGTAAGATGAGGGTTGAGCATGTGGTTGTGCATTATACACTGGATATGGATGTGGAGGAACAGAGTATAATGGATTTTGGGAGTGATTATGTGGAGCCTGGGCATAAACTTGAGCTTGAGCCTGAGATCGACGACGACGTGGTATTCTTGACCTTTCTTGCTGTCCAACTATAATTGCAGATGCATCTTCCTCATTCTTTTTCTCCCCAACACTTCCTGAACCCTTTTGAATTACTTGAGTAGTCGTTTTCAATGTTACAAAACTCACAATGCGACCAGTCTTAATTTCCCCTTCTATCATCTCCCCCATTTTAAGGACCTCAATGAACGGCTTGCCTAATGCAGGTAACAAGTATTGATAATATGTTTCGTCCTACACTTGAATAAACACCTCCACTATTTTTCTTTCTTTTATTGGCGGTTTTACTCTAGCAACTTGTTTGCGCCATCTGATCGCATACTCCCTGAAACTCTCAGTATTCTTCTTTGTTATACTAGTTAGGGATTTTTCATCAGGGATCAACTCCACATTGTATTGAAATTGTTGCACAAATTCGTTAGCTAGGTCATCCCAACTAATCCATTTGTCAATGTCTTGGTCAACAAACCATTCTGAAGCTAGACCTGAAAGACTCTCACCAAAATATGCCATGAGTAATTCTTCCTTCCCGCCAACGCCCCTTAGCTGGTTGTAATAGCGTCTCAAATGTGCTACAGGATCGCCATGTCCATCATACTTCTCAAACTTCGGCATTTTAAAACCAAAAGGAAGATGTACACCAGGAAACATGCACAGATCTTTATATGAGACACTTTTGTACCCCCCAAGTCCTTGCAAGTTTTTCATAGTCAGTTCCAAACTTCTCAATTTTCTGGCTATTTCCTCTTGTTCTTCTGTCATAACAGGCTTCTCAGTGTTAGGAGGAAATTCAGGCGGTTGAGGGCAATCGTAAGGACCAGTCGACTTAAATATAGGCTCGAGAGCATAATGTTGATCACTAAAAATATTCAATGCAGGCTCTCTTGTAGAGTAGGGAGGCACAACTTATGGATGAACATCAAAAGTAGGAGGTGGGGGTGGCGCCGCAAAAGCATGAACAACAGCTGGAGCCGAGTATGTGGTAGTCTTGGCTTGGAGAGTGAGGAAATGAACATTGGAAGTGGTTGGATATTGTTGCCCCGGAGTCGATCCTGATGCATGTTGGGTCATATCAACAAAAATGAGAAATTGTGCATGTGACACGGGAGGCAAGCTAGAAAGATATTCCAAATTATCCGTGGGAACTGGAGGAGGCGGCAACCCATTAGCCCAAGCTCGATGCATCTCTATTATTTGCCGCCTTAATTTCCGAATCTCTTCATTATCTCCTACATTCTCATTCCCCGAACTCCCTATTTGATTAGTGACAACTAACTCGGTATCCTTGTTAGCCATAACTTCCTCTGTGACTTGGAGCAATATGGAGGACCAGCCAAAATACCACAAACCAACCACCTTAAACTAGCTGGACAAGAGATAGCAAATGGTTAGAGTTCAACAGTTTTTCAAAACCTCTTTTTTTTTCTTGAAAAGATCACCGAACCCAAGAAGGGCGCCTACGTATCTCACCCCCGAAAGGAGAGAATCAGGTGTGCGTAGTTCGTGAAGTCTTGCCAAAATGGCCAAATTAAACTCTTTTCTTATCTTTTTCTTGAAACTTTAAGAAGAAAAGAAAATAACAATTTGTCGAAAATCTTTTGGTATTTTTCAGGTTTAAACACCCCTATACAAAATGAAATCTATGATTACCAAAGAAAAATCTTTTTGGGTTTTCAATTTTACTTTTCATACGAAAATAAAACTTGAACCTATTAAAGGAAAATCTTTTTGTAGTTCTCTTTTATTGATGTATATGACACCTACTCTAAATGAAGAGTGAAGAAAAATATTTTTGGATTTTTCAAATAAGATCAACCAAAAATGAAACCTACGACTATTGAGAAAAATCTTTTTTTTTATTACTATTATTTTTTATTTTTGTTTTCAAGATATGTATGAAACACCTACTCTAAATAAAGAGTAAAGAAAATCTTATTTTTTGAATTTTTAAATAAGATCAACCAAAAATGAAACCTACGACTATTGAGGAAAATCTTTTTTTATTTTTTATTTTTAAGTATGTATGAAACACCTACTCTAAATAAAGAGTGAAGAAAATCTTTTTGAATTTTTTAAATAAGATCAACCAAAAATGAAACCTACGACTATTGAGGAAAATCTTTTTTTTTTCCTCTTTTTCTTTTCTTTTCAAGATATGTATGAAACACCTACTCTAAATAAAGAGTGAAGAAAATCTTTTTGAATTTTTTAAATAAGATCCCCGAACCAACAATAGGCTGCCTATGTATCTCACATCCCGAAAGAGGAGAATCAGGGGTGCGTAGTTCGTCCAGATTGGACAATTAACGATTAACTAACAGATTGACCCTAACTTAAGGGACACAACCAAAGACAAACGAATAAAAAAAAATTTAATTAGACACTTCAACTAAACTGACACCAACATTTATGAAGGAAAATCTTTTTTTGGTATCTTCATTATATGAAATGAACAAAACTTCTACTATTTTTCATTTTCTTTTACCAAAACTACTAAAAAAAAATCTTTTTTGAAAATTTTGAATTATGAATGCATGCTAAAGGAGACAGTGAGAAATCTTTTGATGTTTTGGTTTTTGAAAGAATGAGTGCAAAAACTAAAGAAATCTTTTTGAATTTTTGAATTGTGAAAAATAAAAGTCATAAAGAACACTAAAAGCTACGACACTCTTTTTTTTTTCTTCTTTTCGACTCACTTCACTTTTTTTTTTCTCTATTTTTTTTCAACAGTTCTTGCCTACGCACCTTACTTCTAACATATGTTTTTCCCAAATCAGTCTGTCAAATGACCCCATTACCCTCAAAGATGCAACATTTAGCACATAGGGATGCGTTAGAGGTGAGTCTCCTACAAAGGACCAAGTGGGCCTCGCTAGGTCTCAATATGATGCACATAAGCATGACCTAAAGGCTGACCTACGTTGGGGTTCACTAACAAGGCTGTTCGGGGGAGCGTATGGTCGATAGTGGCTGCTTTGCTTTCCACCTACTCCATAACACCGACGGCTCCCCCCCTAAAATAAGGGTGACTCAACTAGAGGTCGTGTACAACACGTGTACTACGGACTTGTTGCAGAAAAAAGGCCTGGGGGTAGACACATGATGCCAGATATAAAAGCGGTAACACATAAGATAAATACTGTACACAAAGAGCACGAAAACATTCCACAATGATAAAACAATAACACAAAACAGCACAAACAAAATGTTTATACATCTATAGTGCCAAACAAAGCCGATACGACTCCAAAATAAGCTCGAATTCTGAACAAGTCCCCAGCAGAGTCGTCAAAGCTGTCACACCCTTTTTTCTCACTCCCAAAGAGATTATTCAATTTTAAGTTTGAAAGGGTTTTTATTAAAGTGACAAAAAATGAAAATTTATTTCGAAAAGGATTCATTATATTTCAAAACTCAGAGTCGTCACTTGGCATAATCTGGTGTGTCAAGTCACCATTGGAAAATCCTTTTCAAAATCATTTGACTCTTTAAACTGGTTTGCGACCAGAGATTCCAGCTAAGGAATTCTGTTGATCGAAGGAAAGGTGTTAGGTACCCCTCGATCCCGTGGTTCGACCACGGTCACTTGGTGGAGCGTATCGGCTAAATTGACACTACGACGTACAAACCACACAAAACATGTAAAACAATCAAACAAACAAATAAAAATAAAAGGGATCCTAAATATAGTGTCCAGTTCGAGTTATACAGTCCCGAAATAAAAATACTGAAATAACCTACACTAGTCCTAAGCTATGCTTTACCCGACGCCTCGGGCCTTGATCACGAGCATCCTTTGCGTACAAAATTCTTTGGAGCATTCCCCGGTGAGTAAATACAAATGACCTCGGGGCATTCCCCGATTAAATAAATACACTTTTCGAATGCGATAAAGTAGAAAACATTCAACACATAACTCCACATTCAAACATCCAACGAAACACTTATTCCTAAATTTTGCCTACCCGAACCTACGATTGCCTACCCACTCGACCTATCATGATACTATCCAATTCGACAATATTCAGTAATGAATCAAAACAAATAACCTTCAACTTATTCGATTATCGACTTTCGATCCTGACCCCCAAATCAACAAGTTTAATCCTCAAGCCATGGTTAACAAATTTTCCGATTATCAAACCACTTTTTAAAATCTAAAATCAACATCAAACATATACATCCAACTAAGATTCAAGCATTTAAGCACACCACTCCTATGTATCCACAACAACGATCAATATTTTACTAAAAATTCAACCAACCACAAAATCACGGCATTAACCAAAATCTGAGAAAATGAAAGAGTAGAGTTAAAGAGATGGACCTTAATAGAACTCGTTATCGTTGATAATAAAGAAATCCGAGATCGAGATCCTCGAATGGGAACCCCAACGACAAACACCACAAATCAGTATTCCGAAATCGCGCGAAGATGACAAACCCGCTATTGATCTGGCTGAATAGATCGCATGAACAGAACTACGAATCTGTTTTGGTCGTTTTTCGACCGGATTTGATGGAAATCAATTGAGACAACTCGGGTTCCGTCACTCCAATCGATGTTCTGCATCGCCGGATCTCCGACGAGCTCCAACAACGGCGAAGACCAAAACAGACGACGGAACGGATTCCGACTGTTTTCAGGCGAAGCTCGCCGGAACAATACCCTTTTCCGATTTTGTCCCCTTTCAGATCGTATTCTCTCTCTGTGTTTCTCTCCCTCTATTGTGTGTGTTAATGGTGATTTTTCGTAAGGGGATTGTGAAGAAGAAAACCAAAAAATAGTGTTTTTGAGGTCTGTGTTCAAGGTCTATGATGCTGATAATAGAAAGAGAAGAAAAAATATGGAAAATGCCCCCAGGTCCGTGTGTGTGCGTGGATGATTTGTTCTGTGTGTAAATGGTGGAAAATATGGAGAGTATGTGCACACCTTCTCTGTATGTGTATATGAATATATGGAGAAAAATGGGGGTTGTCAGATGTGTCCCTATTGTGTGTTAATAGTGTGGGTGTGAGTGATGATGGAGATGTTTTCTGTGAGGGAATCGTATATATGGTTGTCTATGTGCTGAAAAAGAAAAATCCCCCCTGTGTTGTGAGGTGTCACGTGGGTGGGTATTGGGGTAGGGTAGGTGGGGTATTAAGGTGGGGGTAGGGATAGGGTGTGATGTGGTTTATTTTGATTGGATAGGTTGTTAGGATAACATAAAACAAGATAAAATTTTATTAGGGAGTTTGTTATTTTTGTCATTTTATGGAGGGATAATTACATGAGTGCGGGTATATAGTAAGGTGAGCTAAAAATGGATAAAAATTCAATTTTGGGGAGGACAAAATTAGGTGTCTACATCTCTTTCTACAAAGTGAAATTAGGAGGATACCCTTTTTAATGAGCCTCAGAAAGTTTTTGGTGTAGCATACAAAATATTACAGTTCACTTGAAACAATTTACCTATATGTTATGTTTCTCGGACTCAATTTTCTAGTTGTTTTTTTTAAGGCTTATTGCTTTTGGATTGTAGGAACTCTATTTTACTACTTTGGTTTTTTGAATAAATCCTAGTTAATAGGTTGTTAGCTAGATTTTCCTATTTATTAGTAATATTTAGTTTGGTAAGATATATTTTAGAGATATTCTAGGCTAGTTCATCATTATGTTTTTATTGTTTTTGTTCTTATAAATGTAGAGTCCAATAAAGCCGAATAATATCATTCTCTTTCACCTCACAGTAGTATTTTTTTCTCTCAATATTTTCTTTCTGTTATTTCCAATTTTTTTGTTAAAAACCAATATTACTTGATACAACTATATATGGCTGAAATATGATACTACTAAAAAATTGAGATACTTGAAACTATATATACCTGAAACAATTTAATAACTGTGTTACCACTTTATCTAGATATAATTGTAGGAAATAGTTAAACCTTAAGAAGTATTATACCTTCTTAGATGCATTTTTTGGGGAAATATCATTCTCAACAATCCTCTTGCCCTTTTCTTCAGTGTGTGGAATTGATTTTTTTCACACTTTTGTTACTTGCATCTTCCCCCATATCCTTACTTTTCCCTTTCTGATTTTAGAATCAGATTGAACATACATGGGGTCATGGCGGAACTTTTTTCTATTGTTGGCCTCTACAGAAACCGCACCTGCATTATCAACATCTTGTGAGAAAATGCATAAATCAAAAGATGGGAAATCGCCTTTAGATAGTTGATTGGAGGATATATAACGAGTAAAGTTGACAAAAACCCTAAAGGAAATCAAAGTAAATGAGCTTACAAATCAAAGAATTACGAAATAAAATTGAGGATACACTTACCTATAACACCCCGTATTTCGGGGTAGAACGAAAACCGTCATTTCTGTGCATAGATGATCCAAAAGCCATAAATCCTATGCAAATTTGGCATGTTAATCAATTTTGTAGTGTGGGAACATTTGAGCATGAATTGAGATCATAGAGGTCTCCAAACTCAAGGACGAGTTGAAAGCTTTCCTATCGTTCGAGTTTGAGTGAGCGTCGAAACATGGGTCAACTTCAATTGACCATAACTCTTTGTATATAACTAATTAGAGGGCATAATATATATCAAATGAAAGCTCTTCGGATTAGATTTCCAATAATACCAATTTCGCCAAAATCCGATACCCGAGCAAAAAGGTATGGTCATTTTCGTGACTGAGACAGTAGCATCGTGCGATTAGCGTGCGACACGCGCTCTGTCGCACGCACCCAATTTCCAGGTTCTGTTTTCACATTTTTAAGGGCAAAAGTGGTATTTCCACCCCCTATTCAGCCATAACACGGGATTAAATCCCCCAAACACCAAAATAACATTATTTTCTCTCAAAATCATCATGAACACTCTCTAGGGTTTCAAACTAAAAACTCAAATAACTCAAGATTCAACCGTGGGTTTTTGAAACTGATTGAAGATTTGGAATCCCCAAACCGTAGGATTCAAGAATCATCCATCAAATTTCTAATTGAAGGTACGTGGGATTTATCCTAAAACTACATGGGCTTGTTGAAAACACTCAATTATGATTTAAAGATCATCAAGCATGAATTTGTTAAAGGAGTTTTGAAATTCATGATTTTATTATGCTTTATGCATGTTTAATGATATTGTTGTTTTGGCCTTTAGGCCTTATCCCCTTAAATTGATTTACACATATAAGTATATGTATGAAACTTGAAATTGAAGATTTGTTTGAGAGCACAAATAATGAAAATCCCCCTCGTATGATAACCTTATGTTTATGATCTTATGGTGATTGATTGAAATGCATGATTTATGGCTTGAAAATAGTTTACTTAAATATCATAGTATTTTGAGCATGGTTTAGAAATTTAAGAGAGGGAGTTTCTTGATGTAAAATATATTTTGTTAAAAGAGAAAGATTTGCATGAGATTAAGAGTTTTGACATGGACACCTTGCATCATTGAAAGTTTGACAAAGAGAGTTGCATACATGTGTTTACATGAGTTTTAGAGAAAGAGTTCTTTGAAATAATTTATTGATATGGTGGCCTCGAATTTATGTATCGAAAACAGAGATTGTAATATGCTAATAATGGCTCAGAGATGTGACTTGCAAGTCAATGGTATGATGATACCATAAGTATGTATGCCATAACAGAGTATGTTTTCAGAATATATTTTCAGAGAATGCATGTTTTAAAGGATTAAAAATGAGCTTAAAGAGGGTTAGGTGGTTACCCGAAGAGGGCTTGAGTTCAAGTAACTCTTAGCCTAAAATCGTGATTTGCCGATCCGGGTATATTATTTTTACACTGGCGACGACCATGTGGCGTAGCAGAGTCAGAGACTCCAACCCTTGCGGCACACTTGGGTTGGAGGCTTCCCCGCCGAGTCAATGGCGGATTTCATATAGACCATGGAATTTCAGAGTTGTAAGGGATACCACCTAGTGCAGAAGTAAAACAAAAAATGTCTCAGAGTTCAGATGATTTATTTTTAGAGTCTTTCAGAAATGCCCATGTGATTTCTTACTATATGATATGCTTATGAACTATTTTAAATTGCTCTCATAAATGTTGAATATAAATTATTATTTTGGATTTGCTCTGCGTACCAGTACATTTGTATTGATCCCTCTTACCTCCTAGGGGCTAAAGCTCAGTTCAGAGGTCCTGCTAAGCCGTAGAGTTTTTAGACAACAGTGAAATGTGCAGTTGGTGAGCCTTGTTTATTCCAGAAGGCCTATGTCTTTTAGATTATGTTATTTATTTTGATTTAGGTCCACTGGGGCCTTGTCCCAGTTTTAGACAATTGATATTTTCAGATGTAGTAGAGATTTCGCAGACTGAATCAGATGTGGTCTAGATGTTGCTGGATCTTTTTCCTTATTGTTAAATTAAAATCAGAGTATGACTATGTTTCCGTAATGATTTATAATTCCGCATCTTCTTTTATCGTATGAATATTGTGCATGATTACTAGATGTAAAAGGGCGTTTGGGCCTTCATGGTTCGGGATGCTCGTTACGGCCAGGGCCTCGGTTTGGATCGTGACATTACCCCTAATGTGATAAACACAATAGCAAAATTTTAGGAAGATTTCTATCAATAGTTGAAGACTCCGAAATGGAAGAAAAATGCGAGACTTTGATGGAGATTATTAAAGAAGGTTCAGATGAAAGAAAGAGAAATAAGGAGAGTAAATGTGAGGGGAAAATTCTTGGTTACAATTCAATGCTATGCGTCAAAGTAGTAGATTCAGATGAGCTCGGTGTTGCTGTGTTGTCTCCGTCACTATCATTTAATACAGAGGAATTTTCTGAAAATAGTTTTCCGAATTAATTTCTTCATTGTTTTTGGTTGGGCATAAAGTAAGTTAGAAATAATATTCATACAATACAAGCTATGAGATATAGTATGTGGATTGTTTTTCAGAAAGGAAAAAATGTTAAACTAGTAAGCTAGTAATCCTTTTTGCTAAGGTTATGGGTTCATACCTACTATTTGTTACAAATTTAGTGTAATTTTGCACATAAATTTATGCTATGCAATCAAAGTACAAGGTTCAGATAAAATCTATGTTGCTATGATGTCTCCGCCCTGTCATTTAGTACAGAGGATTCATGAAAAATTATTTTCTAGAATACATTAACATGCCCTTTAACTTCACCTCAAATTACATCTATGACCTCCAAATTTGGGTATGCACAAGTAGGCACTTAAACTTGTATAAAGTTGAACAAGTATACACATACGTCCTATGTCGCATAATACACCTAGGATGCCATGTAGGTGTAACACCTTGCATTTCGGGCTAGAATAAATTAAACCGTCGTTTCTATGCATAGATGATCCACAAGTCATAAATCCTATGCAAATTTTGCATGTTAATCAATTATGTAGCGTGTGAACCTATTTAAGCATGAATTGAAATCATAGAGGTCCCCTAACTCAAGGACGAGTTGAAAGCTTTCCTATCGTTCGAGTTTGAGTGAGCGTCGAAACTTGAGTCAACTTCAATTTACCATAACTCTTTGTATATAATGAATTAGAGGGACTACTATATATCAAATTAAATCTCTTCGAATTATCTTTCCAACGATACCAATTTTGCCTAAATTCGATATCCGAACAAAAAGTTATGGTCATTTTAGTGATTGAGATAGTAGCATCATGCGATAAGCGTGCGACGCATGCCCTATCGCACACACCAAAATTTCAGGTTCTGTTTCCGCGTTTTTAAGGGAAAAATAGGTATCTTCCATTCCTTATCCAGCGATAACACGGATTAAACTCCCAAAACACCAAAATATGATTCTTTTCTCTTAAATTCATCAAGAACTAACCCTAGGGTTTCAAAATAAAAATCCAAATATCTCAAGATTTAATCGTGGATTTTCCTTGATTCTTCAAGATTCAGAATCCCCATTGCGAGGGCTACAAGAGGCACCCATCAATTGTATGAATAGCATCCCAAAAGCTAGAGTTCATTCAAAAGCTTCTAATTTAAGGTACTCGGGGTTTTCCTCAAATCTCATGGGCATAGAAATCATGATTTTAAGAATGGGGTTTTGAATTTATGAATATAATTATGTTTTTAGAAATTTTGACGGTATTGTTTTAGTCTTTAGACCTTTTCCCAAGTTGATTTGAAATTACATATATATGTAAGCATGTGATTTAAGGATTTATGATTGAATTGAGAGCATGATTCATGGAAAATCCCTCTCTTGTTATGATCTTTATTTACTCATGATATGCGCTGAAAATTGTTTAAATGCATCTTAAAAAGGACGAAATGCAATGTATTGATTTATACTATGACTTGAATATGAATTTTGAAATAAAAGAGAGGGTTATGCATGTTGATAAATGGTGAAAATATTCATATAATGAAAGAGTGCACGATTTTGCTAAAGGCACATGACCACCATATGTTTGAAGAGTTTTTACATAGTTTTGACTTATGTTTCGGAACATGACATCTCTTAAACTAATTGCATGTTTGGGTGGTCTGAATTGAGTTTTCATGTAAGAATCATGTATGGTACAATATGGCTCAGAAATAAGACTTGCAAGTCTTGGTATGACGATACCAAAACAGACAATGCCATAACAGATTCAGACAAACATAAAAATTAGATTCTTTTTATGACTTGAGATTTTAGAATGATATATGTTTAGAAATGGATAAAATTGGGCATAAAGAGATGTTAGGTGGTCCCCTGAAGAAGTCACGAGTTCAGACAACTCATTGCCAAAATCGTGATTTGCTGATCCGGGTATATTATTGTACGCTGGCGACGGCCTTGTGGCGTAGTAGATTCAGAGACTCCAACCCTTGCGGCACACTTGAATTGGGGGCTTCCCCGCCGAGTCAAAGGCGGATTCCATACAACCCGTGGAATTTTAGACTTGTAGAGGTGTACCACCTAACTAAGAATTAATACGAAGATCAGAAACTGCATTGTCAAGAATGATTTATGATTTTTCAGAAAAGTGCACATGTGTTTTGAAAACTATTTTATGTATGATATTTTGACAAATTTCTCTCCATTATTTTATTTATATAAAAGCTTTATTTTGGATTACTTTGTGTACCAGTACAATTGTATTGACCCCCTACCCTCCAGGTTCTGAGGCACAATCTAGGGGTCTTGATAGGTAGTAGATTTCTTCAGATAGAAGTGCAGAGTTCATTTGGTGAGCCTTCTATATTTCAGAAGGCCTATTTATTTTCAAACATTTATCATTAGTCAGGGTTTTGGTCTACTGGGGGCCTTGTCCCAGTTTTCAGATAGTTGATATTTGATCATGTAGTAGAGATTTTGCAGATGGTTATCAGATATTGTTAGATGGTTTTGGATTTTGACTTTCATTTTAAATTTATGTCAGACTTATGACCATGATTCCGTTGTTACATATATTTCCGCATCTCCTTATTGTACATGAATGGTGTATGTGATTACAAGTTAGAAGGGTTCTCGGGCCTTCATGGTTCGGGATACCCGTCACAGCCAGGGCCTCAGTTCAAGTCGTGACAAACTTGGTATCAGAGCACGGTTCATGGTTCCAGGGTGTCTGCGAAATCGCGTCAGGTAGAGTCTTGTTTATGGGTGTGTAGCACGCCACACTTATAAGTAGGAGGCTACTAGGCGTTTAGGAATGTTTCCCTTTCTTCATGTTCTAGTTCATGCTATGGAGTCAGAATGTTCCTCTTTCATACTCTAATTTGTGCTATGGTGTTGCCCATATGAAAGTAAAGTTATCCTAATTCTTTTCTTACTTTGATGTGCTCTGATATGTCTCATTGTTGAGGTGAATCAAGTGCAGAAGTTTAGAGTTTAAATGGTATGGTCCTTTCTGATTGAGCCATATAAGATTTCAAAATTGTGCAAGGACTTGAGAAGAGTCCGTTAGTGATATAGAGTGTATTGATTGTAGTGTGAACTTTGGTTCTGATGAAATCGTGCTTTTCGACCTGCGGTATTATGGGGATTCATTCCTTTTCAAAAATTTATGTTGTAGATGTCATACCAAAAAGGAGAATAATGTGTAGCAGAATTGTTGAAACTATATTTTCACCCGATTAGTAGTATAAGTTAAAGTGTCAGTGTCATGACCTGTTGCTAATGAGATTGGACCAAGAAGTTGATAATGTGAAGTCACAAAGTTAGAAGTTAGAGTGAGGGTGACTTTTATGTAAATAAATTTGTTAGTTGAATAACCGATGTTTGAGGATGATTTACCACTTTATAGTGATAGACTAATGTGGTAGATAGTAGCATGTGTGGATTGTATGGTAGTCTGTAGGAGAAGTGTTTGACTCAGATTTTTATTTATACAGAGTAAGATGTGTATTCTTAGATCATTGATTATTGTGTGTCAATTTTCTATCTCTTGTAATCTTGTTATCATCGTGTTGTTGAAATCAAAGTCTAGTGAAGCCGTGTGGGGCTCTTTCGATTCACTAGCATAGTTGCTTTGTTATTCATTTCATTTTATTATTCAAAACACAAAAATCAAAGTCTAGTGAAGCCGTGTGAGGCCTATTTTGATTCACTAGCAACTTGTTGTTCTTGCGTTGGTTGAATATATGTATAATCAAATTTTTTCCCATGAGATTGAGTTGGTAATGAAGCGATATGTCCTTGTGTGTTAGTTTAGTAGAAGGTGGAGAAGGAGTTATTAGTTAAGGTAAATTGTTGTCTGCTTGAAGTATGAAAATGTCTACATGAGCCAGTAAGTTATAATTATAGACTCATGGTTGTTTGTGGAATTTAAAGGTAGTCTAAATGTACGCTTGGGTAAGTAAGTGTGATGTGAGAAAGTCGTATAAGTAGATAAGATTGTATGGGGTTATAATATGAGATTAAGGTTGACCATGTCTATTACGTGACTTTACCCCCCTTGACCTTCTTTTCGTTGGTAGTTGTAAACTAGTACTACTTGTGAGAAGGTATGTATTAGATTTTTGAGGTATTTGGATAGGATGTCCTAATTTGATGGACTAGTATATAATGTTGCTTTCTTCATTGGTGGTAGATGATTGATGCTAGACTATTGGTTGAATTTAATATAGGATGTGGATGTAAGAATAGTGGCTTAAGATTAATGGTGAATGTTTTGTGAGAATTGTGTGTCAGGTTTGGGTTGTAAATCATGCTTAGCACTAGACATTAAGTTTGAACTGTTGATGACCATAAAGGTGGATGTGATGATTTCTTGGTTAATGATACTAGTTATATGGAAGTGATCTAATAGGCTTGAACGGTGTATGTAATGGCTTAAGTTTATTTAATTCGTAATGAAGTATGATGTTGTATGTATGATGTAGAAGTATGCCCAAGGTGATATAAGGTTGCGGTAATTTTTCTAAGGCTATTACATGTTATGTGTGGCAAGTGGTACCGTTGAGTTGCTAGGTAGAGAAAGACTAATTAGATGGTATATGGTGTGCTAGATAGCCAAGTTAAGGAGTTTTGATTGATAGAGTTGAGCCTTAGAATATGATCTTGATTCTCATGGTAGATAGATATAAGTTTGGAGTCGCGATATTGGTATGCTATGACGAAAGTAGTATGGTTCGTCAAAGACTTGGTGATATCCATGTTAAGTGTTAAAATCTATGTTTGAGTTTTGAAGGTTGAGCTAATAGAAATAAGAGTTGAAGCGCTAGAGGGAGTGCATTCCTACTATGGGGATACTCATGAAGACCCGAAGTTAGTAAGTGTACAAGTATTATGTGATAACTATAGGGACTCTAGAAAGATAGAGTGCATCTCAGAAGGTAATATTAGCAGTGGGTTTTCCCACTTTCACGTGTAGTCATTTGGGTTAAGTTTTATTAATTACGTGTATGGTCGTTTTCCAGACCCTAGAGTGCAGTAAGTGTAGTTCAGTTAGAATCTAGTATAGAGTAAGTAACCAAGTTAAGCTCTTAAATCCTAGTAGAAATGTCAGTATGATATAGAACATCAGAAAGTGAGGGTGAGGCTCAACCCATTCTTATCTCAGTATTTTTCAGTTATCCCAATGCTTACTCATGCCTTACGTTTCAGTTCTATGATCATAGTTCATGTTCATGTATATGATAGAGAATCATGTGCTTTTCCAGTTCCTAAATGAGGAATTCTAGTTCATTCAGTAGTCGGGATCACATTCCATAAGATATGAACTCCAAATTGAGGCCATGCAGCTCATGACCCATGTACTCACGCTTTATAGTATGCTCAGTTCCCATAACTCATGTTATACTCCTTATGATTGGCCAGATTCAGCTTATAGTCATGTATGCCTCAATTCAGATCACTTTGATAAATCCCTGATGTTGATTTGCTAGTCTTCAGGCCCCAGTTAAGTGTCAAGTCTCGTATAATATCCCTCCATGCTTCAAGATCTTATATTCTAACCTTTTAGTGACTCCTCCTTATGTGATGATAGTGGTGAGGAGTAAATGTTTCTTGTTGATGGAAGATCATTGTATGCTTATTTTAGATAAGGCCATAAGTGTGAAGTAAGATCTGGGGCCAAGTCTTTTGATACATGTGATGGTTAGTTGAAATTTGTGTGTGTATGTTCTTAGGGTAGCGAGTAGAAGTTGTATTGGTAGTGGTTTTGGGAATATATAAAGTATGTCTTTATGGGTGTTTGCCTTGAAGTTCATATATGGTTGTAAAAAAAAAATAGGCTTGAATGACGTGTTGGGATTTAAGTGGAAGAACGCAAGATGAGCTATTGAATCCATAGTAAGAGTTCAGAGTTAGTCATTGAAGTGGTAAGGCACATTATGCTTAGGGTGTGATCTCTAAAAAAAAATATAGAAGATTGAATCATATGGTTTAGACTAGTATTGTGGTGTGGCATGTTGTATTTTGTGATTTGAAGTTAGGCTTGATCATGGTGAGAGGACTTATGTTACTTTAGGTATTAGTAGAAAGATTTATCAATGCCCATATAAGAATTCTAAGTTGAATCAAATGAGTATGGTATTTAAAGGGAATAATATAGTTAAGGAAGTATTCGAGAAGTGCGCTAAGCTTGAAAGTAAGAAGTTGCATTGCCTAAGGCCTGGTAATTCTATCCTAGTTTATGAGTTATATGTCTATATTCCATGCTATAGAGCAGTGTCATTGTTGTGATTCCTTAGTTGGGTGTCTTGTGTAACTCATGCACAAGATTCTTTGCTCTCGAATGCTACTAGAACTTCTTTAGAAAGAGTGTTGAAGAGATACTCTAGTTAAGTATAAGTTTCCAGTATAATTCAGCCAGTATAACCAGCAGTTCAGTTTAACAGTCAGGCAGACAAGTTATTGTGGTTTTCCACCTTTACACCCAGTCCTGCTATCCGAAGTCCCATGTGTATGGCCATCCCTAAAGATAATCTATTCCATCCATGTAAATTGCGAATTTAGTTCAGTCTGAACATCATGTTTCAGATTCAGCTATTTAGTCATGACTCAGTTCATAAGAGTTCTGCGCATTGTCTCAAATCTTTCTAGGCATTTTAGCTCAGACAGTGTAATACCTTTGTACGATCTAAATCTTGTAGTCTCAAGATTCGTACTTACATAAGTTATCACTTCTCAATTCGATACGTATGATTGGATCATGAACACCTCAAGGGAATCCTAAATTTTCAGCATGAATCAGCTCCTTAAAGCAAGTAAGGGCAAGTCAGCTCAGAATTCAGTTTCATGATGGAAATTTAAATGTTTCAGATCAGTATATTCTTTATTAGAAGACATATCATGTCCACGTTATTCCATACCTTTAAGACTTCAACATTCCTACCCATCATTCGGGGACGAGTGATCCCAAGGGGGAGATAATGTAACACCCCGCATTTCGGGCTAGAATAAAAATCATCGTTTCTATGCATAGATGATCCACAAGTCATAAATCCTATGCAAATTTTGCATGTTAATCAATTATGTAGTGTGTGAACCTATTTAAGCATGAATTGAGATCATAGAGGTCCCCTAACTCAAGGACGAGTTGAAAGCTTTTCTATCGTTCGAATTTGAGTGAGCGTCAAAACTTGGGTTAACTTCAATCGACCATAACTATTTGTATATAATGAATTAGAGTGACTCCTACATATCAAATGAAAGTTCTTCGAATCATCTTTCCAACGGTACTAATTTCTCCCAAATCCGATACTCGAGCGAAAAGTTATGGTCATTTTAGTGACTAAGACAGTAGCATCATGCGATGCACGCCCTATCGCACGCACCAAAATTTCAGGTTTTGTTTCCGTGTTTTTAAGGGAAAAATAGGTATATTCCATCCCTTATCCAGCTATAACATGGGATTAAACTCCCAAAATACCAAAATATGATTCTTTTCTCTCAAATTCATCAAGAATTCACCCTAGGGTTTCAAACTAAAAACCCAAATATCTCAAGATTTAACCGTGGGTTTTCCTTGATTCTTCAAGATTCAGAATCCACATTGCGAGGTCTACAAGAGGCACCCATCAATTGTACGTTTAGCATTCCAAAAGCTAGAGTTCATTCAAAAGCTTCTAATTTAAGGTACGCGAGATTTTCCTCAAATCTCATGGGCATAGAAATCATGATTTTAAGAATGGGGTTTTGAATTATGAATATAATTATGTTTTTAGAAGTTTTGGCGGTATTGTTTTGGTCTTTAGAACTTTTTCCAAGTTGATTTGAAATTACATATATATGTAAGCATGTGATTTAAGAATTTATGATTAAATTAAGAGCATGATTCATGGAAAATTCCTCTCTTGGTATGATCTTCATTTACTCATGATATGCGATGAAAATTGTTTAAATGCATCTTGAAAGGCACGAAATGCAATGTATTGATTTATACTATAACTTGAATATGAATTTTGAAATAAAAGAGAGGGTTATGCATGTTGATAAATGTTGAAAATATTCATATAATGAAAGAGTGCACGATTTTGCTGAAGGCACATGACCACCATATGTTTGAAGAGTTTTTGCATAGTTTTGACTTATGTTTCGGAACATGACATCTCTTAAACTAATTGCATGTTTGGGTGGTCTGAATTGAGTTTTCAATTAAGAATCTTGTATGGTACAATATGGCTCAGAAATAGGACTTGCAAGTCTTGGTATGACGATACCAAAATAGATAATGCCATAACAGATTCAGACAAACATAGAAATCAAATTCTTTTTACGACTTGAGATTTCAGAATGATATATGTTTAGAAATGGATAAAATTGGGCATAAAGAGATGTTAGGTGGTCCCCTGAAGAAGGCACGAGTTCAGAAAACTCATTGCCCAAAACCGTGATTTGTCGATCCGGATATATTATTGTACGCTGGCGACAGCCCTGTGGCATAGTAGATTCAGAGACTCCAACCCTTGCGGCACACTTGAATTGGGGGATTCCCCGCCGAGTCAAAGGCGGATTCCATACAGCCCGTGGAATTTTAGACTTGTAGAGGTGTACCACCTAACTAAGAATTAATACGAAGATCATAAACTGCATTGTCAAGAATGATTTATGATTTTTCAGAAAAGTGCCCATGTGTTTTGAAAACTATTTTATGTATGATGTTTTGACAAATTGCTATCCATTATTTTATGTATACAAAAGCTTTATTTTGAATTACTTTGCGTACCAGTACAATTGCATTGACCCCCCTACTCTCCAGGTTCTGAGGCACAATCTAGGGGTTTTGATAAGCAGTAGATTTCTTCAGACAGAAGTGCAAAGTTCAGTTGGTGAGCCTTCTATAATTCAGAAGGCCTATTTATTTTCAAACATTTATCATTAGCCAGGGTTTTGGTCTACTAGGGGTCTTGTCCCAGTTTTCAGATAGCTGATATTTGATCATGTAGCAGAAATTTCGCAAACGGTTATCAGATGTGTTAGATGGTTTTGGGTTTTGACTTTCATTTTAAATTTATGTCAGACTTATGACCATGATTCCGTTGTTACATATATTTCCTCATCTCCTTATTGTACATGAATGGTGTATGTGATTACAAGTTAGAAGGGCTCTCGGGCCTTCATGGTTCGGGATGCCCGTCACGTCCAGGGTCTCGATTCGGGTCGTGACAGTAGGACAAGAATTGGCCATGTAGGACACGCCACATAGGATATATGTGTCTACTCGGTCAACTTTATACAAGTTTAAGTGCTACTTGTGCACACCCAAAATTGGAGGTCATAGATGTGATATAAAACCAAGTTAAAGGTCATGTTTATGTATTTTTCTGTGTGAAGTAAGTAAACATATAATATTAATACAATGCAAGCTGTAAGATAGAGTTTGAGATGATTTTTCAGAAGAAAAAAATGTAATCCTTCATACCGTAACACACATAGGGCTCCAATTTCCATCACCAATTATCCCTTTGTTCTGATGTTGCATAATGAATTTCCCCTCTGTTTGTTCATGATCAGATAGGAGGGTCTTGAAGTTGTTGAGTTTGGTCTGTTCATGATAAATTTATCTTTTCACACGTTGTTTTAGATTTGAAACGACAAATCTATGGTTTGTTACCATTTTTTACGGCAATTGAAAAGGTTACAGGATTGTATGAAGCAAATCCTACTACTTTCTTACCTGGTTTGATACTAAGTAAATGGCTGAATTTGTGATTCATATACCACTTGGTGGAGCGTAGTTTTGTTGACAATGAAGATAGGCTAACTGCTGTTTTGATCATTTAGTTAGCTAGTCTTGGTATTCTCTGTCAATATTCGATGTTCTTAAGAATCAGAACGTAGAATATTATAATGGAGGGTCACTCGTTGTATATCCTCCAATTCGTTGCTATATTATAATTCAATCTATGCACATGAAATCAAGCTAGAAACGACTCAACTGCTTTTAGATAAGTTGAAAAGTATTAAAATGAGAGCTATTAATATGCATGTATACTCTTTACGAAATGGGAGCACTACAAGTAACAGTTTTTAAAAAATAATTAAAAATTACAACACTTAACTAATGAAAGATTTGAGGAATTAAAGGATACACTACTTTAAGAAATTCAGGATTTCCAAATTTGGGAGTGTTTCTTCAATGAAATTATGCTACAACCTTTACCATGCAAACAACCTGGTCCATTGTCAATATATTGCATCCTCACTTCGGATGCATATGCTTGCAGGTTGCCATTCCATAATTCTTTGCAACAAGTAAGGCAAAGTTCATACGAACATATTGAACAACTCCGGTGAAAATCAACAATAAAAGCACTGCAATAGTTGCTGCAAATAACAAGTGACATTCAATGATCAGTGAACTTATCAGATAATTGCAGTCTAAGGTAAATGTGAATGCTCACCAAGAAATGCGCTAGTCCTTCTCGTATTTTGCTTTCTGTATATTAACCTCTGAATCTCGCAATGCTGCCCAAAGAAAGAAAATGGTACTAAATGCCACAATCTTTTTCTTGAAGAATTACTGCCACAAAACTCAACATTGTTCATTGAATAACCAGCCTTTCTATTTAGAAAAGTGAAAGCGAAACACAAATCAACTTAGAGATTTTTGGCTTCATTGGATGCTGCCAGCATTTGCAGAATCAGTCACTCACATTAATAATCTGTGGTACCAACGGTATATGACAACCTATTAAATGACACAGCCTCTCTATAAATTAAATAGAGAGATTTAAGGCCTATCAAGTCGCACAAATGGAGTGATAGGATTTAAGGCCTATCAAGTCGCACAAATCTCCATTTATATACACATTATCCATTTATATCCTATCAAGTCGCACAAATGTTCCGCCAATGATGGCACCGGTGGAGAAGCACGGAAAATTTTCTGGCATCGACTTCAAGCGGTGGCAACAAAAGATGTTCTTTTACCTCACCACGTTATGTCTACAACGGTTCACTAGCGAAGACGCTCCCGAGGTGCCCGAGGGAACCTCGGACAAAGACCACTTTGTTATTGTAGAAGCTTGGAAACATTCGGATTTCCTTTGCAGGAACTATATTCTGAGTGGTCTCCAAGACGACTTCTATAATGTCTATAGTGGAACCAAGACATCAAAAGAACTGTGGGGGGCACTTGAACGGAAATATAAAACGGAAGATGCGGGAATTAAGAAATTCCTTGTTGTACGGTTCCTGGACTTCAAAATGATTGACAGCAAATTTGTTGTCTCACAAGTACAGGAGTTGCAAGTCATCATTAATGATCTCCTAGCAAAAGGTATATTTTTGAAAAATACCTTAGTTGAACAAATTAAAAATGTTCATAATAATCACATAAACTGTTTTGTAGGTTTAATTGTGAATGATGTTTTCCAAGTAGCAGCAATAGTTGAGAAGCTACCACCTTTGTGGAAAGACTTCAAAAACTACTTAAAGCATAAGCGCAAGGAGATGACCGTTGAAGCTCTTATCGTCCGACTTCGCATTGAAGAGGACAATAAAGCTACCGAAAGAAGGTCAAAGGGAAATTCTACAATGAGTGGAACACATATTGTAAAAGATGGACAAAACAACTCGAAGAAAAGAAAGAAAGTTGAACATGGAAGCAATCCACCCAAGAAAAAGTTCAAGGGAAAATGCTTCAATTGTGAAAAAATTGGCCACAAGTCCACAGATTGTCGAGCCCCGAAGAAAGGCAAGAAAAAGGACCAAGCGAATATGATTGAGTCCAACCAAGAATATAATGATTTGTGTGCTATGTTCACGAAATGCAACTTGGTGGGGAATCCACGCGAATGGTGGATGGATTCAGGTGCCACACACCATGTTTGCGCAAATAAAGAGTTGTTCTCGTCATTTGCTCCGGCTCAAGCAGAAGAAATGCTTTACATGGCCAACTCCGCTACTGCTAAGGTGGAGGGAACAGGAAAAATTTGCCTAAAGATGACTTCCGACAATGTCTTGACACTGAACAATGTGTTATATGTTCCGGAGTTACGTAGAAACTTAATTTCTATTTCACTCCTAGATAAGAACGGATTCAAATGTGTAACCATTTCTGAAAAAATTGTAGTTAGCAAAGGAGAAATGTATGTAGGAAAAGGTTATCTCACGGAGGGCCTTTATAAGATGAATGTAATGACTGTTGAAATGAATAAAAGTTTGAATTCGTCTTATTTGCTTGAGTCTTATGATTTATGGCATGAACGTTTAGGCCATGTTAATTACAAAACGTTACAAAAATTGATTAACTTAGAAGTTTTGCCAAACTTTGAGTGCAATAAATAAAAGTGTCAAACGTGTATAGAATCGAAGTATGCAAAGCATCCTTATAAGTCCGTTGAAAGGAATTCCAATCCCTTAGACTTAATACACATTGACATTTGTGATATGAAGTCAACACCATCACGTGGTGGGAAAAAGTATTTCATAACTTTTATTGACGATTGCACTAGATAATGTTATGTCTACTTGCTAAATAGTAAGGATGAAGAAATAAATGCGTTTAGGCAATATAAAACTGAAGTTGAAAATCAGTTAGACAAAAAGATCAAAATGATAAGAAGTGATAGGGGCGGAGAATATGAATCTCCCTTTGCGCAAATATGTGTAGAGAATGGAATAATCCATCAAACTACGGCCCCGTATTCACCTCAATCTAATGGAATTGCGAAAAGGAAAAATCGAACTTTGAAGGAAATGATGAATGTCTTACTTATAAGTTTCGGTTTATCGCAAAACTTATGGGGGGAGGCTATCCTTACGGCCAATCGTATACTCAACAGAGTTCCCCATAGTAAGACACAATCAATTCCTTACGAAAAATGGAAAGGAAGGAAACCTAACTTGAAATATTTCAAAGTGTGGGGGTGTCTAGCGAAGGTTCAAGTTCCTATACCTAAAAGGGTTAAGATAGGACCTAAAATAGTGGACTGCGTGTTCATAGGATATGCTAAAAGTAGTAAAGCATGTCAATTTTTGGTTCATAAATCCGAACATCCGGATATTAGTGAAAATACGGTAATTGAATCAAACAATGCTGAATTCTTTGAAAATATTTACCCGTATAAAATTAGACATGAACAGTCTAGTGGAAGATCTAAACGACCTCAAGATGAAGGTGTGTAATGAAGTGAGAATGTACATAATGGAGAAAATCCAAGACATAGTACACGTCAAAGAACGTCAACTTTGTTTGGATCGGATTTTGTAACATTTCTCTTAGAAAATGAACCTCAAACATTTAAAGAAGCGATGTCTTTGTTAGACTCATCCTTTTGGAAAGAGGCAGTCAGTGAGATAGATTCAATCTTACACATCATACATGGAAATTGGTTGACCTTCCTCCCGAAAATGAACCTTTAGGTTCTAAATGAATCTTCAAAAGGAAAATGAAGGCGGATGGTACTATTGACAAATACAAGACAAGACTTGTAGTAAAAGGCTTCAAACAGAAGGAAGGCCTTGATTACTTTGATACATACTCGACAGTAACAAGGATAACATCGATTCGAATGTTATGACCTTCAAATCCATCAAATGGATGTAAAAACCGCATTCCTAAATGGAGATTTGGAGGAAGAAATTTATATGGAACCACCTGAGGGATTTGTGGTTCCAGGAAAGTAAAACAAGGTATGTAAACTTATCAAGTCATTATATGGACTAAAGCAAGCACCAAAACAATGGCATGCGAAGTTTGACCAAACCATGTTGTCAAACAGATTCAAAATAAACGAATGTGATAAATATGTTTATATTAAAGACACTCCAAATCACCAAGTCATTGTATGTTTATATGTGGATGATATGTTGATCATCAGTAGAGACATTTCTGACATAAATGTAACAAAACGAATGCTCGAGAGCAAGTTTGATATGAAGGACCTTGGAGTTGCAGATGTGATCTTAGGTATAAGAATCCATCAAACTCCACAAGGGTTGGCATTGTCACAGTCTCATTATATCGAAAATGTACTTGACAAATTCAAGTATAAGGAATTCGGTATTGCCAAGACTCCATTGGATGCGAGCTTTGCACTTCGAAAGAATGAAGGTGAAAGTGACTCGCAATTGGAGTACGCAAGAGTATTTGGATGTTTAATGTATATAATGAACTGTACACGACCATACATAGCATGCGCTATCAGTAAATTGAGTCGGTACACGAGTAATCCCAACAAAACTCACTGGATGGCAATGAAAAGAGTTTTGGGGTATCTTAAATACACTCAAAATTATGCTTTGCATTATAATAAATATCCTGCGGTACTTGAAGGATATAGTGATGCAAATTGGATCACCGAATCGAACGAAGTAAAATCCACAAGTGGATATGTATTTACTATCGGTGGAGGAGCAGTCTCTTGAAAATCATCCAAACAGACGTGTATTGCTCGCTCTACAATGGAATCTGAATTTATTGCATTAGATAAAGCCGGTGAAGAAGCAGAATGGCTCCAGAATTTCTTGAAAGATATTCTGTATTGGCCCAATCCAGTGGCACCAGTATGTATACACTGTGATAGCCAAGCAGCAATAGGTAGGGCAGGGAGCATGATGTATAACGGTAAATCTCGTCATATAAGACGGAGACATAATACCGTTAGGGAACTTCTCTCTAGTAGAATTATCACTATTGACTATGTGAAGTCAAAGGATAATGTGTGGGATCCACTTACAAAAGGCCTATCTAGAGAAGGAGTGGAAAGAACATCCAAGGGAATGGGTTTAAGGCCTAAGACGAGTCAGCATAGCGACAACTCTACCTAGCAGACTGGAGATCCTAAGAGTTAGGTTCAAGGAGATCAAACAAAGTTGTGTCTGACAGGTTCAACATTGTCAATTACCCAACCCATTCTCATGATGTAGACAACGTATAATAAACAAGGATAAGTCTTAAGGTGAAAAGTCTTTTAATGATTATCTAAATTTGGCAGATTTGACCAAATAATTTAATCTATAAGATTGAACGTTTAGAAATCACCTATGTGTGGGCGAAGTGGAAGCCGCTTCAAAGAGAATGTTAGTAAAGGTCTATTCTCTAAGCTCTCATGAAACCGGGACGTGTTCATGGCTGAAAAGAACAAAACCGTGAGAACCATAAATGGTAAAAGGCTGGTTGTGTGACATGTGTTGTCTAGGTGTACATTAAAGTTCGACGGTTCAAAGATATCAAACCTATCAATTGACCGAGTGCATCCGATGCATGCTCACTACGGAAAGTTCAAAGGGAAACCCACTTATCCAGATGCAATCAGTCTTTGTTTGATGATCACATACTATCCGTAAACGTTTTACGAAAAATAGCCATTCCCTATTCATGTGGGGGATTGTTGGGTTCATAGTATATGAATGAAGTGTGAATGGAAAAATGAAGAAAAAAAATGGTGGAAGAAAGGAGACACCAATTTAGAAGTTGTACTCCCAATTTAGAAAGTCAAAGAGAAAAATTGAACGAATCCTACTTTCGCGGATCCATTTAACCGCAAACATGCTATGCAGTTGCAAACATTACGACATACAGGGCAAGCTTTTAAAAAGTCCTCCTCTGGCATCCCAGGATACCTATGTAGAGGACAAACAGAAAACATAAATGATGAGCATCAGAAATTGTCATTACGGATAAACAACAGATACAGTCTAAAGAAATGTGAGGTGAACAGGCAACGATCAAATTATGTATGATTATATATGTAACATCATAGACAGAGGGATGACTACTTTATTTTGGAAAGTAAGCTTAAAATGGCTGAGCAAAGGAAACTCATTACCATCAATATTCAAAATAAGTAGCAATACATCGTAAAACTGACTAGGCGATTGATGGAAATTGATCATACAGAAATGCTAATTCATCAAAGCCATATATATCATTGAAGAGTTCGACTTCATGAACTTGTTCAATGGGATATATACTATATATCATTGAAGAATTCTTGGAAACACAATAAAATACTACCATGGACAAAAAACACAAGTATTTAGCAAAAATAGGGATGTAAATGAGCCTGCAAAAGATACTGCATTTATGCAAAAGATAAAAGGGCAGCCCGGTGCACTAAAGCTACCGCTATGTGGTCCAGAGCAGTAGCGGATCTACATAGGGTCCAAGGGTTCATCCGAACCCCCTTCGTCGGAAAATTATACTATTTTTACATGATAAAAAAAAATTATGTATAAATAGTAGCGGTTGAACCCCCTTCGACTAGTTCGTATATGTACTACTGAACCCCCTCACTAAAAATCCTGGATCCGCCCCTGGTCCGGAGAAGGTTAAGACCACAAGGATATATTGTGTCAGAATTCCATCAAAAACTATCACATGTCAACAAGTAGAATTAATATGCCTACATCATCAAAAGCTTCTATCTTTGGCTAAAAAAATTTCAATCAAGTCGCCTCATGATGAGGAATATAAAGGGTCAAATAGAGAAAAAACCAAGGGCAAATGCATCATTCAGTACTTCTTAATGTTGCCGCACACGTATTGGACCCTCCAAAAATTCACTATTTTTGGAGGATCCAACACGGACAGGTCAACATTTTTTAAGAGTCCAAATAACATAACTTCTATTTGATATAAAAGGCCTAAAAACCTGAAGCCGAAGTTTAGATCTGAATCGGCCTCTAACTCTTACTATCTAGTGATGCAAGAAGAGTAATATCTTTGAACTTTACCTCTTGAACAACACACAACTCTTTCTTTGCCACACTGATGACACATTTTGGGCTCCATTTGCTTGGTTTGATCAGCTCTAGGAAAATTCAATTTCTTCTCTTCTTTGAATGAACACAAATATCTTCATCTCTACTATCACCAATATAATCAACATTATTATTTTCTTCTTCACTACTACTAATAGTATTTATGAACTCAACATCTGATTTCATTCTTTGTTTTGCGTTTTACTTTTTTCTGTTCTACAAGAAAATTCTTAGGGTATGCTACTATTCTTATGCTAGAAGCTAGCGTACCTTAAGAATTTTCTTATTGAACAAAAAAAAGGTAAAACACAAGACAAACAATAAAATCAGATATTGAGTTCATAGATACTAGTAGTAGTAGTGAAGAAGAAAATGATAATGTCGATTATATTGGTGATAATAGTAATGAATATATTTGTGTTCATTCAAAGAAGAGAAAGAAATTGGAGTTTCCTAGAGCTCATCAAACCAAGCAAATGGAGCCCAAAATGTGTCATCAGTGTGAGAGTTGTGTGTTGTTCAAGATGTAAAGTTCAAAGATATTGCTCTTCTTGCATCACTAGATGGTAAGAGTTAGAGACCGATCAAGATCTAAATTTCGACTTCAGCTTTTTAGGCCTTTTGTATTAAATAGAAGTTATGTTACTTGAACTTTTCAAAAATGTTGACCGGCCCGTCTGTGTTGAATCCTCCAAAAAAAAAACGTAAAACAAAGAACCAGCAGTAGTAGTGAAGAGGAAAATGAAAAGGTACCTAAGAATTTTCAAAAGTTAGCTTGCTTCTACTACTACTATACTCTTTTGACTCAAATTTCTATATTATAGAAGAGTTGGTTTGGTCATGGGATGGAAATGACATAACAAATTTCTCTAGGGGTAATTTGGTCATTACAATAAATTATAAGCTTAATTTAATTAATTTTTGGGCTTTGACTTTGGAAGTTTGAACAAAAACCCATTATTTTCTCTTTAATTACAAGAAATTCCATTGAAGAAATTTACCATAATGTCATCACACATATTTCCACACATGTGGGTCCTCTATCTTCCATTTATTTTTTAATCTTTTTTATTTTTATGTATAAAATTATTTCAAATATACTTAAATAAATTGATTAGTAGGATGATAATTTATTGTAAAAATTAATTATAATTGATGCAGTTAAATAAATTTTATTATTTATTTAATTTCATATCAAACATATAATTTACTTTCTTTCTTATTTGTTATTACATTTTCACCTAATTTAAATTTTTTCCTAATATATTCAATCGTAATTTTACTATATCATCTCTAATTAATTATTATGGTTATCTAAGTATCATGTCACTTAAATTGGAATAGAAAAAGTTTTACACAATAATTAAAAATTTAAATTATTTTTCTTTTCTTTTCTATTATATTATATATATATATATATATATATATATATATATATATATATATATATATATATATATATATATTTCTTTTTCTATTATATAGAAGAGGTGGTTTCGACCACCTCTTATGAAATTACCAAAAGACACTTCTATTCTCATTTAATTATATATCATACTCCAATATATAATAATTTCATTGTTTCATCATAATAGTTTAAATATTTAATATATTCTATTAATTTATATTAATTAACTATAACTACATATTCGAAGTAATTTTTATTTATTTATTTAATTGGCTATCATGTTCAAAACTAATTTGTTATCACAGATCACAATAATTAATAACTTAAAATATTTAAAAGACATATAAAAATTTTATTGACTCTCATTATTTTAGTAATGCCACATAAATTGAGATAAAAGAAAAAGAACTGCAAATCATAATAATTAACAACTTAAAATATTTGAAAGATATATAAAAATTTTAGTTGACTCTCAAAATTGTATCGAAGCCACATAAATTGGGACAAAAGGAGTAAATATATTATTTGATAATTACGTAAAAATTATTATAAATCGCAATATTTAACAAGTTAAAATATTTTTTTAAAAATAGATAAAAGTTCTATTCAACTCTCAAAATTTTATCGGTGTAGCATAAACCATGACAAAACAAAAAATTATCTTAATTAATTGAAACTAAATATTAAAGTAAATCAATTTTATTATTTTAATTGACTTTTATATAGAAAATTAATCTTTTTATTTATTTATTTATTTTAGTAAATTTAAATTTTAAAATTATTTTTTTCTTATATAGAAATACTAATATTTAAACTTAACTTTAAATTTTTAAAGTACAAAATTAATAAATTTAATTTAATAAAATAAATTTCTAATGAATATTTTGTGTTGGGTCAATATGTATCAAGTTAAAAAGAAATAAATAAAAATATATAGTAAAATTTTATTATTGTGAAAGATAAATATAATGCACTATCCAATAATATTTAATACTATCATATTTTGGATATGCAAATATAGCATCCCGTATTTAATTAATATACTATTCCGGTAAATTATCGATAATTACTATTGACTATGATAAAATTATATTATTTTTTATAGTAATAACATAATCAATCGCTCTTAATTAATTATTATGAGTCATCTAGGTATTAAGAAAATAAATAATATTTAATGAAAAATAAAATAGACGTAAAATTTGAAATTAACTCTTAATGTTTTAAATTAAATTTTCGTCTTTTGAATGATGATTTTACTATATCATTCTTTATTATAAGTCATTTATGTATTAGAAAAATAAGAATAACAAAATGATATGTCAACATAAAATATTTGATTGATTATCAAAATTATATCAGTGTCACATAAATTGGGACGGGACAGAAGAAGATATAAAACAACATATATTATTTGAAAATGAAATAAAAAGTACTGTAAATAACAATAATTAACAAAAAAAAAAAATTACTTATTTCTTTTTTTTTTAATTAAAATTGGGCACAGGGTCCATATTATTAAAGTAATAAAAATACTGATTTCTGTTTTAGCTGCTTCAATCGTGATTTTAATGTACAGTGATGTTTAAAGAGGGTAAAATGACATAATGAGATTTAAAGAGGATAAAATGTATGCAGTAAAGTGTAAGAAGAATAAAACATGAGTAAATTTTATTACTATATTTTAAAGAAATTAAAGAAAAGAAGTATAAAGATTATTTGCAAAAGATTTTTACAAACTAATTTAAATATAAATAAAGTAAATTTGGGTACAAAAAATATGTATCTATCACAAATTTATTACCAAACACTTCGCACTTTCTTAACATTAGCAAATGTTCTATCAAATATGTGTAGCCATCTTTTTTAACTTTTTACAGCTCCTCAATATTAATTAACATTTCTCTGTTTTAAAAACAAAATAAAGAAAAGAAAATCTCAACTCTTCCTTCTTTATTAAAAAACAACACTTTTTTCTTGTGTTAAAAATAATAATTAAACAAAACAATAGCGAATTTAAGGTGTGTATTCTCTTTATCGGGTAAGTTTACATGATTCTAAATCTTTGTAATATTGAAAATAAATAATCTGCTGGATCTTTGATTTAAGCTATTTCATCAGATTTACGCCTCTTCTTTCTTTATATTTCTGATCGCAAAATTCGACAATAAGGTTAAAAAAAGGTTCCAATTGCGATCCCCTTAGCTCAATCATACTAATGAAAATATTCTACTGCTCAAACTTTAATGAAAATATTCTACTGCTCAAACTTTATACTTCAAGATAAATCCTAAAACTTAAAAATTTTAATCCACATGTTCTAATGTTTGGCCCATGCGGACACGGGCCTTGCACTGCTAGTACCAATACAAAGTGTGTAATAGAAAGGTCTTTTTTGTTTTTGGCGGGATTTTCTTTTTCAGAAGTTGTGAAAAAGTTTGTTTCTGGCGGGATTTTCTTTTTCACAAACTGTGTAATAGAAGTGAAAAGTTAACTTTTGAAGATTTGAATAAATATATTCATTTTTTTGGTTAATTTTAGTACCTCAATACTCCCTTTGTCTCAAATTGAAATGACACATTGATTAAAAAAAAAAATTAATAATATATTTAGTTTATCATAATATCCCTATCAAATGATGTTCATAATTTAATTTGAATAAAAAGTAATTAATGCAAAGGATAAAATATGAAGATTTTTTTTTTCTTATTGTCTTAATTAATGAAAAAAAGACAAGTAAAATAAGAAATTAAATTAGAAAATTTGGGACAGGTAATTTAGGATAAAGGGAGTAGTAATCTATATATATTAAATAGCAAGAAAGTGTTGCCCAAAAATTGCCAAGTGGCAGCATTAAAAACTGACACATATTAGTTTTTAGGACAAGATTTAGTTAGTTAGGTATGATTAGTTAGTAGTTGTTTTTAGTTTTTATATCTTTTTTAATAATTTAAATTTTGTAGTTACTTTAAGAAAAATATAATAGTTAAGTTGAGAATAATTAAAATAACAAATGACGTTATTGTTGTCATCAATGCATTTCTTTAATAAGATTGTTTCAACACCATTTGATTTGTCATTTTGTTAGGTGATAATTTTAAAAATTAAAGATTTTGAAGTTATTTTAACTTTTCACAGTAGTTTAAAATTCAAGTTTTGATATCTTTTTTAATCATATTGGTGGTTACTTATTTAATTCAATTTTTAAAAGATCTCAAACTTCAAATAATTAATTATACAAATAAAAAAGAAAAGAAAATAATATTATAAAAAATGTGTTGCCTCCCGGTGTTTCTATAAATGTTGTTATACTTTTTAAACTTATTTAAATAAAAAGTTGGAATTATACATTTAGAATAAATTTATACAAAAATAAATTGTTTAATATTATTATTATTGTTGTTATTATTATTAAAAGAAGAAGAGGAAGAATTCCTTTTCTAATATTACCAAGTGACACCAGAACACTTGGCAATTCCACATCATTCTTATTTCAATTCACATAGTCCCATCCTTAATAAATAATTAAAAAAAAATTCTATCATGCAGTTAACTTCCCACTTCTACACGTTCCTCGAGATTAGGCTTTTTATATCTCCTTTGCAAAATCAGAAAAAACTTTTGTCAGAAAAATTGTTTTGCTTTTCCTATTTCAAACTGCTTAAACTTTTGTTATGTTATTATTAGATTTAATACATAAAAATAATCCAAAAATTTGACATCAAATTATAACTTTGACCTTAAATTATGATAGTGCACAAATAGAACTTTTAACTATTCAAAACTTGAACAAATATAACCTCCGATTTTGCAACCCCATGCGTGAGTTTCACTCGCGCCTACGTGGAAAGGTAATTCAATCACACGGTGTCACATCGTTAAAAGGGCTGACTTGGAGGGAGGTCATATTTGTGCGATTTTGAATAGTTAAGGGTCATATTTGTACAGTTTTGAATAGTTAAAGGTCATATTTGTGCACTGTCAAAGTTTTGCTTTTTGTGTTAAAAAGACATCTTTTTTTATTATTATTATTATTATTATTTTTATTTCTATAGCTGCAACATCTAGCTTTTTTTTTTAATTAAAAAATCGAACCCGCGCAGTAGGCTGAAGGAAGCGTCCAAGAAGAGCAAATAACACCACTGGGCTATCTAAGTGTCTTGTTTCATGTGGTTCAACATTAATATACGTACATAAATATAGATTTTCTAACTTATATATACAACGTAATTTTTTTACCGAGGGGGTTCGGTTTAACCCCATGGCAACCACGTAGGTCCGCCCTTGCATTAATTTAATAACATTTTAATAACGTTAATTTAATAACATTTTAATAACGTTAATTTGATAACGTTAATTTAATATACTACTACTATCCTTAATAACGTTAATTTAATAACGTTTTATTAAAACTATAATTTTTTATTATTAGTATAGTTTCATCTTTAATTTAATATTTAAATAAATTATATTTAGATATATTATATAACTTAAATTTACCCTCTGCTTTATAATATATATATATATATATACCCGCGCGATTTTTTCGTATGAGACTGACTCACCTAATTAATAACTCTTCAATATTACTCTTTTTCCGCAATGACAAAAGAAATTAGATGCCATTTTAATCTTTGAGCCGAAAATAATGAAAAAATAATAGTGAAAGTCATTTAAAGGTCATATTTGTGCAGTTTTGAATAGTTAAAGGTCATATTTGTGCACTGTCAAAGTTTAAGGTCATATTTATGTATTATGCCCTTAGATTTTAAGCTGGATGCGCCCAGTTTTGCGTGTTGAACACGCATTTTGCCACATATGATTGAAGGTCATATTTGTGCAGTTTTAAATAGTTAAAGATCATATTTGTGCACTGTCAAAGTTTAAGATCAAAGTTATAATTTAGTGTCAAATTTAGGGTCATTTTTAAGTATTAACTCTTATTATTTACAATCAAAAACAAGTTTTCAGATATGCAGTCATTGAAATTTATTTTTCAAAACAAATATAATTTTCAAGAAAATGATGTTCTCTCAAGACTGATGTCATCAACTACATTATCAGCAACAATATGTTGTAAGTGATATCATTACCTTTAATTACAATATTTATAAACACTGCTAATTACTTGACAAACATTTACTGGGAAAGTTTTTTTTTGGGAATGTGTATTAGGCAAAAAAAGTTGCTATCTTCATCAAGAATATCAAATTATCAACAAAATTCATTTAAAATGTTAAAATGGGTTCATGTATGTATATATATATATATATTTATTTTTTTTGTACTTCTCAAAATTATTGTACTAATTTGTACTATGTCTTAATAAATTATCTTGAACTTTCTACTTTAAAGTGTTATATGTATCATTATTTTCGAATATTAATATTGGTGCGTTATTATTTGCCGGGAGATTAAATTCATGCAATCATTAGAAGTTTTGTGAATCCATGCATCATAGCTAGCAATAATACTTGAGCATTTTCATGCTGAGAGTCTTCAATTAGTGTTGTAGTGTGGTGGAGAGAATTTTGTGTTGTTTATGTCTTCCTATATTTTCCAGTAAAGTTAAATGATTATCTGGGTCACTAAACTGTCCATTATAAAAAAGTTTTTTCCTTATTAGTTCTTACTTAGAAATTTTTTTATCTTGAGACATCCATTTTTTTCTAAACTAAATTGTCTCATTGACGCATCAGAATTCTTAAATACATTTGAAGTATGGCACCACACCCACTAAAAAAAGATATTATGCAGTGTTCATTATGAAAAGATAATGCTTATGTCATTGACCTTAAAAAAACAATGCTGATATTGCTATATTCATGCAAGATCCTATATTAGGAGGAAGAGTATTTGCCTTGCCGCATATAGTTATTTCTCGAAGAGGAACTTTGTCGCATGTTCATGGGCATTCATGTTAACTTCTAAAAAGAATTAGTGCTATTTTTAGTAGGTGATTGAATTTCTATTAGAGATAAATTTAATATGTTCTTTATGTTAGTACAGGTTTACAGGTAATGAAGTTTTCGAATAACGATGGAATATATACTTGAGAAATTTAATTGCTTTTCAATTAAGTCAAATGACAGTATCATAAAAGAAATTATGACATTATTAAGATACGATCATTATAATAAACATTCCAAATTTTGAATTCTAAGAAGTTAATGTGATTTATGTTTGGGTCACTCCAATTTTTCATACATTTTGGCTGAAATTTGTTAAAATGATGGGATTTGTTGATTGATGAGCACACTTTTAATTTTTCTTTAAAAATTATGATTATAAATGTGAGTTATTTAAATTTTTTTGGGACTTCTGTTTTTGCATTTTTCAAAAAGTTATACTTTAAAGGTTGTGTCCAATGAAATCAACTTTGTTGAAGTTTTGAAGGTGTATAAACTTTTAACTTTAAACAACATCCCAATTATATTCAAAATCCTTCGAACACAAAATTAGTAGATAAATTTGAGTTTAGTAGAGTTTGAACTTGAACGCGATTGGTGTTATATCTAAAACTTATAACTCAAGGTAATTAGTTGAAATATTTAGAAGAATTTTGTTTAACATTTTTTAATTTATGTTTAACATCATTGAGACTCAAATAAATCTCTAATAGAGTTTTCAAAATTTTTATGTATAATTTGATGCTTATTTTTAAATGGGTGATTCAGACTATTATTGTGAATTGAGTTCTAATTTTGGAAGACTTGGAAAATGGATTGATACTAAAGATAGATTCAATAACGGAGAAGATGATTAATAATATGAAGACAAAACTTTCATTTAGAATCATTAACAAATAGGAATAAGTTTTCTTTTCTTAGTATAATGGGGTTTAGGTGGGATAATTATGTTTTAAATTTTGTATTTGTAGTAGGATTTATAATTGAGGTAAATGATAGAACTTTCTTTTACAAAAATTAAATAATACTAATAGTTAAAATTTGAATAATATAATTCCCAAACAATTTGAGCATGATTTTCTAAAAAAATTTAATAATGTTCTGTGTTTATATTTCAAGCACAACATAGTAGGATTCGCACGACCAAAATCATAATTTTCCCAATGAATTAATGGTATGTTTTTTTCTTTCACATTTGGAATTTTTCATTGGAACAATGTCATTATTATTTTGTAGGCATCTCTTCTCAATTGATACTTTTCTTAATGTTGAAAAGGTCATTATATTTATTATTTTCTACATATAATATCATCTTATAATATATTTTAAAGTATCATTAATGTCAGTTTATCTACTTCATTTATGTACACATTTTTTATGATTTCTTTCTTAACAGGGTAATTGTTAATTTTCTTGCAAATTTAATGAAACTTTATACTTCTATCTTAATTGATAAGCATCAATGGGATTGAAATAAATTGAAGAAATCTATTCAAATAATCAAATGAATCTGCCACTGTGTTCTGATCATTGAAGACGATGGATAGCGTCAGACGAAGGTGAGAAATGGTGAAAACAAATATATCTCTTGAATTAGGGACAGTGGGTCTATAACTGAAAATTGGTGAACTTTGGATGAAGAGATGTTTGTGATAGCTATGAAGAAATGAAGGTGGTATTTTCTATGAAGTTGTCGACAATGATATTCATCAGTAAAGATATAACTGTGATTCACATGCAATGCCACTGTTCTCAGTTTTCTTTCCGAATCCTATTTGCCAGTGAATGGAGGTTTACCAGTGAATTGAATATGTTCGATGCCTTTATGATTGCTATTTTTTTTTTTAAATGCTGAATCACAAAAATTCAAAATTAAATTTCAGCAATGATACGAAAAAAAAATATTGAATAGAAAATATATTAAGTCAAGCGACAAGGTAAACATTCACATAAAAATCAAATATATTTAATTTAATAGATAAATATTTAAACTAAATATATTAGTTATGAAAATAATAGATAAAATCACAAAAGGAATCATCTATTTAGTTTAAACACATGTTTGCAAAGAAAAAATAAAATCTTACTTGGCACCACCATGTTATTTGAAAAAAAAAATACTTTTAAATGCAACAAAACTACTATTTTACGAATATTTTTTTTCTAATTATCTAAAAAAATCATTAAATTCTAATTAAATTTCAATTTCAAATTATTTGAAAAATAATAATTGTACATTATAACCACAATGGCAAAAAATAAAATAGCAACCATCAAGTTGTTTGTAGGAAAAAATATTTTTTAGTTGATGCACACATTTAAATGATAAAAAATTATTACATTATCATGAATATAATTCAATTTCAACTTATTTGAAATTGTTATTAGTTATTAGTAACTCTTTCTAAATTTAATGTTTATAGTTTATTTAATTTATAATAAAATTAAATTTTTAAGCTTACTTAATTTTACTAGGCTTTTTGAAAATATTAATGCTAATTAATTTATTGTAACTTTATCACATATTTAACTTTACATATTGATATACAGTTCTTGAATCAAAAATAAATTTTCATAACTTTTCAATTTTATTTTTGTCAAAGATTTTGGGACTTTTCAATTTAAAAAATCATATATATGACACTAATAATAAATAACTATCGTGATAAAAAGAATAATACGTTAAATCTTTTGCATAGTTTTAACATTCAATTTTTAAAGTTAAAAAAATATTACTAAACAAATCTAAACCCTCACCCACATTATTCCCCATTCCTAGCATAGCTTAAGCAAAACATAAAAACTGTTCAAATAATTAGGGGACAGTTACTTGAAAACTGCAAAAGATTTTTTTTTTTTGGTATATGTCTGTTTATAAATTCTTTTGCTTTATCTACGGTTTATCTTTTCTCCTCTTTCTTTAAATGTGGCAGTGGAGCATTTGCACAGCCACCACTATCAATTTCAGATTTTTTTATTATTTATTGGTGTGTTTGATTTTGACTTTTTATTCGGTATTAATATTATTTATGTGATTTGAGTGTGTTTTATGTATATGAGAAGTTTTTGTATATATAATACTATATTTTGAGTACACGAAAGTTATTATACTCTTCAATTGTCAACAAAAAAAAAATACACTTATTAAATAGAAGTCACTACATTAACTTCACGCTAGATGGTTGTGTTGATTGAAAATACAATATATAAAACTTTATAATTATTTTACAAATTGAAAGCTTGCGATGTTACTAACACATTGTCTATATGCATATATTTTTTGCCACTTTGATCCTCAAGTAAAACTTTATTACAATAAATGTATATGAAATTTGTAAGAAATAAGCATCTTTGAGATCTTTAAGCAATTATCAAATTATTAATTGTTATGATTTTTATTTGTATTATTGTTTCATCATCACATTTAAATATTTACATTACAAAAATCAAGTTTATATATAAATAATTTGTTTATGCTATTCAACCATGTAAAATCGCAAATTAATTCTGCATTAAAGAAGTTTCATATTTATAACTATACATTAAAGAGGAACACAATTTTTTTTTTTTTTTTAAGGAAAAGATCAAAGATGTCTTACTTTTAAAAGTTCAAGTAGCTAAAACTTTAATTTTAATTTCACATCTTAAACTCTCCACCCCCTCCCCCCTCCCCCCACCCCTCTCCCCACCAAAAAAAACGTTACTTAAATAAAATACCAGTACGTTTTATAAGAATATAATCAAAGAGTTATATATTTAAACTAATTCAAATTTTAATTTATAATATTATGAGATCATTTGAATTATAGACAAAATATTAAATGAGAAAAAACAAATTAAATTATCATAGTAGGAAATAATGTATAAGGAGGACAATATCTTGAAACATATCAGTATATTTTATGAAAAATTATTAAAGTAATTCTTTGCTAATAGTTTAGATAAAATAAAAATAACAAATTAGTTTTGGATTTGATAGTATTTTATTATATACAAAGTAGAATAGTAAATGAATAAATACTAACTAAAATATTAGAGTAGAAAAAGATGTACACAAAAAGGGAGATAATAAAGTGAGGATATTTATATTTGAATTGATTTTTAAAGTTTTACTTAATTAAATAATTCGTATATAATTGAATAATATAGTAAAAGTAGTAAATTAATAAAAAAAAATAGATGATGCAATAAAGAAAAATAAGAAAGAATTTATTTTGACAATTAATTGATTTGTTTTATTCAATTTAATAAAAAAATTATTATTGAGTGCATGACATTGAAAAATTAGATGATTGTGCAAATTTTATTAACATAATATGATCTAATATACTTCAACAAGTCAAATTAAGATTGTAAATGATTCGTTTCCTCTATTATTTATCGCGCATCGTGCGAGCACGTATACTAGTTATTTCTAAACAGATAAATAGTTTGACTAGCTAGTTAAATAAATGCCTTGTCAGCTTATTAATTAAACTCCTGTTGACTCCTATTTTTAAGTCAATGGTTACCATGTCAAGAGAAAAAAAAAAATCGGTTTACATGAGTCTTAAATACTCCCTTCTGCTTTTAATTATTTTTCTCATTTTTCGTGAGTTAATTTGATTAAGTTTTAAAGTTAAATTAGATAAAATTAATTTAATATTTTAAAATAAAAAATTAGATATTCAAAACTACATGAAAAATATTGTATAGTGCAATTTTTCTTTTTTCAATTTGATTAAGAAATACATCTTAAAATACTGGTCAAAATTTGTGTTTGTTTGACTCTAAAAAAACAATTTAAAAAAAATGAAGGAAGTAACACCACAATTTAAAAAATGAAGTTAAATTTATAGTTAAACATTCGTTTGAGCTTTTTAACTTTGATAGAGATAAGAATACTTGTCAATTGGTGGTAAATGTCCTTTGTTCTTAAATTGGAGTTAATTAATAGAGTCGTATATTTACTTGAGCAGTGCGGGACACTGAGGAAATGGATTCTAATATTGAAATGTAAGATCATTTTTCAAAATATTATATATAGATGTCAATCATGTTAAAAGATGTATATGTGTCATATTAATTACTAATTGTTATTGCCCAGTATATTAATTTTCATTTTTAAAAAATGTCAATGGGCTGTACTGAAATAGTTCATGCAATATGGGATGAACATAATATGAAAATATTGTCACTTGTTATTAATAAAATCATGTTAGTTAATACTCTCCCCGTCCCATTAATTAAGAAAAATAATTAATAATATGATTAGTTTACCACAATATCCTTATTAAATGGTGTTTACATTTTAATTTGAAGGAAAAATAATTAATGCAAAGGGTAAAACATGGAGAAAAAAATTGTCTCTTCTTGATTTGTGAAAAATGACAAGTAAAATGAGAAATCAAATTAGAAAAATGTGGACATAATAAAATGAGACGGAGGGAGTAAGAAAAAAGTTCATGGACTAATTATGCCCAACTCTTGATGTATAATGGAACCTAAGAAATGAATCAAGATAAATTTAATGTCACTAATTAAATTAAGTGCTACAAAATTTGGAGTAAGTGGTAAATCTCCATAATTTGTTAATTTAATTTAGACTAATTTCAGAAAAAAAAATGAATAAATTAAATTGAGGTAGTAACATGGATAAAATTGATGAAATAAAAAACAATTAATGTACTATGAATGAAATGGAATTAGGTTCATCTGCCTTATAGTTTGCATTGGGACTTTAGTTCATCTGCCTTATAGTTTGCATTGGGACTTTAGTTCATCTGCCTTATAGTTGCATGGATGGACAACTGAGGTGCTCTTAGGATGTACAGCTAACTGTTCTTTTATGTCTTGTTACCAGTTTCTGCAAGTGTTCCTGAGAATGAGTTCACGCTCTTCTTGTTATAGTAAGTGGTGCAATTGAATCAGCTCTTAATGCAATAGAAGTGGAGTTCTTCACGAGCAAGATAGGAACACCATAAGGCGATACACTGTGCCTAATAAAACCCTTATCCAAAAGATCCTAAAGCTGAGAACTCAAATATTTTGGCTCAGTAAGAGCCATACGGTAAGGTGACATGGAAATAGGTTGGGTGTCCATCTCAAGATCAATAGGAGGAAGGCTAAGTAGGTTGGTAGGGATGACATTGGGAAACTCATGGGCAATAGGAATAGAATCAAGCGAAGGACTCTCCATACTAACATCACAAACATAAGCAAGATAAGACTTGCAACCCCTCGACACCAATTTCTTAGCCCAAACATAAGAAATAATCTCCATAGGTGCGCGGCCAAAAGAAAGTAGTCGCCACACAACCGAGGGTAAGACAAGAATGGCTAAGGTAACGGTATTGGCGAAACAATACCAGATTGAATCAGCTCTTGATGCAATAGAATTGAATCAACAACAACAGTTGAATCAATATCCGCGGTGGTTGAATCACAAGGAAGCAAGATGGCAGCGTAGATTCGACAGTATGCCACAAGGTTATCAGAGTTCATAGGTGTCCTTGCTTTTCCTGAATAGTCCAAGGAGAACAGAATGGCAGAAGCAAAGTGAAACTATGAACAGACTACTCGATCTTTGACTTCGTATTATAGACAGAGGGAAGGCTCGACTTATCAATATCATAAATGTCATAAGAGAAGAAAAGCAAGCCAAGCAATATAACAATGATATCAGTAAAACTAATATTACTTCACATAAAATCAGCGGACGAAAAAATTATCAAAGTCTGTAAATTTAATTGCTAAATTTAATGGGTGTGGGTCGGATTATGTTAAATGAATTGATTGTTTTTAATGGGTCTAAGATATTTGAAATAATATTAATTTATTTTAATTAATGTCGTGTACCACTAATAAAAGGTCGCATGGCAAAACTATTTTTGAAAACTTGATTTTACAACGATGATGGCATGAATAAGCTTAACTTTTAACTGATAACATAAATGAGTCATTTCTGATAGTTCAATGGCATATTTGAGCCTTCTTTCCTTATTTTAATTAATGACGTGGACCTTTATTAAAATGCCACGTGGCAAAGCTGCTTTTGAAAACCACCATTAAAAATTAATGGCACAGATGAGCCGATTTTGTAACGGCGATGGCATGAATGAGCCAAACTTTTAATTGATGACATAAATGAGTCATTTCTGATAGTTCAATGACATATTTGAGTCTTTTCCCTTAAAAATAAGTGAAAATACACATAAAACTGTTTCATGTCAAAATAATCGAAACTTCTCATCTCAAAAGACTAATTATTAGACTTTGTAGAAAAAATTTAATAGAAATTTGTAAATTAACTCGTTGAAAAGGAAATTCAAAGAAGGAACCTACAATTAGAAACATTAAACCAAAGCGCAAGATTAAGGATGTCACACCCCTTTTTTTCGCTCGGAGGTCGAGTCGAAGGGTTTTTCCAATTAAAGTGACGATATTGAATAGGGATTAAATTATTTACAGAGTCGCCACTTGGAATTGAATTTTGGTGTTCCAAGTCACCCTTTTGTTGAATCCCTAATCAAAAGGAAATGACTCTTATTTGGTCTGCGAGAACAGAAAATGGGTAAGGAATTCTGTTGATCAAGGGGAAGGTGTGAGGCATCCCTCGAATCCCGTGATTCTAGCACGGTCGCTTTTATTGACTTATCTTTACTTAAATTATTTTGACAGATTATATTAGTAGGCCCTAAAATCGCTCATTTTATTATACTAAAACTCGTCTATTGTCTTATATTTAAATAAATCGATAAAAATTAATTTTAAAAAAATATTTATTAAGGTGCATTATTGCATCCTTGAATTTTTAATGTCTTAGAAAGATGCGTATGCCGCATTCTTAATTGAGACAATTTTTTTTTTTTTTCGTGATTAAAATATTTTCAATACTGAAGACGTTGATTTATCATTTAAAAATTCACAAAAAATTTATTTATCCATTTTTTACTTATAATTATATATTATCTGAATTCTTATAATAAATCAACATAATAAACTACGATGAGAGAATATATTAGAACTGTTCAAGGCAGATAAACGAGATTAGTTACACTGAAAATTTAATGAAAGGCATTAAATTACTAAATCACAACTGTGCCGATATGCAGGAATTAACAAAACATATATGAAATCTTCTATAAAGAAATCCTTCTGTTTGCTATCTTAATTCTACCTTACAAACAAAATATGTGTTATTTATTTGTTAATCTTCTTCAAAACCAAACAAGGTGAATTTAAGTCTAATATATGATCGTTTTAAATTTATGTCGCCATTGTAAGATAATTATTAACTTGTAGTTTTGTTTCACGCCATTGAAATATCATTTCTCATGTTAAATATTCAAATAAACAATTCATATTTCAACTAAAATTGAATTAACAAGATTCCACAACAAATAAATTTTGACAACGAATGGCAAATCAAACAAAAGTATATTATACGTGACCGATAAAAGAAGAAGATTTGCTCTTAACACCACATTATGGACCAAGTTTCATTTTTTCTTTTTAAAAAAAAATAAAAATCAAATAAACTGTAAATATTAATGACTTGAAACCAAATGAAAACCAAGTTATAAACTAATGCAGTAGGGTGATATTAAATTGTGGCAACAAACTAAATTAAAGTTAATTAAGAATATCATGTCAAAGTGCCATAAAATCACATTCGTAATTTGATCGACTACATAATATCTGAATCACAACTCGTAAAATTGTAACGTTACATTATACAAAGATAGATTGAGGGTTACCTCTTGTGAAAGTAATTCACAACAATAGAAAAAAGGAAGTCACGAACTCAAAATCACGATCAAATTTCTTGTTTGGTCTGTGTCTTACTCTTTCTTTTTGCTGTGTTTTTTATTTTCTCTCCGTTTCTATCCTTCTTCTCTCTTTTCTAAAAATGTGTTCCTCTTTTTTCTTCTAAGTCTTTTTTTTTCTTCTTTCTCTCCCATGTGTTTTTTGGGCATCTCCTCTTCTCTCCGTGTATATGTTCTTCTTTGTTCATATAATGATGTGCATGTGTATGAGTTGAAAAATGGGAGTTGAGGGAATAATGGGGAAGTTTGGGGAAAGTGTGTGTGTTTGTGGGGAACGTGGGGTTGGGTAGTTTTTCCTTTTTAGGACAAGATTCTTTTTATCTTTTTTTTTTCTTTTTTTTTTTAAAATTATAAAAATAACAAAAAATAATAAATAAATAAGATAATAGTAACAAATAAAAATAATAATAATAATAATATATAATAATATTAATTAATTAATTTTTTTATATTTCAAAAAATACAATAAAAGTCTAAAAATAGTCAAAATAAAAAAAAAAATAAAAAAAAAATAAATAAATTATATAATTAAGATAGTACAAAAAACTACTAACTTATTTATTTAAAAAGAAAAAATATTATTTATTTTTTAATTTTTGTATTGTAATAATTATTATTATTATTTTTTTAATTATTATTATTTAAAAAGAAAAAAAAAATAGGAATAAAATAAAATAATATCCTAAAATTAACTTCATTTAACTATTTTTATAAATTAAAAAAAAAAAAATATTCAAAATAATATATGATTAAATATAAATATAAATATTTAATATCGATGAACAAGTTAAAATTTAGGGAGGATCAAAAATCACGTGTCTACAAAGGATGGTGCATTTCACTTTGTAGTTTGCAAAAGGATCATTTTTTCCCTTTACGAAAAGAAAGATTAAAAATTAGAGCTAAGAATAAAAATATTTAGATTTTAAGCTTTTAACTTCTTAAAATTTGGTAACAAGCATGAATTTTATATTTGTTAGTAATAATTTGAATACTTATTTAAAAAATTTAATTTTATTAGGAGAGTTTTATAGGCTTATGCCCCAAAATAAAAACTCGCGCAACACATAAGCGCAAGCCTCGTCATTTTGGGCTTACGCCTCATGAGTCTTTACTAAGTCCCGCCTCAAAAACGTCTTTTAAAACATTGATCCAAATGACAAATTCACATTACGACATTTGAACCTTTTTATCATTTTTTTTATTTTTACCTTTATTGTAATCTTAGCAAGGATATAGCCCCTGCAGTGCACGATTCAAATTAGTCGGGGCTCCAATGCGTACCAGACACCGAGTGAAAAAACAAAAAATGAAAATGAAAAAAGTTAGGTGCTCCAGAAAAACTTTGGTTCCCGCCCGGTGTGTGGTACTCGGCATTGGACCCGACTAAATCCATAACTGCACTGAAAAGCTGCACATTAGGTATAAACTGCTCCATAATAAAGGCTACTCCATATCTAATAGAACTTGAACACAAGACCTCTAGTTAAGACTGACAAAAATATTTACCATTACATCACAACCCTTTTGGCTAGCTGCAAAGCAAACAATTTATATGTATAAATGAACTATAACTACACCTTCAAAAATGTATCTAGTCCTAGGAACCATAAAGTCAAGAAAGTTGAAACAGTTGTGATTTGTGACAAAAACAGGAGACCTGAAAGTAACACCTAAGGGAATTTAGACTGAAAGTTGGACCAATTTTTTCTTAAGTTATCCATCTGCATCTTTGTTGTTTCCAAATCAGTGCTAGTGCTTTCTGTCTTGCCAACTTTTTCTTGAACTAACAACATGAGTTTTTGAGCTTCTTGAGACGCTTCCTGTCGCTCATCGTTGATTTCTTTCTGCCTGGTCCTTATAGTTTGAAGGATTGCTTCCAACTCTCTAGCTTGTTGCTCCCTTTTACAATACTCCGACTTCAAAATTTCTTCTAATATAGTCCAGTCATTCAGTTTCTTCCTGTCCTCTTCGAAGTTGGTCAAGAATTCCTGGTATTTTGATTCATCTTGTGCCAAGTCCCTCCATTTCTTAACCATGACGGGGAATTCATACTTGAGTTTTACCAATTGCTTGGCTTGTTCGTCGCTGAAAAGGGATGAGGGGTTTTCACTTAGAGCAGCAATTGCACCACACAATTCTTTTTCGTTTGTCTGGTCATGAGCCAATGCCTCCAAAGGTAATCTGATTGAGCAGTCAAATACTAACTTTGCAAGTGTTTGGGTTGAAATACTGTTGCTCTGGGGGCCTGTTTGTTGGCTGGAATTCTTCTCTGGTAAAGACTTCAAGAATGACTGAATCTTTTGGAAAGTTGATTCGACATCTTCTATTTTGATGGACGGCTTCAACTCTTGACTAGGAACTGGTGTGCTTTCTTGAGCCTGACAATATAAAGCGTACTTTTACATAAATTCATACGGCAGCAACAACGAAAAGCTAAACCAGAAAAGATATGAGTTATCGAGTTAACCTTGTTTGCTGAAAGAACTGGAAGGAGAGAATGCAGATTAACTTCCGCTCTTGGTTTCTCATCCTCGCTTGAGGCAACATGTTCTTCTCTTTCGGCAATCTCCACAGCAGAGGAAGATCTTGGCATAATTGGTCTTGACATAGCCTAGTAAAGAGGAATTGGAAAAAAAAACAAATAATGAAGTTTGACTTAGAAAAGCAAGCTGTTTGGACTGTGAAGATATCAGTAATCAATTGAGTAAACCTTGTTTGCTGAAGATAAATGATTAAGAACTGGAAGCGGAGAAGGTGGATTAACATTTTCTTCTCTTTTGACAGCCTTGCAGTTGGATAGCTCTTCTGAAACGGAGGGGGATTTTGGCACACTTGGTCCTGGCATAGCCTACAAAATGGAAATAAAGAAAAAAAAGCCAAATAATGAAGTTTGACTTAGAAGTTAAGGCTGTTGAGACTATGGAGATATCTGTAATAAATTGAGTAAACCTTGTGCGCTGAAGACAGATTATCAAGAACTGGAAGTGGTGAATGTACATTAACTTGAGTTCTTGGTTTCTCATTCTTGCTTGGAGCAACATATTCCTCTCCTTTTCCAGTCTTGTTACTGGATAGATCTTCTGAAACGGAGGAGGAAGATTTTGGCATAATTGGTCCTGAAATATCCTACAAAAGAAGAAATATATATATAAAAAATCCAAATAGTGTAGTTTGACTTAGAAATGAAAGCTTTTGGGACTGCAGATATCAGTAATCAATTAAATAAACCTCGTTTGCTGAAGACAGATGATCAAGAACTGGAAGCGGAGAATGTAGATTAACTTCAGCCGTTCTTTGGTTCTCATTCTCGCTTGGAGCAACATATTCTTCTCCTTTTCCAGACTTGTTACTGGATAGATCTTCTGAAACGGAGGAGGAAGATTTTGGCATACTTGGTCCTGGCATAGACTAGAAAGGAGGAAATTACAAAAAAACAAGTCACATAATGAAGATTGACATAGAAATGGAAGTTGCATGGAATGTGGCTTACTTTTATACTTTTGCCGACTGAACTTGATGAGCATAATCCTGTAGCGAGGTCTGCTTTAGAGTTCCTACTTTAATCCATGTACGGAAAAGAATAAGAGAAAGAAATGTGAAGTGTACATAAACAAGGGTACTTAGCATTCTGAAGAGCACTAGAAGCAATGGCATCACCACTGGGATTTCCTTGGTGCAACAAATAATAATCTCTCGGTTCCATTTTATTTGGCGTTGCTTGATCGTTCACATAGTTTAAGAAAGAAAGAAATAAAGACTTTTGAAACTCATCGGGTCATAATTTTCGGGACAGCCTAAAGGAAAGCTTGTTACATAATTTGTGACGAGGGAGTAGGCGTTTATCTATTGAAATTCATCTAGGTGAGCTCCCAACTGTTTTTTCCCTCAAATGCATTACACTGCAACAATGCAACAGTATATTTTAACATTGTCTTTGAATGGTTATGTCATATGTGTTTCAACATAAGATAGAAGCATATCTAGAATGAAAACACCATATGATAAAAGTTCCAGGTCTTAATAAGTACAAATGAAATTATGCTTTAAGCAAATCCAGAATAAGGCCTAAATGCAGAAGGATTATGCAAGGCACAGAAAGTTAGAAGCAAAGAGGTATCCAGATATATGTTCATTTTTACGAGTTAATGATCAATAACACACCTAAACTATCGCTTTTTCACAAGTTTCACACCTCAATTATCGATAGTTCCCTTTACCTACCTAAACTATCACTCCCTTGGTATGAAAACATACCTTGATGCTAAGTTGGCCAAATATTTGCTTCCAATCAGTAACAGGTGCATGTAAGCCAACTCGGCATCAAGGTGTGTTTTAAAACAAAGGGAGTTTTAGGTATGAAACTCACAAAAAGATGATAGTTTAGGTATGAAATCACAAGAAGGTGATAATTTAGGTGTGCTTTTAACCATTAGCTCTTTTTTCAATGAAATATATAATTTTGTGAAAACAACGAACAACAATCTTACAATAGTGTCTTCTCCAATTGATCCACTGCTTGGCTCATAGCATGAACAATTATTTTCTTTACCTGAAGAGTCACGGCCAGATTTTAGTATTATTTACACACGCAAACACTGTTTTCAGAAAGAAACTAACATTACAGATGAAACCGAATTAAATCAAAGCGGATACCATTTTAACATCAACGTAGATAGTGTAAAAGCTTGTAACATGTAATGAGACAGGACCAAGGACTCATATGCAAAAGGCTGCATAGACGGTGGAACTGTTTAAACACTTTGATGAGACATTACCAAAATAGGCATGCTAAGCTACATGGTAAGAAGATAAAAGGAAGAATGCTGTGAAGATGGTTACATAGCTTTTCCATGCCGAAACATAAATAAAATAATAATGATAAATAAAGCAATGAATGAAAACAAGGTCCGGGAAAAAGTGACCAACGATGAAACAAGACAATTATACTTCCAGCGGAAATAAAGGAGAAAAAAGAAGAAGATATAAGGATCCAAATACCCCCAACTTGTCTGCCCTAGCATCATGATTTCTGGGAAGCTTGCGAAGTTCCTCAGTCAAACGGATGCACTCATTCACATTTTCAGGAGAAACAAAATCTACAGTGACGTTGATACAGGACTGTAAAAGATGAACACACCAAAAGTCAATGAGCTGAGCTCATACAAGTACTAGAATTATGGTTCACTAAGCTAAGATCCTACTATTGTAAATCATATCAGCATTCATTCACATTTCCAGAAAATGAAGTGTACCTGCCTACAATTAGTCCTAAATATCTAGAAAAAAATGGTAAATGGGGTAATAATAACAAGAAGCCTAAATGGTAAATATATGAACAAAGAAATTGGAAAAAAAATACGATAAAGTTGAAATATCAGCTATTTAGTGTCATCTCTTCAAAAGGGGCCCACTGGCAAGGAAAAGTATGACTCAGAACCTTGATGATGAGACTGAAGTGCATATTAAGCAAGGTGAAGCGTTCAACACATTCAGAGCTTTAGGACTACGCACGCATTTGACAACATTGGATAGGATGACATGGGATAGAGAGATGAACTATCTGTATACCTTCAAATTTCTGACTTGATGAGGGCATCCAGCAGGAATGAAAACAGCTTCACCTAATTTTTGAACAAAAGTCCATGGTTCAATGCCTGCAAAAGGAAATGAAAGCGTAGTGAACACAAGACAGAGTCTCAGAAACTGTTTTTCACATGAGAATGCAAGGAAATGGCAACGAGTAAGAGAATAAGATGACCATATTCTTCCTTTAGCCTCCTTTTATGCTCAGTGCTCAAGTAAAAAGTTTCATAAAAAATGGGATGAACAACCTGCGATGGAAAAAGAATAATAAAGTTTAATCAATGTATTTTGGATTAATCAATGAGGGTTGTAAGAAATATACTGGAGTTTAACGCAGTATAAAATTTCTATTGTAACTTTGGCTAGCTAAGATATGTAGATTTCCGAACCATAACTAACATCAATCAACACAGCTGAAGTACATACTACAACGTACATTACATTTCTCTCTAAGCATCGAAGTGATTATTATGAGAATTGCCAATATCTAACATCACACAGGCAATCAGTCAATAAATATCAAACACTCAGTTAATGGTTCACTAGTTGAACCGTGGTCACTAATTAGCATTTTCATGTAATAAGAAAGCTAAACGAAAAGGTCTCAAAAATCTTTACTTGGGAGTAAAGTTAATCTTTAGTGATGAGTATAGGATCGAAATTTAAATTTTAACGCCCTTTTTAAGTAAAAGATGATTAGCAACACCGAATGACAACGGTCGTGGAGGAAAGACATGAATAAAGATAAAATTACTTTAGAAATTGCAAAATGGAGAAATGAAAGATGCCTGCTAATCTTTACCAGCGGCAACGGTGAGCCATATATGTGCCTAAATTCCCTGAAGTGCTTCCTGAGATATTCCTCCAATTTAGGAACATCTTGCCTCCTAAAGATGTCCCATAGAGCACCACCATCAGCCTCTTCAAATCCTTCAGACCTATCCTGCACAATAGGAGATATACTATCTTCTCTGTATCGGTATTCTTCTCCCTCTTTGTTTGTTTCACAATCAAGTTTTACACTTTTTTGACTATACTTCTTATTCTCAGCTTTCCTACTATTCTCAGCTTTCAAATCATCACAATTCTGCTTCTTTTGAGAAAAGTTCGGCCCTTTCGAAACAGATTTTCCATTTACTATGTCATCCTTAATGCCCTCATGCATCTTGTGAGCATCAGCTACAAATTCCCTCTGATCCTGAGCTTTGTGAATCTGTTTCAAGTTCTCTATGGCCGAGAGTTGTTCAACTGTTGGGACCACATCTTGAGTGTGCATCAACACATTGACCTAAAACAAACATAATTTAAAAGAACAATAAGACCTTGAGCAGGAACTTCTATATGGCTTTTTTGCAAGTTCTTCAATTTTAGAGAGCATGTTAATATTTCTGAGTATCTAGATCTCTACAGTACAAGCATCTTGTTACACTACATTTATGGAGCCAAACATACCGTATCAGTCACAGAATAGTGCAGTTTGGTGACTGAGTCTCCACGTCCAAGCTCCATAGGAAAACCATAAGCAATGTAGGCCTTGGGCCCCAAATCTGGCTTCCAACAGCCATCAGGAAGTCTTAGAGCAAGATTGAGATAACCATACTGAGGATGTGTATATTCCATAAAAGGTAAACAACTAGAAAATTCGGCACCATGACGCGGCAGCCGCTCATCAAATAGACCTGATGGCGGCCAGTCATTCAATTTTAAGAGTTTAGGCCACTCATGACTGTCCGAGCGACCCTCCATGTATCCTTTAAAAAACTGGTGTATGTTCATTTCCAACTGCATGGTATCCAGGATAAAGTAAGATATACTGTACCAGAACCTACACCTCAATTAAAGAGCATGTTGACTTGTTTCTTTTAAACCATAAATTCATTCAAAATGTATATTGAGGTTTAAATTCAGTCGCATCTTGGGATTAAAATATCCTCAATCCAGTTTCTAGTAATTCGTTGATTTGGGAACTTCACTCTCACCTGATGTAATGAACAAATCATAGAGCTGCCAAATGTAACAATGAGATCAAGTTCTGAACTAGACTAAATAACAAAAAAGAGACCGTACATAACACAGCTCAATAGATCCCAATCATGTCTTCTAATCGCATCAAGTTGAAAATTTTAAGCTATATTAGGGACAAGATTGTGTTTTATGAAGACACTGAACTACATAGCTAATACCAGAATGGAGTATTAGTAGTCTTGCCTAGTCATGCAGCATTTATGGAGACCATATTCAAGCATGGCATAAGATGTAACAACATTAGATTGTGTTTCACAGTTCAAGAAGAGATGATGACTGGACAAACCTTGCACCAATTCAAGCAATTTAAAACATCAGTGGTCCTCTCGGTTTGTCGACAAGCACGCCACATCACCATCGGCTCCCAGCTCAATCCCAATGCAATATCATGAACGTTAGTTACAACAACTGGTTCGCCCTTAGATAAGTAGAGCCGAAAATGCCTCAAATTTGCGCGCCGAGTATCCACGGCTGCTGGACAGAATACATAGTTATCATCAGAATTTTCCCGATCAGCTGCCTTACGTAGCTTGCCACCAGAAACACAGTTATCACCCTTAGACTTTGAACAGGAGTAGTGCAGTTCTGAATCATAATGCATTTCCTTCAGCTTGCATTTTTGTGCTATTTCTTTTGCTTTCAGTAACAGCTGTGATATCCAATTCTCAGAAAATATACATCTCAAATGTAAGGTTCCTTTACCACAGCCTCCCATATCTTTGGGAGGGCAATGAATGGCACCACTTTCCATGGACTTCCATTTAGATGTCATTGCCACCTTGGCTTCAGTGGTTTCATTCTTCAATGAAATTATGCTACAACTTTTACCATGCAAATAATCTGGTCCATTGTTAATATATTGCATCCTCACTTCAGATGCATATGCTTGCAGGTTGCCATTCCTTAATTCTTTGCAACATGTAAGGCAAAGTTCATACGAACATGTTGAACAACTCCGGTGTAAATCAACAATAAAAGCACTGCAATAGTCGCTGCAAATAACGGGTGACATTCAATAATCAGTGAACTTATCAGATAATTGCAGTCTAAGGTAAATGTGAATGCTCACCAAGAAATGCGATCATCCTTCTCATAGTTTGCTTTCTGTATATTAATTTCTGAATCTGGCAATGCTGCCCAAAGAAAGAAAAATGGTACTAAATGACACAATCTTTTTCTTGAAGAATTACAGCCGCAAAACTCAACATTGTTCATTAAATAACCAGTCTTTCTATTTAGAAAAGTGAACGTGAAACACAAATCAACTTAGAGATTTTTGGCTTCATTGAATGCCAGCATTTGCAGAATCAGTCACTCGCATTAATAATCTGTGTTACCAACGGTATATGACAACCTATTAAATGACACAGCCTCTCTATAAATTAAATAGAGAGATTTAATACCATGAATCTGACACTCAATCTGCCTTTCAATCATTTGCTCGGTATTAAATTGTTCCAGAGCAGGCAAAAGTGCTCGTACAATGTGCTTAGAGTACTCGAGTTTTTCTTCATCACTGAACTTCACTTCTACATTCAACAAATGCTGCATTGCAAACAAGAGAACCACTCAATTTTAATTAATAAATGTTTTAAGAGCATTAGACATAGAGAAAAATTGAAAGAATCCTACTTTCACTGATCCATCTAACCGCAAACATGCTATGCAGTTGCAAACGTTACGACATACAGGGCAAGCTTTTAAAAAGTCCTCCTCTGGCATCCCAGGATACCTACGTAGAAGGACAAACAAAAAACATAAATGATGAGCACCGGGAACTATCATTTACGGATAAACAGATAGAGTCTACAGAAAAGTGAGGTGAACAGGTTTACTGGTATAATGTATATAGGCTATTCTTCTTAAATACAAATTATGTATGATTATACATGTAACATCTTGGAAAGAGGGATGACTACAACTTTATTTTGGAACGTATCTAAGCTTAAAATGGCTGAGCACAGGAAACTCATTAACAGAAATATTCAAAATAAGTAGCAATACATCAGAAATATGACTAGGCCTTTGATGGAAATTGATCATACAGAAATGCTAATTCATCAAAGCCATATTTACCATCGGCGAGTTCAACTCTAGGAACTTGTTCAATGGGATATATATGATATATCATCGAAGAGTTCTTGGAAACACTATCATATCATACGATTGTCAAAGATCCAAGACTTCAAGCATCAAACTCAACGACCCAAAAAACAAAAAATCACTGCCTACCAAAACACAATAAAATACTACCACGGACAAAAAGCACAAGTACTTGGCAAAAATAAGGATGTAAATGAGGCACGGTGGTGCGGAGGACGGGGAAGGTAACACCTTAACTTGCTATAATTTGAGCCCGCCCCCGGCCCTATTTAGCTTTTTTCCACAATTTTGCTCTATTGAGTGCTCTCCTGAGCCATCCTCCTAAACCCCTTCCTCTCTACCTTGCCTCGCCCGTTGCCATTTATGCAAAAGATAATATAGGGCAGCCCGGTGCACTAAAGCTACCGCTATGTGCAGTCGTGAAAGGGTCAAACCATAAGGATCTATGGTGACAGAATTTCATCAGAAACTATCACAAAACGATACTCAAGTATTACATGCCCTCCAATAAGTAGAATTAATATGCCTACATCATCAAAAGTTTCTATCTTTGGCTAAAAACATCTCAGTCAAGTCCCCTTGAGGAATATAAAGTGTCAAATAGAGAAAAAACTAAGGGTACAAATGCACTTCTTAATTATGCCGCACGCGTATAGGATCCTCCAAAAATTCACTACTTTTGGAGTATCCAACACGAACAGGTCAACATCTATTAAGAGTCCAAGCAACCTAACTTCTATTTAATATAAAGAGCCTTCAAAACTGACTCTTACTTACCAACTAGTGATGCAAGAAGTGCAATATCTTTTAACTTTACATCTTGAACAACAAACTACTCTTTGTTTGTCACACCTCTGACACTGATGACACATTTTGGACTCTTTTTTCTTTGTTTGATCAGCTCTACAAAACTCCTCTGTTCTCTTCCTCTTTGAATAAACACAAATACCTTCATCACCACTATCGCCAACGTAATCAACATCATCATCTTCTTCTTCACTACTACTACTACTACTAATATCTATGATCACAATATCTGATTTCATTCTCTTGATTTGCATCGTACTTTTTTTTCTCTTCTACAAGAAAATTCTTAGGTACTCTTGCTTCTACTGCTGCTATTCTGTTTTTACACAGATCCCAATACAGTGCAAGTGTCTTTTTGTTTGTGGCGGGATTCTCTTTTTCAATTACTTAACTAATAAGGTATCTTATTAAGCACACTTGTGTGACAGTGTTGAGTCAAATAATTTTGTTTCAATATTTTAATTTATCGTTGAGTTTAAAAAATTAAAAGAAAAAGACTTTTTAATTTTATGATAGTACTTTCTTGTTTATCGGAAACAGCCTCCCTCTCCTTCTTTGGAGGTAGCAGTCTAGACTGCGTACGTTTTATCCTCCCAAACCCCCCACTTTATAGAAATACACTGAATTTGTTGTTGTTGTTGTTTACTTTCTTATTTATCTTTTACTTGTTCATTATAGTAAAAATATATGTACAATAATATTTATTCAGTTTAAAAATTAATGGATAATTTAGCAATTCATATTTATGTTATCCTTATTATTTCCTTGATTTTATTTTATTTGACCCTCATACTAAAAGTAGACATTTTAATTTACTTGTTCATTTTTACAAATCAAGAGTGTTTTATTACTTCTTTCTCATATTACTATTTATATTAAATACTAACTAAATAAAGTAGTAATGGTCAAATTTACTTGTCGATTTTCACAAATCAAGAGTATTTTATTGGAAGTACTTCTTGTGGGTGATGTAATTTTATTAAATTTAAATCCGTACAAAATTCGGATTGTATTAAATTCAAAATATATTAGTCCTAAATAAATATCGTGGATTAATATAATTAGATTAATTATTTAAGTCCAAACATATATGAGTTTAATTAAAGTCCAATTTTTATTGGTCTAGCCCATTAATTTGGGCTATAAATAATGAGCCCACTTTGCTAAGCCCAAGTATATTGTCATATTCTAGAGGCCCAAATAAGCGTCACGTCAAATGACGTGGCATGCCAAGTCAAGTGAAGGAGCCAATAGGATCGTGCCACGTGTCAAACTGATGCAGCAGACCCATGAAATAAAAACCCATAAAAGGCGCCACATCACTTAAATCTGATTGGTCAAAGAAAGTTCATATTCATCATGACTTTTCCTTTCCTACAACTATAAATAGGGGTCTCATAATTCAGAAAAAAAAAACTCAAAATTCTAACAAGTAGCAAGAGAAAGCTCGTGGATCAAACGCCATAATTTCTCTAAAAAGCTCAGACATTCAAATCAAGTTCATCAAGATTCAAGATCTATACCACAATATTCAAGAACAAGCTCAAAAGCCCTTGAATTCAAGCACAAGTCAAGATCAAGTCTCTTAAGTCCATCAAGTTCAAATTCAAGATTAAGCTTCAAGCCCTTGAATTTATATTTGAAAAGGCGAATCAGAGGATTCATAGAGATTGTAACACTTACATTGAAATCAATAAAATTGATTGTTGTAATATATATTTTCTTGTCTCAAATTATTTATTTTTCGATCTCGAGAATTTTATTCTCCAACAAATTCTGGCACGCCCAGTGGGACAATCTCTACCTCTCATCTCAACTTTTCATACTTCAGAGTTTAACAACAACAAAATGACTTCCAAGAAGGTCAACTCTCAATCAACTGTTTCCAAGGCTGCTGACTCAAAGTTCTCTACTGGAGCAGAAAGCATCCTTGGTGTTACTTTCGGAACCTTAGGAGCTGTCACAAGGAGCAAGGTAGGCTTGCTAGGACAACAAACACATCCAGTGTCGTCCGCGCCAACTCCAATTTTTGGATCTTCAACCTCGAAAAGAATGAAGTCCAATGCAAGTGCTTTAGAAGGAGGAAGCAGTGTGGCCGAATCGCTGAAAAAGATTCTAGCTCTACTTGAGCATTCCGGTTCCAAATACTCTAGAGCCAAGAGCGATGGTCGTTTAACAAATGCGTCATCTCTACTTACACCACATAAGCTAAGTACTTCAAAGATCAACTTATGTGATAATTCGTGTTACTCTCCAACATCTTCGGTGATCATGCAAACAATGGTAACTGATATCTCGTCTGTGGAGAAGCAGCTTGCGAATCTGACAAAGGCAATTGAAGGCCTGACTAACTATGTTCGGAATCAAGAGGCTAGGATTGATAAGATAGTGGATGGGGTGGAAGACTTAATAGATGGAGAATCTAGCCATGCACCGGGAAAAGCTCCAGAGGTTCATGAGATAGAAAATCCTGTGAAACAAACACCATCGACTAAAGAGGTGCAAGTTTCTGTTGAGGGAATGATCCCGATTGGAAAATTGAGCGAATTTATTGAAGGGACCCTCTAAGACAAGTATGATGTTGTCACCAAGTCTTCCCTTGCATATGCCAAGCCTTACACTGAAAGAATAGATAGCCTCAAAATGTCTGTTGGCTATTAACCCCCCAAATTTCAAAAATTTGAGGGCAAAGGTAACCCAAAACAACATGTCGCACACTTTGTCGAGACATGTAATAATGCTGGAACTTACGATGACTATCTTGTCAAACAGTTTGTTCGTTCCCTAAAGGGAAACACCTTTGATTGGTATACTGATCTCGAGCCTAACTCCATCGATAATTGGGAGCAACTGGAACATGAGTTCCTGAATCGCTTTTATAGCACAAGGCGTACAGTGAGAATGGTAGAGCTCACAAATACTCGACAAAGAAAAGATGAACCGGTCATTGACTTCATCAATCGATGGAGAAATGCTAGCCTAAACTGTAAGGATAGACTCAGCGAAGCTTCTGCGATAAAGATGTGCATCCAAGGAATGCACTGGGGGCTTTTCTACATCTTACAAGGCATTAAGCCAAAATCCTTTGAAGAGTTATCTACTCGTGCTCACGACATGGAGTTGAGCATGTCTTCTACTGGAAAGGAAGGAGCACATATCCATGACCCTCGAAGGGGAAAGGATAAGCAAGAACCCATGAGATGGGGTAAGTTTGTCCCCAAAAATGATAACAAAGAATCCATGAATGTTGATGTGTCTCCTGTGAAAGTCACCACAAAGGGGAGCAAGAAGCAAAGTGTAAAAACGACTTCTGGAGCACGTCCAAATCAGAAAACGTTAAAGGAGATGCAAAAAAAGGAATATCCCTTCCTTGATTCTGATATTGCTGAGATTTTCGATGAACTCCTTCAGCATAAGCTCATCGAAATCCCAGAGATGAAGTGTCCCAACAAAGCCAGAAGGACCAATGACCCTAATTATTGCAAATATCATAGGCTCATAAGTCACCCTCTGGAGAAATGTTTTGTCTTTAAAGATAAAGTTATGCAACTGGCAAAAGAGAAGAAAATCTTCTTCGACGATGAGACAACCAGTTCTCATCAAATTTCAATCATTTTTGGCTCGCTCAACCCAGTTAAAATTTGTGTCAAAGAGCATAATGAGGAGATATTAGAGCCTGACAGGTCTTCGGTTGATGAAGACGATGATGAAGGTTGGACTCTAGTGACTAGACGCAAATGCAAGAAGATGAATCTGCGAAAGGAGACATACGAGCAGCCAACAGAAAAGAAAGTGGTGAAGAAACTAAGGAAACAGAAGTTGGTTGCACTTCCAAAAAGGACAAGGGTGACGAAGCTTCACCGTCAGAAACCTCGGTATCCGGTAACTTTAGAGGAATTCTTACCGAGTTGGTTCCTCAATAAGACTGCCCAAGTCAACCTTGAATCATCTTTTTTTAATACAGCCAAAGAGGGGGCAAAGGGTGAGAATCTACCCATGGAAGTTCCTTCATCTTACGAAAGGTTGGTTGAAACTCTTGGCGAAGAGGCACATGTGTGAGATACAAAAATCACATTCAAAAATAATGATATTCTGCTTGGTGAGACCCTACATAACCGTCCCTTATACATAGTGGGTCAAATTTTAGGAAAGAAGATTAATAGAATCTTGATAGATGAAGGATCTGAAGTCAATATCCTGCCTATCCGTACGATGAAGGAGCTTGGCATCGCTACTAGCGAACTGGACGAAAGTCGTATAATGATCCAAGGCTTCAACCAAGGGGGCCAAAGGGCCATAAGATGTATCAAGTTGGGGATTAGTATGGATAATTTTCAATCAAACCCATTGATGCATGTGATCGATGCCAAAACTTCATACAATGTATTGCTTGTAGGCCTTGGGTGTACGAAAACAAAATTATCTTGTCCTCTTACTATCAATGCTTGAAGTATCTAAAAAATGGAGTGGAAAGAACGATAGTCGCCGATGACAAGCTATTCACTGAAGCTGAGTCACATTTTGCCGATGCAAAATTCTACTTAAAGAATCATATTGTAGATGAGAAAAGGATTGAAGCTGTCACCAAGACCAAGTGTGACGATATTGCATCTAAGAAGGTCGCGGTGACTATCGAAAAATTCATCAACAGGAAGCCTTTGTTCACTTCGAATAAAGAAAGCGTCGCTCCTACGAAGAAGAAGGCAGCTCTTGTTCTTCGTTACGTGCCAAAGGTAAAGAAATAGGAAGATCACTCACCTGATGCCCAAGATAATGTGCTAAAGGGGCTAACTTTACCTGTCAGGAAGATTGACGCAATAAATCCATCCTCAAGGCCACTTGGGGAATCTGTGGCTCAAAATCTGCCACCAGATATGGCACTCCCTACGAAGCGTACAAAAGAGGGATTTGATCCAAATGCATACAAGCTATTTGTAAAGGATGGATACAATCCTAATGAGCCATCAAGGTTGGGCAAACTTCTATCGGAGGGTAACACCAGGCAAGCACGTGAAGGACTAGGATACACGCAACCACCTCCAATTCGCATCTCCATAAGAAGGGCAGTCAGTAATTACATCACCGTGAAAGAATAATCCACTTCCGCTAACAAAAGACCCTCCGTATTTGATCGACTTGGAGAATCAACTGCAAGAACTTCTGTATTCGAAAGGTTGGGTCCTATAAATAAAAAGAAAAACAACAAGCATCAAAGAAGTCGTCAAAGCACGATGCTGCACTCTTCATTTAAAATCCAGAAAGATTTCTAAAGTTTGATTTCTTCTAGAATGAAGTGACAGACGGAACTGGTAGTTTCATACAACGAGGTGTTAAAAGCAAAGGCGCATACTTTGGTTTATACTAAGCAACGCGAAGAAGATGAAGAGAGTGTTGGCTTCTCATATCATGTTACGACCCAGAACGAGAAAGATGTCTCATCTCAAATAAAGGTTGATGAAGAGATAGAAGATGTCTTCTGGTGTTATCATATATCCGTTAATGCCGATGATTCTCAAGAGGAGGAAGATGTTGTAGATGCTCCATCACAACTTGAAGAAGGAGTAAAGGCCACAATAGATCCCTTGAAATAAGTTAATCTTGGAACCGATGAAGAACCAAGACCAACTTACTTGAGTGCGTTTCTAGAAGTAAAGGAGGAAATCGCTTATATAGACATACTCAAAGAATATATGGATGTCTTCGCCCGGAGCTATTAGGAAATGTCTAGCTTAGATCCAAAAGTAGCGGTCCATCAGTTGGCGGTCAAGAATGGTGCTCGTCTTGTTAAGCAAGCCCAAAGGCGCTTTAGGCCAGAGTTGGTTCCATTAATTGAAAATGAAGTTAACAAACTCATTGAAACTAGCTTTATTCGCGAAGTCAAATATCCCATGTGGATTTTAAGTATTGTTCCAGTAAGAAAGAAGAATGGCCAAATTCGAGTTTATGTCGACTTTCGAGACCTCAACAACGCCTGCCCTAAGGATGACTTTCCAATTCCCATACCAGAGTTGATGATTGATGCCACCACTGGTTATGAGGCAATGTCCTTTATGGATGGTTCATCCGGCTATAATCAAATCTGCATGGCACCAAAAGATGAAGAACTCACTGCATTTCATACGCCCAAAGGTATTTATTGCTATAAGGTGATGCCTTTTGGTTTGAAGAACGCTGGCGCCACTTATCAAAGGGCTATGCAGAATATCTTTGATGGCCTTCTCCATAAAAATATTGAATGCTATGTAGATGATCTAGTGGTGAAGTCAAGAAAGAGATGTGACCACTTAAAAGACCTAAGAATGGTATTCGAGTTGCTTCGAAGATATCAACTTAGGATGAATCCTTTGAAGTGTGCCTTTGGAGTTACTTCGGGAAAATTTCTTGGCTTCATTGTGCGACATCAAGGAATTGAAATTGATCAAGCTGAGGTTGATGCAATTTTGAAAATTCCCGAGCCTCGAGATATTCATGAGTTAAAAAGCCTTCAAGGAAGGCTAGCATATTTAAGGAGGTTCATCTCAAACCTGGTCGGAAAATGTCAACCATTTAGTCGTCTCATGAAGAAGGACACTCCCTTAGAATGGGACCAAGCTTGTAGTAATGCCTTTGAGAGTATCAAATCATACTTAATGAAGCCACCAGTTCTTGCGGCACCCATACCTGGGAAACCATTGATACTCTATATCGCGGCACAAGAGAGGTCAGTTGGAGCACTACTGGCTCAAGAAAATAGTGAAGGCAAGGAAAACTCTCTTTACTATTTGAGCAGAATGATGACGCCGAATGAGCTAAAGTATTCTCCAATTGAAAAGTTATGTTTGGCATTAGCCTTTTCGATTTAAAAGATGGAGCACTACTTTCAGGCTCATGTTGTTTGGCTTATCTCGAGGGCAAATCCCATCAAGTTTGTAATGTCGAAACCAGTCCTTAGTGACCGACTTGCAAGATGGTACCTTTAATTTCAACAGTTTGAGACTGTGTATGTTCCCCAAAAGGCTATAAAGGGACAAACATTGGTTGACTTTTTGGCAGACCACCCGATACCTGATGATTGGAAACTGAGCGATGAACTTCCTAATGAAGATGCAATGGTCATTGAAGCTAGAACCCATGGAAGATGTACTTTGATGGTGCCGCACATCGAGATAGAGTTGGTGCCGTTGTGGTGTTCATCACTCCACAAGAAGAGGTCATCCCATACTTTTTTACCCTAATAAATCGTTGTTCTAATAATGTTGCTGAATATCAAGCTTTAATACTTGGACTTGATATGGCAGTTGACATGAAACAACTGCAATTACGAGTCTTTGGTGACTCCCAATTGGTGATCAAGCAGCTTTTGGGAAGCTATGAAGTCAGAAAGCCTGAGCTACGACCATATCATGATTATGCATAAAATTTGATGGGGTGACTTGGAGGAGTAACCCTCCAACATGTGCCAAGGAGAGAAAATAAGCAAGCTGATGCCTTAGCTGCTCTGGCCTCAACCCTGACTCTTCCAAATCAGACCCAAGTTATTGTCCGCTAAGAATGGGTAGTACCACCGTCAGATGAGGATGTGAAAAATAAAGTTGAATACCTCGTTGCCGTGTCTGAAGCTGTAAAGGAAGATTGGCAATAATCTATCATTGATTACTTATGTTATGGGATAATTCCAGAAAATCCAAGGAGAAAGACTGACATTCGTCGTCGTTCACCTCACTTTCTTTACTACAAAGACACATTGTACAGAATATCATTTGAAGAAGTACTCTTACGGTGTTTGGGAGAGGAAGAAGCAATTCAAGCTTTGCAAGAAGCGCACTCGGGAGTTTGTGGATCACATCAGTCTGGACCGAAGCTCCATTTTCATATTAAAAGGATGGGATATTATTGACCAACGATGGTGAAAGATTGCTTGGACTATGCTAGAAGATGCAAAGCTTGCCAATTTCATGCAAATTTCATACATCAACCTCCAGAGGTACTACATCAAACTGTAGCGTCTTGGCCATTCAATGCTTGGGGAATGGATGTTGTTGGTCCACTACCAAAGTCTTCTGGTGTACACTTATACATCTTGTCCGCGATAGATTACTTCTCAAAATGGGCCGAAGTTGTTGCTCTCAAGGAAGTAAAGAAAGAAAATGTTGCGAACTTCATCCGAGTGAATATCGGCTACCGCTTTAGAATCCCTCAATATATAATAGCTGACAATGGCAAACCATTTGATAACAAACTGATGAATAAGATTTGTGATCTCTTTGGCTTCAAGTTGCGCAAGTCTTCTATGTACCATGCTGCCGCCAAAGGTCTAGATGAAGCCTTCAATAAGACTTTATGCAACTTGTTGAAGAAAGTCATCTCCAAATCCAAACGAGACTGGCATGAGCGAATGGAAGAAGCTTTATGGGCGTATAGGACAACTTACCGTACACCGACACAAGCAACTCCATACTCACTTGCTTTTGGAGTTGAAGCAGTCCTGCCACTTGAGCGTCAAATACCTTTTTTGAGACTGGTTATTCAAGAAAGGCTCACCGATGAAGAAAATGCTAAGTTGCATCTTACGGAGTTAGAAGCTCTTGATGAGAAGAGGCTGGAGGCTCAACAAAATCTTGAATGCTATTAAGCCCGGCTATCTCGTTCTTTCAACAAAAGGGTTCGCTTGAAGCGCTTCCAAGTTGGAGATCAAGTCCTTGCAGTAAGAAGTCCAATTATCACTTCTCATAAGTTTGGGGGCAAATTCACCTCAAAGTGGGATGGACCATATGTCGTACAAGAGGCATATTCAAATGGTGCTTACAAGATTGTCGATGCAGATGGCGTGAGGGTTGACCCTATCAACGCCAAGTTCTTTAAGAAGTACTATCTTTGAAGGAAGATGACACTCCTTAAGGCACGAGTATAAACTGCATGGACACTTCTTAAGGCACGAGTATAAACTGCATGGACACTCCTTAAGGCACGAGTATAAACTGCATGTATACTCCTTAAGGCACGAGTATAAAGTGTATGTCTACTCCTGGCCTGCAAGAGTATAAACTGTGAATGGCTAAAAAAAAAAGAAAAAAAATTATTAAATAAATGTCCGCTAGGTTGAAAACCTCGAAAGAGGTGGCCTAGGCAAAACTTAGGACACAATAAAAAAAATATTAAAAAAAAAACACTCACCCAGAACTACGTTGTGACTTGATCCTCTTCATTGAGGTACGTAGGCGCTTGAAATTTCATTCTGAGTTCAGTTGCATGAGTGTAAAAAAAAAATATGTTTCTGCAGTATCTACCATATGGATACCAAGTATGAAAACATTCTAATTCAATTTTGGACTCACTCCACGTATTGGTAGCTCAATGGGGGCAAACTCTAATGAAATATGAGCTTCATTTACATAAGATGAAGTCTCTAAAATCCCCAAATTTGGAAGTTGAACCACTTAAAACGCCAAATTTGGGAGTGAAAGTTGACAAAATTTCCAAGTCTTCAAATCAAGGTCTCTCGTGGGTTTATCCTTAAAAGGATTTCAAAAGTTCCATGTCTTAAGGTGGACAAAATTTGTCCCTTTGCACCTTAAGTTGGCCTCTCGCGGGTTTATCCTTAAAAGGATCTCAAAAGTTCCATGCCTTAAGGTGGACAACATTTGTCCCTTTGCACCTTAAGCTGGCCTCTCGCGGATTTATCCTTAAAAGGATCTCAAAAGTTTCATGCCTTAAGGTGGATAATATTTGTCCCTTTGCACCTTAAGCTGGCCTCTCGCGGGTTTATCCTTAAAAGGATCTCAAAAGTTTCATGCCTTAAGGTGGATAAAATTGTTCCCTTTGCACCTTAAGCTGACCTCTTACGTGTTTATCCTTAAAATGATATAAAAAATTTACATGCCTTAATGTGGACAAGATTTGTCCCTTTGCACCTTAAGCTGGCCTCTTACGTGTTTATCCTTAAAAGGATATAAAATTTTCCATGCCTTACGGTGGACAAAATTTATCCCTTTGCACCTTAAGTTGGCCTCTAATGGGTTTATCCTTAAAAGGATATCAAAATTTTCATGCCTTAAGGTGGACAAAATTTGTCCCTTTGCACCTTAAGTTGGCCTCTAACGGGTTTATCCTTAAAGAATATCAAAATTTCTATGCCTTAAGGTGGACAAAATTTGTTCCTTTGCACCTTAAGCTGGCCTCCAACAGGTTTATCCTTAAAAGGATCTCAAAATTTCCATGTCTTAAGGTGGACAAAATTTGTCCCTTTGCACCTTAAGCTGGTCTCTCACAGATTTATCCTTAAAAGGATATCGCAATTTTCATGTCTTAAGGTGGACAAGATTTTTCCCTTTGCACCTTAAGCTGAACATTGAAAAGGGCCCATACTTAAAGAAAATCACTGCACCATCTTCAAGTAAAATTGGTCGGACTTAAGGTGACGGAGGCGAAGTTAAACTCTCGCACCTTAAGCCGATTTTCACCATCTTCAAGTAAAATTGGTCGGACTTAAGGTGACGGAGGCGAAGTTAAACTCTCGCACCTTAAGCCGATGTTCACCGTCTTCAAGTAAAATTGATCGGACTTAAGGTGAAGGAGACGAAGTTAAACTCTCGCACCCTAAGCCGATTGTTGCATATTGCTATCTGTTTCAATTCTCAAAAAAAAAAAAAAAGCAAAAACACAAATAGAAAGGACGTTACCTATCAAAGCGTTGTGATCTTAAAAGTTGTATATCACTAACTTGGATTGAGACAAGATGCCTTGATGAGAATAAAGCCCTCAAAATTTGGTTTGAGGAAATAAAAACGCCCTTTGGTGGTGATGGTCCCACATAAAGAAATAAATTATTTGGTGAGGCAATGGAAATTTGGAATCCTCTGTCAAGATGGACTTCAAAAAATCATCTAGAACAATAAAAAAAGGTGTTAAAATACAAAATTTTGATATGTTATACATGCATTTTTTCGGCATCTATAGGATCAAGCGGATCATAATTTCAATACTCGCACATTGAGATATAATTTTTCTTGGTGATGTCGCGTAAATCTGAAATTGTTGATGCATCAAAACTCAATGTTGATTTCGGGATAACACCTGAAAATATATCAATTGTATTAAATTATGAATTTTGGATATGTTATAGATATTTGTGTCTAGTTTCACAAGAATCAAGCGGCTTGTGATTTCATCCTTCCTACTTCAAGATATGAAAGTTTTAGTAAAGATGCGCAGATCTAAAATTTTCAGCATGATAAAATTCAGGGCTAACTTCAAAAAATTATCTAGAATTATATTGAAGGAATTTGAAGCTGAATTTTGGATATGTTATATATCTCGAAGTCTAGTTTCTATAATATCAAACGGTTCATGATTCTGATATTCTTACAATTAGATATGAATCTTCTACCACTAACATGCTGTGCTGAAAAAAAAGTGACGAAAATAAGAGAAAAGTGGGAGGAAAAGAAATTACCTCAATATTGTTGATGGCTTGAAAACTCCAAAATTGATATTGAAAAAGTGGGGAAACTACCTCCTTTTATAGAGTTGTAGGGTGGATGTTTCCTTCTCCAATATAAATTCAGATTGGAATAATTTTCATCTCCAAATTCAAATTGGAGATTGTTTCCTTCTCCAATATAAATTCAGATTGAAATAATTTTCATCTCCAAATTCAACTTGGAGATTGTTTTCTTTTCCCATACAAATTCAAATTTGGGGTTATTTCCTTCTCCCATACAAATTCAAATTGGAGGTTGATTTCCTTCTTCCATACAAATTCAAATCGGAGGTTGTTTTCTTCTCCTATACAAAGTTAAATTGGAGGTTGTTTCCTTCTCCCATACAAAGTCAAATTGGAGGTTATTTATTTCTCCAATCTAAGTTCAAATCGGAAGATTTTTATTCCTGATTAAGTAAGGCGATGAAAAAGTCTTTCAAAATTTGTTTGAAATTGAATAACATGCCTCACCAATGGGTCTTAAGTGTAGAGATTCATGGAAAAAATGAGAGTTTTGAGAGGCAATATCAATATGGTTTGGCTTTAAATTTTTTAATGTGGTATTCATAGGTATGAGGATCGTTGAAACACGAAGGAAACATGCTTAAATAATCATACTTCAAAGCTAGTCTCCAAAATATTAAATGTCTCGACAAATCTTGAAGTAGGGGGCATTTGTGGGTGATGCAATTTTATTAAATTTAAATCCGTACAAAATTCGGATTATATTAAATTCCAAATATATTAGTCCTAAATAAATGTTGTGGATTAATATAATTAGATTAATTATTTAAGTCCAAACATATATGAGTTTAATTAAAGTCCAATTTTTATTGGGCTAGCCCATTAATTTGGGCTATAAATAATGAGTCCACTTTGCTAAGCCCAAGAATATTGTCATATTCTAGAGACCCAAATAAGCGTCACGTGTCAAATGACGTGGCATGCCAAGTCAAGTGAAGGAGCCAATAGAACCGTGCCACGTGTCAAACTGATGCAGCAGACCCATGAAATAAAAGCCCATAAAAGGCGCCACATCACTTAAATCTGATTGGTCAAAGAAAGTTCATATTCATCATGACTCTTCCTTTCCTACAACTATAAATAGGGGTCTCATAATTCAGAAAAAAAAACCCAAAATTCTAACAAGTAGCAAGAGAAAGCTCGTGGATCAAAGGCCATAATTTCTCTAAAAAGCTCAGACATTCAAATCAAGTTCATCAAGATTCAAGATCTAGACCGCAATATTCAAGAACAAGCTCAAAAACCCTTGAATTCAAGCACAAGTCAAGATCAAGTCTCTTAAGTCCATCAAATCAAGTCTCTTAAGTCCATCAAATCAAGTTCAAATTCAAGATTAAGCTTCAAGCCCTTGAATTTATATTTGAAAAGGCAAATCAGAGGATTCATAGAGATTGTAACACTCGCATTGAAATCAATAAAATTGATTGCTTCAATATATATTTTCTTGTCTCAAATTATTTATTTTTCGATCTCGAGAATTTTATTGTCCAACACTTCTTTCTCATATTACCCTTAGTATTTACTTAAATAACTATTAAGATTAATTTTGTAAAATATACATGTAATTAAAGTTTTCTTAATGGATGTAAGTCAAAATAGAGACAAGTATAATGAAAAGGAGAGTATTAACTATTATTCATTAATCAATGCATTTTCTAAAGCATTAAGTCATTTGTTACTCTTTCCGTTCAATAATATTTGTTCACTACTGATTTGACACACATGTTAAAAGCAATAAATATTAGGAATAATTTTATTATATCACCCTTTGAATATAATAAATTTCATGTCTTGAAAAAATGCAGTGAGTGATAAATAATACTTCCTCCGTCTCAAATTGAGATGACACGTTGATTAAGAAAAATAATTAATAACATGACTAGTTTACTATAGTGCCCCTATTAAATGATGTTTACATTTTAATTTGAAGAAAAAGTAATTAATGCAAAGGGTAAAACATGAAAAAAAAAATTGTCTCTTCTTGATTAATGAAAAAAGACAAGTAAAATGAGAAATCAAATTAGAAAATTTGAGACGGAGGGAATATTTAATAGCAAAAAAAAAAATGGGTAGAAAAGAATAAATTATCCATTGATTTTTTAAAATAGACAAGTATTGTTCGACATTTATTTTTAATATAGTGGACAAGTATTGTTGGATAGAGTATATTCAAAGGGTGATATATTAAATTACCTTATTATTTATTACTTTATTAAGGTGTACACCAAGTCAATAGTAGACAAGTAAGATGGATAGAGTATTAAATTAAAGATAAGATATAATGTACTAAAATATCCTTTAATGTTGTAATTTGTTTTAATCTATATCTAATTTTGACCTGATATGGAGATTACGAAAGTAAAAATAAAAAATAATGTTTGATTTTGTGACCATAAATTAAAGATAGTTAGAATGTACTAAAATGTTGTTTAAATTTGTGATCTTAAATATGTTAAGTAGAAAGAAAAAACTAAAACTTTATCAGAAAAGAAAAGTATTATTTATTTTAAAACTGAGTAAAAAAGAAAGTCAAATAAATTGAATTTTATGATTTTATTGATAAGATTAGCCTTAGTTGTTAAACTCCTTGTGATCTCAGTTGTACTGCAAATGAAAGTATCACTAAATTACAAGGCCTACGATTTTTGATTAAATATACGAAAGGTGGTGTTACATGTTCTTCTAATAATGTTGTCCAAATCAACTTACACGCGCCTCAATTATCCCCCGAACCATTGCTATGTAACCAATGAAGATACTGATTAACTCTTCCGCTCAAAGTTTAGATAGATAGATGAGAAGAAATCACCTAATGTTTTTCATCACTAATATAATTTCACCTCTGCACCCACTTTATTAACCACTAGACTATGCCCTCGGGCGCGAAGAAAACTAAAATGCTTCAAGAAGTGGACACGCGACACAGTATATTTTTCAGCCTAGAGCACCTAACAAAGAAATCAAAGATCCAATTGAGTTTTACCAAAAAAAAGATAGCCTAGGCACTAAAGGTATCGCTATGCGCAACATCCGGAGAAGGACCTCACCACAAGGGTGTGCTGTACGCAGCCTTACTTTGCATTTCTGCCAGAGACTGCTTCCAAGGTTTGAACCCGTGACCTCCCGATCACATGACAACAATTTTATCAGTTACTCCAAACTCCCCTTCTATCCAATTGAGCTTTACCATATCAAAACTCCAATTCTCAGTCTAAAGCTAACAGCATAGCAATACAAGTGTCAAAGTACCATTGCAAGATAAGCATAACATTTTCAATATAATGCAACTACAATTAATAGTAGAGCCTAGCTGAACAAACTCATAATTTACTAAAACCTTGCCAATGCCGATTCATTGCAAGTTTGTACAGCAGAATTACTGAAAATACATATTAAAAACATTGATTGACTTGTCGATTTCTCGCAGAAAATCTTCAACAACTGGTCAAGTTGCATAGCAATTATCACTCATCAGGTGGTGATCCTCCAGGAACCAGCTGCATGCATTAAGGGGGGGAAAAGATTATACACACGATAGCAATATTGTTATTCGAAGGGAAAAAAGGAAAAAAGATGAAGAAAGGTTTTATTCGGAAAGGCTAGATTATACTCACGATGGCAATGTTGTTTCCGTTGAGCAATATCTGATCAAGTTTTGTTATCCGCCGCCCTTCAGAAGTGATCTCGCTGCAAAACAATTGTGTAGCTGCTTAGCAGTGGATTGATAAAAAGCTCTTTTCAATTATAGCTCATGACGAGAAAAAATAAACCTTTCTACATCCAAGGGTGGGGAAATGTGAACTTTTCAAATTGCACATACAGACTGTTCCGTTAAAAAGTTCAGGAGATGAGAACATTATGCTGAGCTAACATGGAAAATTAAGGCGATTACTTTAACCTGATGGAGCTAAACAAGACGTAAAGAAAGACCATATTGTATATTAACTCATCAACACAGCAGATGGATGCAGCCTAAAGCCTACATTTTCCACATCTAATTATACTCTTTCTGAGGAATAATTTTCAACATCTAATAATATTTTGGCGCTCCCCCAAAGAAAGCGAGAAAGAAGCTGTCTGCATCAAACGTTGCAAGACAAAAACAAAGCTGCAAGGAATACAAAGATACTGTGCTCAGGAGCATGTTTTAGGTGTCGACTTCTGGAATTTTTACTGTATAATACAATAGTCTAGTTTAGATCTGTAAGACATGAGTATGCAAAGAACATGTAATCTGGTCATTTAGTTTCTTGCATATAAACAGGTGTACCATCCACAGTTCCAAACCAAGGAGTCGGGACAACAAGACAAAACAAGGCAGAACAAACATGAGAATTCAGATTCCCCCTACCCCACAAATCTATTTCTTTTATCAATGTGACTCCAGAGTATAGCAGCTTCTACACCACGTGGATAAGATGAGGTAAGAGGGCCATAATTTAAAAGCATTCTCAGTATTCTGTGCAAACATTTTGAATGCATTTGGGAAATACAAAATCAATCATGCTCCCACATAATATTGTACGTTATCCAATTTCAAAGTTCTAGAATTCTTCTTTGATCATGGGAGATGACGTCACTAATCATCTAAAACAGACTGACTGAGAACTCACGACTCTTCATCATCTTAGTTTTGTGGAAAAATAAATCTAACTCCTCACTTTAACAGAGATAACAAAGCTAAATTTTCTAGAGGTGTCAAAATGTGATACAAAAATGGCAGTGAATTAAATATTGGAAAGCTATTGAGTAGGGGAGTGATAAACAGCTCTTCCAACTATAGCTCATAGCAGAGTTATGAGGGTGGAGGCAGGACGGGTAGCTTTTCTAATGACACAAACTATGCACCATTAACATTTATGCAGAGCTAACATGGAAAATTATGAAGAGGAACTCTCACCTGCTTGAGATAAGCTAGAGTTTTGAGACCATATTTTCTACAAAACCGTCAACATACCAGGCAGAAGCAGCCTAACTGGCATTATTATTGCATCAAAATTAATGATTTTGCTGCATATCTGGCTATCTCATCAAATACTTCAGGATCAACAGCAAAAGACTTATTTGCAGATGTTATGGATGAGCTGGAGAAACAGTATCTTGATGAAAAGTCACAAATTAAAGATGCAGTTAGGATGACCGAGATTGGATTGACATCAGCCAGGACGCTTGACGATTTTAAGGTTGCAATCGCCAATTATATTAGCTCTCCACCAATATCAGATACCAACTTAAAATTAGTCTTTGAAGAGTTACTGGAAAGGGCCAGGGAGAGAGAAGAAAAAGAAGCTAAAAAGCGTAAACGTCTAGCAGATGAGTTCTATGAACTTCTTCATGCATCAAAGGAAATTACTGCATCATCGAAATGGGAGGACTACAAATCCCTCTTCGGAGATAGACTAATGGGTGATGAGAGCTTGCTGCTTGAAATATTTGACAAACTTGTTAATGAACTAAAAGAAAAGGCAAAAGAGAAGGAGAGGAAGCGTCATAAGGCAAGAAAAGAGAAGGAAAGAGAAAAGAAGAAGGAAAAAAAATAGAAGGGATAAAAGCATGAAAGAGAGAGAAAGAACCACGAAAGATGGTACAGACATCGACAAGGCGGAGACATACAGTTTTGAGGAGATCAAAAGGTCAGGAAGTGACAGAGATAAGAAACACCGCAAGCGGCATATGAGTTCCTTTGATGACGATGAAAATGAGAAGGATCATTCAAGAAGTTCTTACAGATATGACAGTGATCATAAGAAGCTAAAACAGGTCTCACATCACCATTGAAAAAATCCGAAAATTAGACACATTGTTTCTATTGGTAACTCTGAATCTTTCTAATGTATAGAGCTTTGATGTAATAGATGGACCAGTACATCTGGAGTTCGGAAGGTAAAAAAAATAAAACACTATGCTCTCTAAAAGAAAGTGAGAATAAATCTGTGCAGAACTCACGGCTTAAAGAAAGAATCTGTGCAGACCTTAGTAGTTACCACCAAACAAAAATTTCAAACAAGTGAACACGAAGAGTAGACGGTAAAGATTGGACACAAGTTTTGAGCAGTAGAAGATGCATTTTTTGGTGTACGGTGTACCAGGACTTCATGTACATAGCAGGGCCATATACAGAAAAACAACTCTTTCTTCATCAGCTAAGTTGCTCGGACTCAGGTGCGGGTGTCCGATACGGGTGCGGATCTAGAGGTCAGATTCTTCATGATCTCAATTTTAAGATTCGGGGATATGGATCTACTTCTAAGTATGGATATGGGTGCAGAGATTCGGCTAGAAATAATTCAACTATCAAAAAATAGAGTTAAAGAACCTAAATTATGAGATATCATGTGGAAAACTTGAGGAGAAAATATTGATCAAGAGGAGTATCATAAAAAGAGATAAAAGGAAATTCAGTAACATAGAAATTTCTATATTCAATGTATTCCATTTTCTTCAATTTCAAATTAACTATTGTTTTGATTACAGAAATCATTAAATATGACAGGACTTTCTGTCGATTTTGGTCAAAGTACCCAAAATCGGTTGACCCCCACACCCATGTCGTGTCGACATGGGTGCGGCACCAAAAGTGAAGAGTTCGAATAACTTAGATATTACCCAATCTATCGTAGAACGGCTAACACCCAAGGATATGCATACTTCAGGGTCTCCACACAACCAATCCAGCCAAAAACGTATAGTTGTCGCTCCCGACAGTTTCACATTACGCGTCATTGTCCTGACAATGAACTTTGTACAATAATCTTTTCCCTTCATAAACTCCTTTTTCCTAATAACCAAAAGATAACGAAGGTCACATCATTCCGTTATCGGGAGACGAACTATCCACAAACTTATCAATAAAAAGAGAACTCCTATGATCATTTGAGCATCTTCATCTTCCACTGCCTGATAGTTTGTATCGGGCAACAATAACTTCTCCCGATAATGACTCTATGTATAAAGGGCATTCTCCTTTAGTGTCATATTAAATATTATTGATCTCTTTATCACTAATCCTCCCCTTAACCATAGACAGATATTTTCTTCTCCACCAAAAGATATCTCCTTCCCCTACCCTTTTTGTTATAATTGAGAAATCTCCAAAGATCACTGGCGCACGGTACAAAACTCGGTGAATAATGGGCCCATAATACCTCTACCCTTCTCTACTTTAATAACAAAATTTGTTTGTGAGAACAAGGTTCAAACCAGTGACCTGCACCTAACTTGCAAACAAGTTTTGTTGACCGAATCTTTCTGTTGAACCTATCAACAAAACATGACCTAAGGTATCACCTCCAGCTTTTAATTCATCAGCGGAAACTATAGGAGCTCATTCTGGATAGATATTAACCAGCACCTTCCAAGTTCCACCCATGGTGGTCCCACACTCTGTCACTTCTTTGAAAGATTTCTCCTCTACAATCAACACCATTTTACAGTACAAGTTCACTGGTGCTTTGAATATCTAAATCACACGACTTCCTTTTTATTATAAATATCTAAAAGATTACCTTAGCTGAAGAGTTATACAGATTTTGACGATGTAGGACATAATGCCTAAACTCCTTGGCTTCTAACCCCGGGAAATGAACATATTATTTTATGGTAAGGAAATAAGCATTTTTCTAAGAAGGTGTTTCAATAGAAAAGCATCAAGAAGTTGCATGATCAAGGAGCATAATTAAAAGGAAACAAAATACAAAAGAGAGTTGTTAGCCCCTATATATTGAGACTCCATATCAAAACTAGCGTGCTATTGATGGTCTTATCAACTTCCTAGAGATTCCAACTCACTATTGAATTAAGTCAAAAACACATAGGAACATATTAGATAAAATATAGGCCACTGGGCAATGCAGACATACGTGTCTGGTTGATTCCTGATTTCTCTTGCATAAATAAGATACATTGACCAACTGAAAGCCCCTTCTATTAAGGTTGTCTAATCATCAGTAAGGAGCCCAAGAACCCTCAGGGGTTGGCCTGGTGGTAATTGGCTTGAGCTTTGGGGTGCTCCCTTTCAAGGTCTCAAGTTCGATTCCCACTGGGTGCAAACAATTTCTGAGGGACATCGGACTGGGTGAAACCCTGAATTACCCGTGGTGCACTTGCGGGAAACTCCTTTCCGAGGGCCTGTGCACCCCCGGGATTAGTCGGGACTCGAAGAGTCTCGGACACCCGGTGCAAGTCAAAAAAAAAATCAGTAAGGAGCCCAAGAATTAGGAGCTCACAAAGTACCTAGTTCTTATAAACCACTTGTAGATCTGTAAAGAGAAAAACTTCGCTCGAACTAATCAACTCATGAAGATGAGTGGAATTTACATCAGACTCTTGCAGGAACTGACATATATAACCAACTTATGTACACCTGAGTTCTACAGAAAGTGGAAGATACTAAAGTAATGAAACTAAACTCCCAATCACAGTATGAGATTTTACTTGCAAGAGTATACCAAGTTGACCATACATAACTCTACTAAATTAACATGATGGCGGAATGGCGCCAAATTCCCAGCTCCGTGATAATAAAATCCAATGGTTGGTATGATCTACTACCATAAGCTCATCGAAAAGATCATGCATTACTTAGTGACATGAATTTGATATCAATATTCAAAACTTCCAAATTCCACATTACAAACTAGTGTTTGGTCGAACTTCACCAATAATTCACAATTTCATTATTGAATCTTTTTTAACTACATAGGATGCTAAACCCCAATTCTCGCAGATTGCAATTCTAAACTCTGCGAGCATAAAAAAGAGCACATTAATCCCGGAGTTGTGGATGATTGTGACAGGTAAGACTGTACAAAACTAGTGTACGTAACCAATCCCTGCTCCAATGCACACAATTGAATACATAATAAAGTCCTTTAGCATTCTAAAACCCCAAAGTTGAAATCTTTGACACCACAACCTCAAAATTATAGCATTCTAAAACCCTAAAAGTTAAAATCTTTGACAAAACAATGGCAAAAATTATCAACAAAAACACGTTAAACCCAATTCTCTTATAAGTACACAGATTGCAATTCGAAACTTGGAACCAATGCACACAATTGAAAATATACTAAAGACCTTTAGCATTCTAATACCCTAAAGTTAAAATCTTCAAAAATACAACTCCAAAACTATAGCATTCTAAGTGAAGTTACAATCTTTAACAAAACAATAGAAAAATAATCAACAAAAACAACTCCCATACACCATTAAAGCCAAAAATACAAAGATACACAAAAACTTACTATTCAGTAACATCTTCAAGAACCATGTTAACATAAACATCAAACCATCAAGTGTACCAACAAGCACCTTATCACCTATTCATTATCACCCAAATCTTTGAACCAATACAACGATCAATCAACTCTGCAAAATTAAATACATAAAACTAAAAAAACCATCTCATAAAAGTAGCAAAAAAACAAAAAATTACATCAAATAAAAAAAAAAATCAAGAACATAAATAGCACAAAGTTCAAGAATGTACCAGAAGGAAGAAGTTGAGAAGGGTTGTTGGAAGACATAGTTGAGATTGAGATTTCACAAAGGTTTTCTCTTTTTATCTTACAAAATTGTTATGGTCGCTGAAAAAGTTTAGGGGCTTTTGTGTTAGGGTGATTTGTTGGAGGGTTGAAATGGAAATTTTCTATAATTATTGTTTTTTTCTTCTTCTTTATGAGCTTAGATGGGCCTTTGGGCCTGGATTTTTTGACAATGGCTGATTATTGGACTGCTAATAATGGGCTTGTTAAATAAATTGTGATGAGGGAGTAGGCGTTTATCTATTGAAATTCATCTAGGTGAGTTCCCAACAGTTTTCCCCCTCAAATGCATTATGCTGCAACGACGCAACCAGTATATTTTACCTTGTCTTTGAATGGTTATGTCATATGTGTTTTAACATAAGATAGAAGCATATCTAGAATGAAAACACCAGAAGATAAAAGTTCCATATCTGACAAGTACAAATGAAATTATGCTTTAAGCATATCCAGAATAAGGCCTAAATGCAAAAGGATTATGCAAGGCACAGAAAGATAGAAGCAAAGAGATATCCAGATTTATGTTCATTTTTACGAGTTAATGATCAATAACACACCTAAACTATTGCTTTTTCGCAAGTTTCACACCTCAATTATTGATTGTTCCCTTTACCTACCTAAACTATCACTCCCTTGGTATTAAAACACACATGATGCTGAGTTGGCCGAATATCTGCTTCCAATCAGCAACAGATGCATGTAGGCCAACTCGGCATCAAGATGTGTTTTAAAACAAAGGGAGTGATAGTTGAGGTATGAAACTCGCAAAAGATGATAGTTTAGGTAGGTTAGTAAAACAATGGGTAATGTAGGTATGAAATCACAAGAAGGTGATAATTTAGGTGCGTTTTTAACCATTAGCTCTTTTTTCAATGAAATATATAATTTTGTGAAAACAAGGAACAACAATCTTACAATAATGTCGTCTCCAATTGATCCACTGCTTGGCTCATAGCATGAACACTTATTTTCATTACCTGAAGTGTCACAGCCAGATTTTAGTATTCTTTACACGCGCAAACACTGTTTTCAGAAAGAAACTAACATTACAGATGAAATCGAATAAAAGATTCACCCAATTTTCTCAAAGCGGAGACCATTTTAACATCAAAGTAGATGGTGTAAAAGCTTTTAACATGTAATGAGATAGGACCAAGGACTCATGCAAAAGGCTGCATAGACGGTGGAACTGTTTAAACCCTTTGCTTGCGACATTACCAAAATAGGTATGCTACATTACATGGTAAGAAAATAAAAGGAAGATCGTTACATGGCTTTTTCCATGCCGAAACATAAAAAAAATAAAATAATAATGATAAATAAAGCAATGAATAAAAACAAGGTCCGGAAAAGTGACCAACAATGAAACAAGACAATTATACTTCCAGTGAAATAAAGGAGAAAAAAGAATATATAAGGATCAAAATACCACCAACTTGTCTGCCCTAGCTTCATGATTTCGGGGAAGCTTGCGAAGCTCCTCGGTCAAACGGATGCACTCAGTCACATTTTCAGGAGAAATAAAATCTACAGCGACGTTGATACAGGACTGTAAAAGATGAACACACCAAAAGTCAATGAGCTGACCTTATAAAAGTACTAGATTTATGGTTCACTAAGCTAAGATCCTACTATTGTAAATCATATCAGCACTTCACATTTTCAGAAAAATGAAGTGTACATGCCTACAAATGATGTGCTCTTTGAGAAAATGAAGACATAGTTATCTATTCCAACGTTTGATGAACAATAAATTTTCCTGGTTTCTTTCAAGCCAGAAACTTGAATTTTTTTTCGTCCTTAGAAATGATGAAAAGGACTTCTTACAACAAAGAATACGTACAGATGTTTACACATTCATAGCTTTCTTCCACACCTTAGCTTTCTTAAACATGTATAGAGAAACCAATGAAAGAAACTACACCAAAACAACATAATCACCTAAATTGCAGCGAATCATAAATCATACCAAAACAAAGCATTTCTTTTAAAAAATACGAGTATGCAGCAAGTAAACTTCTTAAGGAGAGATGAGGATAAAATAACAACGATTGAACTTCCTGTAAGTTTTCACAAGTATTGAAAATCTTTGTATCCCAAGTTAACTAATGGAATGTTTTTCAATACAAAGTTTAAACAAATCATTTTTTCACATTAACATCTTCTTAACAGGCAAGGAATTCACAACTTAATAAGTTGATGCAACAGTGAACACGTATGGGCAGAACAAGTTTATATGCGGCTACTTTCACATTTTCTTTTAAATTTTATTAGCGTGCATCCAGTTAATTATCCTTTTAGCATTTTAAGAAATCAAACGGAACTCGTATTCCTATGACATTGTTCAGGAGCACATAATGGATCACTCACATGATAAAATCTTGATTTCGATCGTCTAGCTTTACATAATTATCAAAGTATTTTCAGGCATAACCAACGAGCTCGAATGTACAAGCAAACCAACATGCTCTTCAAATCAACTAAATATGAACAGGGACATGGTCCATTTACGGTTAAATAACATGGTTCTCTCCTAATGAAAATACTAAAGACATATAATTTAAGAAAAACATCAAGGATCAAACACGGACACCACTTCCGATGGCTTTCACTCATCACCAAAACAGACCAATCTTATACATTATATTGCTAGAAATGCATTTAGTCATGGTAGTTTTCTAAAAAAAAAAAAGAATGAATCCAGTAACTTAGCACATATTTTTCATGTAATCCTCCTAATGAAGAAAGCTTGAGCAAAAGATAGCATATTAATTTTTTAATTTTTGGTGGACTGACCTTTTGAAGAGCAGCGAACTGAAGCCCTTCTTCAGTCCCAATTCTACTCTCGAATACGAATGATTGTGAGTTTTAAACAACTCGATTTGGGGATCACAACAGAGACAAGTGATAAGCTTTGCTGCGAACACGTGATTGATACGGACACAACACCAAAACGGAGTAACATATTCTGCCATGCTCTTAGTGAAGCTTTGTTTCTTTGCCTAAAAATGGAAGCGGCAAATTGGGAGGGGAAAAGAGGAGTTTTTATGATTCTAAGGGTATTTTAGGTATTTTCAATAGATTAATTGAGGGTAAGGTGGGCAGTTTAAGGTAAAAAGTATAATAATAGTTAAAAAAATAATGAGAAATAGTGGTAAAAATAATGTGTTTAGTTTATTACTCCTCCGTTTTATAATAAATGAATTGTTGGATTTTGGCACACGGATTAAGGAAAAAACATTAAAGATATAAATTTAACATAACTTTTCATTTTTACCTCAAAAAAAGAAAAAACTAACTTTAATAATATCTTTTTAAAAGTTAATTGGTTGTCAAATCATAAGGGTAAATTTGAAAAAAAAATCCAACGATTCACTTATTTTGAAACACCAATAAATATCCCAACAATTCACTTATATCGAAACCGAGGGAGTAATAATTTAGATGCTCAAACGAATGTAAGTTAGGGGTCGTTTCGTAAAGTGTATAAGAATAATGCAAAATAAGTGTATTAGTAATACTTGCATTAGTAATATTTATATTAGGTATGCTTATATTAGTTATACATGTATTATTCTTATATATTGTTTGGTTTGATATATAAGAAATAATATACTTATCTTACATAATTTATAATATAAAAAGAAGTATTTGTTTACAAAAATACCCTTTTTTGACTTTGTACATTTTTTTTGCAACAAAGTTCTTTTGTCATCTCAAACATAATTAGTATTGTTCAACTAGTATATAGAGATTTAGGATTAACTGCAACACCTTTGTTTTTGCGCATGAAATATTACGTTGATGGATTAACACAGTCCAAACAAAAATAAAATACAAAATGTAAAAATTAAGAAATAGTCTCAAGATTTTTTTTAATCTTCTTAAAGACTCTCGAAGCAAAGCAAAAATATATTGCAGTTATTTAAATCAACTATTCGTTATTGCAAATTAAAATAGCGGGAAAAAAATCATGAAATGTTTTGAGAAGATTCACTATTGAAAATTAAAATTGCGAGAAAAGAAATTGTGAAATATTTTGAGAGGAAAATTGAGGGTATTAAGGTCATTTAACAAAAGTTAATGCAGGTGTTAATAGCCTTTGTATTGCTAATACAGAGGAAATGGAGTGTATTGCTAATACATATTTTAATACACAATATAGTATATAACTAATGTTTGCATTAGTTACATAGGCAAAAAGACTACCAAACAAGGTACTAGTAGTACACATTAACTAATGCATGCATTATATTCTCTAATACACTCTACCAAACGACCTCTTAAAGAAAGATGAGTCAAAATTGGGTGTCAACACTCATCACGATCAGACCTTGGTTTATATCGTGACATTTTATTACGTGTCGAATCTCACATAAGTTTGGAAGTAATTACACTCTCTCCCACCTTTTTAATTAGTTTACTCTCTCTCCCTATTAATATTACACAACATAACCGACATATACATTACATTTTGTGTATATATTAGGATTTTTGTAATATGTTTAGGGAGTTGATTTTTTATAATATTTGAAACATAAGTTGTGTATTTGTGTAATTTTAAAACAAAAAAATCCAACCCATTATTAACAGTTCAATATTAGCCCATTGTCAAAAAGTCCAGGCCCAATTAGCCCATAAATATTAAAACAGAGAGTATATAAAATATCAATTTCAACCCTCCAACAAATCACCCTAACACAAAAGCCCCTAAACTTTTTCACCTCCCCGCCATTACAGTTTTGTGAGCTAAAAAGAGAAAACCTTTGTAAAATCTCAATCTCAATCTCAACTATGTCTTCCAACAATCCTTCTCAGCTTCTTCCTTCTGGTACAATTTTTTAACTATTTTTTTGATGTAATTTTTTAAATTTTGCTACTTTTATGAGATGGTTTTTTTCTAGTTTTATGTGTTTAATTTTGCAGAGTTGATTGATCGTTGTATTGGTTCAAAGATTTGGGTGATAATGAAAGGTGATAAGGAGCTTGTTGGTACACTTAGAGGCTTTGATGTTTATGTTAACATGGTTCTTGAAGATGTTACTGAATAGTAAGTTTTTATGCATCTTTTTTTTTTTTTTTTGGCTTTTAGTTGTGTGGGGAAGTTGTTTTTGTTGATTATTTTGCTATTGTTTTGTTAAAGATTGTAACTTTACTTAGAATGCTATAATTTTGGTGTTGTATTTTTGAAGATTTTAACTTTAGGGTTTTAGAATGGTTAAGGAATTGAGCATGTTTTCAATTGTGTGCATTGGAAACAACCTCTCTATCTCGATGAGGTAGGGATAAGATCTACCTACACTCCACCCTCGACAGGCCTACTTGTGGGATTTCACTGGGAGTGTTGTTGTTGTACTAATAAGAGAACTGTGGTTTAGCGGCGTTTTATTGATAATTTTTTCCATTGCTTTGTCAAAGATTGTAACTTTAGGATTTTTTTAATGCTAAAAGTTTTTAACATGTTTACTATTGTGTGCATTGGAGCCGAGATTGGTATAAGTACTGCAGTTTTGTATTGTCTTTGGCGCTGTTTGAATTTGCTGAGTTTAGGATTGCAATCTGCGTACTAATAAGAGATTTCAATCATCTTCATTCATGCAAGCTAGTTTACATATCATGAGTCAATTAACTCGAGCCAATATTTTTCCTTAACAGATGTATAATTGGTTTATATGAAGTATGAACTAAGTAGTAAGTACTCATTTTGTCTTGCCAAACATTCCATCACCACATGTTAGAACAGTTTAGGTGATGGATTTAAACTAAAAAAAAAAGCAGTGCTTTTCTCAAACTGCCTTAGTTCTTTGACTGCTTAATATTGAATGAAGAGTTGGGTTAGTATGCATGCAATGTACATGAAGTCCTGCTGTCCCGGTACAGCAAAAATGCATCTTCTCCTACTCTGAACTTGGGTCCAATCTTTACCGTTTACTCTTCATCTCCACTTATTTCAATTTTTTGTTTGGTGGTAACTGGTAACCACTAAGTTCTGCACAGGTTATTTCTTTGAGCAGTGCGTGTTCTGCACATGTATATTCGTACATTCTTTTAGAGAGCATAGTTAGTTATTGAAACTGGAGGTTTTAGGCTGCTGCTTCCTGGTACATTGACGGTTTAGTAGAAAATTTGGTTTCGAACTCTAGTTTAGCTCAAGCAGGTGAGAATTACTCTTTATAATAATTTTCCATGTTAGCTCGGCATAAATGTTTAACTCCTAAATATTTATGGTACATAGTTTGTGCCATTTGAAAAGCTACCATCTTGCCTCCACCCTCATAACTCTGCTATGAGCTGTAGTTGAAAAGACTGTCTGTGCAACTGCGTCACCTTTTGTATTTTTGGCAATTTGAGGCCTGATCTCTTGCACTGGGGACTAAAATTTAGCTTTTTATCTCTATTAGAGTGAGGATTTAGTTTTGTTTTTCATACAAACTAATATGATAAACTATGGTCTGGAATCACATGGATGAGTTAATATACAATATGGAAAATGTAGGCTTTAGGCTGCAGCCATCTACTGTGTTGATGAGTTAATATACAATATGGTCTTTCTTTTTGTCTTGTTTAGCTCCCATCAGGTTAAAGTAATCGCCTTAATTTTCCATGTTAGCCCCAACTCCAAATTTCTTTTAAGGCTGCGTACAATACACCCTTGTGGTGGGGCCCTTCCCCGGACACCGCGCATAGCGGTAGCTTTAGTGCACCGGGCTGCCCTTTTTTTAGCTCTGCATAATGTTAGCAACTCCTGAACTTTTAATGGAACAGTCCGTCTTTGCAATTTGAAAAGTTCACATTCTCCCCACCCTTGGATGTAGAATGGTTCATTTTTTCTTGTCATGAGCTATAGTTGAAAAGAGCTTTTCTTTGTTTTTTTTTTTTTTTTTACTCTCTCACCCCCCCCCCCCCCCAGCCCAGCTACACTACATTGATTGTGTATATGACCGATCGGAGAAGGTAGAAACCCTAGCTCGGAAATCAAGGCACCTATCTGATTCAAGAGTACAGTGGCAGTTGCTCTTTATCTATATAAAGCTCTAGAATTGTGGTGGAAATACAATGCAGTTGTAACTCTGACAACTGGCATATCACCACCTGGATCAATGAGGAATGCAACTATGACAACTGGATCTTCTAATCTTAAAGTGCCCACTGTGCGGATCACAAGAGCACAGGCAAAAGCCTTGGGTTCTTCAGGAGGGTTACCGCCTCTACACCCCTCTGTCAGGCTGGATAAGAAACAGGGACAGGTAACACAGGGAATAAAGTCCAAAAGACCAGCTTCGGATGAGAACGAACCAGTTAATTCGGCTAGTATTGCTTCTCAACAGACTAAGCGAAGGGCTGTTCTCAAGGATGTCACCAATGTGCTTTATGAAAACACATACATGAATTGCATAAACGGAAGCAAATTTCAGGTTAAGAAATTCGCTGATAAGAGGAATTCGAAGGTGACACCTGCTATTTTAGTGAAAAGACCACAGGTTGAAGATAGAAAAGAGAGTATGATTGATGAAGCAAAAAAAGTAAAGGTCGAGGAATCACAAGAACGCTGTTCACAGGCACACCTCCAGGACCATACATTAACTCAACCAAGCGAATATATCACTGCCGCTCAGTGTGGTTTAGCTGATCTTATGCCTGTGAATAGGAGTTCATGTCATGGCATTACACTCCTTAATACAACACAAAAAGATGAAAGCAAGGTTTGCCTGAAACAAGAAAGTTCCAATTCTCTTGGTATCACAGATATAGATTCAAAACACAAGGATCCACTAATGTGTAGTCTGTATGCTCCTGATATATATAGCAATTTGCATGCCATGGAGCTTGACCGGCGGCCTTCCTTTAATTATATGGAAAAGCTGCAGCGGGACATTAACAAGGGTATGCGAAGCATTCTAATTGATTGGCTTGTGGAGGTTTCTGAAGAATATAGGCTGGTTCCAGACACTCTTTACCTGACTGTACATCTCATTGATAGATTCCTCTCTGAGAATTACATTGAAAAACAAAAGCTGCAACTGCTTGGAGTTACCTGCATGCTTATTGCTTCCAAATATGAAGAAATTTGTGCACCTCGCGTGGAAGAATTTTGCTTTATAACAGACAACACTTACGCGAAAGAAGAGGTAGTAAAAATGGAAAGTCAGAGTTTTGAATTTTGTGGGCTTTCAACTTGCTGCTCCAACCACAAAAAAGTTCCTGAGGAGATTTGTTCAAGCAGCACAGGCTTCTTATGAGGTTCCCTCTGTTGAACTGGAATTCATGGCAAACTATTTAGCAGAGCTAACACTGGCTGAATATGGTTTTCTTAAGTTTCTTCCATCTGTTACGGCTACATCATCTGTATTTCTTGCCAGATGGACACTTGATCAATCCAACCATCCATGGAATCCAACTAAGTTGCTTGGACTCGGGTGCGGGTGTCCGATACGGGTACGGATCCAGAGGTCGGATCCTTCACTGTCTCAATTTAAAGATTCGGGGATATGGATCTAGGGATGGATACGGGTGCGGGGATTCGGCGAAAAATAATTTAAATATCTAAAATTAAAGTTATAAAACATAAATTTTAAGATATTATGTGGAAAACTTAAGGAAAATATTTTTCAAGTAGAAAATCCTGAAAGGAGATAAAAAGAAAAGCAATAACATAGAAATTTCTATATACAAGGTATTCCATTTTTCTTCAATTTCACCTTAGCTTTTATTTTGATTATAGAATTTCTTAAATTGTCTGGACTTTCCCAGTCAATTTTGGTCAAAGTACCCAAAATCGGTTGACCATATCGGGTACGGATCCCATACCCACACCCACACCCACACCCATGTCGTGTCGACATGGGTGCGGCACCGAAAGTGAAGAGTCCGAGTAACTTAGGAATCCAATTTTGGAGCACAGATATAAGGTGTTAGAGCTGAAAACTACAGTTCTTTTACTGCAAGATTTACAGATGAACACCAGCGGAAGCACCCTGAGTGCCATCCGTGAAAAGTATAGACAGCCAAAGTTCAAGTCTGTGGCAACTTTATCATCTCCAAAACCAGTCCAATCACTGTTCTAGGAAATGCTGATTTTAAGTCTGGTTGGCCGATTCATGTTCGGCAGATCCATTGTCGCTTTCACATGCGGAAGGACGTTAATCTTTGACCTAGAATAATCTATCCTTCCTCGAAAGGGACTCGATTCTTTCGTTCAACCCTGTTTCAAATTTTAACCACCATGTATTGTCCTGTCATGTTCGGTCACTAGCAGACAGCAGGTGATACAAAAACATGGAGATTTCGATGAAGCGAATGCCTTAAGGAAATGGCAATATGTAAGAAGTAACATAACAGCACCTGGTTAGCTACTTGCTATCGTGTATTTAGAGCTGTTTGGAAACTCCTGTTGTTAAATGGTTCCAACTTTGACATTTCTATTCTTTAAGCTTAATAAGTCCTTTTCCATACTGAACTGAAAAAAAAAGAACAGAGCTTTTTATCGATCCACTGCTAAACAGCTACCCAATTATTTTGCAGCGAGATCACTTCTGAAGGGCGGCGGATAACAAAACTTGATCAGATATTGCTCAACGGAAACAACATTGCCATCGTGAGTATAATCTACTAGCCTTTTCGAATAAAATCTTTCTTCATTTTATTTCCCTTTTCCCTTCGAATAACTATATTGCTATCTGGAGTTTAATTTTCTCTTTTTGTTTTCCCTTGATGCAGCTGGTTCCTGGTGGCTCACCACCTGATGAGTGATAACTGCTATGCAACTTGTGCTGTTTACTGGGGCTAGTTGTTGACAGATCGAGCTGTTTTCAATATGTATTTTTAGTAACTCTGCTGTAAAAACTTACAATGAATCGGCATTGGCAAGGTTTTAGTAAATTATGAGTTTGTTCAGCTAGGCTCTACCATCAATTATAGTTTGCATTATGTTGAAAACGTTATGCTGATATATGGTACTTTTGACACTGGTGTTGCTAAGCTCTGTTGGCTTTAAACTGAGAATGGAGTTTTGACAGAGTGGTAAAAATTCAATTGGATCTTTGATTTCTTCGTTTTGTGCTCTAGGCTGAAAAATATACTGTGTTCGGTGTGTTAGTTTTCTTCGCGCCCGAGGGTGTAGTCTATTGGACATCACATTAGAGATGAAGCAAATGAAAAAGGTGGAAAGTAGCTTGCCACTGGCTCTGCTTGTTGGCGGAGGATAAAAAGATTTGCGCCTTTCTCTCCCTGTGATTATCGCTCGCCTGCTCAGTCTAGTACCAAAACACCCCGGTTCAATACCGGGTAGTGGAAGAGAAAACTCTTCTCGTAAGTAGTGCCTCAATGCCTCTCCTCTCCTGCCGTAGCTGTCGGAAATACTAGCAAATTCGACTTCTTTTCCCCTTTCCCTCATCTTCCTAATGGTGTTGGCAAGAATCTCTTCGAGAATAGTTAGATTCTCCTTCTAGGACTTTTTAAGGATGACCGTAGAAAGAGTGACTTTCTTTTCTTTTTCAAATTTCCTCATTTTGGAGGGAAGAGTAAGAACAGTCATCAAAGGGATCAATTGTTTTCCTCTAGTCTTCTTGTCCACTGTGGGGAATGCATTTTGGTGCGACGTCTCCGATTTAGGCACCATGAAGCATTTTACTCGTCTTCGTGCCTGAGGATCTATTGGTTAATCAAGTGGGTGCAACGGTTAAATTACATTAGAGATGAAAAACATTAGGTGATTTGTTCTCATCTATCTATCGTGTCAATGAGTATCTTCATTGCTTTTTAATCAAAAATCTTAGTCCTTGTAATTTAGTGATACTTTCTTTTGCAATACAACTGAGATCCTAAGGAATTTAACACCAACGGCTAATATTAATATTAATAATAAAACAAGAAAAGAATAAAAAGAATATTCTTTTTATTTCAATTTATTTGACATTCTTTTTCAGTCACTTTTAAATGAAATAGTAACACTTTTGAAATAGTTCTTTAGTTTTTTCTTTCTACCTAACATGTTTAAGATCACAAGCTTAAAAATTATTTTAGTACATCTTAACCATCTTTAATTTAAAGCCACAATTAGGGGTGTGTATCGGTCGGTTCAGTTTAATTTTATGCATTATTGATTTGGTTTATCAATTGTCGATTTTTAAATATGTTAGATCAATAATCAAACGAATGAGATATTTTTTATTGATTTTCGATTTATCGGTTTTTTGTCCTTAACGGTTCGATTTTCGGTTTAATCGATAAGAAAATATGCATAAAATAAAAATAGTAGCAACTAACAAGAAAAGAAATAAAATCTTAGTTGCAACAAAAATTCTACATGATGTATTTTATTTTACAAGAATCTTCAAACTTGAATAGGTTTTCGAGAAATTGAACAGGTTTATAGAAATGAAAGAGAGATATAAAGTAGATTTTATTTATATATAATTTGGAATATTCTTATTGGGTTATTGGGTAACCAATAACCCAATAAGAAAAAAAAAGAACTGAACCAATAACCTAATATTTTTTTTTTTATAAAACCATTTAAAAATCGTTAACTCAATAACAATAAATCAATAACATTTTTATCGGTCCGATTTATTGGTCAGTTCGATTTTTCACACCCCTAGCCACAATATTCAAAAATTATTTTTTATTTTTACTTTCTTAAACTTTGTATCAAGTTAAAATCAAACAAATAAATTGAAATAAATTACAAAATTAAAGAACATTTTAGTACATTATATCTTTTCTTTAATTTGATACTCTCTTCGTCCATTTTACGTATCCACTATTGACTTGGTTTACACCTTAAGAAATACTAATAAATAATAGTATAATAATTTTACTATATCACCCTTTGAATATACTCTATTCATCCAATAATACTTGTCCACTATACTAAAATAAATGTCGAAACAATACTGTCTAGTTTGGAAAATCAATGGATTATTTATCCTTTTCTACCTATTTTACCCTTACTATTAAAGACTATTTATCACTTAATATATTTTTCAAGACATGAAATTTATTATATTCAAAAGGCAATATAATAAAATTATCCCTATTATTTATTATTTTTTAACATGTGTGCCAGGTCAACAGTGGACAACTATTGTTGGATGAAGGGAGTAATAAAGTAATTAACGGTTTTAAAAATGCATTGGATAATGAATAATACTTATTTAATACTCTCTCCTTTTCATTTTACTTGCCCCTGTTTGACTTGACACACTCCAAAATTAACCTTATAAGTTATCTAATACTAAGGTAATACGAAAAAGAAGTAATAAAACACTCTTAATTTATGAAAATGGACAAGTAAATTTAACTATTACTATTTTATTTAGTTATTTAAACTAAGATTCTTATGAAAAAAATTAATAAAACACCCTTTATTTGTGAAAACGAACAAGTAAATTGGAAATATCTATTTTTAGTTGGGTTGGTTGGGGATTGTTTCAAATAGAATGAAATGGAAGAAATAACAAAGGTAAGTTAAATACAAACTAATATATTATTTGTTGATTTTTTAAATTGAATAAATATTATTCTATATATAGAATGAAATGGAAGAAATAACCAAGGTAAAATAAATACAAACTAATATTATATTATTTATTAATTTTTTAAATTGAATAAATATTATTGTATATATATTTTTAGTACACCGAACAAGTAGAAGACAAACCAAGAAAGCACTATCACAAAATTTAAAAGTCTTCTTAAAAATCTTAAACTCTGTGTTAAGTTAAATTAAATAGAGAAGCCAACAGTCACATAAGTAGAGTTGTCAATACGGGTCGACCCAGTCCATCCGGGCTAGCCCACATGGGCTTTGAGTTTGATGGGCCAGGCCGAGCTGGCCCATCAAAATGATGGGCCAAAAAATGCCAAGCCCACACCATTACTCTGTGGGCCGCGGACCCCACTTTTTAAAAATTAATATTTTATAATTTAATTTTAGAATGTTAATAAATATAAATATTATCGGACAATATTATATAGTGTTAATACTTGTCAATCAAGTCTCCAACAATCCTCAAAAAAATATTTTTAATAGCAAAATTAAATAACTTTTGACATAATATTCTTCGAACCAAATAAAAATACTAATAATTAATCTAAATATTTTCTTTTATTTGACTTATGAGCCAACCCACATTATTCAAACTCCACGCCACAAGGCTTATTCAGGCTAGCCTAAAAAATCGGACAGCAAAAATTTGAAGTCCAACTCCATCAACATCAACGGGTGTGACCCATATTGACCGCTCCACACACAAGTGTGCTTAATAAGATATTTACCTTATTATAGTTATTGAAAAAGAGAAAATCCCGCCAGAAACAAAATGACTTTTCACTTCCCATTATACACTTTGTATTGGGATCTGTGTCAAAAGAGAATAGTAGTAGTAGAACCAAGAGTACCTAAGAATTTCAAAACAAGAGAATGAAATCAGATATTGTGCCCATAGATATTAGTAGTAGTAGTAGCAGTGAAGAAGAAGAAGATGATGATGTTGATTACGTAGGCGATTGTAGTGATGAAGATATTTGTGTTATTAATTCAAAGAAGAGGAAGAAAATGGAGTTTTGTAGAGCTGATCAAACCAAGAAAAGAGAGCCCAAAATGTGTCATCAGTGTCAGAGGTGTGACAAACAAAGAGTAGTGTGTTGTTCAAGATGCAAAGTTAAAAGATATTGCACTTCTTGCATCACTAGATGGTAAGTAAGAGTCGGTTTTCAAGGCTCTTTATATTAAATAGGAAGTAATGTTGCTTGGATTCTTAAAAGTAGTGAATTTTTGGAGGATCTGATACGTATGCGGCGACATCAAGTAGTGTTGAATGATGCATTTGCCCTTGTTTTTTTTTCTCTATTCGACCCTTTATCTTCCTCATCGTGAGGGGTACTTGATTGAGATCTTTTTAGCTGAAGATAGAAACTTTTGATGATGTAGGCTGTTACAAGTATGCAATAGAGAGTATAAAGAAGAGAAGAAGGCAAGAATTAAGCTGAGCTGACATTTGATTAGTTGAAACTGTTAAAATGATAGTTGTAGTTTAAAATTCTGTTTTTACTGTAGCTGTAACTGTAGCTGCGTCCCAAAGTTAGTTAAGGCGGTTACAACTACCCAAAGTTAGTTAAGGCGGTTACAACTATCCAATTAAGAGTTTTACCTAGATAAACCATTGTACTGATTGTAATATGAATTGAATAATAACATTTCTCTGTTCTCTCTCTCAAATTCTCTTCTCATCTTAGCTACGTTCTCGGATTTTCCCTGACTAGCATATGAGTTTTTCGAAGATAATTCCTAAAACTGACCCACAATTGCCACTCGATTAGCAATTGTGCATCAATTGGTATCAGAGCTGTCCTGATCCTTGGCCATAGATGGTTAATCGGAGTAAGTCGAATGAAGGTATGGAGGATAAGATCTCACAGATGCAAGAACAACTTTAGAAACTAATGGAGGGAATGACCAGCATCATGAATAGGAATTCACAGGTTGACAAGGAGATGGAGGAATTGAAGGAAAACTTGGCGAGATTAGCAGTTAATAACCGAGAAAAAGAAGGGGGAAGAGAAGAATCTTCTACTGGAAGAGCTTGCTCCATGGATTTGCATAATGATTACAGGTCAAGAGACAATCATAATCATGGTAACTTCTTCACTCGATTTTCTAGGTTGGATTTTCCTAAATTCTCTGGCTTAGAATTAAGAACTTGGCTATATAAGGTTGACCAGTTCTTCTCTATGGATGAAATTCCATTTGAGCAAAGGGTTAAGATAGCTTCTATCCATATGGAAGGAGAAGCTATAGCTTGGCACAGATCGTATGTGAGATCAAGGAACTCAATTGCAGAGTTGCGTTGGACTGAGTATGTGTTGGCCTTGAATGAAAAATTTGGGGAAGGGTTTGAGGATGCTATGGAAGCGCTCAAGAAATTAACTCAAACAGGTAGTGTGCAGGAATATCAGGCTGAATTTGATAGGTTGTTGACATCTGTGAACCTATCAATGGAAAACCAAATTAGTTGTTACTTGGGAGGGTTGACTCCAGAGTTGAATAAGGTTGTAAGGCTGCAATCACCTAAGACATTGATGCAGGCCTATAAATTGACAAGATTGCAGGATGATGTTTTTAAAGCTCAAGCAAAGTCTTGGGGTTTGAGGAGTGGAGGAAGAGTGCAAGGACCCCTATTACCTACTCCCCCATTTACTAAACCATCTGTGCCAAATTCTGCAGTTAAAAAGAGTAGTGATGTTCAACCAATTAGATATCCAAGGTTTAATGGAAATAATATTGGAAGGAGACTAACTTCTGCAGAAATGGATGAGAAGAGGGCAAAAGGGTTGTGCTTCTTTTGTGATGAAAAATATGTTATGGGACATAAGTGTGCAACCAAGAAACAAATTTATTTGATTGATGCAGTAGAAGATGATCAGCTACAAGAAGTTGAATGTGATGAAGCAGGACAAGAAGTTGTACTAGAACCTGAAGAGTTGATGACCATTTCCTTACAAGCCTATACTGGTATCTCTGGATATCAAACAATTAGGGTGACAGGTTATCATGAGAAGATGCCCTTGCAGGTTCTTATAGACACTGGGAGTACACACAACTTTATAGATCAGAAGGTTGCAAAAAGGCTGGGATGTCAAGCTAATAACATACAGGAGCAATCTATAAGTGTAGCTGATGGGAGAAAAGTGACCACAACATCAATTTGCAAAAATCTGCAGTGGTTGTTACAAGGCACTACTTTTGCTTCAGATTTGTTGCTACTTCCTTTAGGTAATGTGGATATTGTTTTGGGTGTCCAGTGGTTAAGCACCTTGGGAAGAATACTCTTTGATTTCAGCAGCAGAACTATTGAGTTCAGGTACCAAGGCAAGAAACATGTCCTGAGAGGAGCAACCAATAAGTTGAAGACTAGTAAGAGTAAGACTTTAATCAAGCAGTGTGCAGTTGAGAATCAGCTTTACATGTTATCCTTAATGCCTACAGATTATGCAGAAGACCTTTGCTACAACATTCAAACTGATCAAGGTAATGAAACTCCCTTGATTTTAACTGGTTTACTTGATGAGTTTGCTAGCATCTTTGAAGTGCCAACAACCTTACCACCTCATAGAGGACCTTTTGATCATAGAATTCCTCTGTTAGATTCAGCAAATCCAGTCAGTAAAAGACCTTACAGGTACCCTGGGATTAAGAAGGATATTATTGAGAAATTGGTTCAAGAAATGTTGGATCAAGGTGTGATACAACATAGTACTAGTCCATATGCTTCACCAGTGGTCTTGGTGGGAAAAAAAGATGGTAGCTGGAGGTTATGTGTAGATTACAGAGAATTAAACCAAATCACTATCAAGGACAAGTTTCCTATTCCAATTATAGAGGACCTCTTGGATGAATTGGGAAGTGCACAGGTGTTTTCAAAAATAGACCTCAGAGCTGGATACCACCAGTTGAGGATGTTTGAAGGAGATACACATAAAACAACATTTAAAACTCATGAAGGCCATTACGAGTTTTTAGTTATGCCTTTTGGCTTAACTAATGCCCCATCATCATTCCAAAGCCTTATGAATTCAGTGTTTAAACCACTCTTGTGGAAGTCAGTTCTGGTATTTTTTGATGATATATTGATTTATAGTAGAAGCTGGAATGAGCATGTTGATCATGTGAGGGCAGTATTTGAGTTAATGCACCGGTTCCAACTATTTTCTAAGATGTCCAAGTGTGCTTTTGGAGTCAAGCAGGTGGAATATCTTGGTCATTTCATAAGTGGAGAAGGTGTTGCTACTGATCCTAAAAAGATCACTGCAATTCAACATTGGCCTACTCCTACTAACCTCAAACAGTTGAGAGGGTTCTTGGGATTAACTGGCTATTACAGAAGATTTATTAAGGGATTTGGTGCCATTTGTAGACCCTTACACGATCTCTTAAAGAAGGATGGGTTCAGCTGGTCAGTTCAAGCTACTGAAGCATTTGATCAACTAAAGAAAGCCTTAATAACAACTCCAGTCTTAGCCATGCCTGATTATACTAAGACATTTTTAGTAGAAACTGATGCTAGTTGGGGCTGTACTTATGCAGGAAGGACATCCTATTGCTTTTATCAGTAAGTCCTTAGCCCCTAAACACCAGGTCATGTGTGTTTACGATAGGGAATTGCATGCACTTATTTTTGCTATTACAAAGTGGTCACATTATTTACTTGGAAGGACCTTTGTTGTCAAAACTGATCAAAAGGCCTTGAAACATCTTTTGGAACAAAATATTCATACTGATTTCCAGGTAGCCGGCATCATTAAATTGATGGCTTTTGATTTCACTATTGAGTACAAAAAAGGGGCTGAGAACAAGGCTGCGGATGCATTATCAAGAAAACCTAAGACTAAGCTCTTAGCTATTTCATTATTGACACATGATGAAGCCTTATATGTAAGAATTCAAGCTTCTTGGCAAGCTGATACTACATTGCAAGAAGTGATCCACAGGTTGCAGGTTCATCCCTTCAAATCTTTTACATGGCTTAATGATCAGTTAAGGTGGAAAGTAAAATTAGTTGTAGGCAAGGATTTACAATTAAGGAAGGATATCATTACATTGTGGCATGCTACACCTCAAGGTGGACATTCAGGGATGGATGCAACAATCAAGAGGTTGCAGGCATTGTTCTATTGGAAATCTCTAAATTCTGATGTTAGAGATTTCATCAATAAGTGTGACACTTGCCAGAGGAATAAGTATGATGCTTCTGCTTATCCAGGGTTGTTACAACCTTTACCTGTACCTGATGGAGTCTGGACTGATGTATGCATGGATTTTATTAACGGCTTACCTAAGGTGCAAGGTAAAGAGGTGATCTTAGTGGTGGTTGATAGACTAAGCAAGTCTGCTCATTTCATCATCTTCAACATCCATATACTGCTCAAACTGTTGCTCAATGTTTCATGGATCACATTTTCAAGTTACACGGGACTACCTTCTACCCTGACAAGTGACAGAGACCCCATTTTTGTCAGCTCATTCTGGCAGGAGTTGTTTGGATTGTTGGGAGTCAAAGTACAACATTCTACTGCATACCATCCGCAAACTGATGGACAAACTGAGGTTTTGAATAGGACATTAGAGACCTATTTGAGGTATTTCTGCTCAGATAAGTCTAAAGAGTGGGTATCTTATTTGCCTCTTGCTGAATGGTGGTACAATACCACCTATCATACCACTCTTAAATGCACTCCATATGAAGTACTCTATGGCCAAAAACCTCCCATTCACCTCTCTTACTTAGCTGGAGAATCCAGTTCTGATATGGTTGATAGGTCACTGATTGCAAGGGAAGCAGTTATTCAACTCTTAAAGTTTCATATCCTTAGAGCTCAGCAGAGGATGAAGGATCTGGCAGACAAGCATAGGTCTGATAGGAGTTTTGAGGTGGGAGATTGGGTGTACCTGAAAATTCAGCCTTACAGACAGATTTCAGTAGCTACCAGGCCCTTTAACAAACTGGCTGCTAAGTTTTACGGCCCTTATTTGATTGAAGCTAGAATAGGTGTTGTGGCCTACAAGCTATTGCTGCCTAGTGATGTACTCATTCATCCTACATTCCATGTTTCTCAGCTAAAAAAATGTCATGAAGTCCCTTGCAGCATTGCACACCCTCCAGTTATTCAATTGTCAAGTCCTTACTGTCCTACCCCTGAGAGAGTTCTAGACAAAAGATTGGTTAAAAAGGGTAACAAAGCGGTGGAACAATTGCTTATTAAGTGGAGCAACTTGGATGAAGATCAGGCAACTTGGGAATTCTCTTCTGAGTTTCAATTGAGATTTCCCTCTTTTAATCCTTGAGGTCAAGGATCTGCTGAAGGAAGGGGTATTGTTACAAGTATGCAATAGAGAGTATAAAGAAAAGAAGAAAGCAAGAATTAAGCTGAGCTGACATTTGATTAGTTGAAACTATTAAAATGATAGTTGTAGTTTAAAATTCTGTTTTTACTGTAGCTGTTACTGTAGCTGCGTCCCAAAGTTAGTTAAGGCGGTTACAACTATCCAATTAAGAGTTTTAGCTATATAAACCATTGTACTGATTGTAATATGAATTGAATAATAACATTTCTCTGTTCTCTCTCTCAAATTCTCTTCTCATCTTAGCTACGTTCTCAGATTTTCCCTGACTAGCATATCAATTTTTCGAAGATAATTCCTAAAACTGCCCCACAATTGCCACTCGATTAGCAATTGTGCATCATAGGCATATTAATTCTACTTTTTTGGAGGGCATTTAATATTTGAGTATCGTTCTGTGATAGTTTTTGATGAAATTCTGGCACAATAAATCCTTGTGGTATGGTCCTTCCCGGGACCCTGCACATAGCGGTAGGTTTAGTGCACTGGGCTGCTCTTTTATCTTTGCATAAATGGCAACGAGCGAGGCAGGGTAGAGAGGAAGGGGTTTAGGAGGATGGCTCAAGAGAGCACTCAATAGGGCAAAATTGTGGGAAAAAAACTAAATAGGGCAGGGGGCGGGCTCAAACTATAGCAAGTTAAGGTGTGCCCTTCCCCGTCCTCCTCACCACCGTGCCTCATTCGCATCCTTATTTTTGCTAAGTACTTGTGCTTTTTGTCCATGGTAGTATTTTATTGTGTTTTTGTAGGCAGTGATTTTTTTTTTTTTTTGGGTCATTTAGTTTGATGCTTGACAATCGTATGATATGATAGTGTTTCCAAGAACTCTTCGATGATTTGATGAATTAGCATTTCTGTATGATCTATTTCCATCAAACGCCTAGTCATATTTCCGATGTATTGCTGCTTATTTTGAATATTTCTGTTAATGAGTTTCCTTTACTCAACCATTTTAAGCTTAGATAACTTCCAAAATAAAGTTGTAGTTGTAATTAAGAAGAATAGCCTATATCCATTATACCTGTAATCGTTGCTTGTTCACCTCACATTTCTTTAGACTGTATCTGTTTATCCGTAAATGATAGTTTCTGATGCTCATCATTTATGTTTTCTGCTTGTCCTCTATGTAGGTATCCTGGGATGCCAGAGGAGGACTTTTTAAAAGCTTGCCCTGTATGTCGTAACGTTTGCAACTGCATAGCATGTTTGCGGTTAGATGGATTAGCGAAAGTAGGATTCTTTCAATTTTTCTCTTTGTCTAATGCTCTAAAAACATTTATTAAAAAAATTTAGTGGTTCTCTTGTTTGCAATGCAGCATTTTTTGAATGTAGAGGTGAAGTTCAGTGATGAAGAAAGACTCGAGTACTCTAAGCACATTGTACGAGCACTTTTGCCTGCTCTGGAACAATTTAATACCGAGCAAATGATTGAAAAGCAGATTGAGTGCCAGATTCAAGGTATTAAATCTCTCTATTTAATTTATAGAGAGGCTGTGTCATTTAATAGGTTGTCATATACCGTTGGTAACATTTGATGAAGCCAAAAATCTCTAAGTTGATTTGCTCACTTTCACTTTTCTAAATAGAAAGCCTGGTCATATGAGCATTTTATTCAATGACCAATATTGAGTTTTGCGGCTGTAATTCTCCAATAAAAAGATTGTTTCATTTAGTACAATTTTTCTTTTTCTGCGCATTGCCAGATTCAGACGTTAATATAAAGAAAGCAGAATACGAGAAGGACGAGTGCATTTATTGGTGAGCAATGCATTCACATTTACCTTAGACTGCAATTATCTAATAAGTTCACTGATTATTGAATGTCACCCGTTATTTTGCAGCAACTATTGCAGTGCTTTTATTGTTGATTTTCACCGGAGTTGTTCAAGTTGTTCGTATGAACTTTGCCTTACTTGTTGCAAAGAATTAAGGAATGGAAAACTGCAAGCAGATGCATCCGAAGTGCGGATGCAATATATTAACAATGGACCAGATTATTTGCATGGTAAAGGTTGTAGCATAATTTCAGTCAATAATGAAACCACTGAAGCCAAGGTGGCAATGACATCTAAATGGAAGTCCATGGAAAGTGGTGCCATTCGTTGCCCTCCTAAAGATATGGGAGGCTGTGGTAAAGGAACGTTACATTTGAGATGTATATTTTCTGAGAATTGGATATCACAGCTGTTACTGAAAGCAAAAGAAATAGCACAAAAATGTAAGCTGAAGGAAATGCATCATGATTCAGAACTGCACTACTCCTGTTCAAAGTCTAAGGGTGATAACGGTGTTTCTGGTGGCAAGCTACGTAAGGCAGCTGCTCGGGAAAATTCTGATGATAACTATGTATTCTGTCCAGCAGCTGTGGATACTCGGCGCGCAAATTTGAGGCATTTTCGGCTCTACTTATCTAAGGGTGAACCAGTTGTTGTAACTAACGTTCATGACAACGCATTGGGATTGAGCTGGGAGCCTATGGTAATGTGGCGTGCCTGTCGACAAACCGAGAAGGCTACTGATGTTTTAAATTGCTTAAATTGGTGTAAGGTTTGTCCAGTCATCATCTCTTCTTGAACTGTGAAACACAATCTAATTTTGGTACATCTTATTCCATGCTTGCATATCCTAATGCCGCATGACTAGGCTAGACTACTAATATCTCCATTCTGGTATTGGTCAAGCCTTAGCTATGTAGTTCCGTGTCTTCGTAAAACACAATCTTGTCCCTAATATAGCTTAAAATTTTCAACTTGATGCGGTTAGAAGACATGATTGGGTTCTATTGAGTTGTGTTATATATGTCTCCTTTTTGTTATTTGATCTAGTTCAGAACTTGATCTCGTTGTTACATTTGGCAGCTTTATGATTTGTTCATTACATCGTTCCCAAATCAATGAATTACTAGAAACTGGACTGAGGATATTTTAATCCCAAGATGCGACTGAATTTAAACCTCAATATACATTTTGAATGAATTTGTTGTTTAAATGAAACATGTCAACATGCTCTTTAATTGAGGTGTAGGTTCTGGTACATTATATCTTACTTTATCCTGAATGCCATGCAGTTGGAAATGAACATACACCAGTTTTTTAAAGGATACATGGAGGGTCGCTCTGACAGTCATGAGTGGCCTACACTCTTAAAGTTGAATGACTGGCCGCCATCAGGTCTATTTGACGAGCGTCTGCCGCGTCATGGTGCCGAATTTTCTAGTTGTTTACCTTTTATGGAATATACACATCCTCAGTATGGTTATCTCAATCTTGCTCTGAGACTTCCTGATGGCTGTTGGAAGCCAGATTTGGGGCCCAAGGCCTACATTGCTTATGGTTTTCCGATGGAGCTTGGACGTGGAGACTCAGTCACCAAACTGCACTATGCTGTGACTGATACGGTATGTTTGGCTCCTTAAATGTAGTGTAGCAAGATGCTTGTACTGTAGAAATCTAGATACTCAGAAATATTAACATGCTCTCTAAAATTGAGAAACTTACTAAAAAATCCATATCGAAGTTCCTGCTCAAGGTCTTATTGTTCTTTTAAATTATGTTTGTTTTAGGTCAACGTGTTGATGCACACTCAAGATGTGCTCCCAACAGTTAAACAGCTCTCGGCCATAGAGAACTTGAAACAGATTCACAACGGGCAGGATCAGAGGGAATTTTTAGCTAATGCTCACAGGATGCATGAGGGCATTAAGGATTGCATCCCTAATGTAAATGGAAAATGCTCACACAACTGTGATGATTTGAAAGTTGAGTATAAGAAGTATAGCCGAAGAAGTGTTAAACTTGATTGTGAAACAAATAAAGAGGGAGAAGAATACCGATACAGAGAAGATAGTGTATCTCTTATTGTGCAGGATAGGTGTGAAGGATTTGAAGAGGCTGATGGTGGTGCTCTGTGGGATGTTTTTAGGAGGCAAGATGTTCCTAAATTGGAGGAATATCTCAGGAAGCACTTCAGGGAATTTAGGCACATATATGGCTCACCGTTGCCGCTGGTAAAGATAAGCGGGCATCTTTCATTTCTCAATTTTGAAATTTCTACAGTAATTTTATTATAGATTCATGTGTTTCCTCCCCCATAATTTTATGACCGTTGTCATTCGGTGTTGCTGTCTCTTAGCTTGTCACATTTCATAGGGTGAATTAAATTGAGTCTCTATTTGTCATAATCATCTTTTACTGAAAAGGGAGTTGAAAGTTAAATCTCGACCCTATACTCATCACTAAAGATTAACTCTACTCCCTGAGTAAAGATTTTTGAGACCTTTTCGTTTAGCTTTCTTATTACATGAAAATGCTAACTCATGACTACGGATCTACTAGTGAACCATTAACTGAGAGTCTGATGTTTTGCTATATGGTGTTCGCCTGATATTTCTTCATCTTGGTGATTGACATTGTAATTGATATAATGATGTGATGTTAGATATTGTCAATTCTCATAATAACCACTTTGATGCTTAGATAGAAATGTAATGTACGTTATAGTATGTACTTTTGCTATGTTGATAGATGTTAGTTATGGTTCAGAAATCTGCATATCTTAGCTAGCCAAAGTTACAGTAGAAATTTGATACTGCATTAAACTCCAATATATTTCCTAGTATCCTCATTGATTAATACAAAATACATTGATTAAACTTTAATATATTCTTTCCATCGCAGGCTGTTCATCCCATTTTTGATGAAACTTTTTACTTGAGCACTGAGCATAAAAAGAGTCTAAAGGAAGAATATGGTCATCTTATTCTCTTACTCGTTGCCATTTCCTTGCATCTCATGTAAACAGCATTTTCTGAGATCGCACCTTCTGCTCACTACGCTTTCATTTCCTTTTGCAGGCATTGAACCATGGACTTTTGTTCAAAAATTAGGTGAAGCTGTTTTTGTTCCTGCCGGATGCCCTCATCAAGTCAGAAATTTAAAGGTATACAGATAGTTCATCTCTCTATCCCATGTCATCCTATCAAGTGTTGTCAAAGGCGTGCTTAGTCCTGAAGCAAGGCTCGGAATGTGTTGAGTGCTTCATCTTGCTTAATATGCACTTCAGTATCGTCATCAAGGTTGTAAACCATATATTTCCTTGCCAATGAACCCCTTTTGAAGAGACGACACTAAGCAATTGATATGTCACTTTATCGTATATTTTTTTCCAATTTCTTTGTTCATATATTAGTATCCCTTTGCATCTTCTTCCATATATTTAGGACTAAACTTGTATATTTATGTTTTTTCTCCCTTTGCACCTTTAGTTTTGTTTAAAGCTTCAGTGGACCTTAGATCTTTTTTGTACTTTTTTGCTTTTGATAACACTGATCACATCGTCTTTTTTATAGCAAACTTTTGTAGTATTATGGAAGTATATTAGCACATAGGATCATCATTTTCTTTTCTTTTCTTTTCTTTTCCTGCAATGTCTGCTTTTAGATTCCTGTTCCTTAATATTGCTTTAGAAAGTATCACCTATCCTATGCAGCTTCTTGAATTTCACCTTTCCTACTGCTTAATGCAGTGTGAGAAAAAGATAAACGAAATTGAGAAATTCCAACTGGAGTATCTTTAAAGTAGGTGTTACTAAGGTGTGGAAAAAAGCTATGAATGTGTAAACTTTGTACATAGTCTTTGTTGTCAGAAGTTCACTTCATCATTTCAAAGAACGGAAAGGAAAATCAAGTTTCTGTCTTGAATGAAACCCGGAAAATTTATTGTTCATCAAACGTTGAAATAGATAACCATGTCTTCATTTTCTGAAGGTGCACATCATTTGTAGGCATGTACACTTCATTTTATGAAAATGTGAATGAGTGCTGATATGATTTATAATAGTAGGATCTTAACTTAGTGAACCATAAATCTAGTACTTTTATAAGGTCAGCTCATTGACTTTTGGTGTGTTCATCTTTTACAGTGCTGTATCAACGTCGCTGTAGATTTTGTTTCTCCTGAAAATGTGACTGAGTGCATCCGTTTGACCGAGGAGCTTCGCAAGCTTCCCAGAAATCATGATGCTAAGGAAGACAAGTTGGGGGTATTTGGATCCTTATATCTTCTTCTTTTTTCTCCTTTATTTCCGCTGGAAGTGTAATTGTCTTGTTTCATTATTGATCACTTTTTTCCGGACCTTTCTTTCGTTCATTGCTTTATTTATCATTGTTATTTTATTTATGTTTCGGCATGGAAAAGCTATGTAACCGTCTTCACAGCATTCTTCCTTTTATCTTCTTACCATGTGGCTTAGCATGCCTATTTTGGTAATGTCGCAAGTTAAGTAGTTAAACAGTTCCACCGTCTAAGCAGCCTTTTGCATATGAGTCCTTGGTCCTATCTCATTACATGTTAAAAGCTTTTACACCATCTACATTGATGTGAAAATGGTATCCGCTTTGAGAAAATTGGGTGAATATTTTATTCGATTTCATCTGTAATGTTAGTTTCGTTCTGAACACAGTGTTTTGCGTGTGTAAAGAATACTAAAATCTGGCTGTGACACTTCAGGTAAAGAAAATAATTGTTCATGCTATGAGCCAAGCAGTGGATCAATTGGAGAAGACATTATTGTAAGATTGTTGTTCTTTGTTTTCACAAAATTATATATTTCATTGAAAAAAGAGCTAATGGTTAAAAACGCAACCTAAATTATCACCTTCTTGTGATTTCATACTTACATTACCCATTGTTTTACTAACCTACCTAAACTATCATCTTTTTGTGAGTTTCATACCTCAACTATCACTCCCTTTGTTTAAAACACACCTTGATGCGGAATACCAAGGGAGTGATCGTTTAGGTAGGTAAAGGGAACAATCGATAATTGAGGTGTGAAACTTGCGAAAAAGCGATAGTTTAGGTGCGTTATTGATCATTAACTCGTAAAAATGAACATATATCTGGATACCTCTTTGCTTCCATCTCTCTGTGCCTTGCATAATGCTTTTGTATTTAGGCCTTATTCTGGAGCTGCTTAAACCATAATTTCATTTGTACTTGTCAGACCTTGAACATATATCTGGATACCTCTTTGCTTCTATCTTATGTTGAAACACATATGACATAACCATTCAAAGACAATGTCAGATATACTGATTGCGTCGTTGCAGCGTAGTGCATTTGAAGGGAACAGTTAGGAACTCACCTAGATGAATTTCAATAGATAAAACGCCTACTCCCTAATTTATGTAACAAACTTTCCTTTTTAGTCTGTCCTGAGACGAGTTTCAAAAGTCTTTATTTCTTTCTTAAACTATGTGAACGGTCAAACAATGCCATATAAAATGGAACCGAGAGATTATTATTTGTTGCTCCAAGGAAATCCCAATGGTGATGCCATTGCTTCTAGTGCTCTTCAGAATGCTAAGTACCCTTGTTTATGTACACTTCATATTTCTTTCTCTTATTCTTTTCCGTACGTGGATTAAAGTAGGAACTCTAAAGCAGACATCGCTACAGGATTATCCTCATCAAGTTCAGTCGGCAAAAGTATAAAAGTAAGCCGCAGTCCATACAACTTCCATTTCTATCATTCTATGTCAATCTTCATTATGTGACTAGTTTTTTTTTTGTAATTTCCTCCTTTCTAGTCTATGCCAGGACCAAGTACGCCAAAATCTTCCTCCTCCGTTTCAGAAGATCTATCCAGTAACAAGACTGGAAAAGGAGAAGAATATGTTGCTCCAAGCGAGAATGAGAACCAAAGAACGGCTGAAGTTAATCTACGTTCTCCGCTTCCAGTTCTTGATCATCTGTCTTCAGCAAACGAGGTTTATTCTATTGATTACTGATATCTGCAGTCCCAAAAACTTTCATTTCTAAGTCAAACTTCACTATTTGGATTTTTTTATATATATTTCTTGTTTTTTAGGATATTTCAGGACCAAGTATGCCAAAATCTTCCTCCATTTCGGCAGATCTATCCAGTAACAAGAGTATCCGAAGAGAAAAATATGTTGCTCCAAGCGAGAATGAGAAATCAAGAACTCAAGTTAATGTACATTCACCACTTCCAGTTCATGATAATCTGTCTTCAGCGCACAAGGCTTACTCAATTTATTACAGATATCTCCATAGTCTCAACAGCCTTAACTTCAAAGTCAAACTTTATTATTTGGCTTTTTTTTCTTTCATTTCCATTTTCTAGGCTATGCCAGGTCTAAGTGTGCCAAAATACCCCTCCGTTTCAGAAGAATATGTTAATCTGCACTCTCCGCTTCCAGTTCTTTCAGCAAACAAGGTTAACTCGATAACTCATATCTTTTCTGGTTTAGCTTTTCGTTGTTACTGCCGTACGTATTTATGTAAAAGTACGCTTTGTATTGTCAGGCTCGAGAAAGCAAACCAGTTCCTAGTCAAGAGTTGAAGCCGTCCATCAAAATAGAAGATGTCGAATCAACTTTCCAAACGATTCAGTCATTCTTGAAGTCTTTACCAGAGAAGTATTCCAGCCAACAAATAGGCCCCCAGAGCAACAGTACTTCAACCCAAACACTTGCAAAGTTAGTATTTGACTGCTCAATCAGACTACCATTGGAGGCATTGGCTCATGACCAGACAAATGAAAAAGAATTGTGTGGTGCAATTGCTGCTCTAAGTGAAAACCCCTCATCCCTTTTTAGCGACGAACAAGCCAAGCAATTGGTAAAGCTCAAGTATGAATTCCCCGTCATGGTTAAGAAATGGAGGGACTTGGCACAAGATCAATTAAGATGCCAGGAATTCTTGACCAAGTTCGAAGAGGACAGGAGAAACCTGAATAACTGGACTAGATTAGAAGAAATTTTGAAGTCGGAGTATTGTAAAAGGGAGCAACAAGCTAGAGAGTTGGAAGCAATCCTTCAAACTATAAGGACCAGGCAGAAAGAAATCAACGATGAGCGACAGGAAGCGTCTCAAGAAGCTCAAAAACTCATGCTGTTAGTTCAAGAAAAAGTTGTCAAGACAGAAAGCACTAGCACTGAATTGGAAACAACAAAGATGCAGATGGATAGCTTAAGAAAAAATTGGTGCAAGTTTCAGTCTAAATTCCCTTAGGTGTTACTTTCAGGTCTCCTGTTTTTGTCACAAATCATAACTGTTTTTGAAGGTGTAGTTATAGTTCATCTATACATATAAATTGTTTGCTTTGCAACTAGCCAAAAGAATTGTGATGGAACAGTAAATATTTTGTCATTCTTAACTGGAGGTCTCGTGTTCAAGTTCAATTAGATATGGAGTAGCCTTTATTATGAAGCAGTTTATACCTAATGTGGAACTTTTCAGTGCAGTTGTGGATTTAGTCGGGCCCAATGCTGAGTACCACACACCCGACGGGAACCAAAGTTTTTCTGGAGCGCCTAGTTTTTTTCATAACTTCTTTTATTGGGGTTTCCCACGGTGTCCGGTACCCGCATTGGAGTCCCGACTAATCTGGATCGCACGCTACAGGGCCATATCCTTACTAAGACTAAAACAAAGGTAAAAATAAAAAAATAATAAAAAGGTGCAAATGTCTTAATATGAATTTGTCATTTGGATCAATGTTTTAAAAGGCATTTTTGAGGCGAGCCTCGGGGCGTGACGTAGTAAAGACTGATGAGGCATAAGCCTAACATTCAACTTGTTACTAAATTATAAGAAGTTAAAAAGTTTAAAATCTAAATATTTTTATTCTTAGCTCTAACTTTTAATCTTTTTTTTCGTCTTTCATTGGATCGCGATGGGGGTCGCGCCGCACCCCCTCCCTTTGTGTCGATAATGCTCTGTTTTGGTTATATTTTAAGGGTACAAGGATCTTTTCACACCTTTAAGTCGTTCTCAATCCTTTATGTACGTGTATAGGGCCTTGAAAACGACTTTACATCTCAGAAATCTCCTAATCATCATTCAGATAGCAAGAGAGGAGAAAACCACCTCGGGTTTAAGATTTCTAAGCTCCAAGGGTCAATTTACACTATGTTCTCTTTATAAAACGGCATGTTGAACAATCCTGACACTCATGGGGGTAAGTATGATGCTTTTAATAAACCCTATATTATATAGATTGTGAGATGTTGGTAGACAAAATGGTGGCCAAGGTGAAAATGCGGGGCTCAAAAAATTTATCTTATGCGGGGAGGGTACAATTAGTCAATTCGGTACTTTTGCATATGCATACATACTAGTTGTCTGTTTTTGTGATGCCAAAAAGAGTCTTGAAAAACATAACAGCAGTATGCCGAAACTTTATATGGAGTGGTCAAGTACACACATCAAAGACCCCTTTAATAGCATGGGATATTGTATGTAAATCCAAAAGCGAAGGGGGATGGGGGGTTACTGACTGTATGATTTGGAATGAGGCTGCAGTGGTGAAATACATATGGAACATAGCTAACAAAGCTGACAATTTATGGGTCAAATGGATTGATCATGTGCACCTGAAGGGAGCGGACTGGTGGCAATACTCCCCACCCCAAGATAGTTGTTGGTATTGGAAGAAGTTTTGCACTGTTAAAGCAAAATTTATGGCCGGATACATGGGTAACGGATGGATCAAACCAAATGGGCAGTATACTATTAGTAGAGGCTATAAATGGAGACTCGGAGAGGGAACACAAAAGCAATGGTGGAGAGCAGTATGGAACACAACAAACATCCCAAAACATAGGTTTATCTCTTGGATTACTCACGAGAGTAAAGCTAGATCATACGGGATTATGCCAAGATACAACTTGTTTGCTATGTGACAGCTATCCCGAAACTATGGAGCATCGCTTTTTTGAGTGTACTTATTCAAGCAAATGCCTGCAAGAGTTTTTAGAGTGGCTACAAACAGGTTGCTGCAATACTAACTTGGAGGGAATATGGAAAGGGTTGGCTAGGAGAGCAAAAGGGAGAATTAGCAGGGGGCTCATCCGGGCGATTTTGGCTGCATTGATTTATCACATTTGGAGTGCCAGGAATGATGCCCTCTGGAACCAGAAAGTACCGAGGATGCAGGTGCTGGTCAAACAAATACAGATGGAAAGCAAAGTGAGAATTTTTGATGTACTTAGTAGGAAACATAGGTGCAAAGATAGACATTGGATAGAACAGCTGCATAATTAGAAGAATTTTACAGGAAAAGAAGGAGCAAATTACAAAAGATGCTGGGTATGGTCGAGACTGGAGCGAATTTTGTGTTTGATTTTTTATGTTTTTTTGGGCTAGTTGAGTTGATGTAATTGATCTGAACGTTGCAATAAAATGTGTTCGTTCAACCAAAAAAAAAAAGTTAATTAAGACTGAAATTGATTGAAAAGCATGAACTATGAAATCCCTTTTTACGATAAAATTATGTATTAATTGTGGGGTTTCTATTAACTCTAAGTTGTATTTATGTGCATGTGTTATGGATTCTGAAATTGATTTAAGAGCATGATTTATGAAATTTCCTCTATATGATGAAATCTATTTGCTTTAATATATTATGAATTGTTCAAATGAATGATTAAAAGTTTCAGTTAAATGCTTTATTAACAATTGTGAATTGACATTGTTTTTTGATCCAAGAGATCGAGGGTGTTTTCCCTTACTTTCTAAATGCTCTTTTGTGTTAAACGGAAGATTTCATGTGATTTATGCAAGAGATGACCACCTTATGCAGTGGCGGAGCCAGACTTTTGGTTAAGGGTGTCCATACTGCTGCATCTGTCAAGGTTCGAACTCGGATTGTTAATGTGGAAATGCACACTCTTGACCACTGGACTACGCTTTTCTAGCTTGTCAAGGGTGTGTAACAACATGTATATAACCATAAATATCTATATTTAACCTATATACTCGAAAAAAAATTTCGAAGAAGGTGTTCATCTGACCACCCTTCGTTGGTTGTGGCTCCGCCACTGACCTTATGTTAAAGTATTGAAAAGAGGATGTTTTTGCATAAGTGAAATCGGCCCAATTTCCGGGAAAAGAACTCAAAATCTTTCAATTCATCATAATGGCTGTGGAAAAATGGGGATTCGGATTTGAATTTTTTTCTTTTTTGTTTTCTCTCAAGTTGTAGTTTCAAATCCGGACTTTTGAAGTCCGGGTTTCACCTATAAAAGGGGGTGTTGCCAACCTCAGCAAAGGGGGGGAAGAAAAAGGGATTGAGAAAAAAGGGGGCTTGAAAATTGAGAGAAAAGGCTTTAGAAAAATCGAGAAGGAGGTCGAAAATTGGAAGAGAAGGGTGAAATCTAGTGTTAAAAAGAGTGAAAATAGAGCAAATTAGATCGCAGACGTTCGAAATCCTTGGAATTGAATTCGCCGTCGAAGAATCCTTGTCGTCGTCGCTCCAGTTTTGCTGCCCTACACAAGGTAAAATCTATCCCGACGTAATTACATGATTCTTAGTTTAGCCTTGTAATTCATTGGTTATGTTTGGTTTAGGAGTTAGCTGTCTAGATGACTTATTATGAATGTGAGAGCGTGAAATGAAATAATCTTTGGTTGTTCGGTTTTGCGTATTCCTGATTGAGTGTTTACAAAGTGTGGAATTGCTTGAACAAGTTCTCTGTGGTACACAATGTCGTGTCTGGTCGACAGCTTACTGTAAGATCATTTGTTGTGCTGGTTTGGACGTTTCAAACTCGGTGATTGCTGCTCTATTTCCCTCTTACCCAACTGTGTATTTACAAGTCTTTAGCAGCCAGCCTCCAGTTTAGCACGAAAAAGCTCCAAAATACTGAAAACTTTATGTGTGCTCGGCTATCCGTCCCAAAATCTTGTAACTTTTTTGTTGGAATGCTTGAATATGGCAACAATCAGGGTTTGACATATCTAGGATGTGGTGTGCGTTTGAATAGGAAGTTTCAGCTTTTTTGTTTAACACTGAAAGGCCTTTACTGTTTTTACGTTCTAAAAGTGGCTAAATCTTGATGTTTGGGGTTCTAACTCAGCGCTTGATTAGGATACGCGTTAATATGCTATCTGCAACTCTAAATAAGATCAAAAATGAAAATTCACTGAATCAACACTCAACTGTTTGGGCTGCCATTTGTCTATTAGCTATTTATATACTACATTGAGAAAAGGGTCTCCATTTGATCACAATTGAACAGGCTGCCAGTTTTGTTTTCTTAGTTGATCCTGGTTCTTGTTTATTTCTTTAATGACAACACGTGTGGGGAATATAAAATGTTACTCGTCAAATGACGTTGCCCTCGACCCATACTCATTTTGAGAATTCGCCTCCTTTTGCCTTCGATTAGAATCAGCTTGCAAATGATCGCAGGAATGTAGTAAAACTAGAACAATTTAACTGCCAACTAAATTGGTCGAGCAGGTTATCAATTTTCGACGTTCGTTTTAATCCTATATTCATATCTTCTTGTATTATGTAATATGTGGTTCAAAACTTAGCTGTAGTTGCTTGTTGTGCTTCCTAATCCTTTATCCATAATTTCTTATTTCTTCTGTAGTCTGTTGTCCAAACTTAGCTGCAGGTGCCTAATGTGTTTCGTAATCCCGCATCCTTATTTTCTTGTTTATTATGTAGTTTGTTGACTAGAACTCATCTATATCAGTTCGTTGCGATATATCCAAGATCGGTAGTATTTTATTGTGTTTTTGTAGGCAGTGATTTTTTTTTTTTTTTTGGGTCATTTAGTTTGATGCTTGACAATCGTATGATATGATAGTGTTTCCAAGAACTCTTCGATGATTTGATGAATTAGCATTTCTGTATGATCTATTTCCATCAAACGCCTAGTCATATTTCCTATGTATTGCTGCTTATTTTGAATATTTCTGTTAATGAGTTTCCTTTACTCAACCATTTTAAACTTAGATAACTTCCAAAATAAAGTTGTAGTTGTATTTAAGAAGAATAGCCTATATCCATTATACCTGTAATCGTTGCCTGTTCACCTCACATTTCTTTAGACTGTATCTGTTTATCCGTAAATGATAGTTTCTGATGCTCATCATTTATGGTTTCTGCTTGTCCTCTACGTAGGTATCCTGGGATGCCAGAGGAGGACTTTTTAAAAGCTTGCCCTGTATGTCGTAACGTTTGCAACTGCATAGCATGTTTGCGGTTAGATGGATTAGCGAAAGTAGGATTCTTTCAATTTTTCTCTTTGTCTAATGCTCTAAAAACATTTATTAAAAAAATTTAGTGGTTCTCTTGTTTGCAATGCAGCATTTTTTGAATGTAGAGGTGAAGTTCAGTGATGAAGAAAGACTCGAGTACTCTAAGCACATTGTACGAGCACTTTTGCCTGCTCTGGAACAATTTAATACCGAGCAAATGATTGAAAAGCAGATTGAGTGCCAGATTCAAGGTATTAAATCTCTCTATTTAATTTATAGAGAGGCTGTGTCATTTAATAGGTTGTCATATACCGTTGGTAACATTTGATGAAGCCAAAAATCTCTAAGTTGATTTGCTCACTTTCACTTTTCTAAATAGAAAGCCTGGTCATATGCGCATTTTATTCAATGACCAATATTGAGTTTTGCGGCTGTAATTCTCCAATAAAAAGATTGTTTCATTTAGTACAATTTTTCTTTTAGTACAATTTTTCTTTTTCTGCGCATTGCCAGATTCAGACGTTAATATAAAGAAAGCAGAATACGAGAAGGAAGAGTGCATTTATTGGTGAGCAATGCATTCACATTTACCTTAGACTGCAATTATCTAATAAGTTCACTGATTATTGAATGTCACCCGTTATTTTGCAGCAACTATTGCAGTGCTTTTATTGTTGATTTTCACCGGAGTTGTTCAAGTTGTTCGTATGAACTTTGCCTTACTTGTTGCAAAGAATTAAGGAATGGAAAACTGCAAGCAGATGCATCCGAAGTGCGGATGCAATATATTAACAATGGACCAGATTATTTGTATGGTAAAGGTTGTAGCATAATTTCAGTCAATAATGAAACCACTGAAGCCAAGGTGGCAATGACATCTAAATGGAAGTCCATGGAAAGTGGTGCCATTCGTTGCCCTCCTAAAGATATGGGAGGCTGTGGTAAAGGAACGTTACATTTGAGATGTATATTTTCTGAGAATTGGATATCACAGCTGTTACTGAAAGCAAAAGAAATAGCACAAAAATGTAAGCTGAAGGAAATGCATCATGATTCAGAACTGCACTACTCCTGTTCAAAGTCTAAGGGTGATGACGGTGTTTCTGGTGGCAAGCTACATAAGGCAGCTGCTCGGGAAAATTCTGATGATAACTATGTATTCTGTCCAGCAGCTGTGGATACTCGGCGCGCAAATTTGAGGCATTTTCGGCTCTACTTATCTAAGGGTGAACCAGTTGTTGTAACTAACGTTCATGACAACGCATTGGGATTGAGCTGGGAGCCTATGGTAATGTGGCGTGCCTGTCGACAAACCGAGAAGGCTACTGATGTTTTAAATTGCTTAAATTGGTGTAAGGTTTGTCCAGTCATCATCTCTTCTTGAACTGTGAAACACAATCTAATTTTGGTACATCTTATTCCATGCTTGCATATCCTAATGCCGCATGACTAGGCTAGACTACTAATATCTCCATTCTGGTATTGGTCAAGCCTTAGCTATGTAGTTCCGTGTCTTCGTAAAACACAATCTTGTCCCTAATATAGCTTAAAATTTTCAACTTGATGCGGTTAGAAGACATGATTGGGTTCTATTGAGTTGTGTTATATATGTCTCCTTTTTGTTATTTGATCTAGTTCAGAACTTGATCTCGTTGTTACATTTGGCAGCTTTATGATTTGTTCATTACATCGTTCCCAAATCAATGAATTACTAGAAACTGGACTGAGGATATTTTAATCCCAAGATGCGACTGAATTTAAACCTCAATATACATTTTGAATGAATTTGTGGTTTAAATGAAACATGTCAACATGCTCTTTAATTGAGGTGTAGGTTCTGGTACATTATATCTTACTTTATCCTGAATGCCATGCAGTTGGAAATGAACATACACCAGTTTTTTAAAGGATACATGGAGGGTCGCTCTGACAGTCATGAGTGGCCTACACTCTTAAAGTTGAATGACTGGCCGCCATCAGGTCTATTTGACGAGCGTCTGCCGCGTCATGGTGCCGAATTTTCTAGTTGTTTACCTTTTATGGAATATACACATCCTCAGTATGGTTATCTCAATCTTGCTCTGAGACTTCCTGATGGCTGTTGGAAGCCAGATTTGGGGCCCAAGGCCTACATTGCTTATGGTTTTCCGATGGAGCTTGGACGTGGAGACTCAGTCACCAAACTGCACTATGCTGTGACTGATACGGTATGTTTGGCTCCTTAAATGTAGTGTAGCAAGATGCTTGTACTGTAGAAATCTAGATACTCAGAAATATTAACATGCTCTCTAAAATTGAGAAACTTACTAAAAAATCCATATCGAAGTTCCTGCTCAAGGTCTTATTGTTCTTTTAAATTATGTTTGTTTTAGGTCAACGTGTTGATGCACACTCAAGATGTGCTCCCAACAGTTAAACAGCTCTCGGCCATAGAGAACTTGAAACAGATTCACAACGGGCAGGATCAGAGGGAATTTTTAGCTAATGCTCACAGGATGCATGAGGGCATTAAGGATTGCATCCCTAATGTAAATGGAAAATGCTCACACATCTGTGATGATTTGAAAGTTGAGTATAAGAAGTATAGCAGAAGAAGTGTTAAACTTGATTGTGAAACAAATAAAGAGGGAGAAGAATACCGATACAGAGAAGATAGTGTATCTCTTATTGTGCAGGATAGGTGTGAAGGATTTGAAGAGGCTGATGGTGGTGCTCTGTGGGATGTTTTTAGGAGGCAAGATGTTCCTAAATTGGAGGAATATCTCAGGAAGCACTTCAGGGAATTTAGGCACATATATGGCTCACCGTTGCCGCTGGTAAAGATAAGCGGGCATCTTTCATTTCTCAATTTTGAAATTTCTACAGTAATTTTATTATAGATTCATGTGTTTCCTCCCCCATAATTTTATGACCGTTGTCATTCGGTGTTGCTGTCTCTTAGCTTGTCACATTTCATAGGGTGAATTAAATTGAGTCTCTATTTGTCATAATCATCTTTTACTGAAAAGGGAGTTGAAAGTTAAATCTCGACCCTATACTCATCACTAAAGATTAACTCTACTCCCTGAGTAAAGATGTTTGAGACCTTTTCGTTTAGCTTTCTTATTACATGAAAATGCTAACTCGTGACTACGGATCTACTAGTGAACCATTAACTGAGAGTCTGATGTTTTGCTAGATGGTGTTCGCCTGATATTTCTTCATCTTGGTGATTGACATTGTAATTGATATAATGATGTGATGTTAGATATTGTCAATTCTCATAATAACCACTTTGATGCTTAGATAGAAATGTAATGTACGTTATAGTATGTACTTTTGCTATGTTGATAGATGTTAGTTATGGTTCAGAAATCTGCATATCTTAGCTAGCCAAAGTTACAGTAGAAATTTGATTCTGCATTAAACTCCAATATATTTCCTAGTATCCTCATTGATTAATACAAAATACATTGATTAAACTTTAATATATTTTTTCCATCGCAGGCTGTTCATCCCATTTTTGATGAAACTTTTTACTTGAGCACTGAGCATAAAAAGAGTCTAAAGGAAGAATATGGTCATCTTATTCTCTTACTCGTTGCCATTTCCTTGCATCTCATGTAAACAGCATTTTCTGAGATCGCACCTTGTGCTCACTACGCTTTCATTTCCTTTTGCAGGCATTGAACCATGGACTTTCGTTCAAAAATTAGGTGAAGCTGTTTTTGTTCCTGCCGGATGCCCTCATCAAGTCAGAAATTTAAAGGTATACAGATAGTTCATCTCTCTATCCCATGTCATCCTATCCAGTGTTGTCAAAGGCGTGCTTAGTCCTGAAGCAAGGCTCGGAATGTGTTGAGTGCTTCATCTTGCTTAATATGCACTTCAGTATCGTCATCAAGGTTGTAAACCATATATTTCCTTGCCAATGAACCCCTTTTGAAGAGACGACACTAAGCAATTGATATGTCACTTTATCGTATATTTTTTTCCAATTTCTTTGTTCATATATTAGTATCCCTTTACATGTTCTTCCATATATTTAGGACTAAACTTGTATATTTATGTTTTTTCTCCCTTTGCACCTTTAGTTTTGTTTAAAGCTTCAGTGGACCTTAGATCTTTTTTGTACTTTTTTGCTTTTGATAACACTGATCACATCGTCTTTTTTATAGCAAACTTTTGTAGTATTATGGAAGTATATTAGCACATAGGATCATCATTTTCTTTTCTTTTCTTTTCTTTTCCTGCAATGTCTGCTTTTAGATTCCTGTTCCTTAATATTGCTTTAGAAAGTATCACCTATCCTATGCAGCTTCTTGAATTTCACCTTTCCTACTGCTTAATGCAGTGTGAGAAAAAGATAAACGAAATTGAGAAATTCCAACTGGAGTATCTTTAAAGTAGGTGTTACTAAGGTGTGGAAAAAAGCTATGAATGTGTAAACTCTGTACATAGTCTTTGTTGTCAGAAGTTCACTTCATCATTTCTAAGAACGGAAAGGAAAATCAAGTTTCTGTCTTGAATGAAACCCGGAAAATTTATTGTTCATCAAACGTTGAAATAGATAACTATGTCTTCATTTTCTGAAGGTGCACATCATTTGTAGGCATGTACACTTCATTTTATGAAAATGTGAATGAGTGCTGATATGATTTATAATAGTAGGATCTTAACTTAGTGAACCATAAATCTAGTACTTTTATAAGGTCAGCTCATTGGCTTTTGGTGTGTTCATCTTTTACAGTGCTGTATCAACGTCGCTGTAGATTTTGTTTCTCCTGAAAATGTGACTGAGTGCATCCGTTTGACCGAGGAGCTTCGCAAGCTTCCCAGAAATCATGATGCTAAGGAAGACAAGTTGGGGGTATTTGGATCCTTATATCTTCATCTTTTTTCTCCTTTATTTCCGCTGGAAGTGTAATTGTCTTGTTTCATTATTGATCACTTTTTTCCGGACCTTTCTTTCGTTCATTGCTTTATTTATCATTGTTATTTTATTTATGTTTCGGCATGGAAAAGCTATGTAACCGTCTTCACAGCATTCTTCCTTTTATCTTCTTACCATGTGGCTTAGCATGCCTATTTTGGTAATGTCGCAAGTTAAGTAGTTAAACAGTTCCACCGTCTAAGCAGCCTTTTGCATATGAGTCCTTGGTCCTATCTCATTACATGTTAAAAGCTTTTACACCATCTACATTGATGTGAAAATGGTATCCGCTTTGAGAAAATTGGGTGAATATTTTATTCGATTTCATCTGTAATGTTAGTTTCGTTCTGAACACAGTGTTTTGCGTGTGTAAAGAATACTAAAATCTGGCTGTGACACTTCAGGTAAAGAAAATAATTGTTCATGCTATGAGCCAAGCAGTGGATCAATTGGAGAAGACATTATTGTAAGATTGTTGTTCTTTGTTTTCACAAAATTATATATTTCATTGAAAAAAGAGCTAATGGTTAAAAACGCAACCTAAATTATCACCTTCTTGTGATTTCATACTTACATTACCCATTGTTTTACTAACCTACCTAAACTATCATCTTTTTGTGAGTTTCATACCTCAACTATCACTCCCTTTGTTTAAAACACACCTTGATGCGGAATACCAAGGGAGTGATCGTTTAGGTAGGTAAAGGGAACAATCGATAATTGAGGTGTGAAACTTGCGAAAAAGCGATAGTTTAGGTGCGTTATTGATCATTAACTCGTAAAAATGAACATATATCTGGATACCTCTTTGCTTCCATCTCTCTGTGCCTTGCATAATGCTTTTGTATTTAGGCCTTATTCTGGAGCTGCTTAAACCATAATTTCATTTGTACTTGTCAGACCTTGAACATATATCTGGATACCTCTTTGCTTCTATCTTATGTTGAAACACATATGACATAACCATTCAAAGACAATGTCAGATATACTGATTGCGTCGTTGCAGCGTAGTGCATTTGAAGGGAACAGTTAGGAACTCACCTAGATGAATTTCAATAGATAAAACGCCTACTCCCTAATTTATGTAACAAACTTTCCTTTTTAGTCTGTCCCGAGACGAGTTTCAAAAGTCTTTATTTCTTTCTTAAACTATGTGAACGGTCAAACAATGCCATATAAAATGGAACCGAGAGATTATTATTTGTTGCTCCAAGGAAATCCCAATGGTGATGCCATTGCTTCTAGTGCTCTTCAGAATGCTAAGTACCCTTGTTTATGTACACTTCATATTTCTTTCTCTTATTCTTTTCCGTACGTGGATTAAAGTAGGAACTCTAAAGCAGACATCGCTACAGGATTATCCTCATCAAGTTCAGTCGGCAAAAGTATAAAAGTAAGCCGCAGTCCTTACAACTTCCATTTCTATCATTCTATGTCAATCTTCATTATGTGACTTGTTTTTTTTTTGTAATTTCCTCCTTTCTAGTCTATGCCAGGACCAAGTACGCCAAAATCTTCCTCCTCCGTTTCAGAAGATCTATCCAGTAACAAGACTGGAAAAGGAGAAGAATATGTTGCTCCAAGCGAGAATGAGAACCAAAGAACGGCTGAAGTTAATCTACGTTCTCCGCTTCCAGTTCTTGATCATCTGTCTTCAGCAAACGAGGTTTATTCTATTGATTACTGATATCTGCAGTCCCAAAAACTTTCATTTCTAAGTCAAACTTCACTATTTGGATTTTTTTATATATATTTCTTGTTTTTTAGGATATTTCAGGACCAAGTATGCCAAAATCTTCCTCCATTTCGGCAGATCTATCCAGTAACAAGAGTATCCGAAGAGAAAAATATGTTGCTCCAAGCGAGAATGAGAAATCAAGAACTCAAGTTAATGTACATTCACCACTTCCAGTTCATGATAATCTGTCTTCAGCGCACAAGGTTTACTCAATTTATTACAGATATCTCCATAGTCTCAACAGCCTTAACTTCAAAGTCAAACTTTATTATTTGGCTTTTTTTTCTTTCATTTCCATTTTCTAGGCTATGCCAGGTCTAAGTGTGCCAAAATACCCCTCCGTTTCAGAAGAATATGTTAATCTGCACTCTCCGCTTCCAGTTCTTTCAGCAAACAAGGTTAACTCGATAACTCATATCTTTTCTGGTTTAGCTTTTCGTTGTTACTGCCGTACGTATTTATGTAAAAGTACGCTTTGTATTGTCAGGCTCGAGAAAGCAAACCAGTTCCTAGTCAAGAGTTGAAGCCGTCCATCAAAATAGAAGATGTCGAATCAACTTTCCAAACGATTCAGTCATTCTTGAAGTCTTTACCAGAGAAGTATTCCAGCCAACAAATAGGCCCCCAGAGCAACAGTACTTCAACCCAAACACTTGCAAAGTTAGTATTTGACTGCTCAATCAGACTACCATTGGAGGCATTGGCTCATGACCAGACAAATGAAAAAGAATTGTGTGGTGCAATTGCTGCTCTAAGTGAAAACCCCTCATCCCTTTTTAGCGACGAACAAGCCAAGCAATTGGTAAAGCTCAAGTATGAATTCCCCGTCATGGTTAAGAAATGGAGGGACTTGGCACAAGATCAATTAAGATGCCAGGAATTCTTGACCAAGTTCGAAGAGGACAGGAGAAACCTGAATAACTGGACTAGATTAGAAGAAATTTTGAAGTCGGAGTATTGTAAAAGGGAGCAACAAGCTAGAGAGTTGGAAGCAATCCTTCAAACTATAAGGACCAGGCAGAAAGAAATCAACGATGAGCGACAGGAAGCGTCTCAAGAAGCTCAAAAACTCATGCTGTTAGTTCAAGAAAAAGTTGTCAAGACAGAAAGCACTAGCACTGAATTGGAAATAACAAAGATGCAGATGGATAGCTTAAGAAAAAATTGGTGCAAGTTTCAGTCTAAATTCCCTTAGGTGTTACTTTCAGGTCTCCTGTTTTTGTCACAAATCATAACTGTTTTTGAAGGTGTAGTTATAGTTCATCTATACATATAAATTGTTTGCTTTGCAACTAGCCAAAAGAATTGTGATGGAGCAGTAAATATTTTGTCATTCTTAACTGGAGGTCTCGTGTTCAAGTTCAATTAGATATGGAGTAGCCTTTATTATGAAGCAGTTTATACCTAATGTGGAACTTTTCAGTGCAGTTGTGGATTTAGTCGGGCCCAATGCTGAGTACCACACACCCGACGGGAACCAAAGTTTTTCTGGAGCGCCTAGTTTTTTTCATAACTTCTTTTATTGGGGTTTCCCACGGTGTCCGGTACCCGCATTGGAGTCCCGACTAATCTGGATCGCACGCTACAGGGCCATATCCTTACTAAGACTAAAACAAAGGTAAAAATAAAAAAATAATAAAAAGGTGCAAATGTCTTAATATGAATTTGTCATTTGGATCAATGTTTTAAAAGGCATTTTTGAGGCGAGCCTCGGGGCGTGACGTAGTAAAGACTGATGAGGCATAAGCCTAACATTCAACTTGTTACTAAATTATAAGAAGTTAAAAAGTTTAAAATCTAAATATTTTTTTTCTTAGCTCTAACTTTTAATCTTTTTTTTCGTCTTTCATTGGATCGCGATGGGGGTCGCGCCGCACCCCCTCCCTTTGTGTCGATAATGCTCTGTTTTGGTTATATTTTAAGGGTACAAGGATCTTTTCACACCTTTAAGTCGTTCTCAATCCTTTATGTACGTGTATAGGGCCTTGAAAACGACTTTACATCTCAGAAATCTCCTAATCATCATTCAGATAGCAAGAGAGGAGAAAACCACCTCGGGTTTAAGATTTCTAAGCTCCAAGGGTCAATTTACACTATGTTCTCTTTATAAAACGGCATGTTGAACAATCCTGACACTCATGGGGGTAAGTATGATGCTTTTAATAAACCCTATATTATATAGATTGTGAGATGTTGGTATACAAAATGGTGGCCAAGGTGAAAATGCGGGGCTCAAAAAATTTATCTTATGCGGGGAGGGTACAATTAGTCAATTCGGTACTTTTGCATATGCATACATACTAGTTGTCTGTTTTTGTGATGCCAAAAAGAGTCTTGAAAAACATAACAGCAGTATGCCGAAACTTTATATGGAGTGGTCAAGTACACACATCAAAGACCCCTTTAATAGCATGGGATATTGTATGTAAATCCAAAAGCGAAGGGGGATGGGGGGTTACTGACTGTATGATTTGGAATGAGGCTGCAGTGGTGAAATACATATGGAACATAGCTAACAAAGCTGACAATTTATGGGTCAAATGGATTGATCATGTGCACCTGAAGGGAGCGGACTGGTGGCAATACTCCCCACCCCAAGATAGTTGTTGGTATTGGAAGAAGTTTTGCACTGTTAAAGCAAAATTTATGGCCGGATACATGGGTAACGGATGGATCAAACCAAATGGGCAGTATACTATTAGTAGAGGCTATAAATGGAGACTCGGAGAGGGAACACAAAAGCGATGGTGGAGAGCAGTATGGAACACAACAAACATCCCAAAACATAGGTTTATCTCTTGGATTACTCACGAGAGTAAAGCTAGATCATACGGGATTATGCCAAGATACAACTTGTTTGCTATGTGACAGCTATCCCGAAACTATGGAGCATCGCTTTTTTGAGTGTACTTATTCAAGCAAATGCCTGCAAGAGTTTTTAGAATGGCTACAAACAGGTTGCTGCAATACTAACTTGGAGGGAATATGGAAAGGGTTGGCTAGGAGAGCAAAAGGGAGAATTAGCAGGGGGCTCATCCGGGCGATTTTGGCTGCATTGATTTATCACATTTGGAGTGCCAGGAATGATGCCCTCTGGAACCAGAAAGTACCGAGGACGCAGGTGCTGGTCAAACAAATACAGATGGAAAGCAAAGTGAGAATTTTTGATGTACTTAGTAGGAAACATAGGTGCAAAGATAGACATTGGATAGAACAGCTGTATAATTAGAAGAATTTTACAGGAAAAGAAGGAGCAAATTACAAAAGATGCTGGGTATGGTCGAGACTGGAGCGAATTTTGTGTTTGATTTTTTATGTTTTTTTGGGCTAGTTGAGTTGATGTAATTGATCTGAACGTTGCAATAAAATGTGTTCGTTCGACCAAAAAAAAAAAGTTAATTAAGACTGAAATTGATTGAAAAGCATGAACTATGAAATCCCTTTTTACGATAAAATTATGTATTAATTGTGGGGTTTCTATTAACTCTAAGTTGTATTTATGTGCATGTGTTATGGATTCTGAAATTGATTTAAGAGCATGATTTATGAAATTTCCTCTATATGATGAAATCTATTTGCTTTAATATATTATGAATTGTTCAAATGAATGATTAAAAGTTTCAGTTAAATGCTTTATTAACAATTGTGAATTGACATTGTTTTTTGATCCAAGAGATCGAGGGTGTTTTCCCTTACTTTCTAAATGCTCTTTTGTGTTAAACGGAAGATTTCATGTGATTTACGCAAGAGATGACCACCTTATGCAGTGGCGGAGCCAGACTTTTGGTCAAGGGTGTCCATACTGCTGCACCTGTCAAGGTTCGAACTCGGATTGTTAACGTGGAAATGCACACTCTTGACCACTGGACTACGCTTTTCTAGCTTGTCAAGGGTGTGTAACAACATGTATATAACCATAAATATCTATATTTAACCTATATACTCAAAAAAAAATTTCGATGAAGGTGTTCATCTGACCACCCTTCGTTGGTTGTGGCTCCGCCACTGACCTTATGTTAAAGTATTGAAAAGAGGATGTTTTTGCATAAGTGAAATCGGCCCAATTTCAGGGAAAAGAACTCAAAATCTTTCTATTCATCATAATGGCTGTGGAAAAATGGGGATTCGGATTTGAATTTTTTTCTTTTTTGTTTTCTCTCAAGTTGTAGTTTCAAATCCGTACTTTTGAAGTCCGGTTTTCACCTATAAAAGGGGGTGTTGCCAACCTCAGCAAAGGGGGGAAGAAAAAGGGATTGAGAAAAAAGGGGGCTTGAAAGTTGAGAGAAAAGGCTTTAGAAAAATCGAGAAGGAGGTCGAAAATTGGAAGAGAAGGGTGAAATCTAGTGTTAAAAAGAGTGAAAATAGAGCAAATTAGATCGCAGACGTTCGAAATCCTTGGAATTGAATTCGCCGTCGAAGAATCCTTGTCGTCGTCGCTCCAGTTTTGCTGCCCTACACAAGGTAAAATCTATCCCGACGTAATTACATGATTCTTAGTTTAGCCTTGTAATTCATTGGTTATGTTTGGTTTAGGAGTTAGCTGTCTAGATGACTTATTATGAATGTGAGAGCGTGAAATGAAATAATCTTTGGTTGTTCGGTTTTGCGTATTCCTGATTGAGTGTTTACAAAGTGTGGAATTGCTTGAACAAGTTCTCTGTGGTACACAATGTCGTGTCTGGTCGACAGCTTACTGTTAGATCATTTGTTGTGCTGGTTTGGTCATTTCAAACTCGGTGATTGCTGCTCTATTTCCCTCTTACCCAACTGTGTATTTACAAGTCTTTAGCAGCCAGCCTCCAGTTTAGCACGAAAAAGCTCCAAAATACTGAAAACTTTATGTGTGCTCGGCTATCCGTCCCAAAATCTTGTAACTTTTTTGTTGGAATGCTTGAATATGGCAACAATCAGGGTTTGACATATCTAGGATGTGGTGTGCGTTTGAATAGGAAGTTTCAGCTTTTTTGTTTAACACTGAAAGGCCTTTACTGTTTTTACGTTCAAAAAGTGGCTAAATCTTGATGTTTGGGGTTCTAACTCAGCGCTTGATTAGGATACGCGTTAATATGCTATCTGCAACTCTAAATAAGATCAAAAATGAAAATTCACTGAATCAACACTCAACTGTTTGGGCTGCCATTTGTCTATTAGCTATTTATATACTACATTGAGAAAAGGGTCTCCATTTGATCACAATTGAACAGGCTGCCAGTTTTGTTTTCTTAGTTGATCCTGGTTCTTGTTTATTTCTTTAATGACAACACGTGTGGGGAATATAAAATGTTACTCGTCAAATGACGTTGCCCTCGACCCATACTCATTTTGAGAATTCGCCTCCTTTTGCCTTCGATTAGAATCAGCTTGCAAATGATCGCAGGAATGTAGTAAAACTAGAACAATTTAACTGCCAACTAAATTGGTCGAGCAGGTTATCAATTTTCGACGTTCGTTTTAATCCTATATTCATATCTTCTTGTATTATGTAATATGTGGTTCAAAACTTAGCTGTAGTTGCTTGTTGTGCTTCCTAATCCTTTATCCATAATTTCTTATTTCTTCTGTAGTCTGTTGTCCAAACTTAGCTGCAGGTGCCTAATGTGTTTCGTAATCCCGCATCCTTATTTTCTTGTTTATTATGTAGTTTGTTGACTAGAACTCATCTATATCAGTTCGTTGCGATATATCCAAGATCGGTAGTATTTTATTGTGTTTTTGTAGGCAGTGATTTTTTTTTTTTTTTTTGGGTCATTTAGTTTGATGCTTGACAATCGTATGATATGATAGTGTTTCGATGATTTGATGAATTAGCATTTCTGTATGATCTATTTCCATCAAACGCCTAGTCATATTTCCTATGTATTGCTGCTTATTTTGAATATTTCTGTTAATGAGTTTCCTTTACTCAACCATTTTAAACTTAGATAACTTCCAAAATAAAGTTGTAGTTGTATTTAAGAAGAATAGCCTATATCCATTATACCTGTAATCGTTGCCTGTTCACCTCACATTTCTTTAGACTGTATCTGTTTATCCGTAAATGATAGTTTCTGATGCTCATCATTTATGGTTTCTGCTTGTCCTCTACGTAGGTATCCTGGGATGCCAGAGGAGGACTTTTTAAAAGCTTGCCCTGTATGTCGTAACGTTTGCAACTGCATAGCATGTTTGCGGTTAGATGGATTAGCGAAAGTAGGATTCTTTCAATTTTTCTCTTTGTCTAATGCTCTAAAAACATTTATTAAAAAAATTTAGTGGTTCTCTTGTTTGCAATGCAGCATTTTTTGAATGTAGAGGTGAAGTTCAGTGATGAAGAAAGACTCGAGTACTCTAAGCACATTGTACGAGCACTTTTGCCTGCTCTGGAACAATTTAATACCGAGCAAATGATTGAAAAGCAGATTGAGTGCCAGATTCAAGGTATTAAATCTCTCTATTTAATTTATAGAGAGGCTGTGTCATTTAATAGGTTGTCATATACCGTTGGTAACATTTGATGAAGCCAAAAATCTCTAAGTTGATTTGCTCACTTTCACTTTTCTAAATAGAAAGCCTGGTCATATGCGCATTTTATTCAATGACCAATATTGAGTTTTGCGGCTGTAATTCTCCAATAAAAAGATTGTTTCATTTAGTACAATTTTTCTTTTAGTACAATTTTTCTTTTTCTGCGCATTGCCAGATTCAGACGTTAATATAAAGAAAGCAGAATACGAGAAGGACGAGTGCATTTATTGGTGAGCAATGCATTCACATTTACCTTAGACTGCAATTATCTAATAAGTTCACTGATTATTGAATGTCACCCGTTATTTTGCAGCAACTATTGCAGTGCTTTTATTGTTGATTTTCACCGGAGTTGTTCGTATGAACTTTGCCTTACTTGTTGCAAAGAATTAAGGAATGGAAAACTGCAAGCAGATGCATCCGAAGTGCGGATGCAATATATTAACAATGGACCAGATTATTTGTATGGTAAAGGTTGTAGCATAATTTCAGTCAATAATGAAACCACTGAAGCCAAGGTGGCAATGACATCTAAATGGAAGTCCATGGAAAGTGGTGCCATTCGTTGCCCTCCTAAAGATATGGGAGGCTTTGGTAAAGGAACGTTACATTTGAGATGTATATTTTCTGAGAATTGGATATCACAGCTGTTACTGAAAGCAAAAGAAATAGCACAAAAATGTAAGCTGAAGGAAATGCATCATGATTCAGAACTGCACTACTCCTGTTCAAAGTCTAAGGGTGATGACGGTGTTTCTGGTGGCAAGCTACGTAAGGCAGCTGCTCGGGAAAATTCTGATGATAACTATGTATTCTGTCCAGCAGCTGTGGATACTCGGCGCGCAAATTTGAGGCATTTTCGGCTCTACTTATCTAAGGGTGAACCAGTTGTTGTAACTAACGTTCATGACAACGCATTGGGATTGAGCTGGGAGCCTATGGTAATGTGGCGTGCCTGTCGACAAACCGAGAAGGCTACTGATGTTTTAAATTGCTTAAATTGGTGTAAGGTTTGTCCAGTCATCATCTCTTCTTGAACTGTGAAACACAATCTAATTTTGGTACATCTTATTCCATGCTTGCATATCCTAATGCCGCATCACTAGGCTAGACTACTAATATCTCCATTCTGGTATTGGTCAAGCCTTAGCTGTGTAGTTCCGTGTCTTCGTAAAACACAATCTTGTCCCTAATATAGCTTAAAATTTTCAACTTGATGCGGTTAGAAGACATGATTGGGTTCTATTGAGTTGTGTTATATATGTCTCCTTTTTGTTATTTGATCTAGTTCAGAACTTGATCTCGTTGTTACATTTGGCAGCTTTATGATTTGTTCATTACATCGTTCCCAAATCAATGAATTACTAGAAACTGGACTGAGGATATTTTAATCCCAAGATGCGACTGAATTTAAACCTCAATATACATTTTGAATGAATTTGTGGTTTAAATGAAACATGTCAACATGCTCTTTAATTGAGGTGTAGGTTCTGGTACATTATATCTTACTTTATCCTGAATGCCATGCAGTTGGAAATGAACATACACCAGTTTTTTAAAGGATACATGGAGGGTCGCTCTGACAGTCATGAGTGGCCTACACTCTTAAAGTTGAATGACTGGCCGCCATCAGGTCTATTTGACGAGCGTCTGCCGCGTCATGGTGCCGAATTTTCTAGTTGTTTACCTTTTATGGAATATACACATCCTCAGTATGGTTATCTCAATCTTGCTCTGAGACTTCCTGATGGCTGTTGGAAGCCAGATTTGGGGCCCAAGGCCTACATTGCTTATGGTTTTCCGATGGAGCTTGGACGTGGAGACTCAGTCACCAAACTGCACTATGCTGTGACTGATACGGTATGTTTGGCTCCTTAAATGTAGTGTAGCAAGATGCTTGTACTGTAGAAATCTAGATACTCAGAAATATTAACATGCTCTCTAAAATTGAGAAACTTACTAAAAAATCCATATCGAAGTTCCTGCTCAAGGTCTTATTGTTCTTTTAAATTATGTTTGTTTTAGGTCAACGTGTTGATGCACACTCAAGATGTGCTCCCAACAGTTAAACAGCTCTCGGCCATAGAGAACTTGAAACAGATTCACAACGGGCAGGATCAGAGGGAATTTTTAGCTAATGCTCACAGGATGCATGAGGGCATTAAGGATTGCATCCCTAATGTAAATGGAAAATGCTCACACATCTGTGATGATTTGAAAGTTGAGTATAAGAAGTATAGCAGAAGAAGTGTTAAACTTGATTGTGAAACAAATAAAGAGGGAGAAGAATACCGATACAGAGAAGATAGTGTATCTCTTATTGTGCAGGATAGGTGTGAAGGATTTGAAGAGGCTGATGGTGGTGCTCTGTGGGATGTTTTTAGGAGGCAAGATGTTCCTAAATTGGAGGAATATCTCAGGAAGCACTTCAGGGAATTTAGGCACATATATGGCTCACCGTTGCCGCTGGTAAAGATAAGCGGGCATCTTTCATTTCTCAATTTTGAAATTTCTACAGTAATTTTATTATAGATTCATGTGTTTCCTCCCCCATAATTTTATGACCGTTGTCATTCGGTGTTGCTGTCTCTTAGCTTGTCACATTTCATAGGGTGAATTAAATTGAGTCTCTATTTGTCATAATCATCTTTTACTGAAAAGGGAGTTGAAAGTTAAATCTCGACCCTATACTCATCACTAAAGATTAACTCTACTCCCTGAGTAAAGATGTTTGAGACCTTTTCGTTTAGCTTTCTTATTACATGAAAATGCTAACTCGTGACTACGGATCTACTAGTGAACCATTAACTGAGAGTCTGATGTTTTGCTAGATGGTGTTCGCCTGATATTTCTTCATCTTGGTGATTGACATTGTAATTGATATAATGATGTGATGTTAGATATTGTCAATTCTCATAATAACCACTTTGATGCTTAGATAGAAATGTAATGTACGTTATAGTATGTACTTTTGCTATGTTGATAGATGTTAGTTATGGTTCAGAAATCTGCATATCTTAGCTAGCCAAAGTTACAGTAGAAATTTGATTCTGCATTAAACTCCAATATATTTCCTAGTATCCTCATTGATTAATACAAAATACATTGATTAAACTTTAATATATTTTTTCCATCGCAGGCTGTTCATCCCATTTTTGATGAAACTTTTTACTTGAGCACTGAGCATAAAAAGAGTCTAAAGGAAGAATATGGTCATCTTATTCTCTTACTCGTTGCCATTTCCTTGCATCTCATGTAAACAGCATTTTCTGAGATCGCACCTTGTGCTCACTACGCTTTCATTTCCTTTTGCAGGCATTGAACCATGGACTTTCGTTCAAAAATTAGGTGAAGCTGTTTTTGTTCCTGCCGGATGCCCTCATCAAGTCAGAAATTTAAAGGTATACAGATAGTTCATCTCTCTATCCCATGTCATCCTATCCAGTGTTGTCAAAGGCGTGCTTAGTCCTGAAGCAAGGCTCGGAATGTGTTGAGTGCTTCATCTTGCTTAATATGCACTTCAGTATCGTCATCAAGGTTGTAAACCATATATTTCCTTGCCAATGAACCCCTTTTGAAGAGACGACACTAAGCAATTGATATGTCACTTTATCGTATATTTTTTTCCAATTTCTTTGTTCATATATTAGTATCCCTTTACATGTTCTTCCATATATTTAGGACTAAACTTGTATATTTATGTTTTTTCTCCCTTTGCACCTTTAGTTTTGTTTAAAGCTTCAGTGGACCTTAGATCTTTTTTGTACTTTTTTGCTTTTGATAACACTGATCACATCGTCTTTTTTATAGCAAACTTTTGTAGTATTATGGAAGTATATTAGCACATAGGATCATCATTTTCTTTTCTTTTCTTTTCTTTTCCTGCAATGTCTGCTTTTAGATTCCTGTTCCTTAATATTGCTTTAGAAAGTATCACCTATCCTATGCAGCTTCTTGAATTTCACCTTTCCTACTGCTTAATGCAGTGTGAGAAAAAGATAAACGAAATTGAGAAATTCCAACTGGAGTATCTTTAAAGTAGGTGTTACTAAGGTGTGGAAAAAAGCTATGAATGTGTAAACTCTGTACATAGTCTTTGTTGTCAGAAGTTCACTTCATCATTTCTAAGAACGGAAAGGAAAATCAAGTTTCTGTCTTGAATGAAACCCGGAAAATTTATTGTTCATCAAACGTTGAAATAGATAACTATGTCTTCATTTTCTGAAGGTGCACATCATTTGTAGGCATGTACACTTCATTTTATGAAAATGTGAATGAGTGCTGATATGATTTATAATAGTAGGATCTTAACTTAGTGAACCATAAATCTAGTACTTTTATAAGGTCAGCTCATTGGCTTTTGGTGTGTTCATCTTTTACAGTGCTGTATCAACGTCGCTGTAGATTTTGTTTCTCCTGAAAATGTGACTGAGTGCATCCGTTTGACCGAGGAGCTTCGCAAGCTTCCCAGAAATCATGATGCTAAGGAAGACAAGTTGGGGGTATTTGGATCCTTATATCTTCATCTTTTTTCTCCTTTATTTCCGCTGGAAGTGTAATTGTCTTGTTTCATTATTGATCACTTTTTTCCGGACCTTTCTTTCGTTCATTGCTTTATTTATCATTGTTATTTTATTTATGTTTCGGCATGGAAAAGCTATGTAACCGTCTTCACAGCATTCTTCCTTTTATCTTCTTACCATGTGGCTTAGCATGCCTATTTTGGTAATGTCGCAAGTTAAGTAGTTAAACAGTTCCACCGTCTAAGCAGCCTTTTGCATATGAGTCCTTGGTCCTATCTCATTACATGTTAAAAGCTTTTACACCATCTACATTGATGTGAAAATGGTATCCGCTTTGAGAAAATTGGGTGAATATTTTATTCGATTTCATCTGTAATGTTAGTTTCGTTCTGAACACAGTGTTTTGCGTGTGTAAAGAATACTAAAATCTGGCTGTGACACTTCAGGTAAAGAAAATAATTGTTCATGCTATGAGCCAAGCAGTGGATCAATTGGAGAAGACATTATTGTAAGATTGTTGTTCTTTGTTTTCACAAAATTATATATTTCATTGAAAAAAGAGCTAATGGTTAAAAACGCAACCTAAATTATCACCTTCTTGTGATTTCATACTTACATTACCCATTGTTTTACTAACCTACCTAAACTATCATCTTTTTGTGAGTTTCATACCTCAACTATCACTCCCTTTGTTTAAAACACACCTTGATGCGGAATACCAAGGGAGTGATCGTTTAGGTAGGTAAAGGGAACAATCGATAATTGAGGTGTGAAACTTGCGAAAAAGCGATAGTTTAGGTGCGTTATTGATCATTAACTCGTAAAAATGAACATATATCTGGATACCTCTTTGCTTCCATCTCTCTGTGCCTTGCATAATGCTTTTGTATTTAGGCCTTATTCTGGAGCTGCTTAAACCATAATTTCATTTGTACTTGTCAGACCTTGAACATATATCTGGATACCTCTTTGCTTCTATCTTATGTTGAAACACATATGACATAACCATTCAAAGACAATGTCAGATATACTGATTGCGTCGTTGCAGCGTAGTGCATTTGAAGGGAACAGTTAGGAACTCACCTAGATGAATTTCAATAGATAAAACGCCTACTCCCTAATTTATGTAACAAACTTTCCTTTTTAGTCTGTCCCGAGACGAGTTTCAAAAGTCTTTATTTCTTTCTTAAACTATGTGAACGGTCAAACAATGCCATATAAAATGGAACCGAGAGATTATTATTTGTTGCTCCAAGGAAATCCCAATGGTGATGCCATTGCTTCTAGTGCTCTTCAGAATGCTAAGTACCCTTGTTTATGTACACTTCATATTTCTTTCTCTTATTCTTTTCCGTACGTGGATTAAAGTAGGAACTCTAAAGCAGACATCGCTACAGGATTATCCTCATCAAGTTCAGTCGGCAAAAGTATAAAAGTAAGCCGCAGTCCTTACAACTTCCATTTCTATCATTCTATGTCAATCTTCATTATGTGACTTGTTTTTTTTTTGTAATTTCCTCCTTTCTAGTCTATGCCAGGACCAAGTACGCCAAAATCTTCCTCCTCCGTTTCAGAAGATCTATCCAGTAACAAGACTGGAAAAGGAGAAGAATATGTTGCTCCAAGCGAGAATGAGAACCAAAGAACGGCTGAAGTTAATCTACGTTCTCCGCTTCCAGTTCTTGATCATCTGTCTTCAGCAAACGAGGTTTATTCTATTGATTACTGATATCTGCAGTCCCAAAAACTTTCATTTCTAAGTCAAACTTCACTATTTGGATTTTTTTATATATATTTCTTGTTTTTTAGGATATTTCAGGACCAAGTATGCCAAAATCTTCCTCCATTTCGGCAGATCTATCCAGTAACAAGAGTATCCGAAGAGAAAAATATGTTGCTCCAAGCGAGAATGAGAAATCAAGAACTCAAGTTAATGTACATTCACCACTTCCAGTTCATGATAATCTGTCTTCAGCGCACAAGGTTTACTCAATTTATTACAGATATCTCCATAGTCTCAACAGCCTTAACTTCAAAGTCAAACTTTATTATTTGGCTTTTTTTTCTTTCATTTCCATTTTCTAGGCTATGCCAGGTCTAAGTGTGCCAAAATACCCCTCCGTTTCAGAAGAATATGTTAATCTGCACTCTCCGCTTCCAGTTCTTTCAGCAAACAAGGTTAACTCGATAACTCATATCTTTTCTGGTTTAGCTTTTCGTTGTTACTGCCGTACGTATTTATGTAAAAGTACGCTTTGTATTGTCAGGCTCGAGAAAGCAAACCAGTTCCTAGTCAAGAGTTGAAGCCGTCCATCAAAATAGAAGATGTCGAATCAACTTTCCAAACGATTCAGTCATTCTTGAAGTCTTTACCAGAGAAGTATTCCAGCCAACAAATAGGCCCCCAGAGCAACAGTACTTCAACCCAAACACTTGCAAAGTTAGTATTTGACTGCTCAATCAGACTACCATTGGAGGCATTGGCTCATGACCAGACAAATGAAAAAGAATTGTGTGGTGCAATTGCTGCTCTAAGTGAAAACCCCTCATCCCTTTTTAGCGACGAACAAGCCAAGCAATTGGTAAAGCTCAAGTATGAATTCCCCGTCATGGTTAAGAAATGGAGGGACTTGGCACAAGATCAATTAAGATGCCAGGAATTCTTGACCAAGTTCGAAGAGGACAGGAGAAACCTGAATAACTGGACTAGATTAGAAGAAATTTTGAAGTCGGAGTATTGTAAAAGGGAGCAACAAGCTAGAGAGTTGGAAGCAATCCTTCAAACTATAAGGACCAGGCAGAAAGAAATCAACGATGAGCGACAGGAAGCGTCTCAAGAAGCTCAAAAACTCATGCTGTTAGTTCAAGAAAAAGTTGTCAAGACAGAAAGCACTAGCACTGAATTGGAAATAACAAAGATGCAGATGGATAGCTTAAGAAAAAATTGGTGCAAGTTTCAGTCTAAATTCCCTTAGGTGTTACTTTCAGGTCTCCTGTTTTTGTCACAAATCATAACTGTTTTTGAAGGTGTAGTTATAGTTCATCTATACATATAAATTGTTTGCTTTGCAACTAGCCAAAAGAATTGTGATGGAGCAGTAAATATTTTGTCATTCTTAACTGGAGGTCTCGTGTTCAAGTTCAATTAGATATGGAGTAGCCTTTATTATGAAGCAGTTTATACCTAATGTGGAACTTTTCAGTGCAGTTGTGGATTTAGTCGGGCCCAATGCTGAGTACCACACACCCGACGGGAACCAAAGTTTTTCTGGAGCGCCTAGTTTTTTTCATAACTTCTTTTATTGGGGTTTCCCACGGTGTCCGGTACCCGCATTGGAGTCCCGACTAATCTGGATCGCACGCTACAGGGCCATATCCTTACTAAGACTAAAACAAAGGTAAAAATAAAAAAATAATAAAAAGGTGCAAATGTCTTAATATGAATTTGTCATTTGGATCAATGTTTTAAAAGGCATTTTTGAGGCGAGCCTCGGGGCGTGACGTAGTAAAGACTGATGAGGCATAAGCCTAACATTCAACTTGTTACTAAATTATAAGAAGTTAAAAAGTTTAAAATCTAAATATTTTTTTTCTTAGCTCTAACTTTTAATCTTTTTTTTCGTCTTTCATTGGATCGCGATGGGGGTCGCGCCGCACCCCCTCCCTTTGTGTCGATAATGCTCTGTTTTGGTTATATTTTAAGGGTACAAGGATCTTTTCACACCTTTAAGTCGTTCTCAATCCTTTATGTACGTGTATAGGGCCTTGAAAACGACTTTACATCTCAGAAATCTCCTAATCATCATTCAGATAGCAAGAGAGGAGAAAACCACCTCGGGTTTAAGATTTCTAAGCTCCAAGGGTCAATTTACACTATGTTCTCTTTATAAAACGGCATGTTGAACAATCCTGACACTCATGGGGGTAAGTATGATGCTTTTAATAAACCCTATATTATATAGATTGTGAGATGTTGGTATACAAAATGGTGGCCAAGGTGAAAATGCGGGGCTCAAAAAATTTATCTTATGCGGGGAGGGTACAATTAGTCAATTCGGTACTTTTGCATATGCATACATACTAGTTGTCTGTTTTTGTGATGCCAAAAAGAGTCTTGAAAAACATAACAGCAGTATGCCGAAACTTTATATGGAGTGGTCAAGTACACACATCAAAGACCCCTTTAATAGCATGGGATATTGTATGTAAATCCAAAAGCGAAGGGGGATGGGGGGTTACTGACTGTATGATTTGGAATGAGGCTGCAGTGGTGAAATACATATGGAACATAGCTAACAAAGCTGACAATTTATGGGTCAAATGGATTGATCATGTGCACCTGAAGGGAGCGGACTGGTGGCAATACTCCCCACCCCAAGATAGTTGTTGGTATTGGAAGAAGTTTTGCACTGTTAAAGCAAAATTTATGGCCGGATACATGGGTAACGGATGGATCAAACCAAATGGGCAGTATACTATTAGTAGAGGCTATAAATGGAGACTCGGAGAGGGAACACAAAAGCGATGGTGGAGAGCAGTATGGAACACAACAAACATCCCAAAACATAGGTTTATCTCTTGGATTACTCACGAGAGTAAAGCTAGATCATACGGGATTATGCCAAGATACAACTTGTTTGCTATGTGACAGCTATCCCGAAACTATGGAGCATCGCTTTTTTGAGTGTACTTATTCAAGCAAATGCCTGCAAGAGTTTTTAGAATGGCTACAAACAGGTTGCTGCAATACTAACTTGGAGGGAATATGGAAAGGGTTGGCTAGGAGAGCAAAAGGGAGAATTAGCAGGGGGCTCATCCGGGCGATTTTGGCTGCATTGATTTATCACATTTGGAGTGCCAGGAATGATGCCCTCTGGAACCAGAAAGTACCGAGGACGCAGGTGCTGGTCAAACAAATACAGATGGAAAGCAAAGTGAGAATTTTTGATGTACTTAGTAGGAAACATAGGTGCAAAGATAGACATTGGATAGAACAGCTGTATAATTAGAAGAATTTTACAGGAAAAGAAGGAGCAAATTACAAAAGATGCTGGGTATGGTCGAGACTGGAGCGAATTTTGTGTTTGATTTTTTATGTTTTTTTGGGCTAGTTGAGTTGATGTAATTGATCTGAACGTTGCAATAAAATGTGTTCGTTCGACCAAAAAAAAAAAGTTAATTAAGACTGAAATTGATTGAAAAGCATGAACTATGAAATCCCTTTTTACGATAAAATTATGTATTAATTGTGGGGTTTCTATTAACTCTAAGTTGTATTTATGTGCATGTGTTATGGATTCTGAAATTGATTTAAGAGCATGATTTATGAAATTTCCTCTATATGATGAAATCTATTTGCTTTAATATATTATGAATTGTTCAAATGAATGATTAAAAGTTTCAGTTAAATGCTTTATTAACAATTGTGAATTGACATTGTTTTTTGATCCAAGAGATCGAGGGTGTTTTCCCTTACTTTCTAAATGCTCTTTTGTGTTAAACGGAAGATTTCATGTGATTTACGCAAGAGATGACCACCTTATGCAGTGGCGGAGCCAGACTTTTGGTCAAGGGTGTCCATACTGCTGCACCTGTCAAGGTTCGAACTCGGATTGTTAACGTGGAAATGCACACTCTTGACCACTGGACTACGCTTTTCTAGCTTGTCAAGGGTGTGTAACAACATGTATATAACCATAAATATCTATATTTAACCTATATACTCAAAAAAAAATTTCGATGAAGGTGTTCATCTGACCACCCTTCGTTGGTTGTGGCTCCGCCACTGACCTTATGTTAAAGTATTGAAAAGAGGATGTTTTTGCATAAGTGAAATCGGCCCAATTTCAGGGAAAAGAACTCAAAATCTTTCTATTCATCATAATGGCTGTGGAAAAATGGGGATTCGGATTTGAATTTTTTTCTTTTTTGTTTTCTCTCAAGTTGTAGTTTCAAATCCGTACTTTTGAAGTCCGGTTTTCACCTATAAAAGGGGGTGTTGCCAACCTCAGCAAAGGGGGGAAGAAAAAGGGATTGAGAAAAAAGGGGGCTTGAAAGTTGAGAGAAAAGGCTTTAGAAAAATCGAGAAGGAGGTCGAAAATTGGAAGAGAAGGGTGAAATCTAGTGTTAAAAAGAGTGAAAATAGAGCAAATTAGATCGCAGACGTTCGAAATCCTTGGAATTGAATTCGCCGTCGAAGAATCCTTGTCGTCGTCGCTCCAGTTTTGCTGCCCTACACAAGGTAAAATCTATCCCGACGTAATTACATGATTCTTAGTTTAGCCTTGTAATTCATTGGTTATGTTTGGTTTAGGAGTTAGCTGTCTAGATGACTTATTATGAATGTGAGAGCGTGAAATGAAATAATCTTTGGTTGTTCGGTTTTGCGTATTCCTGATTGAGTGTTTACAAAGTGTGGAATTGCTTGAACAAGTTCTCTGTGGTACACAATGTCGTGTCTGGTCGACAGCTTACTGTTAGATCATTTGTTGTGCTGGTTTGGTCATTTCAAACTCGGTGATTGCTGCTCTATTTCCCTCTTACCCAACTGTGTATTTACAAGTCTTTAGCAGCCAGCCTCCAGTTTAGCACGAAAAAGCTCCAAAATACTGAAAACTTTATGTGTGCTCGGCTATCCGTCCCAAAATCTTGTAACTTTTTTGTTGGAATGCTTGAATATGGCAACAATCAGGGTTTGACATATCTAGGATGTGGTGTGCGTTTGAATAGGAAGTTTCAGCTTTTTTGTTTAACACTGAAAGGCCTTTACTGTTTTTACGTTCAAAAAGTGGCTAAATCTTGATGTTTGGGGTTCTAACTCAGCGCTTGATTAGGATACGCGTTAATATGCTATCTGCAACTCTAAATAAGATCAAAAATGAAAATTCACTGAATCAACACTCAACTGTTTGGGCTGCCATTTGTCTATTAGCTATTTATATACTACATTGAGAAAAGGGTCTCCATTTGATCACAATTGAACAGGCTGCCAGTTTTGTTTTCTTAGTTGATCCTGGTTCTTGTTTATTTCTTTAATGACAACACGTGTGGGGAATATAAAATGTTACTCGTCAAATGACGTTGCCCTCGACCCATACTCATTTTGAGAATTCGCCTCCTTTTGCCTTCGATTAGAATCAGCTTGCAAATGATCGCAGGAATGTAGTAAAACTAGAACAATTTAACTGCCAACTAAATTGGTCGAGCAGGTTATCAATTTTCGACGTTCGTTTTAATCCTATATTCATATCTTCTTGTATTATGTAATATGTGGTTCAAAACTTAGCTGTAGTTGCTTGTTGTGCTTCCTAATCCTTTATCCATAATTTCTTATTTCTTCTGTAGTCTGTTGTCCAAACTTAGCTGCAGGTGCCTAATGTGTTTCGTAATCCCGCATCCTTATTTTCTTGTTTATTATGTAGTTTGTTGACTAGAACTCATCTATATCAGTTCGTTGCGATATATCCAAGATCGGTAGTATTTTATTGTGTTTTTGTAGGCAGTGATTTTTTTTTTTTTTTTTGGGTCATTTAGTTTGATGCTTGACAATCGTATGATATGATAGTGTTTCGATGATTTGATGAATTAGCATTTCTGTATGATCTATTTCCATCAAACGCCTAGTCATATTTCCTATGTATTGCTGCTTATTTTGAATATTTCTGTTAATGAGTTTCCTTTACTCAACCATTTTAAACTTAGATAACTTCCAAAATAAAGTTGTAGTTGTATTTAAGAAGAATAGCCTATATCCATTATACCTGTAATCGTTGCCTGTTCACCTCACATTTCTTTAGACTGTATCTGTTTATCCGTAAATGATAGTTTCTGATGCTCATCATTTATGGTTTCTGCTTGTCCTCTACGTAGGTATCCTGGGATGCCAGAGGAGGACTTTTTAAAAGCTTGCCCTGTATGTCGTAACGTTTGCAACTGCATAGCATGTTTGCGGTTAGATGGATTAGCGAAAGTAGGATTCTTTCAATTTTTCTCTTTGTCTAATGCTCTAAAAACATTTATTAAAAAAATTTAGTGGTTCTCTTGTTTGCAATGCAGCATTTTTTGAATGTAGAGGTGAAGTTCAGTGATGAAGAAAGACTCGAGTACTCTAAGCACATTGTACGAGCACTTTTGCCTGCTCTGGAACAATTTAATACCGAGCAAATGATTGAAAAGCAGATTGAGTGCCAGATTCAAGGTATTAAATCTCTCTATTTAATTTATAGAGAGGCTGTGTCATTTAATAGGTTGTCATATACCGTTGGTAACATTTGATGAAGCCAAAAATCTCTAAGTTGATTTGCTCACTTTCACTTTTCTAAATAGAAAGCCTGGTCATATGCGCATTTTATTCAATGACCAATATTGAGTTTTGCGGCTGTAATTCTCCAATAAAAAGATTGTTTCATTTAGTACAATTTTTCTTTTAGTACAATTTTTCTTTTTCTGCGCATTGCCAGATTCAGACGTTAATATAAAGAAAGCAGAATACGAGAAGGACGAGTGCATTTATTGGTGAGCAATGCATTCACATTTACCTTAGACTGCAATTATCTAATAAGTTCACTGATTATTGAATGTCACCCGTTATTTTGCAGCAACTATTGCAGTGCTTTTATTGTTGATTTTCACCGGAGTTGTTCGTATGAACTTTGCCTTACTTGTTGCAAAGAATTAAGGAATGGAAAACTGCAAGCAGATGCATCCGAAGTGCGGATGCAATATATTAACAATGGACCAGATTATTTGTATGGTAAAGGTTGTAGCATAATTTCAGTCAATAATGAAACCACTGAAGCCAAGGTGGCAATGACATCTAAATGGAAGTCCATGGAAAGTGGTGCCATTCGTTGCCCTCCTAAAGATATGGGAGGCTTTGGTAAAGGAACGTTACATTTGAGATGTATATTTTCTGAGAATTGGATATCACAGCTGTTACTGAAAGCAAAAGAAATAGCACAAAAATGTAAGCTGAAGGAAATGCATCATGATTCAGAACTGCACTACTCCTGTTCAAAGTCTAAGGGTGATGACGGTGTTTCTGGTGGCAAGCTACGTAAGGCAGCTGCTCGGGAAAATTCTGATGATAACTATGTATTCTGTCCAGCAGCTGTGGATACTCGGCGCGCAAATTTGAGGCATTTTCGGCTCTACTTATCTAAGGGTGAACCAGTTGTTGTAACTAACGTTCATGACAACGCATTGGGATTGAGCTGGGAGCCTATGGTAATGTGGCGTGCCTGTCGACAAACCGAGAAGGCTACTGATGTTTTAAATTGCTTAAATTGGTGTAAGGTTTGTCCAGTCATCATCTCTTCTTGAACTGTGAAACACAATCTAATTTTGGTACATCTTATTCCATGCTTGCATATCCTAATGCCGCATCACTAGGCTAGACTACTAATATCTCCATTCTGGTATTGGTCAAGCCTTAGCTGTGTAGTTCCGTGTCTTCGTAAAACACAATCTTGTCCCTAATATAGCTTAAAATTTTCAACTTGATGCGGTTAGAAGACATGATTGGGTTCTATTGAGTTGTGTTATATATGTCTCCTTTTTGTTATTTGATCTAGTTCAGAACTTGATCTCGTTGTTACATTTGGCAGCTTTATGATTTGTTCATTACATCGTTCCCAAATCAATGAATTACTAGAAACTGGACTGAGGATATTTTAATCCCAAGATGCGACTGAATTTAAACCTCAATATACATTTTGAATGAATTTGTGGTTTAAATGAAACATGTCAACATGCTCTTTAATTGAGGTGTAGGTTCTGGTACATTATATCTTACTTTATCCTGAATGCCATGCAGTTGGAAATGAACATACACCAGTTTTTTAAAGGATACATGGAGGGTCGCTCTGACAGTCATGAGTGGCCTACACTCTTAAAGTTGAATGACTGGCCGCCATCAGGTCTATTTGACGAGCGTCTGCCGCGTCATGGTGCCGAATTTTCTAGTTGTTTACCTTTTATGGAATATACACATCCTCAGTATGGTTATCTCAATCTTGCTCTGAGACTTCCTGATGGCTGTTGGAAGCCAGATTTGGGGCCCAAGGCCTACATTGCTTATGGTTTTCCGATGGAGCTTGGACGTGGAGACTCAGTCACCAAACTGCACTATGCTGTGACTGATACGGTATGTTTGGCTCCTTAAATGTAGTGTAGCAAGATGCTTGTACTGTAGAAATCTAGATACTCAGAAATATTAACATGCTCTCTAAAATTGAGAAACTTACTAAAAAATCCATATCGAAGTTCCTGCTCAAGGTCTTATTGTTCTTTTAAATTATGTTTGTTTTAGGTCAACGTGTTGATGCACACTCAAGATGTGCTCCCAACAGTTAAACAGCTCTCGGCCATAGAGAACTTGAAACAGATTCACAACGGGCAGGATCAGAGGGAATTTTTAGCTAATGCTCACAGGATGCATGAGGGCATTAAGGATTGCATCCCTAATGTAAATGGAAAATGCTCACACATCTGTGATGATTTGAAAGTTGAGTATAAGAAGTATAGCAGAAGAAGTGTTAAACTTGATTGTGAAACAAATAAAGAGGGAGAAGAATACCGATACAGAGAAGATAGTGTATCTCTTATTGTGCAGGATAGGTGTGAAGGATTTGAAGAGGCTGATGGTGGTGCTCTGTGGGATGTTTTTAGGAGGCAAGATGTTCCTAAATTGGAGGAATATCTCAGGAAGCACTTCAGGGAATTTAGGCACATATATGGCTCACCGTTGCCGCTGGTAAAGATAAGCGGGCATCTTTCATTTCTCAATTTTGAAATTTCTACAGTAATTTTATTATAGATTCATGTGTTTCCTCCCCCATAATTTTATGACCGTTGTCATTCGGTGTTGCTGTCTCTTAGCTTGTCACATTTCATAGGGTGAATTAAATTGAGTCTCTATTTGTCATAATCATCTTTTACTGAAAAGGGAGTTGAAAGTTAAATCTCGACCCTATACTCATCACTAAAGATTAACTCTACTCCCTGAGTAAAGATGTTTGAGACCTTTTCGTTTAGCTTTCTTATTACATGAAAATGCTAACTCGTGACTACGGATCTACTAGTGAACCATTAACTGAGAGTCTGATGTTTTGCTAGATGGTGTTCGCCTGATATTTCTTCATCTTGGTGATTGACATTGTAATTGATATAATGATGTGATGTTAGATATTGTCAATTCTCATAATAACCACTTTGATGCTTAGATAGAAATGTAATGTACGTTATAGTATGTACTTTTGCTATGTTGATAGATGTTAGTTATGGTTCAGAAATCTGCATATCTTAGCTAGCCAAAGTTACAGTAGAAATTTGATTCTGCATTAAACTCCAATATATTTCCTAGTATCCTCATTGATTAATACAAAATACATTGATTAAACTTTAATATATTTTTTCCATCGCAGGCTGTTCATCCCATTTTTGATGAAACTTTTTACTTGAGCACTGAGCATAAAAAGAGTCTAAAGGAAGAATATGGTCATCTTATTCTCTTACTCGTTGCCATTTCCTTGCATCTCATGTAAACAGCATTTTCTGAGATCGCACCTTGTGCTCACTACGCTTTCATTTCCTTTTGCAGGCATTGAACCATGGACTTTCGTTCAAAAATTAGGTGAAGCTGTTTTTGTTCCTGCCGGATGCCCTCATCAAGTCAGAAATTTAAAGGTATACAGATAGTTCATCTCTCTATCCCATGTCATCCTATCCAGTGTTGTCAAAGGCGTGCTTAGTCCTGAAGCAAGGCTCGGAATGTGTTGAGTGCTTCATCTTGCTTAATATGCACTTCAGTATCGTCATCAAGGTTGTAAACCATATATTTCCTTGCCAATGAACCCCTTTTGAAGAGACGACACTAAGCAATTGATATGTCACTTTATCGTATATTTTTTTCCAATTTCTTTGTTCATATATTAGTATCCCTTTACATGTTCTTCCATATATTTAGGACTAAACTTGTATATTTATGTTTTTTCTCCCTTTGCACCTTTAGTTTTGTTTAAAGCTTCAGTGGACCTTAGATCTTTTTTGTACTTTTTTGCTTTTGATAACACTGATCACATCGTCTTTTTTATAGCAAACTTTTGTAGTATTATGGAAGTATATTAGCACATAGGATCATCATTTTCTTTTCTTTTCTTTTCTTTTCCTGCAATGTCTGCTTTTAGATTCCTGTTCCTTAATATTGCTTTAGAAAGTATCACCTATCCTATGCAGCTTCTTGAATTTCACCTTTCCTACTGCTTAATGCAGTGTGAGAAAAAGATAAACGAAATTGAGAAATTCCAACTGGAGTATCTTTAAAGTAGGTGTTACTAAGGTGTGGAAAAAAGCTATGAATGTGTAAACTCTGTACATAGTCTTTGTTGTCAGAAGTTCACTTCATCATTTCTAAGAACGGAAAGGAAAATCAAGTTTCTGTCTTGAATGAAACCCGGAAAATTTATTGTTCATCAAACGTTGAAATAGATAACTATGTCTTCATTTTCTGAAGGTGCACATCATTTGTAGGCATGTACACTTCATTTTATGAAAATGTGAATGAGTGCTGATATGATTTATAATAGTAGGATCTTAACTTAGTGAACCATAAATCTAGTACTTTTATAAGGTCAGCTCATTGGCTTTTGGTGTGTTCATCTTTTACAGTGCTGTATCAACGTCGCTGTAGATTTTGTTTCTCCTGAAAATGTGACTGAGTGCATCCGTTTGACCGAGGAGCTTCGCAAGCTTCCCAGAAATCATGATGCTAAGGAAGACAAGTTGGGGGTATTTGGATCCTTATATCTTCATCTTTTTTCTCCTTTATTTCCGCTGGAAGTGTAATTGTCTTGTTTCATTATTGATCACTTTTTTCCGGACCTTTCTTTCGTTCATTGCTTTATTTATCATTGTTATTTTATTTATGTTTCGGCATGGAAAAGCTATGTAACCGTCTTCACAGCATTCTTCCTTTTATCTTCTTACCATGTGGCTTAGCATGCCTATTTTGGTAATGTCGCAAGTTAAGTAGTTAAACAGTTCCACCGTCTAAGCAGCCTTTTGCATATGAGTCCTTGGTCCTATCTCATTACATGTTAAAAGCTTTTACACCATCTACATTGATGTGAAAATGGTATCCGCTTTGAGAAAATTGGGTGAATATTTTATTCGATTTCATCTGTAATGTTAGTTTCGTTCTGAACACAGTGTTTTGCGTGTGTAAAGAATACTAAAATCTGGCTGTGACACTTCAGGTAAAGAAAATAATTGTTCATGCTATGAGCCAAGCAGTGGATCAATTGGAGAAGACATTATTGTAAGATTGTTGTTCTTTGTTTTCACAAAATTATATATTTCATTGAAAAAAGAGCTAATGGTTAAAAACGCAACCTAAATTATCACCTTCTTGTGATTTCATACTTACATTACCCATTGTTTTACTAACCTACCTAAACTATCATCTTTTTGTGAGTTTCATACCTCAACTATCACTCCCTTTGTTTAAAACACACCTTGATGCGGAATACCAAGGGAGTGATCGTTTAGGTAGGTAAAGGGAACAATCGATAATTGAGGTGTGAAACTTGCGAAAAAGCGATAGTTTAGGTGCGTTATTGATCATTAACTCGTAAAAATGAACATATATCTGGATACCTCTTTGCTTCCATCTCTCTGTGCCTTGCATAATGCTTTTGTATTTAGGCCTTATTCTGGAGCTGCTTAAACCATAATTTCATTTGTACTTGTCAGACCTTGAACATATATCTGGATACCTCTTTGCTTCTATCTTATGTTGAAACACATATGACATAACCATTCAAAGACAATGTCAGATATACTGATTGCGTCGTTGCAGCGTAGTGCATTTGAAGGGAACAGTTAGGAACTCACCTAGATGAATTTCAATAGATAAAACGCCTACTCCCTAATTTATGTAACAAACTTTCCTTTTTAGTCTGTCCCGAGACGAGTTTCAAAAGTCTTTATTTCTTTCTTAAACTATGTGAACGGTCAAACAATGCCATATAAAATGGAACCGAGAGATTATTATTTGTTGCTCCAAGGAAATCCCAATGGTGATGCCATTGCTTCTAGTGCTCTTCAGAATGCTAAGTACCCTTGTTTATGTACACTTCATATTTCTTTCTCTTATTCTTTTCCGTACGTGGATTAAAGTAGGAACTCTAAAGCAGACATCGCTACAGGATTATCCTCATCAAGTTCAGTCGGCAAAAGTATAAAAGTAAGCCGCAGTCCTTACAACTTCCATTTCTATCATTCTATGTCAATCTTCATTATGTGACTTGTTTTTTTTTTGTAATTTCCTCCTTTCTAGTCTATGCCAGGACCAAGTACGCCAAAATCTTCCTCCTCCGTTTCAGAAGATCTATCCAGTAACAAGACTGGAAAAGGAGAAGAATATGTTGCTCCAAGCGAGAATGAGAACCAAAGAACGGCTGAAGTTAATCTACGTTCTCCGCTTCCAGTTCTTGATCATCTGTCTTCAGCAAACGAGGTTTATTCTATTGATTACTGATATCTGCAGTCCCAAAAACTTTCATTTCTAAGTCAAACTTCACTATTTGGATTTTTTTATATATATTTCTTGTTTTTTAGGATATTTCAGGACCAAGTATGCCAAAATCTTCCTCCATTTCGGCAGATCTATCCAGTAACAAGAGTATCCGAAGAGAAAAATATGTTGCTCCAAGCGAGAATGAGAAATCAAGAACTCAAGTTAATGTACATTCACCACTTCCAGTTCATGATAATCTGTCTTCAGCGCACAAGGTTTACTCAATTTATTACAGATATCTCCATAGTCTCAACAGCCTTAACTTCAAAGTCAAACTTTATTATTTGGCTTTTTTTTCTTTCATTTCCATTTTCTAGGCTATGCCAGGTCTAAGTGTGCCAAAATACCCCTCCGTTTCAGAAGAATATGTTAATCTGCACTCTCCGCTTCCAGTTCTTTCAGCAAACAAGGTTAACTCGATAACTCATATCTTTTCTGGTTTAGCTTTTCGTTGTTACTGCCGTACGTATTTATGTAAAAGTACGCTTTGTATTGTCAGGCTCGAGAAAGCAAACCAGTTCCTAGTCAAGAGTTGAAGCCGTCCATCAAAATAGAAGATGTCGAATCAACTTTCCAAACGATTCAGTCATTCTTGAAGTCTTTACCAGAGAAGTATTCCAGCCAACAAATAGGCCCCCAGAGCAACAGTACTTCAACCCAAACACTTGCAAAGTTAGTATTTGACTGCTCAATCAGACTACCATTGGAGGCATTGGCTCATGACCAGACAAATGAAAAAGAATTGTGTGGTGCAATTGCTGCTCTAAGTGAAAACCCCTCATCCCTTTTTAGCGACGAACAAGCCAAGCAATTGGTAAAGCTCAAGTATGAATTCCCCGTCATGGTTAAGAAATGGAGGGACTTGGCACAAGATCAATTAAGATGCCAGGAATTCTTGACCAAGTTCGAAGAGGACAGGAGAAACCTGAATAACTGGACTAGATTAGAAGAAATTTTGAAGTCGGAGTATTGTAAAAGGGAGCAACAAGCTAGAGAGTTGGAAGCAATCCTTCAAACTATAAGGACCAGGCAGAAAGAAATCAACGATGAGCGACAGGAAGCGTCTCAAGAAGCTCAAAAACTCATGCTGTTAGTTCAAGAAAAAGTTGTCAAGACAGAAAGCACTAGCACTGAATTGGAAATAACAAAGATGCAGATGGATAGCTTAAGAAAAAATTGGTGCAAGTTTCAGTCTAAATTCCCTTAGGTGTTACTTTCAGGTCTCCTGTTTTTGTCACAAATCATAACTGTTTTTGAAGGTGTAGTTATAGTTCATCTATACATATAAATTGTTTGCTTTGCAACTAGCCAAAAGAATTGTGATGGAGCAGTAAATATTTTGTCATTCTTAACTGGAGGTCTCGTGTTCAAGTTCAATTAGATATGGAGTAGCCTTTATTATGAAGCAGTTTATACCTAATGTGGAACTTTTCAGTGCAGTTGTGGATTTAGTCGGGCCCAATGCTGAGTACCACACACCCGACGGGAACCAAAGTTTTTCTGGAGCGCCTAGTTTTTTTCATAACTTCTTTTATTGGGGTTTCCCACGGTGTCCGGTACCCGCATTGGAGTCCCGACTAATCTGGATCGCACGCTACAGGGCCATATCCTTACTAAGACTAAAACAAAGGTAAAAATAAAAAAATAATAAAAAGGTGCAAATGTCTTAATATGAATTTGTCATTTGGATCAATGTTTTAAAAGGCATTTTTGAGGCGAGCCTCGGGGCGTGACGTAGTAAAGACTGATGAGGCATAAGCCTAACATTCAACTTGTTACTAAATTATAAGAAGTTAAAAAGTTTAAAATCTAAATATTTTTTTTCTTAGCTCTAACTTTTAATCTTTTTTTTCGTCTTTCATTGGATCGCGATGGGGGTCGCGCCGCACCCCCTCCCTTTGTGTCGATAATGCTCTGTTTTGGTTATATTTTAAGGGTACAAGGATCTTTTCACACCTTTAAGTCGTTCTCAATCCTTTATGTACGTGTATAGGGCCTTGAAAACGACTTTACATCTCAGAAATCTCCTAATCATCATTCAGATAGCAAGAGAGGAGAAAACCACCTCGGGTTTAAGATTTCTAAGCTCCAAGGGTCAATTTACACTATGTTCTCTTTATAAAACGGCATGTTGAACAATCCTGACACTCATGGGGGTAAGTATGATGCTTTTAATAAACCCTATATTATATAGATTGTGAGATGTTGGTATACAAAATGGTGGCCAAGGTGAAAATGCGGGGCTCAAAAAATTTATCTTATGCGGGGAGGGTACAATTAGTCAATTCGGTACTTTTGCATATGCATACATACTAGTTGTCTGTTTTTGTGATGCCAAAAAGAGTCTTGAAAAACATAACAGCAGTATGCCGAAACTTTATATGGAGTGGTCAAGTACACACATCAAAGACCCCTTTAATAGCATGGGATATTGTATGTAAATCCAAAAGCGAAGGGGGATGGGGGGTTACTGACTGTATGATTTGGAATGAGGCTGCAGTGGTGAAATACATATGGAACATAGCTAACAAAGCTGACAATTTATGGGTCAAATGGATTGATCATGTGCACCTGAAGGGAGCGGACTGGTGGCAATACTCCCCACCCCAAGATAGTTGTTGGTATTGGAAGAAGTTTTGCACTGTTAAAGCAAAATTTATGGCCGGATACATGGGTAACGGATGGATCAAACCAAATGGGCAGTATACTATTAGTAGAGGCTATAAATGGAGACTCGGAGAGGGAACACAAAAGCGATGGTGGAGAGCAGTATGGAACACAACAAACATCCCAAAACATAGGTTTATCTCTTGGATTACTCACGAGAGTAAAGCTAGATCATACGGGATTATGCCAAGATACAACTTGTTTGCTATGTGACAGCTATCCCGAAACTATGGAGCATCGCTTTTTTGAGTGTACTTATTCAAGCAAATGCCTGCAAGAGTTTTTAGAATGGCTACAAACAGGTTGCTGCAATACTAACTTGGAGGGAATATGGAAAGGGTTGGCTAGGAGAGCAAAAGGGAGAATTAGCAGGGGGCTCATCCGGGCGATTTTGGCTGCATTGATTTATCACATTTGGAGTGCCAGGAATGATGCCCTCTGGAACCAGAAAGTACCGAGGACGCAGGTGCTGGTCAAACAAATACAGATGGAAAGCAAAGTGAGAATTTTTGATGTACTTAGTAGGAAACATAGGTGCAAAGATAGACATTGGATAGAACAGCTGTATAATTAGAAGAATTTTACAGGAAAAGAAGGAGCAAATTACAAAAGATGCTGGGTATGGTCGAGACTGGAGCGAATTTTGTGTTTGATTTTTTATGTTTTTTTGGGCTAGTTGAGTTGATGTAATTGATCTGAACGTTGCAATAAAATGTGTTCGTTCGACCAAAAAAAAAAAGTTAATTAAGACTGAAATTGATTGAAAAGCATGAACTATGAAATCCCTTTTTACGATAAAATTATGTATTAATTGTGGGGTTTCTATTAACTCTAAGTTGTATTTATGTGCATGTGTTATGGATTCTGAAATTGATTTAAGAGCATGATTTATGAAATTTCCTCTATATGATGAAATCTATTTGCTTTAATATATTATGAATTGTTCAAATGAATGATTAAAAGTTTCAGTTAAATGCTTTATTAACAATTGTGAATTGACATTGTTTTTTGATCCAAGAGATCGAGGGTGTTTTCCCTTACTTTCTAAATGCTCTTTTGTGTTAAACGGAAGATTTCATGTGATTTACGCAAGAGATGACCACCTTATGCAGTGGCGGAGCCAGACTTTTGGTCAAGGGTGTCCATACTGCTGCACCTGTCAAGGTTCGAACTCGGATTGTTAACGTGGAAATGCACACTCTTGACCACTGGACTACGCTTTTCTAGCTTGTCAAGGGTGTGTAACAACATGTATATAACCATAAATATCTATATTTAACCTATATACTCGAAAAAAATTTCCGACGAAGGGTGTTCATCTTACCACCCTTCGTTGGTTGTGGCTCCGCCACTGACCTTATGTTAAAGTATTGAAAAGAGGATGTTTTTGCATAAGTGAAATCGGCCCAATTTCAGGGAAAAGAACTCAAAATCTTTCAATTCATCTTAATGGCTGTGGAAAAATGGGGATTCGGATTTGAATTTTTTTCTTTTTTGTTTTCTCTCAAGTTGTAGTTTCAAATCCGGACTTTTGAAGTCCGGGTTTCACCTATAAAAGGGGGTGTTGCCAACCTCAGCAAAGGGGGGGGGGGAAGAAAAAGGGATTGAGAAAAAAGGGGGCTTGAAAATTGAGAGAAAAGGCTTTAGAAAAATCGAGAAGGAGGTCGAAAATTGGAAGAGAAGGGTGAAATCTAGTGTTAAAAAGAGTGAAAATAGAGCAAATTAGATCGCAGATGTTCGAAATCCTTGGAATTGAATTCGCCGTCGAAGAATCCTTGTCGTCGTCGCTCCAGTTTTGCTGCCCTACACAAGGTAAAATCTATCCCGACGTAATTACATGATTCTTAGTTTAGCCTTGTAATTCATTGGTTATGTTTGGTTTAGGAGTTAGCTGTCTAGATGACTTATTATGAATGTGAGAGCGTGAAATGAAATAGTCTTTGGTTGTTCGGTTTTGCGTATTCCTGATTGAGTGTTTACAAAGTGTGGAATTGCTTGAACAAGTTCTCTGTGGTACACAATGTCGTGTCTGGTCGACGGCTTACTGTAAGATCATTTGTTGTGTTGGTTTGGACGTTTCAAACTCGGTGATTGCTGCTCTATTTCCCTCTTACCCAACTGTGTATTTACAAGGCTTTAGCAGCCATCCTCCAGTTTAGCACGAAAAAGCTCCAAAATACTGAAAATTTTATGTGTGCTCGGCTATCCGTCCCAAAATCTTGTAACTTTTTCCCGTCACAATCATGAACATACATATGCGGTTGCGTTTCTTAACTTTGAATCCCCTGTCGCTAACTATGAACTTCTCAAAGTCATTCCTGTGACCTTAAGTTTAAGATTTTAATATTCTTAGTTCTCTCACCCAAATTCTCTCCGATATCCTTTGAAATATTGTTCGGAGAGGGGTCAAAAGGAGTTCATCCCGGCAGTTCGTCCTCCTAGTTCGCGGCCTCGAAAATAATTAGTAATTACCCTCTTCTTTCATTTTCAATTCAGTTTTTTTTTTTTAGAACTAGCGGTGATTGTTTGAATCGTCTAGTCTTTGTTTAATTTTCGTCTTGGTCGCATGTTAGAATTTGCCTCCTTTTGCCTTCGATTAGAATCGGCTTGCAAATGATCGCAGGAATGTAGTAAAACTAGAACAATTTAACTGCCAACTAAATTGGTCGAGCAGGTTATCAATTTTCGACGTTCGTTTTAATCCTGTATTCATATCTTCTTGTATTATGTAATATGTGGTTCAAAACTTAGCTGTAGTTGCTTGTTGTGCTTCCTAATCCTTTATCCATAATTTCTTATTTCTTCTGTAGTCTGTTGTCCAAACTTAGCTGCAGGTGCCTAATGTGTTTCGTAATCCCGCATCCATATTTTCTTGTTTATTATGTAGTTTGTTGACTAGAACTCATCTATATCAGTCCAAGATCTGTTTCTTGTCTATGTGTCGACAAAAGAGTGGATATAGACATGACGTTTTACAATCTTGCGTCGCAAAGATAATGACTATAAACTGTGATTTTTCTCGTTATCCAACATATAGCTTATGAAGACTCTACCTTTCCAGTGGTTGTCTAAATGAGTAGTTGGTGGGAAGCATCTTGATACATTTCTCTGTTTCAAATGCAGGGCTCAATTTTTTTCCTTACTATTTTCCTGAAATCAGTTTTTTTTCTTTCTAAATTGTGTCGTCGCCATGTTTTGTACTTATAAGAGCATGACGAATCCACCTTTACGTCAAAACAATGAAGAAGTGATAAAAAGATGTGATACAACAGTTTGTTCTTACTGTGACCCTTTCGGCTTAATCTTTACCTTAAAAACATCGTAGTGCATCTAACATGAATGTATCATCTGGTTTAAGCTCTTCGATCAAGGATTTATTTCATAGCTTAACTTATCCATGGATTGATAGTCTTCCAAGGATCTAACTAATTATTTGTGATTCAAACTTTGTGGAACTTTGAATTTTTTCTCTTAAACTTTTTTTCCAGAATAGGTCTCTATAAACTTAGCCGAGAAACCCACCACCTATGCAAAACTGAATGTCTTACTTCAGATTATTTCACTTGGACGTTTTTGACAAATCTATGTAAATCTTTTTTTTTTTGCGTTTAAGGATAAGTTGCCTGTGTATATCTGTTGAAACGCTGCCTGTACTTATGAACGATAAAGCTGATGATTAGCCTTTCTTTGTCGAAGTAAACTTTGGGTTCATTGCTTAATGAAATTATCCATATGTTTAACAAGTAGTGAGCTTAGATTCGAAATTGGATTTAGAAGACACTATCAGTACAAAGAAAATATAGTTGTTACCTTCATTTTTTTTTTCTCCATAACTTTAGGTTCTAAGCATGTCACAGATCACTGTCCTAATTCATTTTTCTTTACATAATGATTGTAAATAATGTATCCATGTACCTCCAGCTTGAACCACTTTTCATTGCGACCATCGAATCTGGTTTGCTTCTGTTCACATGGTGAAATTGTTGGTTTGGCTTATTATTTGCGAGATAGAATGTACATATTTTGGTTTGGTTCAAGTATAGTGAGACCATGACATTGGAAATTCTGTGTTTTGCTGTCGGTATTTTGAGTTCGAATAAGACTCCAGTGGTACTAATCTAATTTTATGAGTTCAGGAATTTTCACTAAGAAGTCTCGAATGGATGGCATCTCATAATTTAGTTCGGTCCTCTTCAATAACTTTCATGCTTGATACATTTGGTATACCTTAAAAACCATGACATCAGGAAATCTCTTTACAAAATATTATGCAGGGATACATTTTCTTTACACGCATATTGCCAAGTTCGTTTCGTTTGTTCAGTTAGGCTCATTCGAATTCTCTCCTCCTTTCTTTTGTTTCATCGAACAGTCGGAGAGTTTTTTTTTCATTTGGATTCTTTTTTTTTTTAGTTTGATAAGTAAAATATCCCATCAGTTCTTCTAACAGCTAGTTGTGTTCTAGCGTCTCCTTTATCACCTTAAGTTTAGCAAGCTTTGGGTACAAGTTTTGTTTTGAAAGAGCGGTGTCGGCTGAGATAGTCGAACCACATATGTGCGAGCTAATTAGTAAGTAAAATATGTCATACTCTTTTATTTTCTGGAAATTTGATAAAGAGGTTATGGTTATGCACTTATGAGTCCAGTGTTAGATAAGTTAAAATTCAGTACTTGAATGTCGTTGACGTTTTGTGTCTTCCCGATATTTTGATGTTTTGTGCCTTTGTCTTGATTTATACCTTTTTTTAAAATTAGATTGTCCATGATCCTTACTTTCCTTTGTTGCATGTAAATTTGGGAGTCGGGGTTTCCATTGAAACTCATTTTGACCCAAAGATCAGGTCAATGGCTATATGATTGCCAACGTTCGAGCCTACATCGCTAGGAGCCACTCACCGATAGAAATCTATATTATTGAGTTTCTTACTTTCCTCGTTGCTTTCATTATTCATATCTATTTCATTTACATTGTATTCACATTGAAGACACATGGTTTTGATTGGAATTGATTGACATCATTTTGTTTGGTTAAAATTGTCTAAAGTTAGCTTCCCGACTCATCTTTTATTTGTTCGATGTTTACGCACGTGATCATAAATCGACATTTTAGAATAAAAGCAAGTTTAGATAATGCAATCCTAGAAAACATTTTTTTATTGGTTCAAATAGTTAGTAATATTATTTTAACTTGATTAAGTTTTTATTACATTTCATATTTTTAACTTTATTTTCAAGATTTCAGATTTTAAAAGTCTTCATAACACAAGGTATTTATGTGTCGCGCTACCATATGCGAGGTATATCATTTTATATACACCAAGATAATTATTTTTATTATTATTGATCATAATTTTTTTTTCTTTTATTGGTTAGACGTATTAATCACAGAAGAGAATAAAATCTCCTTTCAGCAAATAGGTGTGGATGAGGTGATCCACTGATCCCGAAATCACCTGCTCGTACATGGCAGTGGTCACAGGCCTAAGGTTTAGCAGCTGCTCTCGGATCTGATCGGCTCTATGAATGTATGCAAGTCCCTGAAGTGCCTCATAACTTGGTCTGACCAGAATGCCCCCAATCGGTACTATGTGTAGTACTCGGGGGTACATTAGGGATTACCGCGCATGCCTAAATCCAATGATCTGTCCCCACCCATTGAATAAGTTATTAAGCCTTTCCATGGGAATTCTTCCTTCATAATTTACTTCTGATAACACCATGTTTGACCATAAAGGCACGTTCTGAATCATACCAAATTGTCGCAGAACGCTTGGTGGCGCGTATGGCTGGATTCCTTCCAACCCAACCAGCTCAAGGAAATAAGTGTAATGCCTCCTTAGCATTACTCGGTCACTAACCCATGGTAGCCTCCATTGGATAAGGTTACCGATGAGATGGGTTAGAGAGACACGCCACTGCTCCTCATTATTCGGCATCTCCCACATAGCCACCCTAAGTCTGTGGCTGCGAATCTAGTTAGGACTTGCCTCTCTGACACCATCCTTGTGATAAAAATGTTCTAATGCCCAAACTTGGAGTATTAGGTTGCAACCTCTGAAAAAGTCATGGCTCCTGGCGCATGCAGACAGGGACCGAAATATCTTCGCTAAAATCATCGGCACAATAGTGGTTCTGATCGATTCCCTGCACATGAATATAACCGTGGGGAGTAGGTGGATGTTGATCCGGTTCCTTCTCATCGGGAACACCATAACGCCGACGAAAGCCACCATAAAGACAATGGCCCTATGTCTTTCCCAGTCGATCCTAGTAAAGAAGAACTCCTCCTGAAAACGGTCACAACTCTCCCCCTACCGAACCTCTCAAAGAGATAACCCAGGCTTATTCAGTCTGTCTCCGCCATCCTTAAGCCTGCACCGAGTCTCAACTCGATCAAACGCAGAAAATCGCTCCCTGGAGTGTTTTGTGGGGCTAAAGGTACCCGCCCCGCCAATGGCAAGTTAGCCATTTGGCTGACCTCCTCCAAAGTAGGCGTGATCTCAAAGTCCGTGAACCTGAAGGTTACTGTAGTCGGGTTCCAGGACTCGACTAGAAATCAAATATGCAGCTCATCTGCCCTTATCTGTCAAAGATTCCAAATGTACGAATACCTCCTCTCCATGTGCTACTTTGATATTTCCCCACCAATGTCTTAAGACCCGAGGAATGTCAGTCAGCATGTGGATGTTGGCAAGATTTTGGTTGATTTCTATCTGTGCAAAGAAAAAAGGGTAGGGTAAGTTCAATGTCCTGAATTTATTACGTTCTTAACGGTCGGATCAATTAATTCAGGGCATTGAAATTACCTTACCCCTTTTCTTTGCACAGATGAAAATCAACCAAAACCTTGCCAACATCCACGTGCTTACTGACATTCCTCGGGTTCTAAGACATTGGTGGGGAAATATCAGAGTAGCACATGGAGAGGATGTGTTCGCACATTTGGGATCTTTGACAGAAAAGGGCAGATAGAGCTACTTATTCGATTTCTAGTTGAGTTCTGGGTTCCGACTACAATTACCTTTAGGTTCACGGACTTTGAGATCACGCCTACTTTGGAGGAGGTCAGCCAAATGGCTTACTTGCCATTGGCGGGGCGGGTACCTTTAGCCCCACAAAACACTCCAGGGAGCGATTTTCTGCGTTTGATCGGGTTGAGACTCGGTGCGGGCTTAAGGATGGCGGAGACAGGCTGGATAAGCCTGGGTTATCTCTTTGAGAGGTTCGGTAGGAGGGAGAGTTATGACCGTTTTCGGGAGGAGTTCTTCTTTACTAGGATCAACTGGGAAAGACATAGGGCCATTGTCTTTATGGTGGCTTTCGTCGGCGTTATGATGTTCCCGATGAGAAGGAACCGGATCAGCATCCACCTACTCCCACGGTTATATTCATGTGCAGGGGATCAGTCAGAACCAATATTGTGCCGATGATTTTAGCAAAGATATTTTGGTCCCTGTCTGCATGCGCCAGGGGCCATGACTTTTTCAGAGGTTGCAACCTAATGCTCCAAGTTTGGGCATTAGAACATTTTTATCACAGAGACGGTGTCAGAGAGGCAGGTCCTAACCAGATTCGCAGCCACAGACTTAGGATGACTATGTGGGAGATGCCGAATAATGAGGAGCAGTGGCGTGTCTTTCTAACCCATCTCACCGGTAACCTCATCCAGTGGAGGCTACCATGGGTTAGCGGCCGAGTAATGCTAAGGAGGCATTACACTTATTTCCTTGAGTTGATTGGGTTGGAAGGAATCCAGCCATACACACCACCAAGCGTTTGCGATAATTTGGCATGATTCAGAACGCGCCTTTATTGTTAAACATGGCGTTATCGGAAGTAGATTATGAAGGTAGAATCCCTATGGAGAGGCTTAGTAACCTAGTCAATAGGTGGGGACAGATCATCGGCTTAGGTATGCGCGGTAAGCCCTACTGCACCCCGAGTACTACACATGGTACCGATTGGGAGGCATTCTGGCCAGACCAAATTATGAGGCACTTCAGGGACTTGCAGGCGTTCATAGAGCCGATCAGATCCGAGAGCAGCTGCTACATCTTAGATAACTGCCATGTACGAGCAGGTGATTTCGGGATCAGTGGATCACCTCATCCATGCTGTAGACGACGAACCCGAGGATGAGTGGGAACTGATGGAGGAGGACCCTGAAGAAGAGGAGTACGGACTCATAGATTTCGGTGGCTGAGCAGACGAAGACCACCAATGGCAGCGGTCAGACGGGTCCCCAGAGTATCACCCAGGGCGCTACTATAACCACGATGATCCCCCCAGCTGGCCTTAGGATCCATCTTGTTATTATAGATTTCTGAGGGTCTTGCACGACCTATTTGTACTTTTGTCTTCCATTGAACAAGTTCCTAGAGTTTATGCTTAGCCATCCTTATCACCACAAAAGATTTCATCATCAAGTTTTCTAGTTGTAGGTACCCTGGAATGACACAGGAGGTCTTTAGAGAAGCTTGCGCTGTATGTCGTAACCTTTGCAACTGCGTATACTAGAGACTGGCTAAATGGGCCAGCGAAAGTAAGATTCTTTCGATTATTCTCTTTATCTAATGCTCTCAAAACATTTATTTATTGAGAATTGAGTGGTACTCTTGTTTGCGATACAACACTTGATGAATGTAGAAGTGAAGTTCAGTGATGACGAAAGACTCGAGTACTCTAAACACATTGTACGAGCACTTTTGCCTGCTTTGGAACAATTTAATGCGGAGCAAATGATTGAATATCAGATACAAGGTATTAAATCTCACTGGTTTGATGGTAAGAAGGTTATAGATTTATAAAGAGGTTTGTCATTTAATAGGTTGTCATATACTGCTTGTAACATGGATTATTAATGTGAGTGACTCAATGTGATTCGGCAAATGCTTTTGATTAGTGTTTTGCTTTTGATTTTCTAATACACGCACTTTGTCAAAGGTTTCTTTTGTAATTATCCTTTTGGTAACTTTTAGAGTTTGTGACCCGAACTTTGTTGATCCGGCCCTAAAAATTTCGTGGTGCGACCCATTTTGAGATTTTTTGGGGGTCTGTGGTATTAGCGGAGGGATCGGACCGCTTAGTGGGTTGTTTTTGGCGGTTCACATACTTCATTCAGACTTAACATCTCCTCCTTGTATTCCTCTCCATTATAGTGAGTTACCTCCTCCTCTGCCCGTGGTTTTTCCCGTCAAGGGTTTCCACGTGTGTTCTTGTTTTCTTTCGTGCTTATGGGTCTATAACAGTAACTAAAATAGGTGTATCGTGAATCCCTGTTGTCAGTAAACTAAGTAGGCCAGTCTCTAGTCATAACATTTCATTCTTATTAAATGGAATGATATGCAATTAAGAGGCTATGAGTTTTGCGTCTGTAATTCTTCAATAAAAAGATTGTTTCATTGAGTACAGTTTTTCTTTCTTTGGCAGCATTTCCAGATTCAGAGGACTGGATATTACAGTTGCTAGTGAAAGCTCAAGACATAGCAACCAAATATAAATTGAAGGAAATGCTTAAGGCAGAAGCTGGGGATGCTTGGAGTGCAGATCTGCGGCGTTTTCAGCTCTCTTTAGCGAAGGGTGAACCTGTTGTTGTGACAGATGTTCTGGATAATCCACTGAGATTGAGCTGGGAACCAATGGTCATGTGGCGTGCTTGTCGAGATACGAAGAGCACTACCAAGAGGACTAGACGATTTGAGTAAAGGGGGAATCCAATCGCAACTGCTTGGAACCTCGTGAACAAGACATGCTGCTTGACTTGCTTTTCTTCTCTTATGATATTTTATCATATTGATAAGTCTAGCCTTCGCTCTTGCCTATAATAAGTGGTCAAGGATTGGGTCGTTCGTTCATAGTTTTACTTGGCTTCTGCCATTCTGTTCCCGTCGGGACTATTAAGGGAAAGCAAGGCCATCTGTGAACTCTAATAACCTTGTGGCATACTGTCGAATCTACTCTACCCTACACTACCATCTTTCTTCCTTGTGATTCAACCACTGCAGATATTTAGTCAACTGTTGTTACGCATCAAGAGCTGATTCAATTGCAGCAGTTACTGTAACAAGAAGAGCGTGAACTCATTCTCTAGCACACTTGTAGAAGCACACTTTTGTGAGTTTTGGCCCGAGCTTAGCATACGCCTTATAAAACTAGTAAGAGCATTTCAATCCTACCGTACTTAACAACTAGTATTGAAAGGGGAAGAATGACAAGGTCTGTCAGATCCACAATAAGGATTTGCCAATTAATCCAATCTAAGATCAAACAAGAGATGTCACATTAAGCAAGAACCTGAGCTAAGAGCGGGACAGTTAAGCTCCAAGCAATTATCATTGATCAACCCTATTCAGGCACATCGAGGACGTAAAAGAACCAAATGTTCATTGATCCTTCAACCCTTGGGATAAAATGTAATTAGATAGTGTGCTTATAGGGAGGCGGATCTAGGGCAAATTTTGTTTGATTAACTCCGGTCCTAGACTAGTTATTTTCTATAGTTAGTTTCTATTTGCGTTCTATTTCATTCATTTTTGTATAAATAACATACATACCAATCCTTTTGGAAGTAATTACACTCTCGCTTACTTTTTAAATTACTTTACTCTCTCTCCTATTAATATACATAACATAACCGACATATACATAACATTCTGTGTATATGTTGGAATTTTTGTAATATGTTTAGGGAGTTGGAATTTTTTGTAATATTGAAAACATAAGTTGTGTATTTGTGTAATTTTTTCTTTTTTCTTTTTTAGTAGCATTTGGTTTAGAAAATTCGTTAGTCAAGGCTTTATTATTCATCGGACATAAGTTATGGACAAATTATTTTTGGCTGTAAGGGAGAAGTTCAGGATATTTTAAGACAATGACTTGCTCAATTGGTCACAAAGCTCTGCGTTATAAAACTTAAGACAGTATAGACAAACTTATGTTGTCCATTAGTCGTAAGTTTTAGCTATTGCCTATAAGGTAGAAGTTCAGGATATATCAAAACTATGAACCTGCTTAATTAACCACAAGTTCCGTCTTATAGACAAAAATAAAAACTCATGTCTGATGGATAACATAAGTTCTTCCCGGCAATTTTTTTCAAGACAAGGTCCCTTTTAAAAAAATTATCAAGCGGGGGTAAAAATTCAAGACCGAACATTTTTGGAAACACAACGCATCATTTTCGGATAAAAAATCACATAAATATACAATTTAAGAGTAAATATTACAAAACATACCAACATTATTTTTTATTTACAAAATATAACTTTTATTTATAAAATCTATCAACTATTTAGATGTCATCTTATATTAAAAATTCTAACCCTTTTCTCACATTATTCTTCTTTCTCGTACAAAAATAAAAAAATTAAAACTACATTCTTTCCTTCCTCCTCAAATACCCAAGCCGCAACCCGAAATTTCATATCCAAATCCCTAATTTTTAATACCCAATATCCCTAAACGGAAGTGCAATAGCCAAGGCCAGCATTGTACTTTGCAACAACTCCAGTGAGCGATCTGCAAGATTCCGCCGAGCGGTCTGCCGGATGATTTCGTCAAGTGGTTCAATGACCAAACGGTTTTGAGTTTATCACTCCTAATGATGGTAGCGGAAATCTGTTTGTTCATCAGTCAGTATGATTTTGGATTTTGGGGTTTTAGATATGGTGGAGGAAGCCGGTATGACGGTGGCAACGGTGGATATGATTTTTGGTGGAGATTTTTTTTTTTAATGTTTGTTGCTGCTAATGACTAATTAGATTAGATCTTCTGGTAATTGTCCGATGACATTGGCGGAGGAAGAATATCAAAGATTTTTTATGGTGCATGAATTGTATAGAAATTGATGAATCTATAATTTTATGGTACATGAATTGTATAAAAGTTGATGTATGTGTATCAATAATTTATAGTGTGTGAAATACTTAGAAATTGATGTATGGATAATTTTATGTTGTCTGGATTATATAGTGATTGGTGTATCAATAATTTTATGGTGTGTGAAATAGTTAGAAATTGGTGTATCAATAATAATAATTTTATTTAGTCTGAAATATATAGAAATTGGTTAGCAATAATAATAATTTTATAGTGTCTGAAATATATAGAAATTGGTTTATCAATAATTTTATGGTATCTAAAATATATAGAAATATGTGGATTAATAATTTTATGGTGTCTGAGATATATAAAAATTGGTGTAAAGATGGATAACTATATATTCTTCCCAGATCTTTCTTCAAAAGAAATCCTAAAATTTCAATCTTTACAGATGGGTAACTTCTCGTGATAATCAAGAACACACGAAGAAAACAAAACAAAACAAAAAAGAGGTACATAATTAATAATAAGAAGAAAAAATAGAAAAGAGAAAAACAAAAATAAATCCAATACAAAATAGAAGGAAAAGAATAGGAAGAAGAAATTGTTGAATGAAAAGTAACAGTCCAAATTTCATGCTCTTTCGTTATGTGTATTCTAATTTTATAGTAATGATATTAAATTTTTTTCCAAAATAATTTGTTATGGAGTTGGCAGTTGGGTATGGAATTGAAAAATATATTAGGAGAAATTATAAAAAAGATACTTTTAACTAATTTTTTTTCTTCTTTTTACCTTATTTGATAAGGTTTGTTAATTTTCTAATGGTATATTTTGCAAAGATGAAACTAGTGGTATATTTTGTAATATTTACTTTTAAATTGTATATTTATGTGATTTGCCAAAAAAAAAAAAAAGTTAAGCGAGACCAAAAAAATTAAGACCATGTCAACATCCTCTAAGTCCATTTGTGAACTTAACCCAATGGGTTTGGCTTACATAGAAAACGGGCTGACATCCTCTAAGTCCATTTGTGAACTTAACCCAATGGGTTTGGCTTACATAGAAAGCGGGCTTTGGCCCAACAAAACTATCATGGACCGCGTTAATGTTAGCTTGAATGGCCAGTTTTCATATTTAGCCAAATTTTAAATGTAACTGCAAAATACCGAAGTTTTCACAAACGAAACTCCAATATAACGTCAACGAATTTCAAACTCCATTAACGATTTACCGAGAATAATCTCTTATTTTAATAAATATACTGTGAAATTAGTTCGAGCTCAAGAAAAAATTCATAGAGAACCTAACTTTTAAATTTACATTATTAATGTAATTTTATGATAAGTCACATACAATTATTAATGTAATTTTATGACAAGACATAAGTCATATACTCATTTAATGAAACAAACAAAAAATAAAGTTAGATGAGCTATGAGGTGTTATTTTGGCCGCGAGATGGACCTTTATTTAAAACTTTCTTAATTCCTCTTCATGTTGCAACTCAAATTTATTTCCTATTTTTATTTAATAATTTAATATTATTAATATTCAAAATTCAGTAATTTGACTAATTATAGTTTGTTCGAACAAGTTTTAGGAAGTTAAGAATAATTAATTCTTTAAAAAATGTGTTTATTCTATAGAATTTATGTGTTGACAAAACATTTATTTTAGGTAATAGTAAAAGTTGTTTCATAAACAAAAAAAGAAGTCTTTCTTTAAATTACTTTTTAAAAGTTTTTCCAAACGCAAATTTCTCTAATAATATTAGCAAAAGTGTTTTTTTTTAAAATTAATTAGTCAAATATATACAATTATTATCTAAAACTACATACTACTATCTAAATATATTTTTTTTAAGAAAATAAATTAGTTTTAAAAATTTAGTAGCCGTTTGGCCATGAGTAATTTTTAACCTTTTTCCGAAAAAATTATTTCACTTTAGTGAAAAAAGTGAAAACTATGATGTTTGTCTATGAGAATTCCAAATATAATTCCGGAATTATATTTGAAAAAGTAAAAACCAACCTTGTTTTTCACTTTTTTCACTCATATTTCTCTCACAAAATTTCAAAAACAACTTAAATTTATATTCATAGCCAAACACAACTGTAGACACCTAATTCTGTCCCTCTCGAAGACCCAAGTTACACATTTTTATCCCTTGTTTTACCACGTGCCTTCACCTGTATGATTATATCCCATAAAAATACAAAAAATAACAAACCCACTAACAAACCTAATCCACCAAATATTTTTTTGTAGCATAATTAACCACCCCTCCTATCAAATTTGGACAACACATCACTACCCCATGCCCCATACCCCACCTCCTTACCCCTACCTAACCCTACCCCACGTCACCCCCCCTCCTCTTTTTTTTCTTGTCCAAGAAGAAAGGACTCAAAAAAGGATAAACACAATATATACACACATACTCTCAAAAAAAGGAGGGGAATGAACAGTAACAAAGAAAAAAGAAAAATCAACCTCCATCTCTCTAGACCTTCTTTCTAGACTTTCACTCTCTCTCAACAGATCTCGCCGGCGCCGGCGTCGCCTTCTCTCACGGTCCACGATCTCTCCCTCTCTCTACTCCCTCTCTACTCTTTCTCTCTCTCCAAAAATTGAAAAGAAAAAGGCCTCCGTTCGCCGCCTCTCCGTCCGACCGACGACGGCAGCAATACCGCTGTCGTCACCGTCAGCCGTCCACCGGTCAGCGTCCAGCGAGCCCACCCGAGCTGCTCCGTTCGCCGCCTCTCTAACGACGGCGGCGATAACGTTGCTACAGCCGCAGCTTCCTCCGTTCTTCGCCTCTCCGTCCGACCAACGACGGCAGCAGGCACCGGAAATAGTGACGCCGGTGACCGGCAATGACACCCAGTCCGTTTTTCACCGATTCCGATGAAATTTCGCGTATGGGTCTTCTCGATTTTTCATAATTTCAGTCTCGGTTCGTTTGATATTTTTTATTTCTTAAGGTTTTTAAATCCATCCGAGTTGGTTTGGTTCGTGCAAGGTTAGTTGGAAATCGTTTGGTTTGGAGTTTCGAATCTGGGATCTTGGGTTGTTTTTTGAAGTTTATGCAGATTTGTGGGTTATTCATCGTGAGGTTTTGTCGTGGTTTTTCAATCTGTCCGGTTGAATTCAATATCGAGTTTGGAGTTGTTCGTTGTGAGGTTCTCCGATCGAGTATTTTGGTCTTCGGATTTCTTTATTATCGACAAGGATTAGTTTCATCAAGGTCCATTTCTTTAAACCGAATCTTTAATTTATTTTGACTTTTTATTGATGTTGTGGGTGTGGATAATTTATTTGTTGTGTGTTTAGTTTGAATCTTCGTTGTTTGTGTTGTGTTTGATGTTGGTTTCGAATTATGAGATGTGATTGGAAAATTGAAGCATGCACTAATCATGTGGTTTAAAGGGAATTCGGGGCGCGAGTTAAAAATTGTTAAAGTGAATTAGGATTAATTTTGATTTGTTGTTGTTTTGATTCATCGTTATTGTTACTTTCACGTCTAATTATATATTTCGTGATAGTATCATGGTAAGTCAAGCGGGTAGGCAATCGTAGGTTCGGGTAGGCGAAATTTAGGAATAAGTGTTTCGTTGGATGTTGAAATGTGCGTGTGAATGTTTCTTTCTAGTTTATCGTGTTTAATTCAGATATATTTATTTATCCGGGGAATGCCCCGAGATCACTTGTATTTATTCACCGGGGAATGCCTCGACGTATCATGTCGGCGGAAAATGATCGTGATGAAGGCCCGCGGCGTCGGGTAAGACATTGGAGCTTAGTCTAGATTTAGTTTAGACTAGGATTTATATTTTCGTATTTTTTTTATTTCTATTTTTCTCGGACTGTATAATTGGATCGGACTTTACGTTTTGGACTGCTTTGTTTTGTTTATTGTTTGATTATTTTGCGTTCTTTTGTGTGGTTTATACATTTCATAATGCCGAAAATAGTCGATACACTCTACCAAGCGACCGTGGTTGAACCACGGGATCGAGGGGTGCCTAACACCTTCCCCTCGGTCAACAGAATTCCTTAGCCGAAATCTCTGTTCGCAAACCAGTTTAAGAGTCAAATGGTTTCGAAAAGGATTTTCCAAAGGTGACTTGGCACACCGGATTATGCCAAGTGGAGACTCTGAATAAAAAATGTAAATAATCCTTTTCCGAAATAAATTTTCATTTCTTGTCACTTAAATAGTAAAGCCCTTTCGAACTTTAAAATAAATCCATTTTTTTTAGTACGTTAAAAAAAGGGTGTGACAGCTCTGGCGACTCTGCTGGGGACATTTCAGAAAACTACAAAAAGATTTTTCTTTAATAGGTTCAAGTTTCATTTTCATATGAAATTCAAAATTGAAAATCCAAAAAAAAGATTTTTCTTTGGTAATCATAGGTTTCATTTTGTATAGGATTTTTAAACGTGAAAATGCAAAAAGAGTCTATTTTTTTTTACAATTTGTTATTTTCTTCTCTTTTTAAAGTTTCAACCGAACCCACTTTCCTTTTGTTGCTCAACCTTCTACTAAGGCTTCCACTTTGTCTATCAATCCAACGATTGTGCTTCCCCAGTCCACTAGTGACTCCACGTTCAATACTGTTGATGATCATTGGTATACTCTTGAGCCTACAGTTAAGTTAAGTGAACCGCCAAAATTTCTTACTAAGAAGCCTAGCATGCCAAAAGAGCCAGAGAAAATGGTTGGGAAAGTGAAGAGTGTAGAAAATGATATGAAAAATTTCGCTGGACTTATGGGCTATGAAGATGTTTCATATAAAAACTGGGGCATGTCTTCAAGTGTTAACCTTCCTCCCAGCTTTGAGACATCAAAATTTGGGGAGCCTGATGGACAGAAGGATTCTGTGAAACATTCGGGACGACATTGCAATCAACCAAGGAAAACTGAAAGAAAGAAGAAGGAAAATGCACCTATTGTCATGACAGGGCCAAAGAAGAGTTTGAGAGGTCCAACCCACCAATACTGTCAGCCTCAATCCCGAGCTTACATATCAGATCCACATAACCACTTGCAACAAGGTTTCTTTCTCCGAAATCCAAGAAATCCCATTCCACTTTCTCAATATCCTGTGAACAATGCACAATTGTATGCTCATCCATCTTCTTATCCACAATGGCATGCCCCTGTCCCTCAACATCTACCTTGACCCCCACAAATTTACCAAGGGACCTCTAAATCCAAATTTTATCCGAGGCCAGAGTTCGCAAAGAGGAGGAAGGAAAAAAATAATTTCACTCCTATTGGGGAATCCTATGCCAGTTTATTCCAGAGATTGGTATAGCAGGGCATGATCACTCCTCTTCTTGGGTATACTCCTGACCCGAATTCAAGAAGCTTTGATCCTAATGTGCGATGTGCATATCATTCTGATGTTCAGGGTCATAGTACTGAAGATTGTCGCTCTTTGAAAAGAGAAATAGAAAAGATAATTCAAGATAAATTGATTGTGGTGCAAAACATTGGTCCTTCGACCATCCCACAGAGTTCTTCACCAGCATGCGGTACTGCACAATCTGTGGGAGGCAATGAGTTAAGCATGGGGATCCAGAGCTTATTTGTTGAAGAAAATGTGTCTGACAGTGGTGGAAGCTCCAGTCATGTTGATATGCAAGTCAGTGGCTAATATTTTAGGCTGAGCAATTGAAAAGTCACCCCTCTCCCTACTAGGAAGAGGTCTGGTAGTTTGTTTTGTTTTCTTCTCTGTTTTTCAAATTATTTTAAGATTGTAGTTCGGGATCTATCTCGTTATGTCCCTTTGTCGTTTATGTTCAAACCCTTTTATCTTTTATTTTAACTAAATGAAGTGTCTCTTTCCTTTTGTGTTTTAAATATGTGTTGTTTGTTTGTTTTCTTTATACAGTCACTTTATGCTGATTCTAGTGATATGACATGCCTGCGGAATTTTCAGCCAGATCTTAAAATCCAGTTTAAGCATGAACATTGAATCAGAGGGTTAAAGTTAGAAAAAGAGAGCATATGAGAAAATAGATAGAGTGCTGAGATATTTGGTGACATGTTAAGACAATTATTTTGAGAATCACAAGAACAACTTGGTCATCGATCGAAAGGCAAGTCCCAATTAGGTCAAATAGTGGATGTGTGATCGCTATATCAAGAGAAACAAGAAGATAAGCAGCTCCACGAAAGCATGAGTCATTTGATGTGAGGGATGTACAACAAAGGTGGAGTTGTATGTTCGACAAGTGTAAAAGAAGAGGTGACACATATGCTCGGGGCAAGTTAGTGTTGTACAACATGTCATAAGTGATATTAATTGTGTACTTTCACATTGCATGCTATGTACTAGCATCTTCAAGGATTGATATGACGAAGACATTTCATTCTGCTATCCATATATTGTGTCATCTTTTGTGTACCCCATTTGAGCCTTAGTATTATTTTCTTTTCATATCCCACTTTTGGAAACAAGATAGAGTCAGCAAAACTCAAAAGAAAATATCGAGCAAAACAATAGAGTCAGAAAGTTTCAAAAAGAAACGAGAGAAAAATGTGTCCAAAAAAAAAAAGTGTCAAGAAAAATAAAGTCAGAAAAGTCCCAAAGAAAAAAAAAAGTCAACAAAAAAAAAAAACAAGTCCGAATCAGGCAAAAAGAACAAGCTGCCAGAACTACGCATGACCTGATTCTCCTCTCTCGAGGGTGAGATACGTAGGCAGCCCTACTTAGGGCTCGGTCCAACCAAATAAATAATTTAGTGTCACCCAGTCAAAAGAAACCGGGTCATGAGTTAATCCTCATTGTTTGAGTCGATTCCAAGTTGTAAGTCCCACCCCACTTCAAGTGTCGATTGGGCCTTATGCCATCCTTTCTTTCTAACCCTATCCAAAAGCCAAGCTACAACCAAAGAAAGACCTTCAGATCAATCTTTGAGAATGTTAAGGCTAAGCATGCAAGGGATATGATGATGCATTTGGGAACTATTTGTCTTCCTCAGCATAGGGAATCAAAAGAGAAATAATAATGAGAGTCTTATTGGTGAAAACCCTTACGGGCATCATAAGGCGATGGTAAGTTGAGAGAAATAAAAATGAGAGAGTCTTATTGGTGAAAACCCTCACGGGCACCATAAGACGATAGTGAGCCGAGAGAAAATGAAAGAAGCTTGTTGGCTAAAACCCTTCAAGGCGCCACTAGCCGAATGGGGTCTTAAATGCAATTGACCTAAGAAAGAAACTCAGTTTCAAGGTCATTAACTCAACAACAATGGGTAGAAAGTTTGGATGAAAAGATCAAGCTGCTTAATCCAAAATGCATGGCATAATCATTAGTGTTGACTGTTATTTTTAGATGAATTTTTCGTTTCTTGGTTTTAAAAGGGGATATTTATCGTCTTTTCTTTCTTCTCTTTATTTTAATTTTATCTTTCTTAAGTCAGTTATCAAAACAAAAATTGTCATTCTTTTTTTTTTTGTTTCTTATCTTTGAGTCAAGTCCGTGTCAAAACAAGTGAGAAAAAATTTCAAAACTGGCTACCAGCTTCTTTAATTGCACAAAGCAAGAAAAAGCTAGCACATGAAAGAGACATGATTGTGAGCCCAAAAAAGGCATGCAGGAAGTTTTGTCAACAGAGAAGTCGGGGAACTCATGGAAATACCAAGGTTCAAAGGGTTTATTTGAGAAAAACATGACAAAGCAGAAATACTGTGATTGTTTCAGAGTCAATCTTAATAAGCTGAGTTTGAGTCAATGATACAACAAGTCAATGACATATGCTAATGGTTGGAAGCAAAGCTAAATATGACGGGGGCAGGAGCAATTGCCTCAAAAGCCAAAGCCACAAACTAGCCACCATGTTTTTTTTAAACTCACAAGTTTTCTTTGTATGTAATAGGAATACATATTGCATTCAGATCAAGGATTTCAGAGCCTAAACATCAAAGGCCGTAATTTCTCACCTCAACAAATGCAAGAGGCAAGGTTGCTGCACAGGTTTGTAATTCAAGCAGCTTTGGTAAGGAGAAACACTTCATTTTTTTGATAATTCAAAACAACATTGGTAAGGAAACACACTTCCTTTATTGGGTAATTCAAATTTTTCTTCTTAGGTAATGCATTTCCCTTTTGACCCCTAGAAGACGTACCTTTTAGTCGAGTTATTTCCCTTGATTCCTATAAGACGTACCTTTTAGTCGAGTCATCCCCTTTGATTCCTATAAGACGTACCTTTTAGTCGAGTCATCCCCTTTGACCCCTAGAAGACGTACCTTTTAGTCGAGTCATCCCCTTTGATTCCTAGAAGACGTACCTTTTAGTCGAGTCATCCCTATTGATTCCTATAAGACGTACCTTTTAGTCGAGTCATCCTCTTTGATTCCTAGAATACATACCTTTTAGTCGAGTCATCCCCTTTGACCCCTAGAAGACGTACCTTTTAGTCATCCCCTTTGATTCCTAGAAGACGTACCTTTTAGTCGAGTCATCCCCTTTGATTCCTATAAGACGTACCTTTTAGTCGAGTCATCCCTATTGATTCCTATAAGACGTACCTTTTAGTCGAGTCATCCCCGTTGATTCCTATAAGACGTATCTTTTAGTCGAGTCATTCCCCTTGGATTCCTATAAGACGTACCTTTTAGTTGAGATATCCTCTTTGATTCCTATAAGACGTACCTTTTAGTCGAGTCATCCCCTTTGACCCCTAGAAGATGTACCTTTTAGTCGAGTCATCCCCTTTGATTCCTAGAAGACGTACCTTTTAGTCGAGTTATCCCTATTGATTCCTATAAGACGTACCTTTTAGTCGAGTCATCCCCGTTGATTCCTATAAGACGTACCTTTTAGTCGAGTCATCCCCTTTGATTCCTAGAAGACGTACCTTTTAGTCGAGTCATTCCCCTTGGATTCCTATAATACGTACCTTTTAGTCGAGTCATCCCCTTTGATTCCTATAAGATGTACCTTTTAGTCGAGTCATCCCCGTTGATTCCTATAAGACGTACCTTTTAGTCGAGTCATCCCCGTTGATTCCTATAAGACGTACCTTTTAGTCGAGTCATCCCCTTTGATTCCTAGAAGACGTACCTTTTAGCCGAGTCATCCCCGTTTATTCCTATAAGACGTACCTTTTAGTCGAGTCATTCTCCTTGGATTCCTATAAGACGTACCTTTTAGTTGAGTCATCCCCTTTGATTCCTATAAGACGTACCTTTTAGTCGAGTCATCCCCTTTGACCCCTAGAAGACGTACCTTTTAGTCGAGTCATCCCCTTTGATTCCTATAAGACGTACCTTTTAGTCGAGTCATCCCCTTTGATTCCTATAAGACGTACCTTTTAGTCGAGTCATCCCTATTGATTCCTATAAGACGTACCTTTTAGTCGAGTCATCCCCGTTGATTCCTATAAGACGTACCTTTTAGTCGAGTCATCCCCTTTGATTCCTAGAAGACGTACCTTTTAGTCGAGTCATTCCCCTTGGATTCCTATAAGATGTACCTTTTAGTCGAGTCATCCCCTTTGATTCCTATAAGACGTACCTTTTAGTCGAGTCATCCCCGTTGATTCCTATAAGACGTACCTTTTAGTCGAGTCATCCCCGTTGATTCCTATAAGGCGTACCTTTTAGTCGAGTTATCCCCTTTGATTCCTAGAAGACGCACCTTTTAGTCGAGTCATCCCCTTTGATTCCTATAAGACGTACCTTTTAGTCGAGTCATCCCCGTTGATTCCTATAAGACATACCTTTTTAGTCGAGTCATTCCCCTTGGATTCCTATAAGACGTACCTTTTAGTCGAGTCATCCCCTTTGATTCCTAGAAGACGTACATTTTAGTCGAGTCATCCCCCTGGATTCCTATAAGACGTACCTTTTAGTCGAGTCATCCCCCTGGATTCCTATAAGACGTACCTTTTAGTCGAGTCATTCCAATTAACTCATAGAAATTGCATTTCTTTTTTTTTGGGATAATTTTCTTTTCAGTTTTGATGTGATTTCAGGAGCATGCCCGAAGCACAGGGCGAATAAATGGAAAACCAAGCAACAAGGTGAAGATATTGAAAGTTAAACAGATTGAAAAATAGCAAGTCAGGAGCCCGCCTGCAGAACAGGGTAAAGAAATTGAAAGCATAGCAACAAGTTGATGAAATAACAAGTCAGGAGTCCGCCTGTAGAACAGGGTGAAGAAATTGAAAGCATAGCAACAAGTTGATAAAAATAGCGAGTCAGGAGACCTCCTGTAGAACAGGGTGCAGAAGTTGAAAGCATGACAATAAGTTGATGAAATAGCAAGTCAGGAACCCGCCTGGAGAACAGGGCGAAGAAATTGAAAGCATAGCAACAAGTTGATGAAATAGCAAGTCAGGAGCCCGCCTGCAGAACAAGGTGAAGAAATTAAAAGCATAGCAACAAGTTGATAAAAATAGCAAGTCAGGAGCCCGCCTACAGAACAGGGTGCAAAAGTTGAAAGCATGGCAACAAGTTGATGAAATAGCAAGTCAGGAGCCCGCCTGAAGAATAGGGTGATAAAAGTCGAGTCAAGAGCCAATAGAAGTTGTATAGATAGGATTTTTGTAATTTCATTTATGTTTTAACTTGTAATTTTCATTTTTGATGTAATAACAGAGCCGCGGACCGGAACCTTGACGGAACTTCACTCGACTCTCCAACTCGGTATAGTCCATCTCCGTCCAATCCTTGGAGATACTTGTCACTTGATTCCCTCATAACTTGGGTGGGTAGGATGTCCTAATTCAAGACCTGGTAGTCCTTCTTTCTTCTGTTTCTTCCTTTGAATAATGGTCGGGACAAAATTCTGTCTCGTTGTCTACTTCTTTGTCTGAAAACACTGTGTGTTTACATTCAAAGAGGGCATGATGTAGACACCTAATTCTGTCCCTCCCGAAGACCCAAGTTACACATTTTTATCCCTTGTTTTACCACGTGCCTTCACCTGTATGATTATATCCCATAAAAATACAAAAAATAACAAACCCACTAACAAACCTAATCCATCAAATATTTTTTTGTAGCATAATTAACCACCCCTCCTATCAATTTTGGACAACACATCACTACCCCATGCCCCATACCCCACCTCCTTACCCCTACCTAACCCTACCCCACGTCACCCCCCTCCTCTTTTTTTTCTTGTCTAAGAAGAAAGGACTCAAAAAAGGATAAACACAATATATACACACATACTCTCAAAAAAAGGAGGGGAATAAACAGTAACAAAGAAAAAAGAAAAATCAACCTCCATCTCTCTAGACCTTCTTTCTAGACTTTCACTCTCTCTCAACAGATCTCGCCGGCGCCGGCGTCGCCTTCTCTCACGGTCCACGATCTTTCCCTCTCTCTACTTTTTCTCTCTCTCCAAAAATTGAAAAGAAAAAGGCCTCCGTTCGCCGCCTCTTCGTCCGACCGACGACGGCAGCAATACCGCCGTCGTCACCGTCAGCCGTCCACCGGTCAGCGTCCCGCGAGCCCACCCGAGCTGCTCCGTTCGCCGCCTCTCCAACGACGGCGGCGATAACGCTGCTACAGCCGCAGCTTCCTCCGTTCTTCGCCTCTCCGTCCGACCAACGACGGCAGCAGACACCAGAAATAGTGACGCCGGTGACCGGCAACGACACCCAGTCCGTTTTCCACCGATTCCGATGAAATTTCGTGTATGGGTCTTCTCGATTTTTCATAATTTCAGTCTCGGTTCGTTTGATATTTTTTATTTCTTAAGGTTTTTAAATCCATCCGAGTTGGTTTGGTTCGTGCAAGGTTAGTTGGAAATCGTTTGGTTTGGGGTTTCGAATCTGGGATCTTGGGTTATTTTTTGAAGTTTATGCAGATTTGTGGGTTATTCTTCGTGAGGTTTTGTCGTGGTTTTCCGATCTGTCCGGTTGAATTCAATATCGAGTTTGGAGTTGTTCGTTGTGAGGTTCTCCGATCGAGTATTTTGGTCTTCGGATTTCTTTATTATCGACAAGGATTAGTTTCATCGAGGTCCATTTCTTCAAACCGAATCTTTAATTTATTTTGACTTTTTATTGATGTTGTGGGTGTGGATAATTTATTTGTTGTGTGTTTAATTTGAATCTTCGTTGTTTGTGTTGTGTTTGATGTTGGTTTCGAATTATGAGATGTGATTGGAAAATCGAAGCATGCACTAATCATGTGGTTTAAAGGGAATTCGGGGCGCGAGTTAAAAATTGTTAAAGTGAATTAGGATTAATTTTGATTTGTTGTTGTTTTGATTCATCGTTATTGTTACTTTCACGTCTAATTATCAATTTCGTGATAGTATCATGGTAAGTCAAGCGGGTAGGCAATCGTAGGTTCGGGTAGGCGAAATTTAGGAATAAGTGTTTCGTTGGATGTTGAAATGTGCGTGTGAATGTTTCTTTCTAGTTTATCGTGTTTAATTCAGATGTATTTATTTATCCGGGGAATGCCCCGAGATCACTTGTATTTATTCACCGGGGAATGCCTCGACGTATCATGTCGGCGGAAAATGATCGTGATGAAGGCCCGCGGCGGCGGGTAAGGCATTGGAGCTTAGTCTAGATTTAGTTTAGACTAGGATTTATATTTTCGTATTTTTTTTATTTCTATTTTTCTCGGACTGTATAATTGGATCGGACTTTACGTTTTGGACTGCTTTGTTTTGTTTATTGTTTGATTATTTTGCGTTCTTTTGTGTGGTTTATACATTTCATAATGCCGAAAATAGTCGATACACTCTACCAAGCGACCGTGGTTGAACCACGGGATCGAGGGGTGCCTAACACCTTCCCCTCGGTCAACAGAATTCCTTAGCCGAAATCTCTGTTCGCAAACCAGTTTAAGAGTCAAATGGTTTCGAAAAGGATTTTCCAAAGGTGACTTGGCACACCGGATTATGCCAAGTGGCGACTCTGAATAAAAAATGTAAATAATCCTTTTCCGAAATAAATTTTCATTTCTTGTCACTTAAATAGTAAAGCCCTTTCGAACTTTAAAATAAATCCATTTTTTTTTAGTACGTTAAAAAAGGGGCGTGACAACAACTTCAACTTCAACTCCAACTCCAACTCCAACTCTGCAAAATTATGATTTTCATGATCAAACGGGGCCTTAATCAAACAGTCTCCGTAAAATATATTTATTTAAAGGACAATGATCATTTTCGTATACTGAGAGGAAACCACTTGGTCTTTCATGCATTTTGAAAAGGAAATAAAGTAAAATCTTGCATGTGTTGTCTAGAATTCAATCACAACATCGACCGGGATATCAAGTTACTTGAAAATCGCTGGATATTTAGTGACTTGTGAATCGTTGAATATTAAGTGATTTATAAATCGTTGGACATCAATTAATTTATCAGTGTTACCAGCATTATCACCGGACAAATCGCTCAGCCAAGAGCATTTTGTCCCCTTTGATTTCTTTTCAAATCAATTGTTCCTTTTGAAATTTGATCAAAAAAATCATTTTTGATCCGCGGGCGTCTTTTTCCTTGCATTATAATAGATGAATAGAGAGGTGGATGAGAAGAAATACATTGTGTTTATATTTCGGGGTTAGTATAGAAAAAGGGAGATTCGGATAAAGAAAATATTCTAAATCTTCAATTAAATTTACTATACGAAAGAGTGCAATTATATGTTGAAGAAAAATGTTCTTTAGGTGAAACTTTGGACTCTTTAACTAATTCAAAGTTGTTTGAGTTGTACGATGTTGTTGGGTTATTATATCATGGAGGAGACAAAATCAAGAGTAATATTGTTGAATCGTTGTAGATTATGTCGTATGGACTTGAATCTCCTTAAAGAAAGCGGAAGGTTCGTGATCAAGGCTCGAGACATCAAATAGAGCATAATTTAGGGTTGTTTAAATTAGTATAGGTTTTCATTTCAATACTTTTTTCATTTTTGGGACTGTATAATTTTATTGAACATTATTTTTTGAAACTTTTGTTATTTTGTTTATTTGTTTGTTTAGGTATGTGTTCTTTTGTTAGTTTATCATCTCATATTGTCATATTAGCCAATACTTATTTATTTATTTTTGTTCATTTTATAACCAAATATAATTATTATAGTTTATGATATATATATGCACCAATGCTTTTTATATAGACTGATCAAAAATCCAAACTTAATGTTTTGTCAAAAACAATTAATTACTTTTAAGACCCAAATTAATTAAGAATACTCTCTTAATTATTTTGATTAAAAATGTCATCAACCCATCTTTCGAAATTTTAAGAATGTCGTCAACCCATTTAGCCTTAACTTTTGTGCAAAAAGAGAGTTATAGTACTATGTTGTCTATGTTCTTAAGAGTACTTGACAAAATGATACTCACTCCGTTTCGGAATAAATAAATTGTTAGAGTATTTATTGCTGTTTCAAAATAGGTGAATTGTTAATTTTTTTTTCAAAATTAGGCTTATGATTTGACAAGTAAAAGAGACTGCAGTTTTTTTTTTTTTTTTTTGGATAAAAGAAGCTTCAAACTTCAAAGGAAAAAATGGAAATTTATGTTAAATTTCTGTCTTTGATGCTTTTTTCTTAATCTGTGTGTTAAAATTTAACAATTCATTTATTTCGAAACGGAGGGAGTACTATCTTTCATTTCGTCTTGGCAAACTCTCATATCCAATTCGTTGCAGTTTGTTTATATGATTTTAACTTGACATAAAATTAATTAAAAAGTAAAAAAAAAAAAAACTAAATCTTGTGGGTTCATTAGACTATTTGTTTTTTTTATTTGCATATTTTAGTTTATAACAGCTAAATGAAATTTAAAAACGTTAAATCTTAGTATCTATATAATAATACCTCCAATCACTAAGTGAATTCAAAATAGGAAGAAGTCAAATGAGTCCACCATCTAGTGTTTACGTGTATAATAATTTTAATTATATATAAATCGTATAATTTTCAATCAAAAGAAACTCAAATGGATCTTCTCGATCCTACCTGAACCTGCCCCGATATAACTCACTATAGAGCAAAAGTTAGGTTGTAAATCTTAAAGAGCAATAGGAATTACAATAAACGTTATGCTCTTGTTGTCCACACGTTAAAGTCCATCTTCCCACACCACACAACTTACCTACTTAACAATCAAATCAAAATATATATTTCTTCCGTTTTATTTTATATAACATATTTTGATTTGACACGATATTTAAGAAAAAAAAAACTTTTGAATTTGTAGTCTAAAACGATTCTTGAATATTTGTGTGGTTATAAATTATTTCATTGAAGATAAACTAGTTATTTATTCATTCTCATAAGTCAGACTTGAGACATTTGATTAAAGATACTTTATCTATATATTCATCAACTATCATTTAGCTCATACATTAATTTTTTTTTATCAGTCTATATGATATTTGATTAAGCATATTAAGCTTTAGTCTTAGAATGAGCACTTGGTGATCCCATTACTTGTGAATATATTTTCAATTTTTCGTAATTACTCATGCATTATGAAAGAATATTATTACTATTCCAGGGTAATATACTTTTTAAAAAGGTTTGAATATAATATATTATAAACGTATATTATTCTTTTAAAATATATAACTACCCGATCTTTGAAGCTCTCCAACGACTCTCAAAGCTTCAAAACTCGAACCCAAGATCTCTAATTTTATAATATGTTTATTTCATCCATTAATCTAACAGTAATGCTAATAATAGCCCTATTTTGGTCTACCTATTAAGAGTCAAGACAAAAAATGTTAAAACACATAATATGACCCTAACTGCATTAATTGTTTGGACATGTTTTGTGTCACTGTGAACTGACTGTCCTTTAGAATGTTAACAGACATCAAATTAAGTTTTAATGTAAATATAAACACTGTCTGGCTAAATTTGGTAATATAAACATGTTCAAAATTTGCCTTTAAATGGTAAAATATTAAAATTCCACAAATATAAATTTATGACATGATATGTTAAAATATAAAAATAAGAACGAAGATATATTTGATTTTTGATAGAGTATTTAGAGTTTAACGTTGAGTTATAGGGGCACAAGCGGTTCATTCGAACTTATTTTGTCAAAAAATTATAACGTATATAACAATAACAATATATTTAGTGTAATCCAACAGATGAGGCACGAGAGAGTAGAGAATACACGGATTGAACCCTACCTCATAGAGATAAACAGGGGCGGAGCCACCTTATGATTAGAGGATTCATTCGAACCCCTTTCAGCGGAAAATTATACTAGTTATACAAGGTTAAAATTATTTTTTATGTATATATAAATGACGTTGAACCTCCTTCAGCTAGTTCATGGGCCTGCTTTTTATTTTTATTTTGAACCCCTTTAGTGAAAATACTGACTCCACCACGGGAGATAAAGATATTGTTTTAAAAAGATCTTGGCTTGGATAAAATAAAACCATATACATAATGTTAAGATTATTTCTTACGTACATATATTAGATGTTGACTCCTCGTAGTTCTTTATGTTTATTTCCTTACATATTGTATATATTTTTAATCCTCTTAGCGAAAGCCCTGCTTCCACATCTAAAATTTTGCTTTAGACTATTTTTCTCTTGAGCCGAGAATATATCGAAAATAACCTCTTAATTACCTCTGAGGTGAGGGTAAGATCTCCATACGCTCTACCCTCATGGACTCCACGTTGTGAGATTATACCGAATATATTGTTGTCATTTAATGTTACGTGTCAAACTCTTGTCCAATGGCCTAACTTGTCCAAACTGACGTTATAAAGTAACAAAAATATTATGTAAGATTTAATCAACACCATTCATTTTGTTTCAAAATAATTGAACTAAAATCTATGACCGTTGATCTTGAGAAGTTGGTAGCAGTCCAATAGTAATTTGTGAAGTATGTCACGTGCCATTAGCTGTTGACGCACGTGATCTCTATCTACCATTCACCTTTTGGACTTCACATATAAATACATCACTAAACTTTATTCAAACCCCATGCAAAAAAAATTAAAAATAGACATTTATCACTATTCACGTACCACTACTACACTACTAGAGACCTATTAAAAAAAACCTAGCACAACCACCATTTTTTCCGGCGAAAATGGTCACCGTGGAGGAGTATCGTAAGGCGCAACGTGCCGAGGGTCCGGCCACGGTCATGGCAATCGGGACAGCTACGCCTTCCAACTGTGTTGATCAGAGCACTTACCCTGATTATTATTTTCGTATCACTAATAGTGAACACAAAACTGAGCTCAAGGAGAAATTTAAGCGCATGTGTAAGTAAAAGTCCCTTACCTTGCCTTGCTATTTTAACGTGTTCTGTCGCATTTTAAATTATGCGCGCTATTACTCTTTGTGGACTATGAATAGTAACTTTTACATTGTTTTCGAACGCATAAATTTTATTTCAAAAATTCGAAGAACTTATACACGAATTCATTACCAAAGTTTGGTGGTTTATGAATAGTAATGCATGTTGGAATACTTTTAGTTTAATGGTTGACACTCTAATCCAATTGAATTTTGGTAATCATAGGTGTTCACTTTACATAATGATCAACTAATTAATACTAATAATTAAGAAAGATTAATTTGCTTTCTTTTTCATCTTATAATAATTATGTATAAATCAGTAGGTTAATTCCTTAAATAGCATTACATGTGAGATGCTTTTTGAGATATTGACTATATCCTATGTTACTTTCCTTTATAAGTTGAATACTGTACATGTTAATTTTTCTTAACGATTACTATTTTTAAAAAGATTAATTGTCCATTTGGTTGGAATTTCATATCTTTTTTATGTTTAATTTCTTAACTATTTTTTCTTGTATATTTGCAGGTGAAAAATCAATGATTAAGACGAGGTACATGCACTTAACTGAGGAAATCTTGAAAGAGAATCCTAACATGTGTGCATATATGGAACCTTCTCTTGATGCTAGACAAGACATAGTGGTTGTTGAAGTGCCTAAACTTGGCAAAGAGGCAGCTCAAAAGGCTCTTAAAGAATGGGGCCAGCCCAAATCCAAGATTACCCATTTGGTCTTTTGTACAACCAGTGGTGTAGACATGCCCGGGTGCGACTACCAACTCGCTAAGCTCCTTGGGCTTCGCCCATCAGTCAAGCGACTCATGATGTACCAACAAGGTTGCTTTGCAGGGGGGACAGTACTCCGACTAGCCAAGGACTTGGCTGAGAATAACAAGGGCGCTAGAGTTCTTGTTGTTTGTTCTGAGATCACTGCAGTTACATTTCGTGGGCCAAGTGAGTCTCACTTGGATAGCTTGGTAGGCCAAGCCCTTTTTGGTGATGGGGCGGCCGCGATCATTGTGGGCTCTGACCCAATTCCAGGGGTTGAAAGGCCTTTATTCCAGCTCGTCTCAGCAGCCCAAACTCTTCTCCCCGACAGCGAGGGCGCTATCGATGGTCACCTCCGTGAGGTTGGGCTTACATTCCACTTACTCAAGGACGTTCCTGGGCTAATCTCAAAAAATATCGAGAAGAGTCTTGTTGAAGCATTCCAACCTCTGGGGATATCTGACTGGAACTCACTATTCTGGATAGCTCACCCAGGCGGGCCTGCGATTTTAGACCAAGTTGAATTAATGTTGGGCCTAAAGCCGGAGAAACTGAAGGCTACAAGGGAAGTATTGAGTAACTATGGCAATATGTCAAGTGCTTGTGTGTTGTTTATTTTGGATGAAATGAGAAAGGCCTCTACAAAAGAAGGCTTGGGAACTAGTGGTGAAGGGCTTGAATGGGGTGTCCTTTTTGGATTTGGGCCTGGCCTTACTGTTGAAACGGTTGTCCTCCATAGTGTTGCTATTTAAGTGGGCTAAATATTGTGGGCTGTTGTTAAAAAGCAAGTATTAAACTGTTTATTTCCTTGCCCTTAGCTTTGCAAATAAATATATTTGTGTTGAAAACTATGTATGTAATAAAGGATTTGAATTTTTTTTTTTGCTCTTTCTTCTCTTGATGTTTTTCACTAGAATGCTATATAGTTGAAAAATAGCATTATTATTTTAATAAAATGTTGATAATTATATATCATAGATGAATCTTTCATATTCTACAAATTCTTAACATCCTATATAAAATCATCTAAACTAAAAATTTGTGAAAAATATTCCATATTAATTATAAAATGACTTGTTTCATTTTATATGTGAACTTAAATAAGAAAAATAATGAAAAAGATATTAACAACAATGTAAAAATTCGGAGGATGCTTATCTAAAATGTCGTTCAATTTTTTCTCTCCAATAAAAAAACATGTAAAATAAATGGAAGGGAAATGAAACAGCAAAAAAAATGACAAACACACAAAATTTAAAAATTATTTGTCCTCTTGATTTTCCGTAAAATTTCTAAAATTATCTTCTTTTTTTTTGTCATCTATTCTTGCCATTTAAAAAAATGCACTACTGTCTATATAAACCCAAAGGAAGTTTGGTGCAACGTTTCGATATTCTCTTACGACATAAACATGTCAATGCATTGCCAAAAGACTTCTAGAATTTAAGTCTTATATTCACCTTCAATTACTGTCTTCAAGAAAAAGTCTTGAATTCGCCTTCATCTATCTCCACATCATATACCGGTTGCTACCACGAAGGAAAAGAAAATTTCGAAAGCATAATTTGAAAAAAATTCACTAGCTATTTTAACCGAACATTCTTTATTGACAAAATCATTCACTATTCACTATGATATGATGATTAACATTTTCTTTATTTTTTTTCTCAAGCTTATGTATGCTATGGTGATGGAGAAGTGAAACAATTACCTTAAATGAGAATTTTTATGAAACAAAACATGAATATATAGACAAAGTAGAGGAATATCATAAGATGTCATAAACTTACAAATTAAATTGTTGGAGTTATGTATAAATAGAGTTAGCACACACATTTACATATTTCCATTGAGTTGTTGGGTTTAAATTAGCTTACTGACAATAATTATATTGATAAAGCATTGGAGATCATCTGCACAATAGGTAACTGTTGTCCACACGATATTGACCTTCATCCTTTTCATTTATTTATTATTTTCATATCATAGTTAATGAGAAAAATATCATAAAAAGGAGAAAAAAAAGATAAATATGAATGGAGGTCAAGGGGAGTTTTGGAGTAGAAGGCCTTGGAGTAACTGGTAAAGTTGTTGCCATGTGATCAGGAGGTCATGGGTTCAAGCTTTGAAAACAGCCTCTGGCAGAAATGTAAGGTAAGGCTGCGTACGATACACCCTTGTAGTGGGGTCTTTTTCCGGACACCGCGCATAGCAGTAGCTTTAGTACACCGGGCTGCCCTTTATGAATGGATGTGATAGAGAGGTACCACATTACCTTGTCTATGACCTTCCTTTATATTATATACAGATTTGTATAATTAGCACTTTTATTTCGGTTTCTCACAATCGTGAAACTGATCAAAACGATTCTGCTACTTCTCGAGAACACTTATTGTTCAAACTAAGCATATATATATATATATATATATATATATATATTTTAATTCAAACGAGTTTTAATTTTCTGAAAATTTGAATAAACGAATTATAATACATAAATCAAAAAAAAATTCTTGCCTATCAATTTTCTTTCCAATATATTTTGAGTAAAAGACAAGGAAAGAGAAGTTTATTGCTATATAATTTCTAATATTACATTTTCTTTTACTCTAATTTAAGTCTTCAAGATTTACTGAAGTTTTATTTGGAAAAGGAATTAGATGATTATTATAATTTTTAATATTGAATGATTTTGTAAATAGAACATATCTTTGATTTCTTAATTTGACTTTATTCTTATCGTTATATACAATAATACCACAGTTAAGGACAAATTTTAATAATAATATTTTTCCTCTTCAATTTCGAACTGTGCAAGCACAGTCTTTACATGAATTAGGATGCATCAAAATATCTCATAAGAAAATATATATTTTTTTAAAATATCTTCAAATATAAAGCAAGTCAAATAACATTTCAATCTCAATATTTATTTAAAAATTACAAGTCAACTATGGGCCAAAATCAAATTTATCAAAATAAATACAACCATTAACCAAAAACCGAAATTTAGCAATAATAAAAGAAAATCAAAATTTACCAAAAATAATACAATTAACCAAAAAACAAAACTAGCTATGTTGGACCAAAATCAAAATTTACCACAAATATACTAATATTGACCAAAAATAGAAATTAGCAATAATGAAATTGTAATGTGACCTTTTGTTTGTTTTTTGGATTCACACTTGGTCAAACAAAGTTGCTACCAAGCACTTGCAAGATCATTTGTTGGCTTTGTCAAATTTGGTTGGCTAGTCCAACATTGCATGTAATTTGTTTCTTGTCAAATTTGGTTGGCTAGTCCAACATTGCATGTAATTTGTTTTCTTGTCAAATTTGGTTGACAAAGTAGTGTGTTGATGTCATTGATGACATCAACGTAGGTTTGTTAGAGGCATTTCCACCCTCTTTGGTATATACCATTTAGAGAAGAACACCAACATTTGAAGAAGATTTAGTTTTGTTTGTTTTATTCTTTGTAGAGAGTATTTGTAAGAGAGTTGTGTTGGGAAATACTTTGAGTGAACCTCTTCTTTGGAGTGATCTTTGTGAGGTTATTCTTTTGGGTATTTGGGCTATTAGAGTATTTAATTACTCTAATTTTGTACTCTCTTTTGTATCTTTATACTCTTTTTTGTTCCGTTGGTGTTTAGTGAAGTTGCTTCTCTTTTGGTTGTGGACATAGGTCAAGTTGACCGAACCACGTTAAATTTGTGCCTCGTTTATTTTCTCAACTTATCATTATTATAGTCTTTGTTATCGTCTTCAAATGATTACTTTGTTTAATTTCGTACTATCCGGGATTCTCGATCCTAACAAATTGGTATCAAAGCGAGGTTAATCCTGGTTTTGTCTTAATAGTCACCATGACGATTACAAAGATTTATGTTGAGAAATTTGACCGAAGTGCAAACTTTGGTATGTGGCAGTTGAAAATGAAAGCTATCCTAATTCAGGATGGTTCAGATATGACACTGCAAGGAAAGGAGAAAATTTCAGAAAAAATGACAGACGAGGAGTTTGATAGCCTTGATAAAAAAGCGAGATCTAGTATTATACTAAATCTCTCTGATGATGTATTACGTGAAGTAGCTTTGAAAATCACTGCCAAAGGCATGTGGGAAAAGTTGAAAAGCCTGTATATGAAAAGGACGGTAGAGAATAGACTCTACTTGAAGCAAAAGCTTTATACAATTCGTATGGATGAAAATACTTCCATACTGTCACATCTTGATGCCTTTGATTCCATTCTTATGGATTTAATTAATATAGATGTCAAGGTTGAGGAAGAAGATCAAGCTGTTTTGCTAATATGTTCCCTACCTCATTCCTTTAAGAATTTTAGAGATACTATACTTTATGGGAAAGAAACTATCTCTTATAGAAAAATCAAATCTATGCTGAAGTCTAAAGATCAAATAGATAGAGATATTACCGGGGAAGGTAGTGAAAATCAGGCGTCCGATTTATTTGTCAGGAGTAGATCTAATGAAAAGTCTAGATTTAGTAATTTAGTGTGTTATTACTGTCATAAAAAAGGTCACATCAAGTTTAATTGTCCTAAATTTTAAAACAAGGAAAAAGTAAAGAAAAATGAGCACGGGGATTCCGACACCGCTGAAGCAAGTGTTGCTGTTAATGAGATTGAAGGAGCAATATTTTTAGTAACCGAAAATATTTCTTGTTCTAACAATGAGTGGATTTTAGATTCAGCTTGTTCATTTCATATGTGTCCTAACAAGGACTTATTTTCTACATTTGATCCAGTTGAAAGTGGAGTTGTCTTGGTAGGCAACAATGTTGCTTGCAAAATTGTTGGAACAGGTACTGTCCGAATTAAAGTGCATGATGGTATTGTAAGAACTCTTAGAAATGTTAGATGTGTTCCTGAGTTGAAGAAAAATCTCATCTCCTTGGGCACTCTAGAATCTCTTGGGTGCAAATACACAGGTGAAGGTGGGGTTCTTGAAGTCTCTCGAGGTTGTCTTGTGGTTATGAAGGCACGCAAGTCTGGGACGCTGTACACACTGTTGGGATCTACTATTACAGGTGTTGCTACTGTTTCAATTTAAGATGAAGACTCATCTGATTCTGACGTCATGGAATTTTAAAAGCCCTTTGAGGCTTTGTGAAGAAGGTGGAGCAAATTTACTATATTAAACAAACTCAGGCCAAGGTGGAGATTTGTAATGTGGCCTTTTTGTTTGTTTCTTGGATTCACATTTGGTCAAACAAAGTTGCTACCAAGCACTTGCAAGATCATTTGTTGGCTTTGTCAAATTTGGTTGGCTAGCCCAACATTGCATGCAATTTGTTTTCTTGTCAAATTTGGTTGGCAAAGTAGTGCGTTGATGTCATTAATGACATCAACGTAGGTTTGTTTTGTGCCTATAAATAGAGGCATTTCCACCCTCTTTGGTATATACCATTTAGAGAAGAACACCAACATTTGAAGAAGAATTAGTTTTGTTTGTTTTATTCTTTGTAGAGAGTATTTGTAAGAGAGTTGTGTTGGAAAATACTTTGAGTGAACCTCTTCTTTGGAGTGATCTTTGTGAGGTTATTCTTTTGGGTATTTGGGCTATTAGAGTATTTAATTACTCTAATTTTGTACTCTCTTTTGTATCTTTGTACTCTTTTTTGTTCCGTTGATGTTTAGTGAAGTTGCTTCTCTTTTGGTTGTGGACGTAGGTCAAGTTGACCGAACCACGTTAAATTTGTGCCTCCTTTATTTTCTCAACTTATCGTTATTATAGTCCTTGTTATCGTCTTCAAATGATTACTTTGTTTAATTTCGCACTATCCGGAATTCTTGATCCTAATAGGAACAAATCTACCAAATCTACTATTCTATTTTTAGACAATTTAATACACAAAGTATTACTATATTTTAATTGGGTCCAAGAAAAAGAATACGACTAAAAAGAATTTCGTGTTACTTGGATTCTGAGAATCCTAATTTGTAACTGCTACAACATCTTGACATTCCTCCCAAAAATAAATAAAATAGAAATAAAAATTCTTAAAGGACGGTTACGTATTCCCACCTCTACCAAGTCCAAAATTAATTTTTTTTATATAAATCTCACATTAGTTCTAGGGTTTATTTTTACACCACCTTATTAGGGTTTTCTTTCTTCATATTTTCTCTAAACAGTTGTACGTTAGCAACAATGGCAATTAAACAAACAAAAACCGAAAAAAAAGTTGCATATGATCAAAAATTGTGCAAATATCTTGATTTGTACAACCAAATTTTGATCGTGAATGCGGATAATGTTGGTTCGACACAAATGCAAAATATTCGTAAAGGTTTACGAGGTGAATCTGTTGTTCTTATGGGAAAAAATACTATGATGAAAAGGTCCGTTAGGATACATGCTGAGAAAACCCGAAACGAAGGGTTCCTTAGTCTTATACCTCTCCTTGTTGTAAGTCGATATTTATAATATTCGTCTTTCTGCTATTTTTTTTGTTGTTTTGTTATGTCAAAATAACTTGATGTGATGTAAAATCACCTATAGTTTCAAATTTTGCAAAATAAAAATAAAATAGGAGGGTAGACAAAAATCTCAATTGAAATTGGAAGAATAAGTTGAAAGAAAAGTTTTTGATTCATCTATCATTATAGGCAGACAACACTAACAAAGATAAAGTGCAAGAAATTGATTCATCATCTGTAACATCTATCCATCCCGCAATTTCAATCAACCGATTCATTGAGTAACTCTTGGGTAAACTATTAAACTAATAAGAGTTGTATCGTCTAACTTCATTAAAAAATGAAACTTGAATTTTTATAGAATCAAAATAGAAATGATTATAGAATTTGATCATTTCTTAGATTCTGTTGAATTGAATCGAATCCATTTTCGATTTTAAAGCGAACAGTTACCTTATAAAACTTTTTCTTTTTAGACTAATTATATCTATGAATAAGTATAGTAAAATTGATATCTATAATATTCGTCTTTCTTCAATTTTTCGTTGTCTTATTATGTCAGAATAACTTGATGTGATAGGTGTCTATTAGGCTATTTTGTTTTGTGTTGTTATTGTTGTTGTTGTATATTCTATTTGGGATAATATTCTATGAATAAGTATGGTAAGTCTATTTTTGTAATATTCGTTTGTCTTTGTAGTGTTCGTCTTATTTTGTTAGAATAACTTGACTTGATGTCAAATCCTGTATGAATAGGTGTTTATTAGTCTACTTCTTGTTGTATGTTCTATTAGTGAAATACAAAGTGTAGTCTATGAAAGTATTTTTTTTAAAATTTATTTGAGTTTTAATGTTATGTTAAATCAAATTATGACACTTTTCTAAACCTGAGGAAAAATATTTGTAGGAGATTATATTCTTTCTATTCCATTTGATGTGTTCTTTTAGAAAAAAAAATATTGACGTAGGGAGGGGTTAATTAATCTCTAGTTGTTATGGAATTTTCTCAAATCTCCATAAATTTATTTTTCTATTTTAATGTGGTACTTCAATATTCATGTATCTTTTGAAACATGTTCAAAATTATGACCATACTTTAGAGATCTTTATTTTTGAATGTATATATGAATGTTTTCTACTTTTGATTTTTTCTTTTTAAAAAGATTGTGTTTTCTTAATTCCCCTTGATTTATTAGTAAAATATGATATTTTTATTTGTTGTTAATTTTTTTTGGTCTATTAAATATTAGGGGAATGTTGGTTTGATCTTTACCAAGGGTGATTTGAAGGAGATAAAAGAGGAAATTGCAAAGTACAAGGTATATTTGAGATATAATCAATCTATAATTAATATATAATGTGTATATATAAATTATACCATGATAATATATTCAAAAATTTACCTTATAATATTATGTAAATTCGTTGTAATGGTAAACAGGTCGGAGCTCCTGCACGTGTTGGATTGGTTGCTCCAGTTGATGTGATTGTTCCTCCAGGCAGTACGGGCCTTGATCCTTCTCAAACTTCCTTCTTTCAGGTTTTTTAATCATCTTATAATTTCTCAATATCTATTTTTTTAAGAAGGATTTTACTTATATATATATCTATATTAGCATTAATGTGTTTTAATCCATTAAAATAGGGGTAGCATTCTTTAATTTCTTGGAATATTAATTTTATGTTTTATTTTGTTTCTTTACTCAAGCTTTTTCTTGAAAGTTAAAAAGTCTTACAGTGAATATGTGTATTTGGTCAATTTTTTGTGGAAACGAAATTTTAGGGCCTGCTTGGCCATATAATATGAAATCCTGATTTGAAATTATGAAGATTTTTTTTTTGTTTTGTGAAATTTAAAATAGAGGGAGTTTTTTTACAAAATATAAATTTGGGCCAAATTTTATATTTTAAAAAGTTGAAATCATGATATGAAATCCCTAATAATGCTTTTTAAAAATTTGAAATTTCATCTCATCGTTTCAAATCATGATCTGAAATCGCATGTGTAAACACCGATTTAAAATCATTATTTGAAATCACATTTCCAAACATGTACTTAGTATATTTGAGTAATTCTAAAAGTCGAATAACCAGTTTTTTTCTGTGTGAATTTTTTTTGAACTTTGATCGCACACAAATTGTTGCTCTAATAGTAACAAAAATTCTTTTCCGAGTTGACTAACCCGTAAATTATTTTTTCACACTAAACAAATTTTAAAAGTTTGGCGAAACCATCTATTAGATAGCTCGATAGCGCAAATTATATTATATACAAGTTTAACCTCTTGATAAACTTATAAATATTTTTTTTTTCATTTCTTATTTTTGACAATACTTAGGTACTAAACATTCCCACAAAAATCAACAGAGGAACAGTTGAAATTGTAACACCAGTTGAATTAATCAAGAAAGGTGACAAAGTCGGTTCATCAGAAGCAGCATTATTATCCAAGCTTGGAATAAGGCCATTTTCTTATGGACTTGTAGTTGTATCAGTATATGATAATGGATCAGTATTTAGCCCAGAAGTTTTGGACTTAACTGAAGATGATCTTGTTGAGAAATTTTATAGTGGAGTTTCAATGGTTACTACTTTGTCATTGGCTATTTCTTATCCAACAATTGCTGCTGCATCACATATGTTTGTCAATGGGTATAAGAATGTGTTGGGTGTTGCTGTTGAGACTGAGTATACTTATTCACTAGCTGAACAAGTCAAAGAGTATCTAAAGGTAAATTTTTAACTCCTCTCTATAACGATATTGTAAAGTTGTTGTCGTCTGACCTAGAGGTCATGAGTTTTTAAGTTTTGAAAACAGCCTCTTGCATAAATGCAAGGTAAGGCTGCGCACAATACACCTTTGTGGCAGCGCCGTCCCTCGGACCCTGCGCATAGTGGGGGTTTTAGTGCACCGGCTGCCTTTCTTTTCTCTATAACAATATTGTAATGTTGTTGTCACGTGACTAGGAGGTCATGAGTTTAAGCCTTGGAAACAGCCCCTGGCAGAAATACAAGGTAAAGTTGCGTACAATAACCCTTGTGGTGGGGCTGCCCTTCCTTGAACCCCGCGCATAGCGAAAGCTTTAGTGCACCTAACTGTCCTTTTTTTTCTCTATAACAATATCGTTTGTCTTGATATTATTTGAATGATATAGTGAAATGATGTTATTATAGAGAACACATAATATAACATAACATAACATAACATTATAGGATCTTTGTTTTTAGTATAGCAATCAAAAAATATAGGGACAAACGATAATATAACATAAAGGAGGTCTCATTGACTGTATTTTCGATGTCTTTTAGATATTTTGAATTATTAACTATGGTGACATTTTTCAAAATAGTTTCAGGATATGTAGACTTTATTTTGAAAAAACCTAAAAATCCTATAACCTAGATAATAGGACAAAGGAAGCAGTACTATTTTTAACCACATTATCAGTAATTAATATTTAGATATACCTGGATTACCTTATAAGTGATCTTATTCTGATTTTTGTATGGCTATTTTTTATTAGTGTACTCTTGTTGATAAAGATGGTAATGTAATATATTTTTTTTAGTATACAATTTCCAAATCTTGTATAATTACATAATTAAGGTGCTTTTACATTAATGTTAACATGTGAAAGCACGATATTCCGTTGCCATTTCATCAGATTACTACTTAATCCTTAGATTATTTTGCTGTGAGTAATATTATACTACATGTTATGTTAGTATTTGATACTTATCTAAACATTATAAAAAAAATTTCATTTAGCAATTGTTCTATCTGTTAATGTTGAATTTTTTTAAATTTTCTTGTTAAAAACTATTATAGGACCCTAGCAAATTTGCAGTTGGAACCGCGGCGGGGGTTGCAGAGTCTGGGGCAACATTTCAAGGCATTGTTGAGAGTAAAGAGGAAGATAATAAGAAGGATGACGAATCTGAATCTGACGAGGAAGAAGCCCTATTTAATCTTTTTGACGATTAGATAGATTTTATTAATTAATTAAGTTTAGTACTAAAATATTTCTAAGTTTTGATATTTGGTTATATTAGTACTTGTTGTTATGATGACAATGTTGTTTAAGTTTAATGACTTGACAAGTATTTTGAGATTTTTTATGAGGTATATTCTCAAGTATTTGGGTTTTGCATTAGTTCTTATTTGATCATCTAATTGTATTATTATAATTCTTGTTTTTGATATTTGTCATTGGCTGTTATTTATTTTGTTTCCTACTTTATCAAGCTAGTAGGTAAATACAATTTCAAAGTAGTTGTTTGGTTGGGCCTGGAATTAATATGCACATGTATATGTCGAATATAGAGCATATAACCTGCATTCTTTCTGTGTATGTGGGAATTATGTTTGGTGTCTTAGAAGAAAACACGGTTGAATTGGTTGAGTGACTTTGTAGGTCAAATGACAATAATTAAGTGACTTTTTTCATAAGTAAATTTTAGTGACTTTCTGAAAAAATAATCACCTGTCAAAATGATCTTTTTGTTGTGAGACAAAACTGAATGCCTTTTTGAAATAAAAATTGCTAGTTGATTGAGTGGTTGAGTGAGCAATTAATCCAATTTCCGACATAAAGTTAACACTATGTCCTGATTTACCTTTCGCACATCTCGACTAATTTCATAGGGTATCGGTTATCTCCCATTAGGAACAAATATGGGTAACTTTATTCAATTTTTAAGCTGAGATCTCATGATTCTCTCCCGCTTCATTGACCACTACAACTTATTTCATATTCATAATATAAACTAGTGTATCATATAAGTAGATTATTGATACAAGATAGGATTTTTATCTGCAACTAATGTTTTGCCATAGATTTTGAAATTTACTATTGATTTTGGATTATATTTAAAATCCCTTCTTCAACAAATTTTCAAAAAAAAAATTAAAAAAAAAAAGTTTTAAAAACTGATATAAGGAGGTCAAAATTTTCCTTTCACTCATAAGAGTTCAAATTTTTTTCAAAGTAAAATGCATGTGCAAACATAATTTCGAAAACTTAAATTTTCATCACTCCTTTCATTCCTAAATAAATGGTTATTTTAACTTAGGCACACCCCTTAAGAAATTATTAATTTCTAGAAAACAAAAAAATTTTTTACTAGCTTACCATTAATAAATATCTTTAAAAAAAAATGAAACTTTTTAATTATTTTTTACAAAATTTCTTGAGGATAAAATTAAAAGAATATTATTAGTAATATATTTTTAATTATCTAAAACAATCGCTTATTTATGAATAAAATAAAAGGATAAAAAATTATTTATTTAGAAAGTATTTTTTTATGAGCACGTTTTCTAAGAGTACAAATGTTGAAAACATAGTAGTCCCAAATGATAAAGTGAAGAGAGTCCTCCTGAAACACTTAACTGTCCACCAAATACAATGTATGAGTTTAGTATTAAAAAAAAATATCATTACTACATATTTCTAAATTCTGATCTTTGATTATATTACTTGTTATGATGACAATGTTGTTTTATTTTTAATTACTTGCCAATTTTTTCGAGATTCTTTATAAGGTATATTTCTGAAGTATTTGGGTTTTGCATTAGTTCTTGTTTGATTATCTAATTGTATTATTGTAATTCTTATTTTTGATATTGTATTTTGATTATCGTATTATTATTGTTTTTGTTCCTTAGCAATGTGCCACAACCCATTCCACCAACTCAATTGTCGTTTTTCAATTATTTCGCTTTTGATATATTTTTTTTCTAATTTCATTTGTGAAATTACATTGATTTGTTGCTATTTTTTTTTATTTTTTTTAAATAGTTACCAAATCAAACTAACATAAGCATATTTTTAATAAGACAAAACGTAACTAACCAAACCCAAACTTTTTTAAAACATGGACACATGTTGGTTATTCTATCAAAGTAAGTATAGTACAATTTCAAAGTTGTTGTTTGTTGGTCCCTGCAGAATTAATAGGCACATGTATATGTCTAATTTATAGAGCATATTCTTTCTGTGTATGGAGGATTTTTGGTCATTGCAATGTTAGATGGTGGTAGGTCAAATGACAATAATTAAGTGACTTCTTTTGATATAAAATAAACTTTAGCGATTTTTGAGATCGATAATAACCATTTGTCAGGTGACCTTTTTGTTATGAAACAAAGTTGAGTGACTTTCTGACATAAAGGAAGTTGTGATACGAGCCAAGTCGATGTCAACCTTTCTTGACTTATATTTCAAGGGCGACAACAAGGGATCGAAGCCACAGAGCTCTTAAGGCCACAAAGTCGTGCGGGGAGGGTTCATTTTGAGCTCCAAATAAAGCAATTCACATATAGAAGATAGCTTGGAATCAAGGAGACCATCAGTAGGATCGTTTTGATGATCATCCAAGCCATTCAACTAAACTTATGTTGGGAAATAAAGAAAAATAATACTACTATACAATTGTGAACAAAATATTATTTTGATAATATTAACAGTATAATATAACAGTGTATATATATTTATTATACTTGAGTCGTTCCGGGCACTGATTTCAGCAGAGTGAAATGTTTTCCCAGGATTAAACAAGCACTTCTCTAAATATTTAGAGGATACAGGAACAAAACTATTAATACAAATACCAACAAGTTAATTTGGAAAATGATATAACTAATAATAAGGATTGTATAATAGTAATGAAGAAGTAAATGAAATGGAAAAGAAGAATGATTTAAACAAAGTGTGTGTTATTGTTTTTCTCTCTACATCATAATATACAAAGAAGCATACATATATATAGGCAAAATAATGAATATTCTTCCTACTAGATTATAACAAGTGTTGGTACACTTGTTTTTTGATCAAAGGAAAGTTGCTTCTTTTGCTATTATTGATACACATATTATACCAAATGCCAAGAAAGAACCATACTCCTTTTAAGATTATACAAGTGTTATACCATGTGTCAAGAAAGAATCATACTCCTTTCAAGTTTATACACGTGTTATAATACTTGTTTTTTATCAATAAAAAAGGCAACTTTTGCTATATTTCAAACACATATGTAGCCAAGATATGACTTCTTATTTGATATATATTTTCCACAACTCTTTTTCAAACACAAACTAATTATTTTGAAATGAACCACTAATTTTCTTACAACTTAAACATCCAAAATTATACGAAATATCTTAATTTTACCCTTAAAATCTTTGTCACGAGCAAATCGTCTCACATTTTCTCTAAATTAAATCCTAATGGAGTTTCAACTTGAAGTACGTATAGATATAACATAGAGGCTAAATTTAAACCATAATCAAACAGAAAGTTTAATTTGCATGAATGATTTAGATTTTAGAATTTAAAACTTATAAATTCCTACAACATCAAGTAAATACTATTCGTATATTTCATTTATATATATCTTCTCAGCCCCTATCAAATATTGGAGTTAGGTAAATACGTGACGATTAGCTAAGAAGGGGCAACGAATTGCCATAAACTATGAGAGATCGTTTGGTGTGAGGTATTAAATCAAATAGTCCCGAGATAAAATAATAGTTTCGGAATAAAAATTTTAGTGCACCGTTTGATTATCCTGATTGGAATAAGTTATTCCAAATACATGGTGGAATAACTAATCCCGGGATAACCCTTTCCCAACCAAACGACACTCTAGTAAAAAGAGAGGGCTTGAATAGCTTTAAACTATAATGTTGGTAAAAATGCTTATAATATCAAAGTTTTGCCAAATTTGATAATTTAAATCACTATTTTGCTTATTATATCCCTATTTAACAAGTTAGCAATTATACCCTGGATTTATAATGTGGTTCAAAAGACTTCGGAATGCCGAGTTTAGTTTTGGGCCACTTATTTTTCTTTTATAATTGTGGTGTTCGATTCATCTTCCGTGCCTCTCGACTAATTTTACAGCGTATTTATTATCTTCCACTAACAACATATATAGATAACTTTATTCACCAAATTAGGATAGATGGGAAAAACCCACCTAATATTTTTATTGCCGCTAAATATTAAACCTGATGATGTCACACCCCTTTTTCGACTCCAAAAAAAAGATATGTATTTTAAGGTTTGAAAGGGTTTTTTATTGAAGTGACAAAATGAAGATTGGTTCCGAAAAAAGATTGTTTTTACATTCAAAATCAGAGTCGCCACTTGGCATAATCTGGTGTGCCAAGTCACCATTGGAAAATCCTTTTCGAAACCATTTGACTCTTTAAACCGGTTTACGAACAGAGATTCCAGCTAAGGAATTCTGTTGACCGAGGGGAAGGTGTTAGGCACCCCTCGATCCCGTGGTTCGACCACGGTCGCTTGGTGGAGCATATCGGCTAATTTGACATTACAAATATACAAACCACATAAACACACAAAACAAGCAAACAAATAAATCACACAAAATTCAAAACAAACAAAAATAATGTTTAGTCCAAATTATACAATCCAAAATAAAAGAGGTGCTGAAATATAAAACCTATTCTATTCTAAACTAATCCTAAACTAAACTCCACCCGACGTTCCGGGCCTTGATCACGAGCCTCCTTTGCGTACATGCTACTTCAGGGCATTCCCCGGATAAATCAATACAAATCCTTCGGGGCATTCCCCGGCCAAATGAGTACAATTTAAACTTTTCGTGCAATAAAGTAGAAAGTACCATTCACGCACATATTCAAACACTCCAATAAATCGTTATTCCTAAATTTGCCTAACCGGCCTACGTTTGCCTACCAAGTTCAACATATCACAATTCTATCATGTTTAACATTATCAATACATCAAAATTAATCAATATTCATTTTCCTCCATTTTTAATCCCCACCTTAATTCATTTTTAACCACGTGATTAACCCATTTCAATACACAATTCACCAATCGAGAATAACGAAAATTCACCAATCATGTTTAGCACATCACACACCCAAATGTCACCAACAGTTCACATCAACAAACAAACCACGGTATCGAATCACACACAATCATAATTACATAAGAATTAAATAAAAGAGAAGAAAGAATTGGACCTTAAATTTGAAGCTTTCAAACTCAATGTTATTCGAATAAAGAGAGTCCGCACCCGAAAACCTCGAGCCGAACCTTAACACCAACAATCCAACTCGACAAATAATGACCCGTTCACCGTCACTGTTCACCGGTACTGTTCACTGTTCACCGGTCACTGTTCAACGGTACTGTTCACCGGTTACTGTTCACTGGTTACTTTTTTCTTTTTTTTTTCCGTTGTTGTTCTTGTTCTTGTGAGGAAGATTATTTGGTGATTCTTGTTATTGTGGAGAAGATGATGATCAAAGAATGAGCCCCTTTTTCTGCTTAGAATTTTTCTTTTATAATGAGCATGGATTTGTTATGATGTGGGAATTTTGGTGGGTCCCCCATATATTCTTTCTTTGTGGACAAGAAAAAGGAGGGGGGGGGATCACATGGGTAGTTAGGGTAGGTGGAAGCTTTTGATTGGGTAGGTTGTTAGGATAAGATAAATTAGTTAGAGGTATTTTTTTGTTTATTTTTGTATTTTTGTGGGATATAATTACATGGGGTTGGACACATGGTAAGGTGAACTAAAAATGAATAAAATTAGACTTCGGGAGGGACAAAATTAGGTGTCTACAGATGATCTCCCGCTTTATTGACCACCACCACTTATTTCATAATCATAATATATACTAGTATTAGTATATCATTTGGGTAGCTTATTGATACAAGATAATATTCCTAAACTGTAGCTAATGTTTTGCCGTAGATTTTGAAATTTTACTTCAACTATTTATTTGGTTATTGATTTTGGATTACATTTAAAATTTCGTCTTCAACAAATTTTTTCAGTTTCAAAAATTGATTTAAGGAGAAAATTTCACTTTTATGAGATTTTTTTAAAAAGTAAAATACATGTGATTTTAAATAAATATATGTACAAACATAATTTCAAAAACTTAAATTTTCATCACTTCTTTCATTTCTAAATTAGTGGTTATTCCTAAAGAGGAAGTATTTATTTATGAGCACGTTTTTTAAGAGTGTAAATGTTGAAAACATAATAAATGATAAAGTGAAGAGGATCTTCCTGGAAAACACTGTCCACAAAATTAAATGTCTAAGAATTAATTTTAGTTTCCAAAAATATAGTGTCCACGAGATATTGTACAAGTTTAATTTTTTCATAAATAATGTAGGCCTTTAATGGACCTACTAGGGGGTGGCTAATCCATATGGGGTTCAACATGGGTGTCAAGTGGGCCGGCCCGGCTCGACCCGACCCTAGTAACTAATCTGACCCAGTTTGATCCGGCCCGATAAGCCCTAGGGTTTTAGGGTTCCGGGTCCCGGGCCGGTTATTTTTTTAAAATGGGATCGGCTAACCCGGCCCGGCCCGGATACCATTGTTTAAAAAAAAAAAAAAGTTTTTGGGCCAAACTAGCCGTTCGCCCAACGGTTATATAGCCATTTTTGGGTCCAAGCGGCTAGTTCGGGCCCATTTATTAAAAAAAAAAAATTAACTTTAAAAAATATTTTTTAATCCCAAAAAAAATTCTATAAATACCCTACAACTTCAAATCATTTTTCACTCTCTCAAATCTCATTCTCTCTCAAATCTCAATTCTCAATTCTCAAATATTCAATATATTTAATTTTTTACAGTGTTCACTTTAATTTTTTAATTTTTCGTTTACAAAGTACGAGCGGAAGTTTCTAAAGTCGCAATCTTCGGATACTTCCAAAATTTGGTATTGTCGTTCCATCTCTTACGTTTAATTTTTATTTATTGTATTAATTGTTTAATATTTAATTTTATTATATTTGTGTATTTTGAATATTTTTAGTTTAATTTAATTTATATTATGGATAAATTAAGAAACTTCGCTACTAAAGGTGTTAAATTTTTTTGTCCCGGAAGCGGTAGTGGTAGTAAAAAGCGAATTACTAGCGGTAGAGGTAGTTCAAGTAGTAGATATACCCGTGTGCCTTCGCCTCCGGTACCTCTTGGTACACCTTTTGAGGAAGAAATAGGTGTAAGTGCTCACGATATGGATTATGTAGAAGCTCAGAAAAATTACGGTATAGAAGAAGAAAATGAAGTAGATGCGGTTAATTTAGACGAAGATAATGAAAATATTGCTGAGACACCCGCAGTAGGAGATGCTAACGTTAGATCTGAATTGGTTAATCTCCCTCCCCATCCTCCCAGTGCCCCAAGACCTCGTAAAAGAACTAGTATTGCATGATAATTTTTTGAACGTATATCAGATATTGAGGTGCAATGCAATATTTGTCAACAAATATATAAGCATAGAAGTGGAGGCAAGCAAGGGGGTACGGGTACGTTAATGAGACATGTAGCTGAAGATCGCAAAAGAGAGTTAAATATTGCAAAAGGTGGTGGGGATGTTGGTGGGCCAACGCAAACTAGAATGGACCCAGCAACCGGGATGTTGGTGGGCCAACGCAAACTAGAATGGACCCAGCAACCGGTCACGTAGCGAAGAAGTATAATAAATTGAGGGACCGGGAAGAAATAGCTAAAATGGTAGCTGTGGGTTGTTTGCATTTTAATTTTCCTTCTTCTGATGCCTTTATTCGTTATATACAAGCAATTTATAATCCTATGTTTAACGGTATTCCTAGAACTACTTGTCGGTCTGATATTTTTAGACTTCATTCACAATATTGTTTTTATTTATCAACATTGTTAAAAAATATTCAATGTAGATTGTCCCTAACTTTTGATCTTGGTCGTGCTGTAAATAAAAATGATTATTTAACCGTTACTTGTCACTGGATGGATAGTAATTTCGTGATGCAAAAACGTATTCTTGCTTTTTTATATGATGAAGATCGTAAACATACTGGACAATTTATTGCTGATTCTATTGTTAAAATTGCCGGATATTATGGTATCGAAAATAAAATTTTATGTATTGCTTTTGATAATGCTTCTAACAACAACACTGCCATAAAAAAATTAAAATCTACGCTATCTCCGCCCTTGCCTGAAATTTTTCATATTAAGTGTGTATGTCATATATATAATTTAATTGTTGTAGACACCTAATTTTGTCTTCCCCGAAGTCTAATTTTATTCATTTTTAGTTCACCTTATCATGTGTTCAACCCCATGTAATTATATCCCACAAAAATACAAAAATAAACAAACAAAATACCTCTAACTAATTTATCTTATCCTAACAACCTATCCAATCAAAAACTTCCACCTACCCTAACTACCCATGTGATCCCCCTCTCCTTTTTCTTGTCCACAAAGAAAGAATATATGGGGGACCCACCAAAATTTCCACATCATAACAAATCCATGCTCATTATAAAAGAAAGATTCTAAGAGGAAAGGGGGCTCATTCTTTGATCATCATCTTCTCCACAATAACAACAATCACAAAATAATCTTCCTCACAAGAACAACAACAACAAAAAAAAAAAAAAAAAAAAAGGGGCGCCGGTGAACAGTAACAGCGTGAAAAGTGACGGTGAATGGGTCATTATTTGTCGAGTTGGATTGTTGGTGTTAAGGTTCGGCTCGAGGTTTCTGGGTGCGGATTCTCTTTATTCGAATAACTTTGAGTTTGAAAGCTTCAAATTTAAGGTCAAATTCTTTCTTCTCTTTCATTTAATTCTTATGTGATTGTGATTGCGTGTGATTCAATACCGTGGTTTGTTTGTTGATGTGAACTGTTGGTGACATTTGGGTGTGTGATGTGCTAAACATGATTGGTGAATTTTCGTTATTCTCGATTGGTGGATTGTGAATTGAAATGGGTTAATCACGTGGTTGAGAATGAATTAAGGTGGGGATTAAAAATGGAGAAAAATGAATATTGATTAATTTTGATGTATTGATAATGTTAAACATGATAGAATTGTGATGCGTTAAACTTGGTAGGAAAACATAGGCCGGGTAGGCAAATTTAGGAATAACGAGTTGTTGGAGTGTTTGAATATGTGCGTGAATGGTACTTTCTACTTTATTGCACGAAAAGTTTAAATTGTACTCATTTAGCCGGGGAATGCCCCAAAGAATTTGTATTGATTTATCCGGGGAATGCCCCGAAGTAGCATGTACGCAAAGGAGGCTCGTGATCAAGGCCCGGAACGTCGGGTGGAGTTTAGTTTAGGATTAATTTAGAATAGAATAGGTTTTATATTTCAACACCTCTTTTATTTTGGATTGTATAATTTGGACTGAACATTATTTTGGTTTGTTTTGAATTTTGTGTGATTTGTTTGTTTGCTTGTTTTGTGTGTTTATGTGGTTTGTACATTTGTAATGTCAAATTAGCTGATACGATCCACCAAGCGACCGTGGTCGAACCACGGGATCGAGGGGTGCCTAACACCTTCCCCTCGGTCAACAGAATTCCTTAGCCGGAATCTCTGTTCGCGGATCAGTTTTTAGAGTCAAATCGTTTCGAAAAGGATTTTCCAAAGGTGACTTGGCACACCGGATTATGCCAAGTGGCGACTCTGAATAAGAAACAAATAATGTAAATAATCTTTTTTTTTTCGAAACAAATTTTTCATTTTTGTCACCTTAATAATAAAACCCTTTCGAACTTAAAATACATATATTATTTTTGGAGTCGAAAAAGGGGTGTGACAGCTCTGGCGACTCTGCTGGGGACTATTTTAGAATCCGAGCTTTTTTTTTTGGAGTCGTATAGGCTTTGTTTGGCATTACGAGTGTATAAGCATTGTTTGTGATTTTTGTTTATGTTTTCACTTTTGTGCATTTTCGTGCTCTTTGTTTACAGTATTTATCCTATGTGTTACCGTTTTTTATATTTGACATCATGTGCATAACCCGAGTCATTCCAAATCGGCCCTTAACCGGCCCTCAACCCAGTTAAAAAGGAAGGACCAGTTTCAGGTTGGCCCGGCCCGTTTGACACCCCTGGGTTCAACTAAAATTGCCATAGACTAATTTTGCTAGCTCTAGTTGCAACATTAAACGGGTCGAGCGAGTTATATTTTCATGAATTAATTTTATCAGTTTTAATTGCAACATTGGATAAATTGAGTAGGTCATGTTTTTATTAACTAATTTTAGTAGCTCTAGTGGCAACACACTCCAAATATATATATATATATTTGTTTAGTGTTAGTTTGTGTAAGCATATAAATCCTCACACGTGATAGTTTATTAAAATTAATAAAAATTTACATATAAATCAATAACATCTCAAGAAAAATTAGATAAATTGGTATATTACAAAAAAAAAAATATAGAGAAGAAGAATATAACAAAAAATCAACAACTTTATTGTCACACCCTATTTTAGGATAATATTCTCACATCGACAAAATTCGAAAGAAATACTAGATATACAAGTAAGGAGGCCTTAAACCCTAGTGACACGCTTAAGTCTTGCCACTACAAAAGAAAAGGGTAAATTTTGGGAGATTGAAACTGCAATTTTCGAAGGTTTTATACGTCTCCGTGATTTTCTGTCATCAAACGTAAATTATCTTTTTCCTTTTATAATGTGTGAGTCTAAATTCAGAGCTGATAATATCACCAGCAGACTGAACCGTTACTTACATTTGTATATCATAAGTCAAAACCTTTGAATGACAAACTTTGATTTTGAACCACTTATCATGGACATTTTATAAAAATAAAGATCGAAAGACCAATCAAGAGAGAAAAACAAAATGAAGCTTGTTGATGTACTTCACATGAATGGAGGAATGAGAGACATTAGTTATGCAAACAATTCTTTGGTCCAGCTAACATAAATATAATTATTCATTGAAATGGAATAATAATTACCAACTAATTAATGTTCATACATAAAATCATTTGTAATTGTTTTTTTAAGTGATTTGAGGGCATAAATCTTGTTTAAGTTGTATTATTATTATTAGGTAGAATTCATATTTTTATTTATCATGAACAGTTATTTGTAGTCTATTTAGCTTGGATCGTACCAAAATATCGTCATATTCGAGAGCAAAACCCAAAAAGTAACGCGTGGGTTCAATAGAACTAGAAGTTTTTTCTTAGATTCTAATTGTATATTAACAACTTGAAATTGCCGTGGAATTGATAAACTTCAAATTATAAATTCATCTTTAATCGTATTCATGCCAAAATATAAAAATACATAATTTTTGGAGGATCTGACATACATGCATCCGATAATTATATCTCTTAGTCAAAAATTTCAAGTAACGTAGTTTGTAATTGTCTTTCTATGACTTAGAACATTTAATAATATATTTTTTATCCTCTTATGAACAGAGAAAGGCGATTATCTTGACAAAGCCAACAATAGAACAAGCCATGAGTGATCTCTACAACAACCTCTTACCAGAAACCTTATGCATTGTTGATTTGGGTTGTTCCTCTGGAGCGAACACTTTCTTGGTGGTATCAGAGCTTATTAAAACCGTCGAGAAAGAACGAAGAAAACACATATTTCATTCATCAGACTTTCATTTTCTCTTCAATGATCTTCCTAGCAATGATTTTAACACGATTTTTCAGTCGCTGGGGGAGTTTGAACATAACTTGAGAAAGCAAACTGGAGAAGAATTTGCTCCATGTTTTTTAGTGGAGTGCCAGGGTCATTTTACACGTGACTTTTTCTTTCAAATAGTTTGCACTTTATTCACTCCTCTTACAGTCTTCACTGGCTATCGCAGGTATATTTACTATATATCGTCACTATTTACTTTAAACTTGTGACACAAGTTTACAGAGTTTATTTGGGAAAAAATTGAAATAGTTTATAGAAAATTTGTGACTTGTGGCCCAAGTTTAAAGAATTTATTTATGAAAAAATCGAGATATTTTTATAGAATTTTTTCTTTTGTTCACACTTACGAAACACTAATAAATCTAAAGAATTAGCAAGTGATCTATTATTTTTTCTAAATCCATCGATCCAGATTTTCACCTTCTGTTGCTAATGGGGGTTGTTCGTTGACCCCTACCTTATTTATTAAATTAGAAAGCATAATAAATATATATATATACACAAATTTTCCTGTTGCCTCTTAAAACCAAAGTCACCAAAAATAAAAACAACTAAGGGTGTGTTTGGTATGAAGAAAAATGTTTTCTTGGAAAACACGTAGATTTCTTACTTGTTTTTCTGTGTTTGGTTGGTGGATGAAAAATATTTTTCGAAAAATATTTTGTAATGTTTGGTTGGTGAATGAAAAAATATTTTTCAAAAAATACATTTTAATCTTTAGATAAAGTTAAAAATACATTTTAGAAAAATATTTTTTGATCTCAAAAAATATTTTTTGGGGTGTTTTCGATATGAAGGAGGAGAAATATTTTCTTAAAAAATAAGTTGTTTCTTACTTATATTTAGGGGTGCATTCGGTTTGTTCGATTTGATTGTTGAATATCGGTATCGTTTTTTGGTTTTTGGATTGACGAAAATGACAATCATAACCAAACAAAAATTATTTCGATTTGATTTATTTTTTACAAATTCGGTTCGGTTATTTCGTATGTTTATTTTGATTTTGAAGATTAAAGTAGTGAGCATTTAAAATTGGTGATTTTTCTAGAAAAATAATCTTTTTTCAAACCTATTTTCATTCTTAAATATAATTAATTCAACACGAATGAAATAACCATATGATTCAAAATACTTCTTCAAAAATACTTGTCCTAATGACATTTTCCCTTAATGATTGCCATTGATCAGTACTTAAAAATATACTAACTATTACCATGCAAAACCAAAACATAAGAAAAACAATAAAAAATACTTCGTGTATACATAGAATTTGGAGAAGGACTGCAATGCAAGCATTAATATCTGTTTCTGTAATTCGAACTCGTGTGACCTATAAGTTACACGGAGCCAACTTTATGGGTGCTAAGATTAAACACTTAACTAGTCATATATATCTTCTACTAATTTTTTTATTTGTTTGTTTTTATCTATACAAGTCCACCAAGTGTTATATTTGGGAGCTTTTATCAATGGGCCTTAATTAATTGGTTGTTGAGGTAAATTCTTATGATGATTAATATACTTTTCGATTTCATTTTATATGACAGTGTGTGATGATTAGACATGAACTTAAAAAAAAAAAGTAATTCTTCGTGGCCGATTTCCACTGACGTTACGAGTCTGTATTTATTTAGGGTAAAATATAAAGTTCAAACTTCAAGATCAGATCTTAAAAGATAGAAAAATATTATTTCTTTTGGACCAAATTAAAAAGTTTTAAGTTTTATACATCAATATAAATTATTTTTTAAATATTAGAGTTGAAATCATAAAAATAAGATATTCTCTGACATAAATGATAAAAATAACTTGATGATATTAAATTTAATTACACTAACAATATATATTGTTTAAGTGCTTTAGTGCACCGGACAATCCTTTTTTAAGTTAAAAAAATAATATTTGAAGGGGAGCCTTGGAGTAACAGGTAAAGTTGTTGTCATGTGACTAGGAGGTCATGGATTCAAACCTTGGAAACAACCTCTGACAAAAAATGCAAGGTAAGGCTGCGTACGATACACATGTGTGGTAAGGCCTTTCTCCGAACACCACGCATAGCGGTAGCTTTAGTGCACCAAACTGCTTTTTTTTAAGTTAAAAAAATAATATTTTTAATAATATCATTTAAAATGAAACAAACATAGCAATAGATGAACTACTAATATAATTGAGGATTAAGTCATCTTCACATTAACTCAATTTTTCTCAAATCTTTCATTATAATTGAACTCTTTTTCTATTCAAATCCCACTTCTTATGTCTGTGGATGAAGGGTCGTCTGATTGGAAAACAAGTTATCCAAAAAAAAATTATTTTCGAATTAGTTATTTCATCTTTAATATGAAATAAAAATAACATTACAATTTTGGGATAATTAATTCTAAGATGAGTTATTTCATGCAGTTTAATTATCTCAATCAAACATTAGATAAGCTCATCCCTTGTTTAAAAAGGAAATATTTCTGGATAAATGAACACAGGAGATACAAATGATAGTTTGAAAAGGTCAGCCCTGTGCACTAAGCTTCCGCTGTGCATGGGGTCCGAGGAAGGATCCGACCACAAGGATCTATTCCACACAGCCTCACTTTACATTTCTGCAAGGGGCTGTTTTCAAGGCTTGATGAACCTGTAACCTCAGGGTCACATGGCAACAACTTTACCAGTTATATGCCAAAGCTCTCCTTGATATAAATGATAGTTTGGACTAGTAATATTAGTATAATTAAAACTATTAGATATCCAATTTCATAGATAATAAACCCTTATAAATATATGTATTATTATGCAGGGATTAATAGAAGAAGAGAAAGTGGATTCATTCAACATCCCTAATTATACATCATCACCAGCAGAAGTGAAGTATATAGTTGAGAAAGAAGGTTCATTCACCATTAATAAATTTGGAAACTACAAGAGTCCATTGGAATTATGCTTCTAATAATAATGACATTATTAATGGTGGTTACAATTTGTCAAGGTGCATGAGAGCTGTGGCTGAACCTTTACTTGTAAGCCAATTTGGTACAAAATTATTGATGGATTCAGTGTTCCAAAAATATGAAAAAATTATTACAGATTGCATGGCTAAAGAGGAAACTGAGTTTATAAATGTTACTGTTTCATTGACCAAGAAAAAATAAGGGCATCGATATATTGTACTCAGAGACGGATTCAGAACTAGTTCTGTGAAATCATCAAGTCAAGTTATATATACGTACAATAAAGTTATTATCGTGAATTTTGTAGTTTTTAAATTCTGCATTCGCCTCTCTCATGGCGACCAATTTATTTTGTTTTGTAGACTAGTGGTGCTTTAAGATTTTGTCTCTAAAAAAGTTATGTACTAAAGAGAATGTGTCATGTCTTTATTATTATTAATTCAGGGGAGAAAAGATTATTGTATTGCTTTTATTACATAACTAAGTAGTGTTTTAGTTAAATTACTAAAATAACAGATATAAGAAAAATGTAAATTCCTTCATACATTCATGAATATGATCATGGAAACATTTTTTTTTTTTTTTTTTGATAAAATAGATAATTATATTAATAAGTTAATATGCATCACTACAAGATAGTGAGACGGCAGAGCCTGAAGTTGGTACTATAGGTACTTCAAATATATTAGTAAGAGTACTACTACGCTATCTAGAGAACATATGAACTGTCCGCTTTGGCCTTACAAAAATAGTTCTTCCTTTGTGAGCTGCTTCGAACACACGGGTAGCAAACAATGTTGAAACTGTCCAGGGGGTGTTAGAAAAGATATGTCCGCCTATGTGTTCCAACATATATGGCATATACAATGCAAGACAATTTTATGATAGCAAATAGTAAGGGACACTTAGCTTTCAGAAAAAGCAAGAGTCATTGTAATGCCCCGAAATCGGGTCCCGAGACGTCACACAGTGCTTAGGGTCACAAGTGACCCCAAGCTAACCTTTCTACTGGCATAACTCATAAGCAACTGAATAAGAAATACAAATCTATACAAATCTGCGGAAAATAACTCTTTATGAATTTGATCAATACAAAACAGAAGTTACAAAATTACAACTCTACATTTACAACCAAAACTGAAACGGAATACATCAACTTCTACTGACTGTCTATGAAGCCTCTACTAGTATTGACTGTAGGTAGCCGGGTCATGACTCCCGACTACCCCAACTCAATACGACTGAATAAAGGAAATACAACACTATAAACTCTGCATAACTGACCTAAGCCCTTGAATCAAAAGGACTCATCACCTGCTGACTGGATACCACGAACTGATTGGATTTGAAGGTGCAACTATACCTTGTACCTACATTTCGAGAAAATGTAGCCCACATACGAATATGTGGGTCAGTACCATGGAAACGTACCGAGCATATGGGGTGAAATGCATATATAAAATAATATCTTAATATCATCACAGTTTATAAAAGTATGCATGCTGATATAAATGACTCACTTAGCTCGAATAAAATCATCATAATCATAAGAGAGTAAGATGTATCAGGTAAAACATGTGAGTCATCATAATAAGTTCTCAATTCACTTTCATCTCGATTCCAAATCATCAAATCTCATAACAATTCTCTTTGGAATTTATGTTCATTAAATCTTTCGAAAACAATGACTTTCTCAAACTCAGTCTTTCAAACAAATATGTTTTCATCTCAGATAGAAGAATAAGACTTTTCATATTAGATAGGAGAATACACACACACATTGGGAGTCTCTCATAACCGACATAAACCATGTGAGCTACATGGAGTCCAACGTTCTATCCACGTTGGGGAGAGTCGCCCTATTCCTTGCCATCGGAGTAGGACCTTAAATCATCAATCCAAACACTAGTGATCACTATATAAATCAACCTCAGGCTCACATCCTACGGGGGCACGTAGTTCTAGGAAAGTACCAAAACAGCTATACCTCCCGCTCGTTGCTAAAGACTACTCCCGGACTTAGCTCAGATCTTTTCAAAAGAAAATCCACTAATAAACAATTCAACAATTCACAACGGGTACCATCATGCTACCCTTTTCATAATAATCAATAAAAGTAGATTTCTTTTCTCATCTCGGGTTCAAAAACACCCCTTTTTACGACCGAAAGGTCAAAGCTTCTTCATCATTTCAACTCATTCAATTTTCAAGAAAGTTATAACATATGATTTCTCAAAATAATAATCTCAAATAGGGTTCCAAAAACTCATACATCAATATCACCATAAAACCTTCCAAAGTTTCGTACTTTATGACATAAGCATAAAAATAATCACTTAAAACTTAAATTTTCAGCTTTATAGGCAACCATATCAACATTCTCATGAAACATCGTAAGGTATAAAATTTATATATTCAAATTCATAGTAAAGCATATCAAATCATACATCTTTGTAAAGAAAATTAACTTTGGGATTCAAATCTCATTGTGCTTATAGCACATAATTTCTCAAAAGTACAATTTCAAAGGGGGTTCGAAGACCCATATATCAATATCACAATAAAATCTCTTAAGAATCATGCTTTTCATCATAAACATATATAAATTACTTTAAAATCTGGAAATTTCAACCTTTTGTACAATAATATCATCATTCTCATATAATTCCACTTCTAAAATATCAAAAGTATCATAGTCTCATGAGAATCAATGTAAAGTATAAATTCATGCTTCAAATTCATAATAACACATATAAAAATTCATAACTTCGTAAAAGAAAGTATTTTTGAGCACAAGAACGAAAGGGTGTTGTTGTTGAAAACCCCCACATACCTCAAACTTGAAGCTTTGAATGACTTTCCGAATGACGTAATGCTATTCACGAACTTTTGGGTGTCCCTCGTAGCCTTCGTAACGGGGATTACGAATATGTAAAAATTATAGAATTCCCACGGTTGAATCTCTAGCTATTGGGGTTTTTATGTTGAAACCCTAAAGGCTGTTTTTGGTGAATTTTGGTGAAATATCATGTATTATGGTGATTTGGGGGCTGAATTACGTGTTATTAAGGCTATTAAAGGGTGGGAAATAACCCAAATACTCCTCTTGGACGTGAGACTTGAATGCAGGAATTTTGGACCCTTGGAATAAGCAGGCGTCGCCCGCTTTAGAGCACCGGTATTGACCGGGTGCCGCCTGGCTTATAGCCTCAGCTTACTGCCTTTCACTAAAATAGCTGTAACTTTTTGCTCGGGTACCTGATTTTTGCGAAATTGGTATCGTTGGAAAGCTAATTCAATTATATACAATTTGATAGGTTTTGGGATGAAAAATTCCATGTATATAATGAGATATGCACATTTGAAGTAGACCCTTGTAGAATCGAATGTCAAACTTTGGACGAATCAATTGGTCTTAGCTCAACTTTGTTCTAAGCCATTGCTATGAAAATTTTTCACCTCTAAACTACCTCATAGATTAGGATAATGATCATGAAAACTATATTCACATGAGAATCACTTGGATTAGAGTTTAGACGCGTAGAAACGACAGTTAGAATTCTAGAACGAAAATACGGGGTATTACATTATCTCCCCATTGGGAACATTCGTCCTGGAATATGGATTGCTAAGCTGAAATACAGAGGAATTTTAGCCTTTAAGTTATCATGTACAATTGGTATATACAGAATGCTATGTATATGCCGGCTATGTTATGTATATTGATAGAGAGAGAGTAAAGTAATTAAAAAAGTGGGAAAAATTCAGAAATAACATACTTATCCCCTTAATTATGAGTTTCATAGCAATAGTTTCATAATTACATAATATAGCAAGTTGTATTTTGTATTTTTGCAAACTGTTGCTACAAAAATACAAATACATATGAGTTTTATTGCCCTTATGATCGATATGTATTTTGTATTTTTGCAAACTGTTGCTATAAAAATACAAATACATACAAATACATATGCTACAAAATGTAATTTGATAAAAGTATTGTTATTTTTTGTAATTTAATAGTTAAGTATGCTACTTTATGTATTTTCAACATATACACAAAATTCTATGTATATGTCGGTTATGTTATGTATATTAATAGGGAGAGAGAGTAAAGTAATTAAAAAAAGGGAGAGAGTGTAATTATTTTCAAAATGGTTGGTATTTATGTTATTTATACTTAATTTAATGTATATTCTTATTTAATAAACCCATGCGCCATGGCAATTCTCTAATCCCAAACCCAAAACTACCAAACCCACAACATCAGATCCCTAAAATTTACAATTTTTTCAAGTTTTCTTCAAGCCAAGTATGCCCCGTTTGGCAATGAAAATTATAATTTTTTTGAGTTGGAGTTAGAGTTGAAGTTGGAATTAGAGTTGTGTTTGACCATAAAAATAAATTAAAGTTGTTTTTAAAATTTTGTGAGAGAAATATGAGTGAAAAAAGTGAAAACAAGTAAAACTTGTTTTTATTTTTCCAAATATAATTTAAGAATTATATTTGAAATTTTGATGGTCAAACTCATCTTGTTTTCACTTTTTTCACTAAAGTGAAATAATTTTTCTGAAAAAAGAAAATAATTTTCATAATCAAATGACTACTAAATATATTTTAGAACACGCACACTCAACTGATGGCTTTTTCAATTCTCTCGCTATCCATGAAGCATATCAAGAATGAGTTGCGTAGCAGTATTTGTGATGCATCTTTTAATTGATTATTTAGTTTGTTACACTGATAAGGATGTATTTATAAATATAAGCAACGATGCAATCATTGACCGTTTTCAGAATATGAAAACGCGTCGATGTCTAGTATGAAAGGAGTCTACTTTTGTTATATTAGTACTAAATTAACGTCATTTGATCATTTTGAAGTTTATACTTGGATCATAATTTTTTTTGTAATTTTTAAGTTGAAATAAATTGTATGTCAAATTATGTAGTTGATAGACATGATCTTGTTAAAGATAATAGTGCACCCTCTATCTTCAAATTCTGCATTTGCCTCTATATAAATATTATAACTTTTTATTAAAAAGGATTTAAACGAACTCCTTGATCTTATCTGGCTTCAGTCTCGCATGTCACCGGGGTGGCATGAGTCACAATCACCAAGGTCCATAAGGTCAATGTTTTATAAACAAGACTCGAAGTTTCTAACATTGTCAATCAATCCAACCGACCGGTTAGCAATATATATAATACGTCGCTTTTTTTTTTTTTATTTTTATCAAGTTTCACTCTTTGAGAATCCATTTAACTAATTTTTAAAATGAAATTGAATTATGTTAATTTAATATTTTGAAAGAAAAATTAAAATATTTAAAAAATATACAAAACAAAAAAATTACTTTAAGCTGCAATTTTTCTACTTTAATTTGATGAAAATATACGTTTAAAATATTAATAAAAATATCATATTATTAAACTAATGAAACTATATGAAGGGAGGACGTACCTTTTAATAATCCTTTCATTTTAATTTATTTATTTATTTTAGTTAGTACTTAAGCTTAAGGTATACAATGAAATTATGATGTGTCTCTATTAGGATGGTACCAACAATGATAATTATATATACTGCTACTATATGGACTTTTAGAATTTACAGTTCACACGTCAGATATTACTATCTAAAAATGACGTTAATTGAATGATGCATAAAGCCAAAGTTATGGGTGCGGTTGATGAAACGTAGCAGGTAAAGGTATTTCTTCTTTAATTAGAGGTTTTGATTTCAAATCTCGTATATATGAATATCTTTAGTCGGAAGTATTTTCCTTAAAGGAACCCTACGAGACGTGGATAGAGGCAGAGCCATCTTATGGTTAGCGGATTCAACCTAAGCCTTTTCGAAGAAAAATTATGCTATTTATATATGGTTAAAATTATTTTTTATGTATAAATAATTAATGTTGAACCCTCTTCGATTAGTTCATTGCCGACTTCTTTCATTCTTGAACTTTCTTAGTAAAAATTTTGACTCCATCGCTAAACGTATTTTAGATTAATTGAGTTTTAATACGAATATCACGAAAATTAAATAAAGACAAACTTAGATTTGTTGTTATTTGTCTTGTATAAATATCATACGTGTAACTAGGCTGGCAAAATCATAATCACCAAGTTTCATGAGGTCAATTTTTTATAATCCAAGAGTTTATGTCTTTAACGTTGTTAATACAACTAGTGAGTAAAATACGTACTATAATTTCATTATTGTTGACATTTTGTCTCATGCTTGTATAATATAATAATAAAATATACGGATGAAGAAATATTTTTTCTATTCTTTTTAATTATATATACCTAAGAAATTTAATTCGATTAATACGGAAAACAAAGTTTGAAGGTTACAAGTGAGGATTCTTTTGGTGGGTGAGCACTTTCATCATCAACTGATTAGCGTTACGTTCGTATATAAGTGAAAATAGTATTAATAATTTTCGGATATGGCCGGTGGGATATTAAAAAAGTCGGGTTTATCGATCAGTTGGTTTTACTCTCAAAAGTTGTATATGTAAAGCATTATTATTTTTCTAATTTAATTTTCGATATCTATATTATAGTGTTCATAAATCCTGTATTGATGGTAAAACGTTCTTTATTACATACGTACGACTTTTATTTCCACCACTCCCTATACGTCAAACGTCTTATGAAATTGTCAAAAAATTATTATGAGCACGTTTTCGATGTGTCAAGTAATTCTTACCACAAATTAGTGATGATATTAACATATATAATATTTAAATCAATTCAATAAACACGCAATATACGTATTACTACGTAAATTATATTATCACTAAAACTAATTAATAAAATAATACACATGGTCATCATAATCTTATCGCTAATCAAACTTTAATTTTTGCTTAAAGTAGTATAACTTTTTTTTTTCATGTATAACCGTGATGTTCGAATCAAATTGCATGTGTCTCGATCAATTTTATGAGATACCTATCACATTTCATTAGCAATGAATATCAGATAACTTTGTTCATCAAAACTAGAACATAATATAAATCCGCGTAATATATAAATATCTATGCACCAAATAGTACAATATGAAATTCAATTTCTCAAAAATATTTTTGGACCATGGAATAAAATATCATTTTCCTGAAAACATAATGTCCACACATAGTGTTATGAGGTTTAATTTCTCATATATCAGTTAAGATTGTGATGGACCAGGAGCAGCACACAAGTTTAATTTCTCATTTATCAGTTAGGAAAGTGATGGACCAGCGAATTCGCGGAGCCAGGATTTTTATTGAGGGAATTCAGAAATATATATACGAACTAGTCGAAAGAGATTTAATATCTATTATATATGCATTAAAAATATTCTTAATCATATAAAAATAATATAATTTTTCGTCGAATAAGATTCGGATGAACCCTAGAGCAAAGGTGGCTCCGCCACTGGACCAGGAGCAGTGCACAAGAAATAAGAGGCTCCAAAAATGACTCCTATTTATATATAACTATATTACTCCTTTCGTTTATTTTTACGTAGCCATTATACTCATACGTGTGGCGCTATTTATGTATACTCATACGTAAACTAATCCCTTGGGATATTCCGATTTATGAAATAACTTTGTTTATCACATCCCCACCAAACCTCTTAATTCATAAACAAAGCAATTTATCCTTAATGCAAGCACTAAGTAAGTGAACGGACTTTCTAGAGGTTGTCCATCTACGAATTAACAACTGGGCATCTTACGTATGAATTTCAAAGTATGGGCACTTGCCTAATCCTTCTTCCCTTTTGATTGGGTTTGATTCATCCTTTCAATTTCGATTGAGTCTATCTCAAAATTCATAATGTTCAAAACTTTCTCTTACCTTTCTATTGAAATCTATTGAAAAATCAAATGTGGATTTTCAGTCGCAAAATCCAAGAACCCTGAGTTTACTTTATTAAACCACTTATTTATTCATTAAACCATCTCTATCAGGGACAATATTGGAATTTCAATATAATATACACATGCAATCCTCCTATAAATAGGTTAAGGGTGTCAAACGGGCCGGGCTAACCCGGCCCGATCCGGCCCTATTAGCTAACCCGGCCCGGTTTGACCCGGCCCGGTAAGCCCTAGGGCTTAAGGGTTCCGGGTCCCGGGCCGTTTTTTTTTTTAAAATGGGCCCGGTTAACCCGGCCCGGACCAAGCCCGGTCCAGGCCCGCCGGTTAACCGGCCCGGCCCGGACCGGAATATAAAAAAAAATAAAAAAAATAATAATTTTGGGCCAACTAGCCGTTGGCCCAACGGCTATATAGCCGTTTTTGGGTCCAAACGGCTAGTTTGGGCCCATTTAATTAAAAAAAAAAAAAAAAACTTTAAAAAATATTTTTTAATCTCCAAAAAAAATCTATAAATAGCCTACAACTTCAAATCATTTTTCACACAATTTTTCACTCTCTCAAATCTCATTCTCTCTCAAATCTCAATTCTCAATTCTCTAATATTCAATATATTTAATTTCTTAAAGTGTTTACTTTAATTTTTTAATTTTCGTTTACAAAGTACGTTCGGAAGTTTCCAAAGTCGCAATCTTCGGATACTTCCAAAATTTGGTATTGTCGTTCCATCTCTTACGTTTAATTTTTATTTATTGTATTAATTGTTTATTATTTAATTTTATTATATTTGTGTATTTTGAATATTTTTAGTTTAATTTAATTTATATTATGGATAAATTAAAAAACCTCGCTGCTAAAGGTGTTAAAATTTTTTGTCCCGGAAGCGGTAGTGGTAGTAAAAAGCGAATTACTAGTGGTAGAGGTAGTTCAAGTAATAGATATACCCGTGTGCCTTCGCCTCCGGTACCGCTTGGTACACCTTTTGAGGAAGAAATAGGTGTAGGTGCTCACGATATGGATTATGTAGAAGCTCAGGAAAATTATGGTATAGAAGAAGAAAATGAAGTAGATGCAGTTAATTTAGACGAAGATAATGAAAATATTGCTGAAACACCCGCAGTAGGAGATGCTAACGTTAGATCTGAATCAGTTAATCTCTCTTCCCGTCCTCCCAGTGCCCCAAAACCTCGTAAAAGAACTAGTATTGCATGGCAATTTTTTGAACGTATATCAGATATTGAGGTGCAGTGCAATATTTGTCAACAAATATATAAGCATAGAAGTGGAGGCAAGCAAGGGGGTACGGGTACGTTAATGAGACATATAGATGAAGATCACAAAAGAGAGTTAAATATTGCAAAAGGTGGTGGGGATGTTGGTGGGTCAACGCAAACTAGAATGGACCCAACAACCGGTCAAGTAGCGAAAAAGTATAATAAATTGAAGGACAGGGAAGAAATAGCTAAAATGGTAGCTGTGGGTTGTTTGCCTTTTAGTTTTCCTTCTTCTGATGCTTTTATTCGTTATATACAAGCAATTTATAATCCTATGTTTAATGGTATTCCTAGAACTACTTGTCGGTCTGATATTTTTAGACTCCATTCACAATATTGTTTTTATTTATCAACATTGTTAAAAAATATTCAATGTAGATTGTCCCTAACTTCTGATCTTGGTCGTGCTGTAAATAAAAATGATTATTTAACCGTTACTTGTCATTGGATGGATAGTAATTTCGTGATGCAAAAACGTATTCTTGCTTTTTTATATGATAAAGATCGTAAACATACTGGACAATTTATTGTTGATTCTATTGTTAAAATTGCCGGATACTATGGTATAGAAAATAAAATTTTATGTATTGCTTTTGATAATGCTTCTAACAACAAGACTGCTATAACAAAAATAAGATCTACGCTATCTCCGTCCTTGCCTGAAATTTTTCATATTAAGTGTGCATGTCATATATATAATTTAATTGTAAAAGATGGTCTTGAGTTTTTTGAGCTTTATATTGAAAAAATTCGTCTTGCCGTTGGTTTTATTCAAGGAAATAATCGTAGATCGAGAATTAGAGAATTTAAAGTTAAATGTCAAGAAAATGGACTTACACCGATTTTGATGCCTGAGGAAATTGATACTAGATGGAATTCTACGTATGAATTTTTAAAAACTTGTTATAAATATAGAATTCCTATTACACTAGCTTTTAACCAACATTGCGGTTCATTTGCTGATTCTGCTGATTGCATGCTACATAATTCTGATTGGGTTGTAATTAATGATCTTGTTATGTTTTTAGAAAAATTTTATGTAGCTACGGTTGAATTTTCCGGTGCTTACTATCCTACTGTTTGTAATATTTTGGCATATATAGCCGATATTTCTGGTTTGCTCCAACAATATAAAAATAAAGAAGGTTATAAAGAAGCTGTTGGCGCCATGTTTACAAAATTTAAAAAATATTTTTTCCCGATTCCCCCTATTTACTTGGTTGGTGCTATGCTAAATCCGTGCATGAAATATAATAATATGTGTCACTTTAGTACTCTTATTTATACTAACTTAGAAATAAATACTAACCATGATTCTGAACAAGTACAGCCTGATTTGTAGACGGCTACGGCTGATGCAAAAGATTATATAGAAAAATTATATAATCACTATGCTGATTTATTTGATTCAGCCGTACCTACAAATATCACTCCAACTGTCGCTCCTCATCCTCCCGAGGAGCCATCATCTTCTAAAAGGCCGGCACATAGTGGTTTTTCTGATTCGTTTTATGATTTAAATTGTTGGAACAGTGTTGATGAGAGAACTTACACATCAACTTATCGGGAAGAGCTGAAATATTATCTTCGGACGGCACCAGAGGATCGCAGACGACGGATCAACACGCTGGATTGGTGGAGGAATAATGAATCACAATATCCTGTGCTTTCAAGATTAGCTAGAGATATCTTGAATGTTCCAATGTCAACCGTTGCATCAGAGAGCGCCTTCAGTCAGGGACGACAGCAGCTTGGAGACAACCGACACTCATTGGGAAGCAATGCAATGAATGTTCTAGTTTGCCTCAGAGATTGGATTAGAGCGGAAAGAAGAAACCAAGAAATGGAACCGGAGCCGAGCGACGAGCTGAAACTAGAAGAAATTATGACTTCACGGGAGAACTCAGCAGAATCAAGTCCAATGCATGGTTTTGCCCCCGTTGACTTTGATTATCCTATGCAAGTTCCCATTAATATTAACATGAATGAGTTGGAAAAAATGATGCATAATTTATAGATTTTTCATTCATGCAAATTATAAATTTTGGATCATTTTGCAATCAATAAAATTCCCCAAATTCATTCAGTCCTTAGTCGTTGTTTTTTATTTTTTTTTGAATAAATTTTGAATATTTGTGCATATATCTTCTATAGAAGTGTATATTTAACGTATACATGTGTATATGTTTTATAAATTAGTATATAAGTATATCTATACATATTGTAATGTATATATAATGTAGTATATTTTATAAGTAGTAGTATATATACATTTAATGGTGCGTATACACGTGTATATATCTTCTATAGAAGTGTATATTTAATGTATACATGAGTATATGTTTTATAAATTAGTATATAACTATACAAATATATATTGTAATGTATATACATTATAGTATATTTCATTTAAAGTATTACATATACATAGAATAGAGTGTATATATGTGAATGGATCTTCTATAGACGTGTATATTTAACGTATACATGTGTATATATTTTATAAATTAGTATATAACTATACAAATATATATTGTAATGTATATATATTGCATATATCTCATTTAAAGTATTACATATACATAGAATAGAGTGTATATATGTGAATAGATCTTCTATAGACGTGTATATTTAACGTATACATTACTTTATGTTTTATAAATTAGTATATATATTGTAGTATATACTTTTTTTAAAGTAGTACATATCTTTTGAATGGTGCGTATATATGTGTATATATCTTCTATAGACGTATATCTTTAAAGTATACAAGTGTATATGTTTTATAAATTAGTATGTAACTATATATATATACATATTATTGTATATATATATATGTATATCACTATATTGTAGTATATATTTTATTTAAAGTAGTACATATATATTGAATGGTGCATATATATGTGTATATATCTTCTAAAGTAGTATATATTTAACGTATACATGTGTATATGTTTTATAAATTAGTATATATATATATTGTAGTGTATATATATATATATTATACTATTATAGCAAATGTTTTATTTAAAGTAGTACGTATAGTCATATATAATTATATATTGAATGGTACGTATATATGTGTAATTGTTTATACTTTATATATTTTTTTAAAAATATATGTTGTATATTGGAGTGTATATAGTGTATATTGGATTTTTTATTTATTTTTTAAACGGGTTTGACCGGTTTTTAACCGGGTTTGACCGGGTCTTGGTGGGTTTGACCGGATTGGGTTTAGTGGGCCGGGTCCGGGTGGGTTTTAATTTTTTTACTGTTTGGCCCGGCCCGACCCGGTTAACGCCAAACCCGGCCCGGAACCGGCCCGAAACCCGGGTAAAATGGGAGGGCCGGTTCCGGGTTGGCCCGGCTGGCCCGTTAGGTGATACATTATTTAGACTTTATCAAGCAAAAAGTACCATATCACACATAAAAAAAAACAAAGGGGAAAAAGTTAGAAAAGCAAAAATGAAGGTTGTTGAAGTTCTTCACATGAATGGAGGAAATGGAGACGTTAGCTATGCAAACAATTCTTTGGTTCAGGTAACATAAATATAATTATTCATTGAAAAATAATTATCAATTAATGTTCATGTAGTACAAATTAAAATCACATGCAATTATCTTATATCAACTTGTGGTCATTGCAGGAAGTAGGAGTCCATAAACTTCAAACATGTACATGTATTGGTTCTTTTATAGTACATAGCTTTCAGAGAATCAGTCATAAAACGATATTCTTTAAGAGTCTGAGTAACATAACTTGTAATTATCTTTTAGATAAATTGATAGAAAAAAAAAAAAAGTTACTCTTACTCTTGTTAATGTATGGAAGTTAAACTCTAAACTTTAGTATATAGTTTCTAATAGTATTTTGATATTAAACTTCTAATATTTTATTATTTTATAAACAGAGAAAGGTGATTCTCATGACAAAGCCAATAACCGAGGAAGCCATAAGTGATCTTTACTGCAGCCTCTTACCAGAAACCTTATGCATTGCTGATTTGGGCTGTTCTCCTGGAGCTAACACTTTCTTGGTGGTATCGGATCTTGTTAAAGTCGTTGAAAAAGAACGAAAAAAACACAAACTTCAATCTCCAGAGTTTTATTTTCGCTTCAATGACCTTCCTGGCAATGATTTTAACGTGATTTTTCAGTCATTGGGAGAATTTGAACAAGATTTGAGAAACCAAACTGGAGAAGAACTTGGTCCATGTTTTTTTAGTGGAGTGCCTGGTTCATTTTATACTCGACTTTTTCCTTCAAAAAGTCTGCATTTTGTTCATTCCAGTTATAGTCTCATGTGGCTATCTCAAGTAAGTTTGATTTTCTACATACCAACACTAATTAATAAAGTTTGCTTAAAAAAGAGTTGTCAGTATATACACAAAATATCTCGCGTTCATGCAGAACTCAGAGAAGAACAGCACCCCAAGAGGTGTGACGTTAACAATCGTATCCTAATAAAAGTATATGTGGCTTTTTTCTGTACGGCTCGAACCTGTGACTTATAGGTCATACGAAAACAACTTTACTATTGTTTCATGACTCCCATTCATCAAAATAAAATCTGATTAAAAAATGTCATTTTTTATACTAAAATTAAACACTTAATCGACGAGGAGCCTTGGAGTAACTGGTAAATTAAAGTTGTTGTCGTGTGACCTTCTGGTCACATGTTCAAGCCATGGAAGCAGGCTCTAGCAGAAATGTAAGGTACTGTTGCGTACAATAGATCTTTATAGTTTGATCCTTCTCTGTAGTCTGTACCCTGCACATAGCGGAAACTTAAGTGAATCGAGTTGCCTTTTTTTTTTAATAAAAAACTTAACTAATCGCATTATATCTTCTTCTAATTTATTTTTTTCTTTTATCTATATGTCAGGTTCCTGATTTGATTGAAAAGAACAAGGGGAATATTTACATGTCACGTACAAGTCCACCAAGTGTTATAAAAGCATATTACAAGCAATATGAAAAAGATTTTACAAATTTTCTGAAATATCGTTCTGAAGAATTGATGAAAGGTGGGAAAATGGTATTAACATTTTTAGGAAGAGAAAATGAAGATCCCTCTAGCAAAGAATGTTGCTATATTTGGGAACTTTTATCCATGGCCCTTAATGAATTGGTTGTTGAGGTAAGCTTTGGTTATTTATGTTAAATATTTTTTTTATCTCAACTTGTAATATTTTACTACACCTTTTTGTTAGAAGACAAATTGGTAGTTTATGCCCTGTCAAAATTTGATTAAACTAACTAAGAGTAGGCAATTTTAACATATTTAACTTACAACTGCCCTATGTCCATGTAGTTCGCTGATCTACCACTACCTCGTGGATGTAGAGAGACTAGTCTTTCCCAATCCCTATAAAGTTAAGTTGATATGTATAAAAGATAGTTATTACTTAGCGAATCAATTATATCCCGTGGAGGTAGAGAGGCTAGTTGTTTCCCAGTCCCTATAATGATAAGTTGACACATAATCAAAGGTAACTATTACTTAGCGAATTGATTATATCTCTTGGAGGTAGAGAGGCTAGTTGTTTCTCAGTTCCTATAAAATTAAGTTGACATATAATAAACGGTAACTGTTACTTAGCTATTCGATTATATTTCGTGGAGGTAGAGAGGCTAGTTGTTTCCCAATCCCTATAAAGTTAAGTTGACATATAGTAAAACGTAACTATTACTTAGCGAATCAATTATATCCCGTGGAGATAGAGAGGCTAGTTGTTTCGCAATTCCTATAAAGTTAAGTTGACATATAATAAAATGTAACTATTACTTAGTGAATCGATCATATATCTCATGGAGATAGAGAGGCTAGTTGTCTCCCAATCCCTATAAAGTTAAGTTGACATATAATTAATAATAGGTGACTATTACTTAGTGAATCGATCATACCTGGTCGAGGTAGAGAGGCTAATTGTTTCCCAATCCCTATAAAGTTAAGTTGACATACAATAAAAGGTAACTAATAATAATAGCGAATCGATTGAATTGTACTGATAGTGTAAAAATTCTTTATGAATTAATGCAGGGATTGATAGAAGAAGAGAAATTGGATGCCTTCAACATTCCTCAATATACACCATCACCAGCAGAAGTGAAGTCTATAGTTGAGAAAGAAAATTCATTCACCATTAATAGATTGGAAGCTACAAGAGTCCATTGGAATGCTTCTAATGATCATATTAATGGTGGTTATAATGTGTCAAGGTGCATGAGAGCTGTGGCTGAACCTTTACTTGTTAGCCAATTTGGTCCAAAATTGATGGATTTAGTGTTCCAAAAATATGAAGAAATTGTTTCCTATTGCATGGCTAAAGAGAAACCTGAGTTTATAAATGTCACTGTCTCCTTGACCAAGAAAACATAAGACCACTTAATGTCAGAGGCGAACCCAGAATATGAAAATGCTGAGTTTAAATTTTGGATTCGCCGCTGTTTGATGCATGGCAATAATTTCCTTCTCTTTTTTTCTTCTTTTTCTTTTTTGCACTTCAAATGTGTGTGATTGAGGTGCTAATTTATGTAGTTAATTAATTGTCTAGTGCATTAAATGTGGTCTTAGATATGTTTCTCTAGGATATCAAGTACCAATAATGGAGTATCTTGTGTCTTTGTTATTCATCAATAATTGAAAAAAATGGTTGTTGGGTTGTTTTTATTGTATTATATTAAGAGAAACGTTGGTAACTTTATGTGAAAAAAAAAAATGTTACTTTGCTAATGTATTCATTAAGCTTGCATAATCAAAGCTTTTATTTGACATGGATAGGTTCCACAATCCCATGATATCACTCACAAGAATTTTATTTTTTTTAAATGTATATACTGAATATGTTAAGTTGCATCGGGTTCTTCGTATGTTTATTTCTTTATTTTTTGAATTTTATTAATTAAAATAGTGATTCGTCGGCTATAATCGGTTATAATAGTTTGGGGCGAAGCTACCCTTAAGCCAAAAGGTTCATAATTCGAAACCCCTTCAACGAAAAATTATACTATCTATATATAGTTAAAATTATTTTTTATCGATATATAATAGATATTGTACCCCATTCGATAAATTTATTTGTTTACTTTGAATCACGCCTTAATGAAAATCTTGACTCCGCCGCTGATCAACACATATTTTCTAAGTATAGATACTTGTTTTAGACCTAGGGGACACATGCACTTAGAAGAACGATGGAAAAAATACCAAACATCAAGTACAAAATTTTGACTTTCAAGTTTCAAGTACGAAGACAACGGCCCATATATAAAATATTGACCACAATAGTGATTCTAATAATCAGTGTGATAGTGAGGTTAATGTATCCTAAATTCTTTTGTGTTAATTGACGTCAATATGTGGACTCATAATTTCAAATTTATAAGTAACAATTTCAAGTAATATTAATGATTTGAGTTAAATTAAAGCTCGATTTTACTGTCAGAGGCGGATTCAGAGCGAATTCAGTATAAAGTCACTGAGTTTAAGTTTTGGATTCGTCGTTGTTTGATGCTGGCTAATTCAAAATGATAGAGGCGGACCCAAAGCGAATTCAGTATAAAGTCACTAAGGAAGAGGGCAGTTTTGTAGCGGAGGTAGACTCTGGGAGTGGCTTTATCGCAATGCCGAAAGGTAGGATTTCAGGTCTTTTGGCAATAGAAGGCATATTACTAATTGAGTTTAAATTCTGAATTCGTCGTAGTTTGATGCATGCCAGTTTCAATTTATTATTATTTTTTTCACTTCATTTGTGTGTGATTGAGGTGCTAATTTATGCAGTTAATTAATTGTCTAGTGCATTAAGTGTGCTTTTAGATATGTTTATCTAAGAAATCATGCACCAATAATGGAGTATCTAGGGTCTTTGTTAATTAATTGACATATGCAAGATTTTTTCTTTATATAATAATGTATATATACTGAATATGTTACGTTGCATTTGTCTATTTCTTTAGTTTTTTGAATTTTCTTAATTAAATTTGTGATTTCGTCGGTTATAATCAGTTATAATAGTCAGAGGTTTTATTCGAATTCCCTTCGACAGAAAACTATACCATTTATATATAGTTAAAATTATTTTTACGTATATATAGTGTAGACACCTAATTTCGTCCCTCCGCAATATCATTTTTACCCATTTTTTACCTTATCCTACCGTGTACCCTCAATCATGTAATTATCCCTCCACAAATGACAAAAATCAAAACCAACTCTAAACAAATCTTATCCCAAAATCCCCACATAATCCCAATTGATAACAAATTAACAACCTTCCCAATTAAAAGTGGACACCTAACCCTTATCCCTCCAATTAAAAAACAACACCTACCTACCCTACTCTAACAAACCCTATCCCTACCCCTACCCCTACCTCACTACCCTACCCCACTACCCCATCCTAATATATACACACACATACACACAATTAAAGAAAAAAAATGGACACAGCAAAGGGAGAAAAAATGAAAGGAAAAAAATCAGATTGTTTTGGCTTCCTAGCTCTCTCTTAAAAAGACTCTCTCTCTCTCTAAACTCTACTCTCTCTCTCTAACGTCGTCGCCGGCGATCGGAGCTCCGGTCACCACGACACTACCACCCCCGTCAACCGCGTCGTCACTTCCTCCCTCTCCCTCTCTATACCATCTCTCTCCCTAAAGCTACAAAAACAAAAAAAAAAAAAAAAAAAAAGGGAATCCACCCGTCGCCGTCCGCCGGCCAGCGGTCAGATCCGACCAACTCGCCACCACCCATCGCCGACGCCGACCAGACCTGACCCAACCTTCCAACCCGCGACTCGACTCCAAATCCAACGATTTCAACCCGACCGGACCAGATCTGACCAGTTCCGGCCGGATCAGTTAGCTCCGTTTCGGCGAAGCAGCCGGCGAGCCACCGCCGCCGTCGTCGAAACAAACCGTCGCCGTCGTCGTTCTTTCGGATTTTTCAGGGTTGAACTGATCTTGCGATAGTTTCAACGCCTGTTTGATCATTCCTTTGCGATTGTCTTTTTTTTTGGTTCATTGATCTTCGTATGGGTTTGAGGATTGATTTTCTATTTGTTTCAATCAGGCCCATCGGGGTCAATTACTGGGGCTGTCTGTTTCTCGATACCGAGTTTGTACTTCATCGCAGTTGACACTCCATTCGGGTTCTCAGATCTGATTTTCTTAAACATTATTATCGACGTAATCAATTATTCGAAGGGTGTATATTGAATACTTTCAGTCGCTTTGTGGATTGGATGTTAGAATTGGATTTCGGATTTCAATTTCTCAAATACTAAGTTGGACAGATTTGTCGTTGGGGCTTAAGTCGAGGTTGTCGGAGGCGGGTTTTCTTTATCTTGTCGAATAATATTGGTCAAAAAGCGGTTTAAGGTCCATCCCTCAACTCTATACTCTTGTTATTGTCTCAAAATGTGTTTAATTGTTGTGATTATGTGTGATGTGATCGTTAGTTGGTGAGTTTTGTTGACGTTATGATGTCATGATTTTGTGCTTCACGGTGTGTTTTCGCTGATATGTAGAATGAATTTGAGTAGCTTTGATGGTGTTATTGATTAAAAATGAAGTTAGAAGGGATGGGAATAAAAAAAAAAAAAAAAAAGAGTGAATATTATAGCATTTTGATTCATTGATAATTGCTAGTTCGGAACAAGTATTGATGTTGTTAAACACCATAGTATCATGACGGGTTGAAATTGGTAGGCAAACGGTAGTTCGGGTAGGCAAAAGTTTAGGAATGGTGTTTTGATGAATGTTTGAATGTATATGTGTTGAATATTTTCTAATTTATCGTGCTTGACTCAATTGTACCATTTGACCGGGGAATGCCCCGAAGCACTTGTATTATTTTATCCGGGGAATGCCCCGAGGTATCTTGTACTCGGAGGACGCTCGTGATCAAGGCCTGAGGCATCGGGTAAAGCTTTGGAGCATAGTTTAGGATTAATATAGGTTAGCGTAGGTTTATATTTTTGCATTTTTCTATTTCAGGATTGTATAATTGGACTGGACACTAATTTTGGATTTGTTTTGTTTCATGTGTTTGGATGGATTGTTTTATGTGTTTTTGTGTGGTTTATACATTTGTAATGCCAAATTAGTCGATACCCTCCACCAGGCGACTGTGGTCAAACCACGGGATCGAGGGGTGCCTAACACCTTCCCCTTGGTCAACAGAATTCCTTAACCGGAATCTCTGTTCGCAAAACCAGTTTAAGAGTCAAATGGTTTCGAAAAGGATTTTCTAAAGGTGACTTGGCACACCGGATTATGCCAAGTGGCGACTCTGAATAAAAAAATGCAAATAATCCTTTTTCCGAAACAAATTTTCATTTCTTGTCACTTAAATAATAAAACCCTTTCGAACTTTAAAAATGTATTCCAATGTTTTGGAGTACGCGTAAAAAAGGGGTGTGACAGCTCTGGCGACTCTGCTGGGGACCTTTCAGAATTCGAGCTTATTTTTTGAGTCGTATCGGCTTTGTTTGGCATTATGAGTGTATAAGCATTGTTTGTGATTATTGTTTTGTTATTGTTTTCACTTTTGTGCGTTTTCGTGCTCTTTGTTTATAGTATTTATCCTATGTGTTACCGCTTTATATCTGTCATCATGAGTCCATCCCCCCGGCCTTCTTTCTGCAACAAGTCTCGGAGCGCACGTCGTGCGCACGAAAATCTAGTTGAGTCACCTTTATTTTAGGGGGGGAGCCGTTGGATGTATGGAGTAGGTGGAAAGCAAAGCAGCCACTATCGACCATATGCTCCCCCGAACGGCCTTGTTAGTAAACCACAACGTAGGTCAGCCTTTAGGTCATTCTTATGTGCATCTTATTGAGACCTAGCGGGGCCTACACGGTCCTTTGTAGGAGACTCGCCTTTAAAGCATCCCTACGTGCTAACTGTTGCATATTTGAGGGTAACGTGGTCATTTGACGGACCGATTTGGGGAAAACATGTGTTAGAAGTAAAGTGTGAAAAAAAAAAAAAAAAAAGGAGAAAAAAAAAAAAAGGAAAAAAAAAGTGAGTCGAAAAGAATGAATCAAAAGGAGTGTCGAAGTTTATTTTAGAGTTCTTTATGGCTTTTGTTCTTCACGATCCCAAAACTCAAAAAGATTTTTTTACGTTTTTGCATTTATCTTCTCAAAGTACCGTAAGTTCAAGAAAAAAAAAAAAAATTTGAACAAAAAAAAGGGTTTTATTTGCTTTGTCTACTTATCTGTCAAAAACAAAATACCAAAAAGATTTTTTTTTATATTTGGTGGCGTCAGTCTTAGTTGAAAGTGTCTAATTGAAAAATCCAAAAAGTTTTTATTCGTTTGTTTTTGGTTTTGTCTCTTAAGTTAGGGTCAATTTATTAGTTAATCGTTAGTTGTCCAATCTGGACGAACTACGCATACCCGATTTCCGTCCCTCGGGACGGGATACGTAGGCAACCCTCGGTGGGTCCGGTAACCTTTATTTTTGTCTTCATCTTAGTCTTAGGCTAGGTCTTTTACTCCGTAACCTAGAGTTGTTAGCCAAGTAGGCTGATTTTATTCAGCATTACTGTTCGGCGATTTGGAGTCATGAAGCGGTCTGTCCCATCGACGTATGTCCGCATCAAATTCCCGTTGGTTGAGAACCTTTTGCTCTTATCAAATTTTGAGACAATTTCTTATCTGCTACTACAGGATGGACCTGTCCACAAAGTCTAGAGTCCTTATGGTTGTCAAGGTACCCAAAAAGTTGATCAAGTGGTGGGGCACGTTCAATTACTCCGAAAAACATGAAGTGAGGAAAGTGTTAGGCAATCTTGTAACACTCATGGATCTCACGCCTCGTCCGGATTTAATAGAAGCTGCGTTGACTTTCTGGGATCCAAATAATTTGGTGTTTAGGTTCGGAAGTTGTGAGTTGACTCCTACCCTGGCAGAAATATCTTGTTTGTTTCGGTTGACTTACATGGACCAACAGATGATTTTAGCCCGCAATCATACTCGTAAGAAATTCCTTCGACTCTGTGGATTAAAAGATAACAAGCATTTGGGATGTCTCAAACAATCTTGGATTTCCTTGGACTATTTGTTTGCTAGATTTGGGTCTTTAGAGGGTTTCGACTGTTTTTGGGATGAATTCTGCACTACCAAAAAAATCTGGGAACAACGTCGTCTGGAGGTTTTCTGTCTGGCTTTGTTGGGTATCTTAGTGTTTCCGTTAGATGAGAGGTCTATCAATACTCGTCTACAATCAGTGGTGATAGCTTTATTCAAGAAAAAAAATGAGGTCACCATTGTACCAATGATCCTAACAGAAATATATAAGGCTTTAACTGAAGTAAAAGGAGGGGTACGATTTTTTGAGGGGAGTAATCTGATATTGCAGTTGTGGATGATGGAGCACTTGCATACGCCTTCTTTGATTAGAGAAGATGTGATCGACCGTTGTCTGAATGATCGAGTGCAAGCCATGCAAGAAAGAATGCGTTTTGACAAATTTTCTTTTCCTATTGGAGTCGATTCTTGGATCGAATTTCTCGGATCAAGAACTCCAAACAACATTCTTTGGTGCTATATGTGGTTTTGTCCTAAGAAAATCTTGATTGGATCTCAAATGCAACTCTTTCTAGTTTTGATAGGACTTAACTGCACTAGGCCTTACAGTCCAAGAAGGGTGATGCGTCAGTTGGGTAGAATGCAGGACGTCCCCCCAATAATTGACCTTCTAAAGGATGTAGAGTACTTTAAAGACCAAGCCGTAGGGGAAAGCAAATATGGGCAATTCTGGACTAACGCGATAAAGTTGGGTGCCGATACTTTCGAGGAAAATCCAGGATGCACTCAAAACTATGAAATCTGGCTACAATCTATGCCCCGTGGCATTAGTAGACCCTTACCAGCCCAACTTAGAGGGCGAATACGGGAAGCAATCATGGTAGAAGATGATGAGCAGGAAGATCCGGGTGTCAAGGTGGAGTTTTTGAGAGTTCAGTTGTCGCGTTTGATCACAACTATGGATGGGTGTCAGAGAAACCTTTGCGGGTGTACTCTCCAAGAGGCGGGGATACGGGCAAGAAATTTGTTTCCGGGTATCAAAACGTCGTTGCAGGACATGTTGCAAAGTCTAAGTGGAAAAATGGGGACTTCACAGATGGGTTCATCTCAGCCGGGGGCATCACACAGAGCACCAGTTTGAAAGAACTTGTCTTATCTTTATGTAGTTTGAGTCTTTTATGTTTCTGTCATTGTAGGTTGGTGTCTGTGTTAAGTCGGAGTTAAGTTGTTTTTTATATTCGGGTATTTATTGCACGCATATCGTTAGGGGTTTAAAGTGTTGTTTTTTGTATTTGTTGTTTAGTTTTAAAGTGGTCCTAAATTCGTTGTATGTTTTGCTATCTTTCATCGAAATGTTAAAAAAAACCTTCAATTGTGTAATGTTTATGCATAAGCTGCCCGAACTACGCAAGATCTGATTCATGTATAACATGATACGTAGGCAGCCTACTTTTGGGTTCGATCTAACCATTTTGATTCGTTGTTTTTCGTTATTTTTCCTCTTTTAAGGAAAACAAAAGCCATAAAGAATGATAAAATAAAGGTATATAACGTGAGGAAAAGAGCGGATATTGATAAAAAAAAATAGTAATAGGTGTAGATAAAAAAAAAAAGTGTGTAAATAAAAATCGGGATGATGTTGAAATGACCTCGCTACCCTCAAAAGCTGGTAGAAATGAACATGAACTTAGGGCAATTTTACCAATGTGATTCCCATGCTTTTGGTATACCCTAATCCTAACGGATGTCGTCTTTGATGAGCATGTTCTTTCAGATAAAAGTGGTAGGTTTGCAGCACTCTGGCTAGTCACCCATACTTCACTAGATCCAAAGCAAAGCTCGCAATGGCTAGCAGGGAGATTGAAAATTCGCTCATTGACCCGGATCAGGATCACAGGGAAGAAAGTTCAGAACACAATGATGAGGTAGTAAGGCTCAGGCAACAATTGATAGATTTGCACCGGGCATGGGCCAGCGGAATGCCTCCTCCTCCGCTCCCTGAAGGTCTTGGGAATATCTCTAATTGCCCACCGCTCTCTCAAGCACAATTCTCTGCTCCTACTGAGTCACCTGAGCACGCGCCAGGATTCACTCCGCGACATTATTATCCGGGCAATTCTGGTGTGCCCTTGGCAGCTCCCCAATCAAGACCAGCTGCTCAGCCAGCGCCACCGATCACACCGGTATTCGTGGCCCCGCCACCACAAGAAACTCCCATATATGCTGTGCGTCCCACAATGAGGCTTCCTCGGTCTTCCAGTGAGCCAGCACTGAAGGTTTCAGATGGTCAGTATTATGCTACGGAGCCTACTCTGCAATTGAATGAACCGTATGGGTACACTCAGCCGCCTACATTTCCATTTGATACGGAGAAACCTGTCGCAACGGAGGAACAGGATGTCATAGCCCGGAAACTGAAGAGTTTGGAACAAGCTATGAGGAATTTGCAAGGAATCGGAGATTATAGAAGTGTTTCCTATAAAGACCTGTGCATGTTTCCTGACATCAACCTGCCTCCCGGTTTTAAGATGCCTAAGTTCGAGAAGTACGCAGGACATGGTGATCCTGTTGCACACTTGAGACGTTATTGCAACCAGTTGAGGGCTGCAGGAGGAAAGGAAGAACTACTCATGGCCTTCTTTGGCGAGAGTCTTTCAGATCTGGCTTCAGAATGGTTCATCGATCGGGATATCGATAAATGGAACAGTTGGGATGATTTGGCTTCTGAATTTGTTCAACATTTTCAGTACAACATCGATTTGATTCCGGACGAAAAATCCTTGGTCAACATGAAGAAAAAGAGCACTGAAGGTTTTAGGGAATACGCTATAAGGTGGCGTGAACAGGCCGCTCGGGTAAAGCCTCCAATGAAGGAAAGTAAGTTGGTAGAAGTTTTCATTCAGGCGCAGGATGAAACCTATTTTCAACATTTACTTCCGGCAATGGGAAAGTCTTTTATGGAAGTCCTCAAAATGGGGGAGATGATAGAGGACGGGATTAAAACCGGTCGAATAGTGAGTTTTGCTGCATTAAAAGCTACCACACAAGCGATTCAAGGTGGATCTGGCGCATTTGGAGGAAAAAAGAAGAAAGAGGATGTTGCGACTGTCGTAGCCGGAACCCATAATTATCCTAAAAGGCCACCTCGCCCCTATCCCCAATCCCAAGCCCAAGTCTACGCCCAAGCTCCATATATTCCTCCCCACCATTACTACCCTCCACAAAATCCTTTATATTCCATTCCACCACCCCCTTACCCAGTATATAGTGCGCAACCATATGCCCAAACCCCTTCTTACCCGCAGTGGCGCGCGCAAACTTCACAAAATCGCCCATTCGCTCCACCAAATTACCAAAACCCCCCCAGACCCAGTTTTCAGCCTAGGCCCGAGTATAAGCAGGAGAAAACGGTCAAAAATCAATTCACACCTCTTGGGGAGTCATATGCTAGCTTGTTTGATAGGTTGAAGAAGTTGAAGGTTTTAAGCCCAATTCAAGGAAGGCTTTCAAATCCACCACCAAGGAATCTCGATTATTCTTTAAGGTGTGCGTACTGTTCTGATATGCCAGGCCATGATATTGAGAAATGCTGGCATTTGAAGAGAGCTGTCCAAGATTTGATTGACACAAATCAGATGTTGGTCCAAGCCCCGGAGGGTCCAAACATTAACCAGAATCCGCTGCCAACCTATGCTGAAGCCAATATGTTAGAATTGATATATGATGGGAAAGAGTCTTCGAGGGGTTATAAGCCTATTGTCAAGATACACACCACTGAGGAGAAATCGGTGAATGTAGCGGAGTCTCTGAAAGCAATGTCATTGAGCCAGGAAGGAATGAGGGAGGATAAATCCCGAGAAAGCACAAAGAAGCCCCTGATCACAGTACAAGGCGCCGGAAGGTATGGTGATTCGAGTCAGGATAAACCTAAGTTGACAGTGGTGGGAGCTTTGAGTCAGCCTATCTTGACGGTGAAAGGAGCACTGGCAGCGCCTATTGTCCTCAAACCAGTGACCCAACCTCCGATAGTTGATATGAAAAGGATTCCCTGGAATTATGGGCGGACTGTGATGACCTATCACGGGAAAGAAGTTGTGGAAGATGTAGATGAGGTAGGAGGTTTGACCAGGTCAGGAAGATGCTTCGTGCCTGAAAGCTTAAGAAAGTCTAAGCCAACGGTGAGTGAACCGTCGTCTATCAAAAGGCCTATCACTGGGGAGGAAGCCGAAGATTTTTTGAAAAAGATGAAATTGCCAGAGTATTCAGTATTAGACCAGTTGAAGAAAACCCCTGCTCAAATTTCCCTTTTATCTTTGCTGTTGCACTCCGAAGAGCATCGTGATGTTTTGCTGAAGGTATTGAATGAAGCATATGTTCCAAGGGAGATTACAATCAACCAGGTTGAGAAAATGGTGGGAAAAATCTTTGAGGTCAATCGGATCAGCTTTTCTGATGATGAATTGCCTGTTGAAGGCACAGGGCATAATCGAGGTCTTTACATTACAGTGAAGTGTGAGGATTTCTACGTCACTCATGTTATGATTGATGGAGGTTCAGGTGCAAATATTTGCCCTATTTCTACTTTGCAAAAGCTAAATGTTGGTGCTGATAGGATCAAGCCCAACAATGTATGTGTTAGGGCTTTCGATGGTGCAAAGTCAAATTCCATTGGCGAAATAGAACTAATGTTGACCATAGGGCCTGTTGAGTTTGCCATAGAGTTTCAGGTATTGAACGTAGAATCCTCTTACAATCTGTTGTTGGGAAGGCCCTGGATCCACAAGGCCAAGGCGGTTGCATCCACGCTGCACCAAATGATTAAGTTTGAGCATGACAGGCAAGAAGTAGTTATTCATGGTGAAGGAGATTTATCAGCCTACGAAGATTCTCCCTTGTCCTTTATTGAAGCAAATAACGTAGAGGAGACATTCGTCTATCAAATTTTTGATACAGTGCCAGTGAGTCGTATCCCTGAGTGGCAAGCTATACCGGGACCGCAATTGTCTTCTGCTTCTATCATGATGGTGAGTGAACTTTGGAAATACGGATTTGAACCAGGAAAAGGTTTGGGAGCATCTCTGCATGGTATAGTTCATCCCATATGTCCGAGTGAGAACATGGGCACGTTTGGTCTAGGATTTGAGCCTACAGCTGAAGATCTGAAGAAAATCAGGGGAAGGAAGAAGGAAATATGGTCACTCCCTCGCCCAATGCCACTACTCAGTGAGTCATTTGTTAAGAGCGATGTCGCGAAGCATGTGGAACCTGAAGTTGAATTGGTGGGTGACCTCCAGAACTTTTTTATTGAAGTTGATATGGTTGAAGCAGGAGAAGGTACCAGTATGGCAGATGTGCAATTCATAGGTCCAGCGGTCCGGCTCAATAATTGGGAAGTCACTCCTCTCCCCGTCAGGAGGGAGTTTTGGTAGTTTATTTTGTTTTCCTTTCTGTTTATCCGAGTTATTTCAGGGTTGTAATTCGGATTTTAGTTTGTTTATGTTATATTGGTGTCTGTGTTTAAACCCTTCTATCTTTTATTTAATGAAATGCAATGTCCCTTTTGTTTTGTGTCTAATATAGTTTGTTTTTCTTTTTACACAGTTCTCTTTATGCTGATTCTAATGACATGACATGCATGCGGAATTTTCAGCCTGGTCTTAAAATCCAAAATAATCCAGATGTAATGGAGCAGGATGAGGAATATGATGAAAAAGAAGCATTAGAAGAAATAAGCAAAGGGTTGGAACAATTTGAAGACAAACCGAATCCTAATTTGAATGAGACTAAGCCAATAAATCTAGGGGATCAAGAAGATGTTAGGGAAACTAAAATCAGTGTACATGTTTTGCCCCAGCTAAAGGATGAAATGATTCAAACGTTAATGGATTATAAGGATGTTTTTGCATGGTCTTATGATGATATGCCTGGTTTAAGCACTGAATTAGTGTCCCACAAATTGCCGACGGATCCCGCATTCCCTCCTGTCAAACAGAAGTTGAGGAAGTTTAAAACAGATGTAAGTATTAAAATCAAAGAGGAAATCATGAAACAACTTGAAGCCAAAGTAATTCAAGTGGCTCGTTATCCCATGTGGTTATCTAATGTTGTTCCCGTGCCAAAGAAAGATGGCAAAATTCGAGTGTGTGTTGATTACCGCGATTTGAACAGGGCAAGTCCAAAAGATGATTTTCCACTGCCCAACATCCATATTCTGCTAGACAACTGTGCTAAACACGAGGTTGCCTCTTTTGTGGATTGCTATGCCGGATATCACCAGATCATTATGGATGATGAAGATGCGGAGAAGACATCTTTTATCACACCATGGGGGACTTATTGTTATCGGGTGATGCCTTTCGGTTTGAAGAATGCTGGAGCAACATACATGAGAGCCATGACCACTATGTTTCATGACATGATGCATAAGGAGATTGAGGTTTACGTGGATGATGTGATTATTAAGTCAAAAAGTCAGTCTGACCATGTAAAAGACTTGAGAAAGTTCTTTGAAAGACTTCGCAGGTATAACCTCAAACTCAACCCGGCAAAATGTGTATTTGGAGTTCCATCTGGAAAGCTGTTGGGGTTTGTAGTCAGCCGTCGGGGAATTGAATTAGATCCCTCGAAAATCAAAGCCATTCAGGATTTGCCCCCGCCCAAGAATAAAACGGAGGTAATGAGTTTGCTTGGTAGACTGAACTACATTAGCAGGTTTATTGCTCAACTCACAACCACTTGTGAGCCCATATTTAAGTTGCTGAAAAAGAGTGCTGTGGTAAAATGGACTGAAGAATGTCAGGAAGCGTTCGATCGAATCAAAAGATATTTGTCAAATCCGCCCGTGTTGGTACCCCCGGAGCCTGGTAGGCCTTTGATCTTATACTTGTCAGTCATGGACAATTCTTTCGGGTGTGTCCTGGGGCAACATGATGTCACAGGCAAAAAAGAGCAGGCTATTTACTATCTTAGCAAGAAGTTCACCACTTATGAGGCCAGGTATACTCTTCTTGAAAGGACGTGTTGTGCCCTAACTTGGATAGCACAGAAGTTGAAGCACTATCTCTCATCCTATACTACTTATCTCATCTCCCGCATGGATCCTTTGAAGTATATCTTTCAGAAGCCTATGCCGACAGGTCGATTGGCAAAGTGGCAAATTTTGCTTACCGAGTTCGACATCGTATATGTGACTCGAACCGCCATGAAAGCCCAAGCCTTGGCAGATCATCTTGCTGAGAATCCCATCGATGAAGAGTACGAGCCATTAAAGACATATTTTCCTGACGAAGAAGTGTCGTGTGTCGATGAAGTCGTTATAGATGTTGATCCAGGTTGGAGGTTATTCTTCGATGGAGCTGTCAATATGAAAGGAGTCGGAATAGGTGCGGTTCTTGTCTCTGAATCGGGACAACATTTCCCGGTAACAGCACAACTTCGATTCTACTGTACTAACAATATGGCAGAGTATGAAGCCTGCATCCTTGGTTTGAGGTTAGCTGTTGATATGGGAGTCCAAGAATTATTGGTGTTGGGAGATTCGGATTTACTCGTCCATCAAATTCAAGGCGATTGGGAGACGCGAGATTTGAAGCTCATCCCGTATCGACAATGTTTGCAGGAGCTATGCCGACGATTTGTGTTAGTAAAATTTAGGCACATTCCAAGGATTCGTAATGAAATTGCTGATGCGTTGGCCACTTTGTCTTCAATGCTCCAGCATCCTGACAAAGCCTACATCGATCCAGTGCATGTACAGAGTCGTGATCAGCATGCTTACTGCAATGTGGTTGAAGAAGAGCTCGATGGAGAACCTTGGTTCTTGGATATCAAGCGGTACATTCAATCAGGAGAATACCCAACATATGCCACCAACGATCAAAAGAGGACTCTTAGGCGTTTGGCTAGTGGATTTTTCTTGAGCGGGGGAATCTTGTATAAGAGGACCCCAGATCTGGGACTTCTAAGGTGTGTAGATGCAAAAGAAGCCTCGGCAATCATGGTTGAAATACACTCTGGAGTATGCGGGTCACATATGAACGGTCACGTCTTGTCAAAGAAGATTCTTCGAGCAGGTTATTACTGGCTTACTATGGAGAGGGATTCTATTCAGTTTGTTCGAAAGTGTCATCAATGTCAGGTGCACGGCGATCTGATACGTTCTCCTCCTGTTGAGTTGCATGCAATGGCCGCTCCATGGCCGTTCGTAGCTTGGGGAATGGATGTGATTGGACCGATTGAGCCGAAGGCATCAAATGGACATAGATTCATTTTGGTAGCCATTGACTACTTCACAAAGTGGGTGGAAGCAGTAACTTTCAAGTCGGTGACAAAGAAGGTTGTGGTAGATTTTGTTCATGCCAATATCATTTGTAGATTTGGAATTCCTAAGATGATTATTACAGACAATGCTGCCAATCTCAATAGTCATTTGATGCAAGAAGTGTGTCAACAGTTTAAGATCGCACATCGAAATTCTACTCCATATCGCCCAAAGGCCAATGGTGCTGTAGAAGCCGCCAATAAAAATATAAAAAAGATACTGCGAAAAATGGTACAAGGTTCTAGACAGTGGCATGAAAAGTTGCCGTTTGCATTGCTAGGTTATCGCACCACTGTTCGCACTTCAACAGGGGCAACTCCATATTTATTAGTGTATGGGACAGAAGCAGTCATCCCTGCAGAAGTTGAAATTCCTTCTCTTCGGGTCATTGTAGAAGCAGAGATCGATGACGACGAATGGGTAAAATCCCGACTGGAACATTTGAGTTTGATCGAGGAAAAAAGGCTAACGTCCGTGTGTCATGGCCAGTTGTATCAAAAGAGGATGGCTCGTGCGTATAACAAAAAGGTCCGTCCCAGGAATTTTGAAGTTGGTCAGTTGGTATTAAGACGTATCCTTCCTCACCAGGTTGAAGCGAAGGGCAAGTTCTCCCCTAACTGGCAAGGTCCCTTCGTTGTGAAGAAAGTGTTACCCAATGGAGCCTTATATTTGACAGATATTGAAGGCAAAATGGCAGAAATGGCTATCAATGCTGATGCGGTCAAAAGATACTATGTATGATATTTGGTCCTTTGTTTGATTTTATTGCATGTTTAGTACTTACATTTTTGAAGATTGATATGACGAAGGCATTTTATTCTTCTGTCCAAACATTGTGTCATCCTTTGTTTACCCTTTTGAGCCTCGTTTATTTTTCTTTCATATCCTTCTTTTGGAATCAAAATAGAGTCAAAGATGAATGTCAAGAAAATAAGAATAAAAGAATGAGTTCGAAAAAAAATAAAAAAAAATAATAATATTTAAAATAAAAAAATCAAAGCAAAGCAAAAGACAAGCAGATGGAACTACGTGCGACCTGATTCTCCTCTCTTGGGAGTGAGATACGTAGGCTGCCCTATTTCGGGCTCGGTCCAACCAAATAAAGATTTAAGATTTACCCAGTCAACAAAACTGGGGCATGAGTTAATGCATTTGTTTGAGTCGATTCCAAAAGTTGTAAGTCCCACCCCCACTTCAAGTATCGTTTGAGCCTCTTACCATCTTTTCTAACCTTGACCAAAAGCCAAGTTACAACCAAAGAAAGTCCTTCAGATCAATTTTTGATAGTGTTAAGGCTAAGCATGCAATGGATATGACGATACATTGCGAAGTACCGCTTATCTCCCTCAGCATAAGAAATCATGAAAGAAATACAAAAATGAGAGAGTCTTATTGGTGAAAACCTTTGCAGGCACCGTAAGGCGATGGTGAGTTGTGAGAAAATGAAAATGAGAGAGTCTTATTGGTGAAAACCTTTGCAGGCACCATAAGGCGATGGTGAGTTGAGAGAAATACAAAAATGAGAGAGTCTTATTGGTGAAAACCCTCACGGGCACCGTAAGGCGAGGGAGAGTTCAAAAGAAAGGTGAAAAGTGAAAAGAAAGAGATTTGTTGGCGAATGTCTTTTTAGATGTCGTCGGTCGAATGTGATGTATGAGTCCAATAGATTTGAAGAAGCGGCTCGACGGCAAAGGCACAAACTCGACAACAAATGGGGAGTTTTGGATAGGAAGATCAGGCAGCTCAATCCTAAATGCATGTCATACTCATTGGAGTTGGTTGTCGTATTCAGATAAGTTTTCTTTTTGAATATGGGACATTTCCCTCTTTCTTTCATTTACATATTCATGCTTTTTGTTTTTTTTTTATGTCATTTATCAAAATAAAAGTCACCATCATTTCTTTACATTTTAAGTCAAGTCTGTGTCAAAACAAGCAAGAAAGGATTTCAAAATTTACTACCAGTCTTTCCAATTATATGAGGAAAAGCCAAGGAACAGCACAGGAAAGAAATATGATCGTAATTCAACACGAAGCAAAGGAAGTCTATCAGCCGACAGGCTATTGAATTCGTGGAATCATTCAGATTTGGAAAAGAGTGCACCTCAGGGGCATGGTAAAATGAAAACCCATTGTTTGAGTCAGAACTCATTTCCCTCAATCTGGATCTTGGTCAATGATGCGGTAAGACAGGGCAAGTGTTAGCAATTTGGGACAAAGATGAAAGGAACGAGTACTGGGGCAGATACCTGAGAAGCCAAGAGCTGCAAGCCATCACTAAGTTTTTAACTGATAAATTTTCTTTGATTGAAACAGGGGAAAATTCGTTTCACTTGATTCAGCTACCATTGGGATTTTACTTTATGCTCAGGACCCTCCTGAAAAATGGGACTTTACTTTCTGTTCAGGACCCTCCTGAAAAATGGGATTTTACTTTCTGTTCAGGACCCTCCTGAAAAATGGGATTTTACTTTATGATCAGGACCCTCCTGAAAAATGGGACTTTACTTTATGTTCAGGACCCTCCTGAAAAATGGGATTTTACTTTCTGTTCAGGACCCTCCTGAAAAATGGGACTTTACTTTCTGTTCAGGACCCTCCTGAAAAATGGGATTTTACTTTATGTTCAGGACCCTCCTGAAAAATGGGAATTTACTTTCTGTTCAGGACCCTCCTGAAAAATGGGATTTTACTTTATGTTCAGGACCCTCCTGAAAAATGGGATTTTACTTTATGATCAGGACCCTCCTGAAAAATGGGACTTTACTTTATGTTCAGGACCCTCCTGAAAAATGAGATTTTACTTTCTGTTCAGGACCCTCCTGAAAAATGGGACTTTACTTTCTGTTCAGGACCCTCCTGAAAAATGGGATTTTACTTTATGTTCAGGACCCTCCTGAAAAATGGGACTTTACTTTATGTTCAGGACCCTCCTGAAAAATGGGATTTTACTTTCTGTTCAGGACCCTCCTGAAAAATGGGATTTTACTTTATGTTCAGGACCCTCCTGAAAAATGGGACTTTACTTTATGTTCAGGACCCTCCTGAAAAATGAGATTTTATTTTCTGTTCAGGACCCTCCTGAAAAATGGGACTTTACTTTATGTTCAGGACCCTCCTGAAAAATGGGATTTTACTTTCTGTTCAGGACCCTCCTGAAAAATGGGACTTTACTTTCTGTTCAGGACCCTCCTGAAAAATGGGATTTTACTTTATGTTCAGGACCCTCCTGAAAAATGGGACTTTACTTTATGTTCAGGACCCTCCTGAAAATGGGATTTTACTTTATGTTCAGGACCCTCCTGAAAAATGGGACTTTACTTTCTGTTCAGGACCCTCCTGAAAAATGGGAATTTACTTTAGGTTCAGGACCCTCCTGAAAAATGGGATTTTACTTTCTGTTCAGGACCCTCCTGGAAATGGGACAATGCTTTCAAAAAAAATAAAAATAAAAAAATGAAATACTAATTATTTATAATTCTTGTTTGGGATAATTTTCTTTCTAGTTTTAATTTTGAGTTTCAGGAGCCCGCCTGAAGAACAGGGTGATGAAATAGCAAGGCAGGAGCCCGCCTGAAGAACAGGGTGATGAAATAGCAAGTTCGGAGCCCACCGGGAGAATAGAGTGAAGAAAATGAAAAGTCAAGCAACAAAGTGATGAAATAGCAAGTCAGGAGCCCGCCTGGAGAATAGGGTGAAGAAACAAAAGAGTCAAGCAACAAAGTGAAGCAATTGAAAGCCAAGCAACAAAGGGAATGAAATTGCAAGTCAGGAGCCCGCCTGGAGAACAGGGTGATGAAAGTCGAGTCAAGAACCAACAGAAGCTGTATAGATAGGATTTTTGTAATTTCACTTATGTTTTTACTTGTAATTTTCATTTTTGATGTAATAACAGAGCCGCGGACCGGAACCTCGACGGAGCCTCACTCGACTCTCCAACTCGGTATAGTCCATCTCCGTCCAATCCTTGGAGATACTTATCACTTGATCCCTTCATAACTTGGGTGGGTAGGCTTTCCTAATTCAAGACCCGGTAGTCCTTCGTTCTCCTGTTTCTTTCTTTGAATAATGGTCGGGACAAAATTCTATCTCGCTGTCTACTTCTTTGCCTGAAAACACTTCATGTTTACATTCAAAGGGGGCATGATGTAGACACCTAATTTCGTCCCTCCGCAATATCATTTTTACCCATTTTTTACCTTATCCTACCGTGTACCCTCAATCATGTAATTATCCCTCCACAAATGACAAAAATCAAAACCAACTCTAAACAAATCTTATCCCAAAATCCCCACATAATCCCAATTGATAACAAATTAACAACCTTCCCAATTAAAAGTGGACACCTAACCCTTATCCCTCCAATTAAAAAACAACACCTACCTACCCTACTCTAACAAACCCTATCCCTACCCCTACCCCTACCTCACTACCCTACCCCACTACCCCATCCTAATATATACACACACATACACACAATTAAAGAAAAAAAATGGACACAGCAAAGGGAGAAAAAATGAAAGGAAAAAAATCAGATTGTTTTGGCTTCCTAGCTCTCTCTTAAAAAGACTCTCTCTCTCTCTAAACTCTACTCTCTCTCTCTAACGTCGTCGCCGGCGATCGGAGCTCCGGTCACCACGACACTACCACCCCCGTCAACCGCGTCGTCACTTCCTCCCTCTCCCTCTCTATACCATCTCTCTCCCTAAAGCTACAAAAACAAAAAAAAAAAAAAAAAAAAGGGAATCCACCCGTCGCCGTCCGCCGGCCAGCGGTCAGATCCGACCAACTCGCCACCACCCATCGCCGACGCCGACCAGACCTGACCCAACCTTCCAACCCGCGACTCGACTCCAAATCCAACGATTTCAACCCGACCGGACCAGATCTGACCAGTTCCGGCCGGATCAGTTAGCTCCGTTTCGGCGAAGCAGCCGGCGAGCCACCGCCGCCGTCGTCGAAACAAACCGTCGCCGTCGTCGTTCTTTCGGATTTTTCAGGGTTGAACTGATCTTGCGATAGTTTCAACGCCTGTTTGATCATTCCTTTGCGATTGTCTTTTTTTTTGGTTCATTGATCTTCGTATGGGTTTGAGGATTGATTTTCTATTTGTTTCAATCAGGCCCATCGGGGTCAATTACTGGGGCTGTCTGTTTCTCGATACCGAGTTTGTACTTCATCGCAGTTGACACTCCATTCGGGTTCTCAGATCTGATTTTCTTAAACATTATTATCGACGTAATCAATTATTCGAAGGGTGTATATTGAATACTTTCAGTCGCTTTGTGGATTGGATGTTAGAATTGGATTTCGGATTTCAATTTCTCAAATACTAAGTTGGACAGATTTGTCGTTGGGGCTTAAGTCGAGGTTGTCGGAGGCGGGTTTTCTTTATCTTGTCGAATAATATTGGTCAAAAAGCGGTTTAAGGTCCATCCCTCAACTCTATACTCTTGTTATTGTCTCAAAATGTGTTTAATTGTTGTGATTATGTGTGATGTGATCGTTAGTTGGTGAGTTTTGTTGACGTTATGATGTCATGATTTTGTGCTTCACGGTGTGTTTTCGCTGATATGTAGAATGAATTTGAGTAGCTTTGATGGTGTTATTGATTAAAAATGAAGTTAGAAGGGATGGGAATAAAAAAAAAAAAAAAAAAAGAGTGAATATTATAGCATTTTGATTCATTGATAATTGCTAGTTCGGAACAAGTATTGATGTTGTTAAACACCATAGTATCATGACGGGTTGAAATTGGTAGGCAAACGGTAGTTCGGGTAGGCAAAAGTTTAGGAATGGTGTTTTGATGAATGTTTGAATGTATATGTGTTGAATATTTTCTAATTTATCGTGCTTGACTCAATTGTACCATTTGACCGGGGAATGCCCCGAAGCACTTGTATTATTTTATCCGGGGAATGCCCCGAGGTATCTTGTACTCGGAGGACGCTCGTGATCAAGGCCTGAGGCATCGGGTAAAGCTTTGGAGCATAGTTTAGGATTAATATAGGTTAGCGTAGGTTTATATTTTTGCATTTTTCTATTTCAGGATTGTATAATTGGACTGGACACTAATTTTGGATTTGTTTTGTTTCATGTGTTTGGATGGATTGTTTTATGTGTTTTTGTGTGGTTTATACATTTGTAATGCCAAATTAGTCGATACCCTCCACCAGGCGACTGTGGTCAAACCACGGGATCGAGGGGTGCCTAACACCTTCCCCTTGGTCAACAGAATTCCTTAACCGGAATCTCTGTTCGCAAAACCAGTTTAAGAGTCAAATGGTTTCGAAAAGGATTTTCTAAAGGTGACTTGGCACACCGGATTATGCCAAGTGGCGACTCTGAATAAAAAAATGCAAATAATCCTTTTTCCGAAACAAATTTTCATTTCTTGTCACTTAAATAATAAAACCCTTTCGAACTTTAAAAATGTATTCCAATGTTTTGGAGTACGCGTAAAAAAGGGGTGTGACATATAGTACATGTTGAACCCTCTTTGGTTAGTTTGTATATTTACTTTTGAACTCCCTTAATGAAAATCCTAACTTCACCGCTGATAATAGTACATGCATCATGTAAATATAGGTGAGAGGCGGATCGAGGATTTCAAACTTGTGGATTTCCAATAAAATAAATAAAGCTGCAAAAAAATGAAATGGAAAAAAAAAAACCTCCTTAGGAGTTCGAACTCACAGTCAACAATAGCATGACACATATTTCAAGTGTGCCGCTCCTACCACTGAGTCCATTACTTAATTATGGGTTCTCACCTGTTATTATTTAAACCTATTAAAAAAAATTCTAATATAATTATAAGCCTTATAATATAGCGAGTGGATGTTTTCGGGAATCCCCACCTGCTACCGTAGATCTGCCCCTGTACTTGTTTTAGACCTAAGGGACACACTTAGAAGTTGAACAATGGAAAAAATACAAAACATCAAATTTTGACTTTCAAGTACGAAGATAACCGCCCATATATAAAATATTGACCACAATAATGATTTTATTAATCAGTGTGATAGTGAGGTTTAACTTTTAAGGTATCCTAAATTCTCTTGTGTTAATTGACGTCAATATGTGGACTCATAATTTCAATTTTATAAGTAACAATTTCAAGTAATATTAATGATTTGAGTTGAATTAAAGCTCGATTTGACTAAAAATTGTAGAAGCAATATTTGGTAAACAATATTACGTGATGTTTATTTCAAAGTCAATAGATCTTAATGTATATTTATATATGTATATTACTTGTATATAATAATGATTAATTTATACATTAGGGAGAGGTGTAGACAGGCATGATGCAGTTACATCTTATCAAGAGCATGGCTCGAGATTAATTAAAAGATGTGGAGGACGCGAATTAGGATAGAAGTTAGTTAGTAGGTAAAAGTGCTCCTTCTTGTTGTGTGTACTAGTAGTTGTAGTGCTGCACCTGTAGTTTAATTTCTAGTTCTTAGAGGTTTGTTGATGTTTGCCGTTTCGGCTAGATTCATTGTAGTGTTATTTGGTGACAATCTTGTTCTGTTACTATTTGTTGTCTTGTTACTACTTATTGTTGCGCCTGTACTTCTACTACTACCGGCTTTGTCTTGAGTCGGAGGTCTATTCGGAGACAGTGGTCCTACCGCATGCGTACACTTTGCCGATCTCAAAACTCCACTTTATGAGATTATATTTAGTATGTTGTTATTTTTTGTTGTTGCAGTATACTTTTATCTCATAAAATTACAATTGAGGGGTCTTCTGTCTATTTCAAAAGATGTTTTAAAAAGTGCTATTTTTGCAATAGGATTTTGCAACCTTTTGAAATGTTATTGTCATATTCCCATACTTTGGATAAATAGTGGAATAATTCAAATTACTTTAGAAGTCTTTGGAAATTCATCTATTCATACCCCAAATTATTGAAAATGGTACGTAAATATCTTTTGTTATACTTTTAGATTATTTGTATCCTTATCGTCTAACATTAAATACGTATATACCTCAATCGAACTATTGAAAATGGTACGTATATACCTTTCATGAGTTAGACGTTGCACACCATATGGCCTCATTCGAAAGAAATCAACCCATTTATTCTAGTAATTTATCCCCTGACCTGCTGGAGAAATGTTCTACGATTGGAGTTGGAAGCGATTTTCACCCACGTGTTCTCATCCTAAAAAAATGTTCTGCCTAACGGCATTGGTTTTGGTTCTCCAAGAAATAGGTGTGGGCGAAATTCACTTTCAACTCTGATCGTGGAACATTTCGGCGGTAGGTCAATACATAAACTGCTAAGAAGAAATAGGTTAATTTCTTCCGAATAAGGACACGTGGAGCACACCATTTAACTGCTATACATATCACTTTCAATAATTCAGGAGTATATACGTACTTAAAGTTAGACGGCAAGAATACAAATAATCTAAAAATATAACAAAGGATATTTACATATCATTTTCAGTAGTTCGAGAATATATATGACCTTTCTTCGCTTTAAAAATTACTTGAATCACATCCCAAATCGTCTAGAGATTAGATTTTTGCAATCTTGACATATTTTATATTTTTTTTTTTGTTATTATTGCATTCACTAATCATTATCGTCTCATAACTGTTAGGATTGTCGTGAATTTTTTATTTTACCTGATTTTTTATCATAACTAGAATTATCTTTCTTGGTGGAAAAAAGGTTTGTCGAAAAAGATCTCTTCCTCATTTATGTATATTCTATCGTAGAGTAAGAGTTTTCGACCTCTATAAATAGAAGATCTCTCTTCTCAAGTTAGAACGCAATAGAATTCACAATGTAGTCCTCAAAAGAATCTTGTTTATGGGGAGATTTTCTCTCGATAGTTTTTTATACCTTTTTTATAGTAATTTTTAATATGTAAGTCAGTCGGTCAAATTATATCAATAAGATGTTTTTAGTATGTTTTTTTGTCATCTGAATTATCGGGGATCTTTTGTTAAATGCCTTTTCAAGTCTTTTTCTTAGTTAGATATACTACAAGTTCTTTTTAGGGAAATGACCCATTTTTGAGACAGCTATATTATCTATCCGACTGATATATAGACAAATGATTATCAATCCGACTGATGAGAAAATAGAAATAGGTCATTTTGCAAATTGAAAATTTGAAGGGGCTTAATAGCCAAATTTTCTCAGTATTTCATATTGCTAATTGAAAACTTAAAGGGGCTTAATAGCTAAATTTTCTAGAATTATCGTCTCTATAATTTGCAAACTATAAGCTTTCGGATGAGACCCGAACCCAACAATAACAAGCTCCTCCACATGCTATAATCATCAACTCTTCCGCCCACCATCATCCCTTCCCAAAACTCCACGTAGCTCGAATGTAACATTACTTGATCCATCTCAATTTATGTGATTATTATACTTAACTGAGCATTAATTTTAAAAAAGATAGTATTAAACATTATGGGCCCTAATTAAAAAGCAAACCTAGAACAAAACATGTGAACTTCAATTTCAGTACGTGTAAATTTGGCTTAATTTGTGAAAAGTCAACATAGTGCTATTCACGACATTTTTGATTTTTTGTTCTTTTTTTTCCCCAATAATTGTGGTAGGAAATAAATATCTTTACCTTAGTAACGTGCGCTTAAATTACATCAGTAATACTCTAGTAGTTTTATGTTGTTCAATTTCTGCAGCTTTTTAATGTTTACTGGACCTCCATTAGTTTTATTCTGTTGTAGTTTTTTTCATTTATGAATGTTTTGTCATGCTTTCGTTCGTCAGTTGAAAGCTTGCAGCACATCATTTATGCTACCAGCATAGTGCAATCCTCCTCCTTTATCTAGCGCAATGGCCGACCCCAATTTGTTCGTGGCTGGCCTGAGTTGTTTTGTTATGTATTAGTAGATTGAATTAGCTTTCTGGGTATTACAATTTACAATGGCATTTGAGAAGCTATCTAATTTTTGAGAGATGTGAAAAGTAATAGTAAAACTTTGTAAAAAGGCTACTATGGTTTGTATAAGAATGGTATCATTCAACTTATCAGTGCCAGTTTTTGGCTGAGACGACCTTTAGAAAGAAATCTCATCGGACACCATTTCAAAAAAGAATTTCTTATATATGCGAGAGTACTTATCTGATAGGACCACAAAAAAGAATTTGATTCTCTGTGTAGTTTGGGTTTCTAGAGCTTGTTTTTGTTCTAATCTCCGCTATGTTACTCACATTTTTAGATATCAAATCAAAGTTATGTGAATAAATTGTCTCTCACTCTTAACAATAGATAATATTTTGATATATACAACCTGATACTATAGCCTTTGAATTCCATCGATAATCAAAAGGTTTGTTTTACTGTCTGTGAATATCTTTCCGAGATGATATGAACTTAACTTACAGCCTTCGAATCCCCCATATTTGGATATAAATGAGTTGAAATTCATACTCAAAGCGTTATTTTCCCACAACAGATTCATGCGACATTTCAAAGCTACATACTTTGTAACAGACATCAATAACTTGTGCCTTAGGTGTCAATTGAAATAGTCATGATATTGAATACGTTACATTGTGAATACCTTTTTTTCTGATTCTTTCGTTTCTGTTTCATTCAGATGCCTTTTTCCATCTCAAAATCAGATGTTTTCAAGAGTCCAAATTCAAACACACGTCACATTTGGTGAAGCAATGATCGAGGACTTGAGCTCACAATCGCAGTCTCATTTGACCAACGTTATATCGAAGCAAGAGACCATCTACTGTGGCTCAGGATGACGAAGACGTAGATGAGACTGGCGTAGAACCAAAGCATATAAAGCTGGGGATGAGTATAGCAAAAGTTTCCGGACCCAAAGCTGTCAAAGCTCTCAAGGCTGCAGGTGGCCTCTGCTATTTATTACAGAGGATGGCTTCCTGAATCTTATGAGCTTTAAAAGTTTTGAATTATCTGTTTGTCCTTGTTTATTTTACCGTCTGTCGTTGTGGTGAGGCCTGCATGGCTTTTCTGTTTTGATGTCTCTTCATATTCTGAAATACTTAGAAATAGTCTTGGGTTAAAAGCAAGTACTGGACATGGCGGGAGAAAAATTGCAAAAGAAGTACCAACTTGTATTTTATTTTCCCACACATAGCTCCATGTTAAGCATTGCATGGTTTGATTTGAGCAAAAAATTTCAAGAATATATAGTATAAAGTTCAATGTTTTAATAACATTAGAGAAGAATAAAAAATTAAATAAATAATACTCCACATGAATAATTAAACCCCACATGACGAATACCTCTATAAAATGTTATGCTGTGATTGTTGAACTTTAATATAGTGTACTAGGAATAGGATTCCACTCATCAAAGCTTTGTGAAGTCAATTTATTTAAATTTTTATGAAGTCGTTTAATTTCCATTAGATTTTCAATTAAAAAAGTGACCGACTAATGATCTTTTTTATTTTATATAATATGATAATGACTAATTATTTAATTTGTTCTGTTGATCTCCATTAAGCCAATAATTAACAAACATTAATAACAATAACAATAATTCATGTTATTTTTTATACAACGAACCAAACACTATATACGAAAAATGCAAGCATAGCTAATACAAGTATTATTAATACAAGCATTACTAATACACCTTATTTTGCATTATTCTTATACACCTTACCAAACGATCCCTAAAGAGTCATTTGGTAGAGTGTATTAGCAAAAATAATGCATGCATTAGTTTTTGCAGCCTATATATGCATAATTAATAGAAGCATTACTAATACATCTTTTTCAACACCATTTTTATATATCCTACCATGTGACCCCTAAGTAACAAAAAATAGTAACCAAAAATACCCCTAACACCGAGATAACAAATAATTTTCGCTCGGTGTAAGTTTATTTTTATGTATCATAATACAATACAAGTTATCCCACTAAAATTTTACAGAAATCATGTCGATCAATATAAAAAATCATTTCGGAACCCGTAAGTCATGTCATCAAAGGCATAATTTAGTTCCTACATAACTTATGTTGAGCGAGACAAAAGTTTGGTTTCAGAATTTACAAGTTAAGCTGAAAATTAAGGGACATAACGTAATTCGTACAAAATTTATGTCGAGCAAGACAAATGACTTCTAAACTTGTGTCGAGTAAATTAGAGCAAATTATTATTTTGATGATTAACAAACAACTCGCAGTCGTAGTCGTCTTCCTAGTAGTAGTAATAATAATAATAATAATAATAATAATAATAATAATAATAATAATAATAATAATAATAATAATAATAATAATAATAATAATAATAATAATAATAATAATAATAATAATAATATAATAATAATAATAATATAATAATAATAATAATAATAATATAATAATAATAATAATAACAATAACAATAATAATAATTATAATAATGACATAATTCCACTGTAAAATTAATTGTACTATATTGACATCACAGCCTTACGTATGATACATTATCTAAAAATGACGTAAATTGAATGATTCATAAGAGTTAAAATCGAGGTACTATATAATATACACAAAGTGTTTGAAAAGAAAAAAATAATAATACGTCAAATAATGGATGAATCAAAAGGACGATATCAAATTATCACAATTTATTATAATGTTTGTTATCCCTTTGTCTTGTATATATGTCATCGATATTTTTGATATACCTTCGATTCGAGATATAATATAATTTAGGAGGCGAAATCATAACCGTAACTAATTAGTGATTAATCATTAATCATCACGTTCCTGTAATGATTATATATGTCCAGAAATATATTATGACATTTTTAATTAAGATTATAGATTTCAAAAGTTTTTATTGTAGCTATATTAATTAAAATCATAAACCGTAGACCCCTTTGTTCCTCAAATCAATGAAAATATACCTATTATTTGCTGAATTTTTTTTTATCAAATAAATGGGAGAGTATTTTTGCTCCTCAAAAAAATGATTTATTATTTGGTGATACAAAATAATTGTGGAGAAAACAAAAGTCGAGGACCACAATTAAAAAATAAAAAGGTTATAATTATAAAACCTAAGAAAAATCATGCTGCTTTCAACAATATCTTGTCGTAATTTATGTACTATGTTGTTTATTGTATGGGTTACAATATACATTTATTTATATAAAATAAAATAGACACAGAGACAAAGTAAAGTTTGTTATTCCTCTGTCTGGCATGAAGTAATACGTCGTTAGATTTTTTGTTTTCTTTGTTGGAACACCAGGATAACCCGCAACAATCTCTGTCACAGTCTTTGCCTTTTTGGTGGACACTACTTTGTACGCACTGGCTAAACCCCTCACTGTGTAATAGCCTGCAAACCATACAAGGGGTGTAAACCACACTAGACAAGACATGTGTGACAGGCTCGACTTAGAAGACATTGAGGAAGATCAAATCCGAATAATCCATGTAGATAACCACCCTTCAAATCAATTGAACCATCCCGAAGGACGCATACGTCGTTAGTTGTGGAGCCAAAATTATCATTTAAAATTCAAAAATAAAGAATATTAAATATAAGAAAAAAGCTGACTGAATTCGATATCTATAAATACATATTATATAATTTTAATAATATATAAATGTAATAACATTTTATCGAATAGGATTTAAATGGACTTCTCAATCCTATCTGACTTGACCCGCGTGACACTAGGCTGACATGAGTCACAATCACCACGCCCCATAAGGTCAAAAGTTTTATAATCAAGAGTCGGAGTTTCTAACGTTGTCAATCACTTCAACCGATCGGTGCGCAATATATAAAGTTTCTTCTGTTTATTTTTATATGTCAATTTTTTGCTTTTTGAGAATCAATGTATTTAATCTTTAAAATGAAAGTGAATTATGTTAGTTTAATATTTTGAAATTAAAATTTAAATATTAAAAAATTATATAAAAAAACTATAAGTTGCAATTCTTCTACTATTAATTTAATGAGAATATATATTTGAAATACTGATCAAAATTCATATCATTATACTAATAAAAATATATGTAGGTAGTATGTAATTCTTAATTAATAATCCTCTCAATTTAATTTATTTGTCTTAATTGCTATTTAAGGTATACAATGAAATTATGATGAGTCTCTATTAGGATGGTAACAACAACGATAATTATATTGATACTATATTGACTTTAGACCTTAGTTCACACTTCACAGTTCACACGTAAGATATACTATCATAAATTGACGTTAATTGAATGATGCATATAAAATCCAAAATCTAGGTACAATAGTTAAAAAAAAAAAAAAAAAGGTTATAATCATGCTGGATTTAATAAACTCATCGTTATTTATGTTTGTTCTTATAAATAAGATAAATATGGTGAAGTGGATGAAGCGTAGTAGGTAGAGTTATTTCTTCTTTAATTAGAGATTTTGATTTCAAACCTCGTATAGATAAATATCTTTAGTAGGAAACGTTTTCTTTAAAGGAACCCTACGTGACGTGGACAGGGGCAGAGCCACCTTATGGTTAGAGGGTTCACCCTGCACACTGACTAAACTCCTCACTATATAATAGCCTACAAATCACACAAAGGATGTGAACGGCACTAGGCAAGGCATGTGTGACAGGCTTGACTCAAAAGATATTGAGGGGGATCGAACCCGAATAATCCGTGTAGATAACCACCCTCCAAATCAATTAAGCCATTCGAAGGACGTATACGTCGTTAGTTGTGGAGCCAAAATTATCATTAAAATTCAAAAATAAAGAATATTAAATATAAGAAAAAAGCGGATCGAGTTCAACATCTATATGTACATATTATATAATATATTTTAATAATACATAAATATAATAATATTTTATCGAATAGGATTCAAATGAACTTCTCAATCCTATCTGACTCGATCCGCGTGACACTAGGCTGAAATGAGTCACAATCACCGAGACACCAAGTCCCATAAGGTCAGAGTTTTATAATCAAGAGTCGGAGTTTATAACGTTGTCAATCAATCCAACCGGCCGGTTAGCAAAATATATAATACTCCTCTTTATTTATTTTTATTTGTCAAATTTCACTTTTGAGAATTAATTTAATTAATTTTTAAAATAAATTAAATTATGATAATTTAATATTTTGAAATTAAATTTTAAATATTTTAAAACTATAAATACGCTAAATTGTAATTCTTCTATTATTAAATTGATGAAAATATACCATATGAAGGGAGTACTTACTTTTTAATAATCCCTCTCATTTTAATTTATTTATCTTAGTTAGTACTTAAGCTTTAGGTATAGAATGAAATTATGATGAGTCTCTATTAGGATGGTAACAACAACGACAATTATATTTTACTGATACTATATTGACTTTACCAACCAAAAAAATAAAAAAAAAAATATTGACTTTAGACCTTAGTTCACACTTCACAGTTCACACGTAAGATATACTATCATAAAAAAAAAAAGGTTATAATCAGACTGGATTTAATAAACTCATCGTTATTTATGTTTGTTCTTATAAATAAGATAAATATGGTGAAGTGGATTAAGCGTAGTAGGTAGAGTTATTTCTTTTTTAATTATATATTTTGATTTCAAACCTCGTATATATAAATATCTTTAGTAGGAAGCGTTTTCTTTAAAGGAACCCTACGTGACGTGGACAGGGACAGAGCCACCTTATGGTTAGAGGATTTACCCGAAGCTTCTTCGGAAAAAAATTATACTATTTATACATGGTTAAAATTATTTTTTATGTATAAATAATTAATGTTGAATCATCTTTGGCTAGTTCATTTGCCGACTTCTTTCAATCTTGAACCCTCTTAGTAATAATTTTGATTTCGCCACTAAACGTATTTTAAATTAATTGAGTTTTAATACGAATATCATAACCGAGATAGAAAAATTAAATAAAAGACAAACTTAGATTTGTTGTTATTTGTCTTGTATAAGTGTCATACGTGTAACTAGGCTGGCAAAATCACAATCACCAAGTTTCATGAGGTCAATGTTTTTTTTCGGTTTCCATCCAGTATCTGATGCCCGCAATATCTTATAACGTTATTGATACAACTAGTGAGTAAAATACGTACTATGTTTTATTGTTGTTGACATTTTGTCTCATGCATGTATAATATAATAATAAAATATATGGGAGAAAAAATATTTTTTCTATTCCTTTTAATTATATACCTGAGAATTTAATACGAATAATACAGAAAACAAAGTTTGAAGGTGACAAGTGAGGATTCTTTTGGTGGTTGAGCACTTTCATCATCAACTGATTAACATTACGTTAGTATATAAGTGAGAATAGTATTATTAATTTCGGATATGACCGGTGGGATATTAAATAAGTCGGGTTTATCGATCAGTTGGTTCTACTCTCTAAAGTTGTATACGTAAAGCATTATCATTTTTCTAATTTAATTTTTGATATCTATTATATATAGTGTTCATAAATTTTGTATTGATGGTAAAACGCTCCTTATTAAATACGTTAAACTTTTATTTCGACCACTCCCCATACGTCAAATATCTTATGAATTTGTCAAAAAATTATTATGAGCACGTTTTCGATGTGTCAGGTTATTCTTACCAACATGCGTTGTGGTGCAGTGGATGGGGCTGCTCCACCCTTAACCAGAGGTCAAGGGTTCGATCCTGAGTATGGAGAAAACTCTGTTGGGAGCGCTGCCATCTTAATGGGCCCTGCAACGCGTGATTCGGATTAGTCGGGACTCCAATGCGGGCACCGAACACCAGATGGGAAACAAAAAAAAAAGTTATCCTTACCACAAATTAGTGATATTAACATATATAGTATTTAAAACAATTCAATAAACACGCAATATGTATTTCTACATAAATTATATTATCACTAAAAATAATAAAATTATATACATTGTCATCATAATCTTATCACTAAATCTAGTAATCAAACTTTTTACTTAAAAGTAGTATCACTTAGTCATAAATCATAATTAATTAGTACTAATATATTGTCACCTTAATCATATCACCAAGTATATAGACAATAAACAAATACTTATAATTTACCTTGGTTAATTTGAATAAAGTTTTCGTTAAAGTGCTTTCGTTAACTTACTCTTAATTAAATGACATTAAAAGGCTCTCCCAAATTTAGAATTCGAGTGAAGAAAAAGCTAAGGCTCTTTCATTCGTCTTTGATCTAGTTTCTGAATATTTTTGATTTATTCTGAATAATAATTTATTTTGTGCTTAGATTGAATTGTATGAATGGTCTACAATCAAGTTTTGTAATTTTTGAGGTTTAAGGATATATACACCTCTTTAACAACAACCTCCACCCCCACCCCCACCCCCACCCCCACCCCCACCATTGATCTATTATGATCAAATATAATTTACAAAAACAAAAAAATATATAAAAAAAAGTTTAAATAACAGTGCCTATTTAATATGATTGCTTGATTATACAAAAACTCATTTAAATAATAAGGGTAAAAGTTAGAATTTATATATATTGAGAGACTAATCAAAAGTGTCCATAATGATAAGACAAATCAAATAGACTTTTTTTCGATATATAATCATCGTGTTCGAATCAGATTGCATGCACCTTGATCAATTTCATTAGATATTTGCCACCTTCCACTATCAGCGGAACACATCAATATCTATGCACCAAATAGTACGGTGTGAAATTCAATTTCTCAAAAAATATTTTGGACCCCGAAATAAAATATCAATTTCCTGAAAACATATATTATTTCTCAACAAATATTTTTGGACCATGGAATAAAATATCACTTTCCTTAAAACATAATGTCCCACACATAGTGTATGAGGTTTAATTATTTCTCATATATCAGTGAGGATTGTGATGGATTAGAGGCTCCAAAAATGACTCCTATTTATATATAACTATATTACTCGTTCCGTTTATTTTTATTTATTCATTATACTCAAATGACTTTGATGAAGTGCTATTTATGTATACTTATATGTAAAGTAATTCACAATATAATATGAATCGGAGGAAGTAGTATTCAAATATTTCCCTTTTTTAAAATTTTTTTTAGAGAAAATTAGAACTAATAAAAATTTACATACTAAGGATCAATACTAATATCTCGAGAAAAAAAAGTAAATGAATTCATACACACACATTCTGATAATAAAATAGATTATTAATAACTTTGCACTTAAAAAAAATAGGAGAATATGTTGGGATCGAAATAATCAGGGAGTTATGTGAAGGTTAATAATCACTAATCATAAAAACGGTAAATCAAATTATAAAAAAACGCGTAAGAAGTTAAGATCTTTTTAAATAAGTTAAACCTTCTGCATGCAAACTTTAGGAGTCGTTTGGTAGAGGGAGAGGGATAATAGTTCCAGGATAAAATATACCTGTCAAACGGGCCGGGCTGGCCCGGCCCGAACCGGCCCGAACCGGCCCTACATATCAAACCGGACCGGTTTGACCCGGCCCGGTAAGCCCTAGGGCTTTAGGGTTCCGGGTTCCGGTCCGGTTTTTTTTTTAAACTGGGCCCGGTTAACCCGGCCCGGACCAACCCGGTCCAGGCCCGCCGGTTAACCGGCCCGGAACCGGCCCGGAATTAAAAAAAAAAAAATAAAAAAAATAATTATTGGGCCAAACTAGCCGTTGGCCCAACGGCTATATTACCGTTTTTGGGTCCAAACGGCTAGTTTGGGCCCATTAACTTAAAAAAAAAAAAAAAAAAAAAAAAAAAATATTTTTTAATCCCCAAAATAAATCTATAAATACCCTACAACTTCAAATCATTTCTCACACAATTTTTCACTCTCTCAAATCTCATTCTCTCTCAAATCTCAATTCTCAATTCTCAAATATTCAATATATTTAATTTCTTAAAGTGTTCAATTTAAATTTTTAATTTTTCGTTTACAAAGTACGAGCGGAAGTTTCTAAAGTCGCAATCTTCGGATACTTCCAAAATTTGGTATTGTCGTTCCATCTCTTACGTTTAATTTTTATTTATTGTATTAATTGTTTAATATTTAATTTTATTATATTTGTGTATTTTGAATATTTTTAGTTTAATTTAATTTATATTATGGATAAATTAAAAAACCTCGCTACTAAAGGTGTTAGAAATTTTTGTCCCGGAAGCGGTAGTGGTAGTAAAAAGCGAATTACTAGCGGTAGAGGTAGTTCAAGTAATAGATATACCCGTGTGACTTCGCCTCCGGTGCCGCTTGGTACACCTTTTGAGGAAGAAATAGGTGTAGGTGCTCACGATATGGATTATGTAGAATTTCAGGAAAATTACGGTATAGAAGAAGAAAATGAAGTAGATGCAGTTAATGTAGACGAAGATGATGAAAATATTGCTGAAACACCCGCAGTAGGACATGCTAACGTTAGATCTGAATCAGTTAATCTCCCTTCCCGTCCTCCCAGTGCCCCAAAACCCCGTAAAAGAACTAGTATTGCATGGCAATTTTTTGAACGTATATCAGATATTGAGGTGCAGTGCAATATTTGTCAACAAAAATATAAGCATAGAAGTGGCGGTAAGCAAGGGGGTACGGGTACGTTAATGAGACATATAGCTGAAGATCACACTAGAGAGTTGAATATTGCAAAAGGTGGTGGGGATGTTGGTGGGTCAACGCAAACTAGAATGGACCCAACAACCGGTCAAGTAGCGAAAAAGTATAATAAATTGAGGGACAGAGAAGAAATAGCTAAAATGGTAGCTGTGGGTTGTTTGCCTTTTAGTTTTCCTTCTTCTGATGCCTTTATTCGTTATATACAAGCAATTTATAATCCTATGTTTAATGGTATTCCTAGAACTACTTGTCGGTCTGATATTTTTAGACTCCATTCACAATATTGTTTTTATTTATCAACATTCTTAAAAAATATTCAATGTAGATTGTCCCTAACTTCCGATCTTGGTCGTGCTGTAAATAAAAATGATTATTTAACCGTTACTTGTCATTGGATGGATAGTAATTTCATAATGCAAAAACGTATTCTTGCTTTTTTATATGATGAAAATCGAAAACATACTGGACAATTTATTGCTGATTCTATTATTAAAATTGCCGGATATTATGGTATAGAAAATAAAATTTTATGTATTGCTTTTGATAATGCTTCTAACAACAAGACTGCTATAACAAAAATAAAATCTACGCTATCTCCGCCCTTTCCTGAAATTTTTCATGTTAAGTGTGCATGTCATATATATAATTTAATTGTAAAAGATGGTCTTGACTTTTTTGAGGTTTATATTGAAAAAATTCGTCTTGCTGTTGGTTTTATTCAAGGAAATAATCGTAGATCTAGAATTAAAGAATTTAAAGTTAAATGTCAAGAAAATGGACTTGCACCGATTTTGATGCCTGAGGAAATTGATATTAGATGGAATTCTACGTATGAATTTTTAAAAACTTGTTATAAATATAGAATTCCTATTACACTAGCTTTTAACCAACATTGTGGTTCATTTGCTGATTCTGCTGATTGCATGCTACATAATTCTGATTGGGTTATAATTAATGATCTTGTTAAGTTCTTAGAAAAATTTTATGTAGCTACGGTTGAATTTTCCGGTGCATACTATCCTACTGTTTGTAATATTTTGGCATATATAGCCGATATTTCTGGTTTGCTCCGACAATATAAAGATAAAGAAGGTTATACAGAAGCTGTTGGCGCTATGTTTACGAAATTTAAAAAATATTTCTTCCCGATTCCCCCTATTTACTTGGTTGCTGCTATGTTAAATCCGTGCATGAAATATAATCATATGTGTCACTTTAGTACTCTTATTTATACTAACTTAGAAATAAATACTAACCATGATTCTGAACAAGTACAACCTGATTTGTGGACGGCTACGGCTGATGCAAAAGATTATATAGAAAAATTATATAATCACTATGCTGATTTATTTGATTCAGCCGTACCTACAAATATCACTCCAACTGTCGCTCCTCATCCTCCCGAGGAGCCATCAGCTTCTAAAAGGCCGGCACATAGTGGTTTTCCTGATTCGTTTTATGATTTAACTTGTTGGAACAGTGTGGATGAGAGAGCTTACACATCAACTTATCGGGAAGAGCTGAAATATTATCTGCGGACGCCACCAGAGGATCGCAGACGACGGATCAACACGCTGGATTGGTGGAGGAATAATGAATCACAATATCCTGTACTTTCAAGATTAGCCAGAGATATCTTGAATGTTCCTATGTCAACCGTTGCATCAGAGAGCGCCTTCAGTCAGGGACGACAGCAGCTTGGAGACAACCGACACTCATTGGGAAGCAACGCAATGAATGTTTTAGTTTGCCTCAGAGATTGGATTAGAGCAGAAAGAAGAAACCAAGGAATGGAACCAGAGCCCAACGACGACCTCAAACTTGAAGAAATTATGACTTCACGGGAGAACTCAGCAGAATCAAGTCCAATGCATGGTTTTTCCCCCGTTGACTTCGACTACCCTATGCAAGTTCCAATTAATATTAACATGAATGAGTTGGAAAAAATGATGCATAATTTATAGATTTTTCATTCATGTAAATTATAAATTTTGGATCATTTTGCAATCAATAAAATTCCACAAATTCATTCACTCCTTAGTCGTTGTTTTTTATTTTTTTTTATTTATCGATTTATAATTTTAATATCTTCTATACAAGTGTATATTTAATGTATACATGTGTATATGTTTATATATCTTATATAGAAGTGTATATTTAACGTATATATGTGTATATATTTTATAAATTAGATTATAACTATACAAATATATATTGTAATGTATATATATTGTAGTATATCTCATTTAAAGTATTACCTATACATAGAATAGAGTGTATATATGTGAATAGATCTTCTATAGACATGTATATTTAACGTATACATGTGTATATGTTTTATAAATTAGTATATAACTATACAAATATATATTGTAATGTATATATATTGTAGTATATCTCATTTAAAGTATTACATATACATAGAATAGAGTGTATGAATGTTAATAGATCTTCTATAGACGTGTATATTTAACGTATATATGTGTATATATTTTATAAATTAGAATATAACTATACAAATATATATTGTAATGTATATATATTGTAGTATATCTCATTTAAAGTATTACCTATACATAGAATAGAGTGTATATATGTGAATAGATCTTCTATAGACATGTATATTTAACGTATACATGTGTATATGTTTTATAAATTAGTATATAACTATACAAATATATATTGTAATGTATATATATTGTAGTATATCTCATTTAAAGTATTACATATACATAGAATAGAGTGTATGAATGTTAATAGATCTTCTATAGACGTGTATATTTAACGTATATATGTGTATATATTTTATAAATTAGAATATAACTATACAAATATATATTGTAATGTATATATATTGTAGTATATCTCATTTAAAGTATTACCTATACATAGAATAGAGTGTATATATGTGAATAGATCTTCTATAGACATGTATATTTAACGTATACATGTGTATATGTTTTATAAATTAGTATATAACTATACAAATATATATTGTAATGTATATATATTGTAGTATATCTCATTTAAAGTATTACATATACATAGAATAGAGTGTATGAATGTTAATAGATCTTCTATAGACGTGTATATTTAACGTATATATGTGTATATATTTTATAAATTAGAATATAACTATACAAATATATATTGTAATGTATATATATTGTAGTATATCTCATTTAAAGTATTACCTATACATAGAATAGAGTGTATATATGTGAATAGATCTTCTATAGACATGTATATTTAACGTATACATGTGTATATGTTTTATAAATTAGTATATAACTATACAAATATATATTGTAATGTATATATATTGTAGTATATCTCATTTAAAGTATTACATATACATAGAATAGAGTGTATGAATGTTAATAGATCTTCTATAGACGTGTATATTTAACGTATAGTCGTTGTTTTTTATTTATTTTTATTTAACGATTTATAATGTTAATATCTTCTATACAAGTGTATATTTAATGTATACACGTGTATATATCTTCTATAAAAGTGTATATTTAATGTATATATTATGTATATAGCGTATATAGTGTATATTTGACCGGTTTTTAACCGGGTTTGACCGGGTTTGACCGGGTTTTAGTGGGTTTGACCGGATTGGGTTAAGTGGGCCGGTTCCGGGTGGGTTTTAATATTTTTACTGTGCAGCCCGGCCCGGCCCGGACCGGTTAAGGCCAAACCCGGCCCGTAACCGGCCCGGAACCCGGTAAGAATGAGAGGGCCGGTTCCGGGTTGAACCGGCCCGGCCCGTTAGACAGCGATAAAATACCGAATTATTATTATAGCCTATGGTTCGTTAAAGATATACTAGTTAGTTCGGGGATTAATTATATTTTACCATTTATTCAATAGTGACGGGATAAGTTATTTCACGCATATATATGGTAAGATAACTAATCCTATGAGATATCCCGATCCATAAAATAACTTTATTTATCACACCTCCACCATACGAACGCTGAATTTAGTTTATTGGACCAATTATTTATTCATTAAACCATCTCTTTCAGGGACAATATTGGAACTTGGAAGTTCAATATAATGTACACATGCACTCCTCCTATAAATAGGTGCTACATTATTTAGACTTTATCAAGCAAAAAGTACCATATCACACACATAAAAAAAAAACAAAGGGGAAAAAGTTAGAAAAGCAAAAATGAAGGTTGTTGAAGTTCTTCACATGAATGGAGGGAATGGAGACGTTAGCTATGCAAACAATTCTTTGGTTCAGGTAACATAAATATAATTATTCATTGAAATGGAATAATTATCAATTAATGTTCATGTAGTACAAATTAAAATCACTTGCAATTATCTTATATCAACTTGTGGTCATTGCAGGAAGTAGGAGTCCATAAACTTCAAACATGTACATGTATTGGTTCTTTTAAAGTACATAGCTTTCAGAGAATCAGTCATAAAACGATATTCTTTAAGAGTCTGAGTAACATAACTTGTAATTATCTTTTAGATAAATTGATAGAAAAAAAAAAAAGAGTTACTCTTACTCTTGTCAATGTATGGAAGTTAAACTCTAAATTTTAATATATAGTTATTAATAGTATTTTGATTTTAAACTTCTAATATTTTATTATTTTATAAACAGAGAAAGGTGATTCTCATGACAAAGCCAATAACTGAGGAAGCCATAAGTGATCTTTACTGCAGCCTCTTTCCTGAAACCTTATGCATTGCTGATTTGGGTTGTTCTTCTGGAGCTAACACTTTCTTGGTGGTATCAGAGCTTGTTAAAGTCGTTGAAAAAGAACGAAAAAAACACAAACTTCAATCTCCAGAGTTTTATTTTCGCTTCAATGACCTTCCTGGCAATGATTTTAACGTGATTTTTCAGTCATTGGGAGAATTTGAACAAGATTTGAGAAACCAAACTGGAGAAGAACTTGGTCCATGTTTTTTTAGTGGAGTGCCTGGTTCATTTTATACTCGACTTTTTCCTTCAAAAAGTCTGCATTTTGTTCATTCCAGTTATAGTCTCATGTGGCTATCTCAAGTAAGTTTGATTTTCTACATACCAACACTAATTAATAAAGTTTGCTTAAAAAAGAGCTGTCAGTATATACACAAAATATCTCGCGTTCATGCAGAACTCAGAGAAGAACAGCACCCCAAGAGGTGTGACGTTAACAATCGTATCCTAATAAAAGTATATGTGGCTTTTTTCTGTACGGCTCGAACCTGTGACTTATAGGTCATACGAAAACAACTTTACTATTGTTTCATGACTCCCATTCATCAAAATAAAATCTGATTAAAAAATGTCATTTTTTATACTAAAATTAAACACTTAATCGACGAGGAGCCTTGGAGTAACTGGTAAATTAAAGTTGTTGTCGTGTGACCTTCTGGTCACATGTTCAAGCCATGGAAGCAGGCTCTAGCAGAAATGTAAGGTACTGTTGCGTACAATAGATCTTTATAGTTTGATCCTTCTCTGTAGTCTGTACCCTGCACATAGCGGAAACTTAAGTGAATCGAGTTGCCTTTTTTTTTTAATAAAAAACTTAACTAATCGCATTATATCTTCTTCTAATTTATTTTTTTCTTTTATCTATATGTCAGGTTCCTGATTTGATTGAAAAGAACAAGGGGAATATTTACATGTCACGTACAAGTCCACCAAGTGTTATAAAAGCATATTACAAGCAATATGAAAAAGATTTTACAAATTTTCTGAAATATCGTTCTGAAGAATTGATGAAAGGTGGGAAAATGGTATTAACATTTTTAGGAAGAGAAAATGAAGATCCCTCTAGCAAAGAATGTTGCTATATTTGGGAACTTTTATCCATGGCCCTTAATGAATTGGTTGTTGAGGTAAGCTTTGGTTATTTATGTTAAATATTTTTTTTATCTCAACTTGTAATATTTTACTACACCTTCTTGTTAGAAGACAAATTGGTAGTTTATGCCCTGACAAAATTTGATTAAACTAACTAAGAGTAGGTAATTTTAACATATTTAACTTATAACTTCCCTATTCACACGGTGGCGGAGCCTGAATTTTCATTAAGAGGGTTTAAAATCGAAAAAAGTAAGCACACGAACTAAGCCAAAAGGGGTTCAACATCAACTATATATATTTATATATATAAAGTAATTTTAATCATCTATAAATAGAAAAAAATTTAGCCGAAGGGGGTCGGATGAACTCCCTAGCTATAAGGTGGCTCCGCCCCTGAGTTCACATATCACTACCTCGTGGAGGTAAAGATGTTGTTCTCGAATCCCTATAGTTAAGTTGACATGTAATATAACATGCATGTAACGCATAATATTAATTCGTATGATAATCGATTGAACTGTAATACTGTCATATTGATCGTGTAAAAATTCTTTATGAATTAATGCAGGGATTGATAGAAGAAGAGAAAATGGATTCATTCAACATTCCTCAATATACACCATCACCAGCAGAAGTGAAGTACATAGTTGAGAAAGAAAATTCATTCACCATTAATAGATTGGAAGCTACAAGAGTCCATTGGAATGCTTCTAATGATCATATTAATGGTGGTTATAATGTGTCAAGGTGCATGAGAGCTGTGGCTGAACCTTTGCTTGTTAGCCAATTTGGTACAAAATTGATGGATTTAGTGTTCCAGAAATATGAAGAAATTGTTTCCTATTGCATGGCTAAAGAGAAAACTGAGTTCATAAATGTCACTGTCTCCTTGACCAAGAATAAATAAGACCACTTAATGTCAGAGGCGGACTCAGAATATGAAATCGCTGAGTTTAAATTTTGGATTCGCCATTGTTTGATGCATGGCAATAATTTCATTCTTTTTTTTCTTTTTTGCACTTCATAATGGGTGTGATGGAGGTGCTAATTTATGTAGTTAATTAATTGTCTAGTGCATTAAGTGTGGTCTTAGATATGTTTATCTAAGAAATCATATGTATCAACTACCAATAATGGGGTATCTATGTCTTTGTTATTCATCAACAATTGAAAAAATGGTTGTTGTGTTGTTTTTATTGTATTATATTAAGAGAAACGTTGGTAACTTTATGAACGAAATAGTTGTTTTTTGCTGATATATTCATTAAGCTTACATAATCAAAGCTTTTATTTGACATGGATAGGTTCCACAATCCCATGATATCACAAGAATTATTTTATTTTTTAACTTATATACTGAATATGTTATGTTGCATCGGGCTCTTCGTATGTTTATTTCTTTATTTTTTGAATTTTCTTTATTAAAATCGTGATTCGTCGGCTATATCAGTTATACTTGTCAGGGGCGGAGCTATCCTTAAGCCAGGAGGTTCATTACTCGAAACCCCTTCAGCGAGAAGTTATACTATCTATATATAGTTAAAATTATTTTTTACGTATATATAATAGATGTTGTACTCCATTCGATAAATTTATCTGTTTACTTTGAATCACGCCTTAATGAAAATCTTGACTCCGCCGCTGATCAACACATATTTTCTAAGTATAGGTACTTATTTTAGACCTAGGGGACACACTTAGAAGTTGAACAATGGAAAAAATACAAAACATCAAATTTTGACTTTCAATTACGAAGACGACCGGCCATATATAAAATATTGACCACAATAGTGATTTTATTAATCAGTGTGATAGTGAGGTTCAGGTATCCTAAATTCTTTTGTGTTAATTGACGTCAATATGTGGACTCATAATTTCAAATTTATAAGTAACAATTTCAAGTAATATTAATGATTTGAGTTAAATTAAAGCTCGATTTTACTGTCAGAGGCGGATTCAGAGCGAATTCAGTATAAAGTCACTGAGTTTAAGTTTTGGATTCGTCGTTGTTTGATGCATGGCTATTTCAAAATGACAGAGGCGGACCCAAAGCGAATTCAGTATAAAATCACTGAGTTTAAATTCTGAATTCGTCGTAGTTTGATGCATGGCAGTTTCAATTTTTTTATTTTTTTTCACTTCATTTGTGTGTGATTGAGGTGCTAATTTATGCAGTTAATTAATTGTCTAGTGCATTAAGTGTGCTTTTAGATATGTTTATCTAAGAAATCATGCACCAATAATGGAGTATCTAGGGTCTTTGTTATTCATCAATAATTTAAAAAATGGTTGTTGTGTTGTTTTTATTATATTATATTAAGTGAAACGTGGGTACTTTATGTGTAAAAAAAAATGTTATTTGCTAATATATTCATTATGCTTACATTATCAAAGTTTTTATTTGACATGGATAGGTTACGTTCCACAATCACATGATATCACAAGAATTTAATTTATATACACAACTTAGAGTTGTGAACGCAAGGGATTTATTCTAATCATATCTTTCTACAAAAAAGTCCATTGACATATGCAAGATTTTTTCTTTCTATAATAATGTATATATACTGAATATGTTACGTTGCATTTGTCTATTTCTTTAGTTTTTTCAATTTTCTTAATTAAATTCGTGATTTCGTTGGCTATAATCCGTTATAATAGTCAGAGGTTTTATCCGAATCCCCTTCGACAGAAAATTATACCATTTATATATAGTTAAAATTATTTTTACGTATATATAGTACATGTTGAACCCTCTTTGGTTAGTTTGTATATTTACTTTTGAACTCCCTTAATGAAAATCCTAACTCCACCGCTGATAATAGTACATGCATCATGTAAGTATAGGTGAGAGGCGGATCGAGGATTTCAAACTTGTGGATTTCCAATAAAATAAATAAAGCTGCAAAAAAATGAAATGGAAAAAGAAAACCTCCTTAGGAGTTCGAACTCACAGTCAACAATAGCATGACACATATTTCGAGTGTGCCGCTTGTCACACCCCTTTTTTCGTCATCCAAAAGAAAGAATTCGTTTTAAGTTTCGAAAGGGTTTTATTATTAAAGTGACAAAAAATGAAAATTGTTTCAAAAAGGATTCATTAGTTTCAAAACTCAGAGTCGCCACTTGGCATAAATCGGGTGTGCCAAGTCACCCATGAATATCCTTTTTCAAAACGGTTTTGACTCTATAAAACTGATCCGCGAACAGAGATTCCGGCTAAGGAATTCTGTTGACCGAAGGGAAGGTGTTAGGTACCCCTCGATCCCGTGGTTCGACCACGATCGCTTGATGGAGTGTATTGACTATTTTGGACACTACGAATGTATAAACTACACAAAAATCACGTAAAACAAAGAACCAAAACAAAACAAATCCAGAATATAGTGTACAGTCCAATTATACAGTCCAAAATAAAAATGTGAAAATGTAAATCCTATTCTAACCTAGACTAATCTTATACTACGCTCCACTGCTTCACCCGGCGCCTCGGGCCCTGATCACAAACATCCTCCGCGTACATGATACGTCGGGGCATTCCCCGGTGAATAAATACAATGTGTCTCGGGGCATTCCCCGGCAAAATAAATACATTTGAATTAAATACGATAAACTAGAAACGAAACATTCACACGCACTTTAAACATTCAAATCATTTAATGAACACATCACTCTTAAGTTTTGCCTACCCAAACCGACACTTGCCTATATGTTTCAACGATATTCATGCGTATTCCGAGCGAATCGACAACAAATCCAAAATTAATCTACGTTCAACTTTTATCAATTTCTCAATTCCATCCCCGATCAACCAATTTCAATTATCAAATGAGATACCATTTCACCAAACCACAATCAAACAAACCAACCACGAGTCAAAATAAACACGCATTCATCATCAACAAGGACTAAATAACACGCAATATTCAATTCAACATCAAATTTAATAAACAATGAAATAAAAGAGAAAGAGAGTAGAATTGGACCTCAATTTGAAGCTTTCAAACTCAATGTTATTCGAATAAAGAGAGTCCGCACCCGGAACCTCGAATCGAACCTCAATCCGACAAACCCAACTTCAGTACAACTCACGAACAGACCTCAATATGCAACCCAAAACTACAAACCCACAAAGAAACAAGTGACCCAAAACAACAATACACAAATTCACACTAAATATGAACAACAACGTTTTTCCGGGTCGGGTTTGGGACGAGTGGACCTAATGACGTTGTTTTCCGTCGGATTTCGCCGGAACAGCAACAAAATGGAGACTGGAGCATTATCCGGCAGCTAATACGACGAGTTTCCGGTGAGTTTCTCACCGGACCGGAAACCGTCAATAAGCACCGATTTCCCTTTCTCTCTCACGATTCTCACTATCTCTCTCTAATCTCTCTCACCCAAATGCCCTCTCTATTCTCTCTCTCGCTGTTTCTTCCTCAAATCTCTCCGATCTGTGTGTTCTGTGAGTGAAAGCTATGAGCTATGTGTGTGTTTTTCGATTGAGAGAGATGTAACAGTGAGTGTGTGTGTGTGTGTGTGTGTGTGTGTCTCCGGTGGCTGTGTTGTTTTTTGACGAGTTGTGCGTGTGTTAGTGTATCTGTGAGGTTTTGTGTGTGTCTATCGGTGAGAGATTGTGAGAGTGATGCATGAATTGTGATGGTGTGTGTCAGTCTTGGTGAAGAAGAAGGAAAAGAAAAAAATGGAGTATGTGTATTGTGATGATGAGAAAAACCTCACCCCTCTGTCAATGTCACTGTGTATATATTTGTATATGAATCACCTAGGTCCCCCTTGAATATTCCTCCTTCTTTTTTGTTTTATCCCATCCAAAAAAGAAAAAAACGTGAAGGGGAGGGGTACGTGGGTATAGGGGTGTGGGGTGGTGAAGTAGGGGTATGGGTAGGGGTAGGTGTTCTAATTTGATTGAGTAGGTTGTTAGGATAAGATAAATTTTGTTGGGTTGTTATTTTTGTCATTTTATGGAGAGATAATTACATGGGTGAGGGTATATAGTAAGGTGAGCTAAAAATGGATAAGAATTCAATTTTGGGAGGACAAAATTTGGTGTCTACAGCATGCCCCCTTTGAATGTAAACACGAAGTGTTTTCAGACAAAGAAGTAGACAACGAGACAGAATTTTGTCCCGACCGTTATTTAAAGGAAGAAACAAAAGAAAGAAGGACAACTGGGTCTTGACTTAGGACATCCTACCTACCCAAGTTATGAGGGAATCGAGTGACAGGTATCTCAAAGGATTGGAAAGAGATGGACTATACCGAGTTGGAGAGTCGAGTGAGGTTCCATCAAGGTTCCGGTCCACGGCTCTGTCATTACATTAAAAAAAATAAAAATTACAAGTTAAATCATAAATGAAATTACAAAAATCCTATCTATACAGCTTCTTTTGGACTTTTGACTTGAGTTTCATCACCCTATTCTTCAGGCGGGCTCCTGACTTGCTATTTCTTTAACTTGTTGCTTGCCTTTCAATTTCTCCACCCTGTTCTCCAGGCGGGTTCTTGACTTGCTATTTCATCAACTTGTTGCCATGCTTTCAGCTTCTGCACCCTGTTCTGCAGGCGGGCTCCTGACTTGCTATTTTTATCAACTTGTTGCTATGCTTTCAATTTCTTCACCCTGTTCTGCAGGCGGGCTCCTGACTTGCTATTTCATCAACTTGTTTCTATGCTTTCAATTTCTTCACCCTGTTCTGCAGGCGGGCTCCTGACTTGCGATTTTTCAATCTGTTTAACTTTCAATTTCTTTACCTTGTTGATTGGTTTTCCATTTATTCGCCCTGTGCTTCGGGCATGCTCCTGAAATCACATCAAAACTGAAAAGAAATTATCCCAAATAAAGAAATGCAATTTCTATGAGTTAATTGGAATGACTCAACTAAAAGATACGTCTTTTAGGAATCAAGGGGGATGACTCGAGTAAAAGGTACGTCTTCTAGGAATCAAGGAAAATGACTCGACTAAAAGGTACGTCTTATAGGAATCAAAGGGGATGACTCGACTAAAAGGTACGTCTTATAGGAATCAAAGGGGATGACTCGACTAAAAGGTACGTCTTATAGGAATCAAAGGAGATGACTCGACTAAAAGGTACGTCTTATAGGAATCAAAGGGGATGACTCGACTAAAAGGTACGTCTTATAGGAATCAAGGGAAATGACTCGACTAAAAGGTACGTCTTCTAGGTGTCAAAGGGGATGACTCAACTAAAAGGTACGTCTTATAAGAATCAAAGGAAATGACTCGACTAAAGGTACGTCCTCTAGGGGTCAAAGGGGAAGACTCGACTAAAAGGTACGTCTTATAGGAATCAAGGGAAATGACTCGACTAAAAGGTACGTCTTCTAGGGGTCAAAGGGGATGACTCGACTAAAAGGTACGTCTTATAGGAATCAAAGGGGATGACTCGACTAAAAGGTACGTCTTCTAGGAATCAAGGGAAATGACTCGACTAAAAGGTACGTCTTATAGGAATCAAAGGGGATGACTCGACTAAAAGGTACGTCTTATAGGAATCAAAGGGGATGACTCGACTAAAAGGTACGTCTTATAGGAATCAAAGGGGATGACTCGACTAAAAGGTACGTCTTATAGGAATCAAGGGAAATGACTCGACTAAAAGGTACGTCTTCTAGGGGTCAAAGGGGATGACTCGACTAAAAGGTACGTCTTATAGGAATCAAAGGGGATGACTCGACTAAAAGGTACGTCTTATAAGAATCAAAGGGGATGACTCGACTAAAAGGTACGTCTTATAGGAATCAAGGGAAATAACTTGACTAAAAGGTACGTCTTCTAGGGGTCAAAGGGGATGACTCGACTAAAAGGTACGTCTTATAGAAATCAAAGGAAATGACTCGACTAAAGGTACGTCTTCTAGGGGTCAAAGGGGATGACTCGACTAAAAGGTATGTCTTATAGGAATCAAGGGAAATGACTCGACTAAAAGGTACGTCTTCTAGGGGTCAAAGGGGATGACTCGATTAAAAGGTACGTCTTATAGGAATCAAAGGGGATGACTCGACTAAAAGGTACGTCTTCTAGGAATCAAGGGAAATGACTAGACTAAAAGGTACGTCTTATAGGAATCAAAGGGGATGACTCGACTAAAAGGTATGTCTAATAAGAATCAAAGGGGATGACTCGACTAAAAGGTACGTCTTATAGGAATCAAAGGGGATGACTTGACTAAAAGGTACGTCTTATAGGAATCAAGGGAAATGACTCGACTAAAAGGTACGTCTTCTAGGGGTCAAAGGAGATGACTCGACTAAAAGGTACGTCTTATAGGAATCAAAGGAAATGACTCGACTAAAGGTACGTCTTCTAGGGGTCAAAGGGAATGACTCGACTAAAAGGTACATCTTATAGGAATCAAAGAGGATGACTCGACTAAAAGGTACGTCTTCTAGGAATCAAAGAGGATGACTCGACTAAAAGGTACGTCTAATAGGAATCAAGGGAGATGACTCGACTAAAAGGTACGTCTTCTAGGAATCAAGACTTAAGTTAGGAAGTGCATTACCTAAGAAGAAAAATTTGAATTACCCAATCAAGGAAGTGTGTTTCCTTACCAATGTTGTTTGAATTATCAAAACAATGAAGTGTTTCTCCTTACCAAAGCTGCTTGAATTACAAACCTGTGCAGCAACCTTGCCTCTTGCATTTGTTGAGGTGTGAAATTACGGCCTTTGATATTTAGGCTCTGAAATCTTTGATCTGAATGCAACATGTATTCCTATTACATACAAAGAAAACTTGTGAGTTTAAAACATGGTGGCTAGTTTGTGGCTTTGGCTTTTGAGGCAATTGCTCCTGCCCCTGTCACATTTAGCTTTGCTTCCAACCATTAGCATATGTCATTGATTTGTTGTATCATTGACTCAAACTCTACTTAGCAAGAGTGACTCTGAAACAAACACAGTATTTCTGCTTTGTCGTGTTTCTCAAATAAACCATTTAAACCTTGGTATTTCCATGAGTTCCTCGACTTCTCTGTCGATAAAATTTTCTGCATGCCCTTTTTGGGTTCACAATAATGTCTCTTTCATGTGCTAGCTTTTATCTTGCTTTGTGCAATTAAAGAAGCTGGTAGCCAGTCTTGAAATCTTTTCTCACTTGTTTTGACACGGACTTGACTCAAAGACAAGAAACAAAAAAAAAAAAAAAGACAATTTTTGTTTTGATAACTGACTCAAGAAAGATAAAATTAAAATAAAGAGAAGAAAGAAAAGACAATGAATGTCCCCTTTTAAAACAAAGAAACAAAAAATTCATCTAAAAATGACAGTCAACACTAATGATTATGCCATGCATTTTGGATTAAGCAGCTTGATCTTTTCATCCAAACTTTCTACCCATTGTTGTTGAGTTAATGGCCTTGAAACTGAGTTGTTTTCTTAGGTTAATTGCATTTAAGACCCCATTCGGCTAGTGGCGCCTTGAAGGGTTTTCGCCAACAAGATTCTTTCATTTTCTCTCGGCTCACTATCGCCTTATGGTGCCCGTGAGGGTTTTCACCAATAAGACTCTCTTATTTTTATTTCTCTCAACTTACCATTGCCTTATGGTGCCCGTAAGGGTTTTCACCAATAAGACTCTCTCATTTTTATTTCTCTATTGATTCCCTATGCTGAGGAAGACAAATAGTTCCCAAATGCATCATCATATCCCTTGCATGTTCCGCCTTAACATCCTCAAAGATTTATCTGAAGGTATTTCTTTGGTTGTAACTTGGCTTTTGGATAAGGTTAGAAAGAAAGGATGGCATGGGGCCCAAACGACACTTGAAGTGGGGTAGGACTTACAACTTTTGGAATCGACTCAAACGATGAGGATTAACTCATGCCCCAGTTTCTTTTGACTGGGTGACTCTAAATTGTTTATTTGGTTGGACCGAGCCCTGAGTGGGGCAACCTACGTATCTCACCCTCGAGAGAGGAGAATCAGGTCATGTGTAGTTCTGGTAGCTTGTCCTTTTGCTTTGATCTGATTTTTTTTTTATTCGCTCTTTTCACTTTGCGATTCTTTTTTTTCTAACTCTATTTTTCTTGACACTCTTTTTTGGAAACATTTTTGTCTCTTTTTTGTAACTTTTGACTTTATCTTTTTGCTCGACACTATTCTTTGAACTTTGCTTACTCTATCTTGATTCCAAAAGAGAGGTATGAAAGAAAATAACACTAAGGTTCAAATGGGGTAAACAAAGGATGACACAATGTTTGGATAGAAGAATGAAATGCCTTCATCATATTAATCCTTGAGAATGAAAGTACATAACATGCAATTGAAAGTGAGAGATGAAGATCATTTGCGACATCTTTTTAAGCAGATTGAGTCTGTGCGTCACTACTTCTTCTGTAATCTCCACCTTTGTTGTACATTCCTCACATCAAATGACTCATGCTTTCGTGGAGTTGCTTATCTTCTTGTTTCTCTTGATATAGCGATCACACATCCACTATTTGACCTAATTGGGACTTGTCTTTTGATCGATGACCAAGTTGTTCTTGTGATTCTTAAAATAATTGTCTTAACTTGTCATCAAATATCTCAGCACTCTATCTATTTTCTCATATGCTCTCTTTTTCTAACTTTAACCCTCTGATTCAATGTTCATGCTTAAACTGGATTTTAAGATCTGGCTGAAAATTTCGCAGGCATATCATATCACTAGAATCAGCATAAAGTGACTGTATAAAGAAAACAAACAAACAACACATATTTGAAACACAAAAGGAAAGGGACACTTCATTTAGTTGAAATAAAAGATAAAAGGGTTTGAACATAAACGACAAAGGGACAAAACAAGATAGATCCCGAACTACAACCCTGAAATAATTTGAAAAACAGAAAAGAAAACAAAACAAACTACCAGACCTCTTCCTAGTAGGGAGAGGGGTGACTTTTCAATTGCTCAGCCTGGCATATTAGCCACTGGCTTGCATATCAACATGACTGGAGCTTCCACCACCGTCAGACATATTTCCTTCAACAAATAAGCTCTGGATCCCCATGCTTAACTCATTGCCTCCCACATATTGTGCAGTACCGCATGCTAGTGAAGAACTCTGTGGGATGGTCGAAGGGTCAATGTTTTGCACCACAATCAATTTATCTTGAATTATCTTTTCTATTTCTCTTTTCAAAGTGCGATAATCTTCAGTACTATGACCCTGAACATCAGAATGATATGCGCATCGCACATTAGGATCAAAGCTTCTTGAATGCGGGTCAGGAGTATACCCAAGGAAAGGAGTGATCATACCCTGTTGTACCAATCTCTAGAATAAACTGGCATAGGGTTCCCCAATAGGAGTGAAATTATATTTTTCCTTCCTCCTCTTTGCGAACTCTGGCCTCGGATGAAATTTGAATCCAGAAGTCCCTTGGTAAATTTGTGGGGGTCGAGGACGATGTTGAGGGATAGGGGCATGCCATTGTGTATAAGAAGATGGATGAGCATACAATTATGCATTGTTCACAGGATATCGAGGAAGTGGAATGGGATTTCTTGGATTTCGGAGAAAAAAACCTTGTTGCAAGTGGTTATGTGGATCTGATATGTAAGCTCGGGATTGAGGCTGACAGTATTGGTGGGTTGAACCTCTAAAACTCTGCTTTGTCCCTGTCATGACAATAGGTGCGTTTTCCTTCTTCTTTCCTTCAGTTTCCCTTGGTTGATTGCAATGTCGTCCCGAATGTTTCACAAAATCCTTCTGTCCATCAGGCTCCCCAAATTTTGATGTCTCAAAGCTGGGAGGAAGGTTAACACTTGAATACATGCCCCAGTTTTTATATGAAACATCTTCATATCCCATAAGTTCAGGGGAATTTTTCATATAATTTTCTACACTCTTCACTTTCCCAACCATTTTCTCTGGCTCTTTTGGCATGCTAGGCTTCTTAGTAAGAAATTTTGACGGTTCACTTAAATTAACTGTAGGCTCAAGAGTATACCAATGATCATCAACAGTATTGAACGTGGAGTCACTAGTGGACTGGGGAAGCACAATCGTTGGATTGATAGACAAAGTGAAAGCCTTAGTAGAAGGTTAAGCAACAAAAGCACAGACGGTATGTGGTGCTGTGAATGTGGTAGACTTATACTGAGGAGATAAAGAAAGAGTGGTGGAAGTATTGAGGTGCATTTGACGTGGAATGGACTCTGAGGCATGCTGTGGTGCATCAACAACAGTAGGAAACTGACTTTCCGATTTTGGTGGAAGACTCAAGGTATTTGCAGGGTCAAAAGTGGGGAACGGAGGTGGAGGCAGCCCACTTGCCCAAGCTCGGTACATTCCCATCATTTGTTGTCTCAGTCTCAAATTCTCTTCCTTTAAACTCTTAATTTCCCGAATCTTTGTTTCATCCATGATGCCACTCTCTATATCCTTGTTGGACACAACTAACCCTTCCTTGGATTTGGTGTGATATGGAGGACCAGCCAGGAAACCACAAACCAACCACCTTAAACTAACTGAACAAGAGGTAACAAATATGTTAGAGTTCAACATTTTTTTTCTTCAAAACCTCTTCTTTTTTTTTCTTGAAGAAAAATCACCGAACCCTAGAAGGGCGCCTACGTATCTCACCCCCGAAAGGGGAGAATCAGGTGTGCGTAGTTCATGAAGTTTTGCCAAAATGGTCAATTAAACTTTTTTCTTTCTTTTTTCTTTTCTTGAAACTTTAAAAAGAGAAGAAAATAACAAATTGTCAAAAGAATAGACTCTTTTTGCATTTTCACGTTTTAAAATTCCTATACAAAATGAAACCTATGATTACCAAAGAAAAATCTTTTTTTGGATTTTCAAATTTGAATTTCATATGAAAATGATACTTGAACCTATTAAAGAAAAATCTTTTTGTAGTTTTCTTTTAAAGAATGTATATGAAACACTTACTCTAATAAAGAGTGAAGAAAATCTTTTTGGATTTTTGAGGTAAGATCAACCAAAAATGAAATCTACGACTATTGAGGAAAATCTTTTTCTTCTTTTTTTATTTATTTTTCTTTTCAAGATATGTATGAAACACCTACTCTAAATAAAGAGTGAAGAAAATCTTTTTTTTGAATTTATTTTAAATAAGATCCCCGAACCAACAATAGGCTGCCTACGTATCTCACATCCCGAAAGAGGAGAATCAGGGGTGCGTAGTTCGTCCAGATTGGACAATTAATGATTAACTAATAGATTGACCCTAACTTAAGAGAAACAACCAAAGACAAACAAAAAAAAAATTGGACTTTTAATTAGACACTTCAACTAAAACTGACACCAACAATTACGAAGGAAAATCTTTTTGGCATTTTCACTATATAAGAATGTACAAAGCTCCTATTGAAAGGAATTTTTTTTTTTTTGGAGTTTTCGAATTATGAATGCTTACTAAAGAAATAAAAGGAAAATTTTTTAACGTTTTTCATTTTGTGGGAAATGAGTGCAAAAAGTAAAAAAAAAACATTTTTTTTTAATTTTTGAATTGTGAAAAACAAAAGCCATAAAGAACCCTAAAAACTACCAAATCTTTTTTTCTTCACTCTTTTCTTCTTCTTCTTCTTCTTCTTCTTCTTTTTCAACAATTTCTTGCCTACACACTTTGCTTCTAACTCATGTTTTTGCCCAAACCAGTCGGTCAAATAACCTCGTTACACTCAAAGATGCAACATTTAGCGCGTAGGGATGCCTTAGAGGTGAGTCTCCTACAAAGGGCCAAGTGGGCCCTGCTAGGTCTTCAATATGATGCACATAAGCATGACTTAAAGGCTGACCTACGTTGGGGTTCACTAACAAGGCTGTTCGGGGGAGCGTATGGTCGATAGTGGTTGTTTTGCTTTCCACCTACTACATAACACCGACGGCTCCCCCCTAAAATAAGGGTGACTCAACTAGAGGTCGTGTGCAACACGTGTACTACGAACTTTTTGCAGAAAGAAGGCCTGGGGGTAGACACATGATGCCAGATATAAAAGCGGTAACACATAGGATAAATACTGTACACAAAGAGCACGAAAACATTCCACAATGATAAAACAATAACACAAAACAACACAAACAAAATGTTTATACACCTATAGTGCCAAACAAAGCCGATACGACTCCAAAATAAGCTCGAATTCTGAACAAGTCCCCAGCAGAGTCGCCAGAGCTGTCACACCCCTTTTTTCATCATCCAAAAGAAAGAATTTGTTTTAAGTTTCGAAAGGGTTTTATTATTAAAGTGACAAAAAATGATAATTGTTTCGAAAAGGATTCATTAGTTTCAAAACTCAGAGTCGCCACTTGGCATAAATCGGGTGTGCCAAGTCACCCTTGAATATCCTTTTTCAAAACAGTTTTGACTCTATAAAACTGATCCGCGAACATAGATTCCGGCTAAGGAATTCTGTTGACCGAGGGGAAGGTGTTATGCACCCCTCGATCCCGTGGTTCGACCACGATCGCTTGATGGAGTGTATTGACTATTTTGGGCACTACGAATGTATAAACCACACAAAAATCACGTAAAACAAAGAACCAAAACAAAACAAATCCAGAATATAGTGTACAGTCCAATTATACAGTCCAAAATAAAAATGTGAAAATATAAATCCTATTCTAATCTAGACTAATCTTATACTACGCTCCACTGCTTCACCCGACGCCTCAGTACAACTCACGAACAGACCTCAATATGCAACCCAAAACTACAAACCCACAAAGAAACAAGTGACCCAAAACAGCAATACACAAATTCACAATAAATATGAACAACAACGCTATTCCGGGTCGGGTTTGGGACGAGTGGACCTAATGACGTTGTTTTCCGTCGGATTTTGCCGGAACAGCAACAAAACGGAGACTGGAGCATTATCCGGCAGCTAATACGACGAGTTTCCGGTGAGTTTCTCACCGGACCAAAAACCGTCAATAAGCACCGATTTCCCTTCCTCTATCACGATTCTCACTATCTCTCTCTAATCTCTCTCACCCAAATTCCCTCTCTATTCTCTTTCTCGCGGTTTCTCCCTCAAATCTCTCTGATCTGTGTGTTTTGTGAGTGAAAGCTATGAGTTATGTGTGTGTTTTTCGATTGAGAGAGATGTAACAGTGAGTGTGTGTGTGTGTTTCCGGTGGTTGTGTTGTTTTTTGACGAGTTGTGCGTGTGTTAGTGTATCTGTGAGGTTTTGTGTGTGTCTATCGGTGAGAGATTGTGAGAGTGATGCATGAATTGTGATGGTGTGTGTCAGTCTTGGTGAAGAAGAAGGAAAAGAAAAAAATGGAGTATGTGTATTGTGATGATGAGAAAAACCTCACCCCTCTGTCAATGTCACTGTGTATATATTTGTATATGAATCACCTAGGTCCCCCTTGAATATTCCTCTTTTTTTTTTGTTTTATCCCATCCAGAAAAGAAAAAAACGTGAAGGCGAGGGGTACGTGGGTATAGGGGTGTGGGGTGGTGAGGTAGGGGTATGGGTAGGGGTAGGTGTTCTAATTTGATTGAGTAGGTTGTTAGGATAAGATAAATTTTGTTGGGTTGTTATTTTTGTCATTTTATGGAGAGATAATTACATGGGTGAGGGTATATAGTAAGGTGAGCTAAAAATGGATAAAAATTCAATTTTGGGAGGACAAAATTAGGTGTCTACACCACTCCTACCACTGAGTCATCCCATTACTTAAATATGGGTTCTCACCTGTTAATATTTAAACCTATTAAAAAAAATTCTAATGTAATTATAAACCTTATGATATAGCGAGTGAATGTTTTCGGGAATCCCCACCTGCTACCGTAGATCTGGCCCTGGTACTTGTTTTAGACCTAGGGGACACACTTAGAAGTTGAACAATGGAAAAATACAAAACATCAAATTTTGACTTTCAAGTACGAAGATAACCGCCCATATATAAAATATTGACCACAATAGTGATTTTATTAATCAGTATGATTGTGAGGTTTAAGGTATCCTAAATTCTCTTGTGTTAATTGACGTCAATATGTGGACACAGAATTTCAAAATTACAATTAACAATTTCAAGTAATAGTAATGATTGAGTTAAATAAAGTTCGATTTGACTAAAAATTGAACGAGTAATATTTGGTAAACAATATTACGTGATGTTTATTTCAAAGTCAATAGATCTTAATATATATTTATATACGTATATTATTTGTATATAATAATGATTAGTTTATACATTAGGGAGAGGTGTAGACAGACATGATACAGTTACATACACCTTATCAAGAGCATGGCTCGAGATTAATTGAAAGATGTGGATAACGCGAATTAGGATAGAAGTTAGTTAGTAGGTAAAAGTGCTCCTTCTTGTTGTGTGTACTAGTAGTTGTAGTGCTGCACCTGTAGTTTAATTTCTTGTTCTTAGAGGTTTGTTGACGTTTTCCGTTTCGGCTAGATTCATTGTGGTGTTATTTGGTGACAATCTTGTTCTGTTACTATTTGTTGTCTTGTTACTACTTATTGTTGCGCCTGTACTTCTACTACTACCGGCTTTGTCTTGAGTCGGAGGTCTATTCGGAGACAGTGGTCCTACCGCATGCGTACACTTTGCCGATCTCAAAACTCCACTTTATGAGATTATATTTAGTATGTTGTTATTTTTTGTTGTTGCAGTATACTTTTATCTCATAAAATTACAATTGAGGGGTCTTCTGTCTATTTCAAAAGATGTTTTAAAAAGTGCTATTTTTGCAATAGGATTTTGCAACCTTTTGAAATGTTATTGTCATATTCCCATACTTTGGATAAATAGTGGAATAATTCAAATTACTTTAGAAGTCTTTGGAAATTCATCTATTCATACCCCAAATTATTGAAAATGGTACGTAAATATCTTTTGTTATACTTTTAGATTATTTGTATCCTTATCGTCTAACATTAAATACGTATATACCTCAATCGAACTATTGAAAATGGTACGTATATACCTTTCATGAGTTAGACGTTGCACACCATATGGCCTCATTCGAAAGAAATCAACCCATTTATTCTAGTAATTTATCCCCTGACCTGCTGGAGAAATGTTCTACGATTGGAGTTGGAAGCGATTTTCACCCACGTGTTCTCATCCTAAAAAAATGTTCTGCCTAACGGCATTGGTTTTGGTTCTCCAAGAAATAGGTGTGGGCGAAATTCACTTTCAACTCTGATCGTGGAACATTTCGGCGGTAGGTCAATACATAAACTGCTAAGAAGAAATAGGTTAATTTCTTCCGAATAAGGACACGTGGAGCACACCATTTAACTGCTATACATATCACTTTCAATAATTCAGGAGTATATACGTACTTAAAGTTAGACGGCAAGAATACAAATAATCTAAAAATATAACAAAGGATATTTACATATCATTTTCAGTAGTTCGAGAATATATATGACCTTTCTTCGCTTTAAAAATTACTTGAATCACATCCCAAATCGTCTAGAGATTAGATTTTTGCAATCTTGACATATTTTATATTTTTTTTTTTGTTATTATTGCATTCACTAATCATTATCGTCTCATAACTGTTAGGATTGTCGTGAATTTTTTATTTTTCCTGATTTTTTATCATAACTAGAATTATCTTTCTTGGTGGAAAAAAGGTTTGTCGAAAAAGATCTCTTCCTCATTTATGTATATTCTATCGTAGAGTAAGAGTTTTCGACCTCTATAAATAGAAGATCTCTCTTCTCAAGTTAGAACGCAATAGAATTCACAATGTAGTCCTCAAAAGAATCTTGTTTATGGGGAGATTTTCTCTCGATAGTTTTTTATACCTTTTTTATAGTAATTTTTAATATGTAAGTCAGTCGGTCAAATTATATCAATAAGATGTTTTTAGTATGTTTTTTTGTCATCTGAATTATCGGGGATCTTTTGTTAAATGCCTTTTCAAGTCTTTTTCTTAGTTAGATATACTACAAGTTCTTTTTAGGGAAATGACCCATTTTTGAGACAGCTATATTATCTATCCGACTGATATATAGACAAATGATTATCAATCCGACTGATGAGAAAATAGAAATAGGTCATTTTGCAAATTGAAAATTTGAAGGGGCTTAATAGCCAAATTTTCTCAGTATTTCATATTGCTAATTGAAAACTTAAAGGGGCTTAATAGCTAAATTTTCTAGAATTATCGTCTCTATAATTTGCAAACTATAAGCTTTCGGATGAGACCCGAACCCAACAATAACAAGCTCCTCCACATGCTATAATCATCAACTCTTCCGCCCACCATCATCCCTTCCCAAAACTCCACGTAGCTCGAATGTAACATTACTTGATCCATCTCAATTTATGTGATTATTATACTTAACTGAGCATTAATTTTAAAAAAGATAGTATTAAACATTATGGGCCCTAATTAAAAAGCAAACCTAGAACAAAACATGTGAACTTCAATTTCAGTACGTGTAAATTTGGCTTAATTTGTGAAAAGTCAACATAGTGCTATTCACGACATTTTTGATTTTTTGTTCTTTTTTTTCCCCAATAATTGTGGTAGGAAATAAATATCTTTACCTTAGTAACGTGCGCTTAAATTACATCAGTAATACTCTAGTAGTTTTATGTTGTTCAATTTCTGCAGCTTTTTAATGTTTACTGGACCTCCATTAGTTTTATTCTGTTGTAGTTTTTTTCATTTATGAATGTTTTGTCATGCTTTCGTTCGTCAGTTGAAAGCTTGCAGCACATCATTTATGCTACCAGCATAGTGCAATCCTCCTCCTTTATCTAGCGCAATGGCCGACCCCAATTTGTTCGTGGCTGGCCTGAGTTGTTTTGTTATGTATTAGTAGATTGAATTAGCTTTCTGGGTATTACAATTTACAATGGCATTTGAGAAGCTATCTAATTTTTGAGAGATGTGAAAAGTAATAGTAAAACTTTGTAAAAAGGCTACTATGGTTTGTATAAGAATGGTATCATTCAACTTATCAGTGCCAGTTTTTGGCTGAGACGACCTTTAGAAAGAAATCTCATCGGACACCATTTCAAAAAAGAATTTCTTATATATGCGAGAGTACTTATCTGATAGGACCACAAAAAAGAATTTGATTCTCTGTGTAGTTTGGGTTTCTAGAGCTTGTTTTTGTTCTAATCTCCGCTATGTTACTCACATTTTTAGATATCAAATCAAAGTTATGTGAATAAATTGTCTCTCACTCTTAACAATAGATAATATTTTGATATATACAACCTGATACTATAGCCTTTGAATTCCATCGATAATCAAAAGGTTTGTTTTACTGTCTGTGAATATCTTTCCGAGATGATATGAACTTAACTTACAGCCTTCGAATCCCCCATATTTGGATATAAATGAGTTGAAATTCATACTCAAAGCGTTATTTTCCCACAACAGATTCATGCGACATTTCAAAGCTACATACTTTGTAACAGACATCAATAACTTGTGCCTTAGGTGTCAATTGAAATAGTCATGATATTGAATACGTTACATTGTGAATACCTTTTTTTCTGATTCTTTCGTTTCTGTTTCATTCAGATGCCTTTTTCCATCTCAAAATCAGATGTTTTCAAGAGTCCAAATTCAAACACACGTCACATTTGGTGAAGCAATGATCGAGGACTTGAGCTCACAATCGCAGTCTCATTTGACCAACGTTATATCGAAGCAAGAGACCATCTACTGTGGCTCAGGATGACGAAGACGTAGATGAGACTGGCGTAGAACCAAAGCATATAAAGCTGGGGATGAGTATAGCAAAAGTTTCCGGACCCAAAGCTGTCAAAGCTCTCAAGGCTGCAGGTGGCCTCTGCTATTTATTACAGAGGATGGCTTCCTGAATCTTATGAGCTTTAAAAGTTTTGAATTATCTGTTTGTCCTTGTTTATTTTACCGTCTGTCGTTGTGGTGAGGCCTGCATGGCTTTTCTGTTTTGATGTCTCTTCATATTCTGAAATACTTAGAAATAGTCTTGGGTTAAAAGCAAGTACTGGACATGGCGGGAGAAAAATTGCAAAAGAAGTACCAACTTGTATTTTATTTTCCCACACATAGCTCCATGTTAAGCATTGCATGGTTTGATTTGAGCAAAAAATTTCAAGAATATATAGTATAAAGTTCAATGTTTTAATAACATTAGAGAAGAATAAAAAATTAAATAAATAATACTCCACATGAATAATTAAACCCCACATGACGAATACCTCTATAAAATGTTATGCTGTGATTGTTGAACTTTAATATAGTGTACTAGGAATAGGATTCCACTCATCAAAGCTTTGTGAAGTCAATTTATTTAAATTTTTATGAAGTCGTTTAATTTCCATTAGATTTTCAATTAAAAAAGTGACCGACTAATGATCTTTTTTATTTTATATAATATGATAATGACTAATTATTTAATTTGTTCTGTTGATCTCCATTAAGCCAATAATTAACAAACATTAATAACAATAACAATAATTCATGTTATTTTTTATACAACGAACCAAACACTATATACGAAAAATGCAAGCATAGCTAATACAAGTATTATTAATACAAGCATTACTAATACACCTTATTTTGCATTATTCTTATACACCTTACCAAACGATCCCTAAAGAGTCATTTGGTAGAGTGTATTAGCAAAAATAATGCATGCATTAGTTTTTGCAGCCTATATATGCATAATTAATAGAAGCATTACTAATACATCTTTTTCAACACCATTTTTATATATCCTACCATGTGACCCCTAAGTAACAAAAAATAGTAACCAAAAATACCCCTAACACCGAGATAACAAATAATTTTCGCTCGGTGTAAGTTTATTTTTATGTATCATAATACAATACAAGTTATCCCACTAAAATTTTACAGAAATCATGTCGATCAATATAAAAAATCATTTCGGAACCCGTAAGTCATGTCATCAAAGGCATAATTTAGTTCCTACATAACTTATGTTGAGCGAGACAAAAGTTTGGTTTCAGAATTTACAAGTTAAGCTGAAAATTAAGGGACATAACGTAATTCGTACAAAATTTATGTCGAGCAAGACAAATGACTTCTAAACTTGTGTCGAGTAAATTAGAGCAAATTATTATTTTGATGATTAACAAACAACTCGCAGTCGTAGTCGTCTTCCTAGTAGTAGTAATAATAATAATAATAATAATAATAATAATAATAATAATAATAATAATAATAATAATAATAATAATAATAATAATAATAATAATAATAATAATAATAATAATAATAATAATATAATAATAATAATAATATAATAATAATAATAATAATAATATAATAATAATAATAATAACAATAACAATAATAATAATTATAATAATGACATAATTCCACTGTAAAATTAATTGTACTATATTGACATCACAGCCTTACGTATGATACATTATCTAAAAATGACGTAAATTGAATGATTCATAAGAGTTAAAATCGAGGTACTATATAATATACACAAAGTGTTTGAAAAGAAAAAAATAATAATACGTCAAATAATGGATGAATCAAAAGGACGATATCAAATTATCACAATTTATTATAATGTTTGTTATCCCTTTGTCTTGTATATATGTCATCGATATTTTTGATATACCTTCGATTCGAGATATAATATAATTTAGGAGGCGAAATCATAACCGTAACTAATTAGTGATTAATCATTAATCATCACGTTCCTGTAATGATTATATATGTCCAGAAATATATTATGACATTTTTAATTAAGATTATAGATTTCAAAAGTTTTTATTGTAGCTATATTAATTAAAATCATAAACCGTAGACCCCTTTGTTCCTCAAATCAATGAAAATATACCTATTATTTGCTGAATTTTTTTTTATCAAATAAATGGGAGAGTATTTTTGCTCCTCAAAAAAATGATTTATTATTTGGTGATACAAAATAATTGTGGAGAAAACAAAAGTCGAGGACCACAATTAAAAAATAAAAAGGTTATAATTATAAAACCTAAGAAAAATCATGCTGCTTTCAACAATATCTTGTCGTAATTTATGTACTATGTTGTTTATTGTATGGGTTACAATATACATTTATTTATATAAAATAAAATAGACACAGAGACAAAGTAAAGTTTGTTATTCCTCTGTCTGGCATGAAGTAATACGTCGTTAGATTTTTTGTTTTCTTTGTTGGAACACCAGGATAACCCGCAACAATCTCTGTCACAGTCTTTGCCTTTTTGGTGGACACTACTTTGTACGCACTGGCTAAACCCCTCACTGTGTAATAGCCTGCAAACCATAAAAGGGGTGTAAACCACACTAGACAAGACATGTGTGACAGGCTCGACTTAGAAGACATTGAGGAAGATCAAATCCGAATAATCCATGTAGATAACCACCCTTCAAATCAATTGAACCATCCCGAAGGACGCATACGTCGTTAGTTGTGGAGCCAAAATTATCATTTAAAATTCAAAAATAAAGAATATTAAATATAAGAAAAAAGCTGACTGAATTCGATATCTATAAATACATATTATATAATTTTAATAATATATAAATGTAATAACATTTTATCGAATAGGATTTAAATGGACTTCTCAATCCTATCTGACTTGACCCGCGTGACACTAGGCTGACATGAGTCACAATCACCACGCCCCATAAGGTCAAAAGTTTTATAATCAAGAGTCGGAGTTTCTAACGTTGTCAATCACTTCAACCGATCGGTGCGCAATATATAAAGTTTCTTCTGTTTATTTTTATATGTCAATTTTTTGCTTTTTGAGAATCAATGTATTTAATCTTTAAAATGAAAGTGAATTATGTTAGTTTAATATTTTGAAATTAAAATTTAAATATTAAAAAATTATATAAAAAAACTATAAGTTGCAATTCTTCTACTATTAATTTAATGAGAATATATATTTGAAATACTGATCAAAATTCATATCATTATACTAATAAAAATATATGTAGGTAGTATGTAATTCTTAATTAATAATCCTCTCAATTTAATTTATTTGTCTTAATTGCTATTTAAGGTATACAATGAAATTATGATGAGTCTCTATTAGGATGGTAACAACAACGATAATTATATTGATACTATATTGACTTTAGACCTTAGTTCACACTTCACAGTTCACACGTAAGATATACTATCATAAATTGACGTTAATTGAATGATGCATATAAAATCCAAAATCTAGGTACAATAGTTAAAAAAAAAAAAAAAAAAGGTTATAATCATGCTGGATTTAATAAACTCATCGTTATTTATGTTTGTTCTTATAAATAAGATAAATATGGTGAAGTGGATGAAGCGTAGTAGGTAGAGTTATTTCTTCTTTAATTAGAGATTTTGATTTCAAACCTCGTATAGATAAATATCTTTAGTAGGAAACGTTTTCTTTAAAGGAACCCTACGTGACGTGGACAGGGGCAGAGCCACCTTATGGTTAGAGGGTTCACCCTGCACACTGACTAAACTCCTCACTATATAATAGCCTACAAATCACACAAAGGATGTGAACGGCACTAGGCAAGGCATGTGTGACAGGCTTGACTCAAAAGATATTGAGGGGGATCGAACCCGAATAATCCGTGTAGATAACCACCCTCCAAATCAATTAAGCCATTCGAAGGACGTATACGTCGTTAGTTGTGGAGCCAAAATTATCATTAAAATTCAAAAATAAAGAATATTAAATATAAGAAAAAAGCGGATCGAGTTCAACATCTATATGTACATATTATATAATATATTTTAATAATACATAAATATAATAATATTTTATCGAATAGGATTCAAATGAACTTCTCAATCCTATCTGACTCGATCCGCGTGACACTAGGCTGAAATGAGTCACAATCACCGAGACACCAAGTCCCATAAGGTCAGAGTTTTATAATCAAGAGTCGGAGTTTATAACGTTGTCAATCAATCCAACCGGCCGGTTAGCAAAATATATAATACTCCTCTTTATTTATTTTTATTTGTCAAATTTCACTTTTGAGAATTAATTTAATTAATTTTTAAAATAAATTAAATTATGATAATTTAATATTTTGAAATTAAATTTTAAATATTTTAAAACTATAAATACGCTAAATTGTAATTCTTCTATTATTAAATTGATGAAAATATACCATATGAAGGGAGTACTTACTTTTTAATAATCCCTCTCATTTTAATTTATTTATCTTAGTTAGTACTTAAGCTTTAGGTATAGAATGAAATTATGATGAGTCTCTATTAGGATGGTAACAACAACGACAATTATATTTTACTGATACTATATTGACTTTACCAACCAAAAAAATAAAAAAAAAAATATTGACTTTAGACCTTAGTTCACACTTCACAGTTCACACGTAAGATATACTATCATAAAAAAAAAAAGGTTATAATCAGACTGGATTTAATAAACTCATCGTTATTTATGTTTGTTCTTATAAATAAGATAAATATGGTGAAGTGGATTAAGCGTAGTAGGTAGAGTTATTTCTTTTTTAATTATATATTTTGATTTCAAACCTCGTATATATAAATATCTTTAGTAGGAAGCGTTTTCTTTAAAGGAACCCTACGTGACGTGGACAGGGACAGAGCCACCTTATGGTTAGAGGATTTACCCGAAGCTTCTTCGGAAAAAAATTATACTATTTATACATGGTTAAAATTATTTTTTATGTATAAATAATTAATGTTGAATCATCTTTGGCTAGTTCATTTGCCGACTTCTTTCAATCTTGAACCCTCTTAGTAATAATTTTGATTTCGCCACTAAACGTATTTTAAATTAATTGAGTTTTAATACGAATATCATAACCGAGATAGAAAAATTAAATAAAAGACAAACTTAGATTTGTTGTTATTTGTCTTGTATAAGTGTCATACGTGTAACTAGGCTGGCAAAATCACAATCACCAAGTTTCATGAGGTCAATGTTTTTTTTCGGTTTCCATCCAGTATCTGATGCCCGCAATATCTTATAACGTTATTGATACAACTAGTGAGTAAAATACGTACTATGTTTTATTGTTGTTGACATTTTGTCTCATGCATGTATAATATAATAATAAAATATATGGGAGAAAAAATATTTTTTCTATTCCTTTTAATTATATACCTGAGAATTTAATACGAATAATACAGAAAACAAAGTTTGAAGGTGACAAGTGAGGATTCTTTTGGTGGTTGAGCACTTTCATCATCAACTGATTAACATTACGTTAGTATATAAGTGAGAATAGTATTATTAATTTCGGATATGACCGGTGGGATATTAAATAAGTCGGGTTTATCGATCAGTTGGTTCTACTCTCTAAAGTTGTATACGTAAAGCATTATCATTTTTCTAATTTAATTTTTGATATCTATTATATATAGTGTTCATAAATTTTGTATTGATGGTAAAACGCTCCTTATTAAATACGTTAAACTTTTATTTCGACCACTCCCCATACGTCAAATATCTTATGAATTTGTCAAAAAATTATTATGAGCACGTTTTCGATGTGTCAGGTTATTCTTACCAACATGCGTTGTGGTGCAGTGGATGGGGCTGCTCCACCCTTAACCAGAGGTCAAGGGTTCGATCCTGAGTATGGAGAAAACTCTGTTGGGAGCGCTGCCATCTTAATGGGCCCTGCAACGCGTGATTCGGATTAGTCGGGACTCCAATGCGGGCACCGAACACCAGATGGGAAACAAAAAAAAAAGTTATCCTTACCACAAATTAGTGATATTAACATATATAGTATTTAAAACAATTCAATAAACACGCAATATGTATTTCTACATAAATTATATTATCACTAAAAATAATAAAATTATATACATTGTCATCATAATCTTATCACTAAATCTAGTAATCAAACTTTTTACTTAAAAGTAGTATCACTTAGTCATAAATCATAATTAATTAGTACTAATATATTGTCACCTTAATCATATCACCAAGTATATAGACAATAAACAAATACTTATAATTTACCTTGGTTAATTTGAATAAAGTTTTCGTTAAAGTGCTTTCGTTAACTTACTCTTAATTAAATGACATTAAAAGGCTCTCCCAAATTTAGAATTCGAGTGAAGAAAAAGCTAAGGCTCTTTCATTCGTCTTTGATCTAGTTTCTGAATATTTTTGATTTATTCTGAATAATAATTTATTTTGTGCTTAGATTGAATTGTATGAATGGTCTACAATCAAGTTTTGTAATTTTTGAGGTTTAAGGATATATACACCTCTTTAACAACAACCTCCACCCCCACCCCCACCCCCACCCCCACCCCCACCATTGATCTATTATGATCAAATATAATTTACAAAAACAAAAAAATATATAAAAAAAAGTTTAAATAACAGTGCCTATTTAATATGATTGCTTGATTATACAAAAACTCATTTAAATAATAAGGGTAAAAGTTAGAATTTATATATATTGAGAGACTAATCAAAAGTGTCCATAATGATAAGACAAATCAAATAGACTTTTTTTCGATATATAATCATCGTGTTCGAATCAGATTGCATGCACCTTGATCAATTTCATTAGATATTTGCCACCTTCCACTATCAGCGGAACACATCAATATCTATGCACCAAATAGTACGGTGTGAAATTCAATTTCTCAAAAAATATTTTGGACCCCGAAATAAAATATCAATTTCCTGAAAACATATATTATTTCTCAACAAATATTTTTGGACCATGGAATAAAATATCACTTTCCTTAAAACATAATGTCCCACACATAGTGTATGAGGTTTAATTATTTCTCATATATCAGTGAGGATTGTGATGGATTAGAGGCTCCAAAAATGACTCCTATTTATATATAACTATATTACTCGTTCCGTTTATTTTTATTTATTCATTATACTCAAATGACTTTGATGAAGTGCTATTTATGTATACTTATATGTAAAGTAATTCACAATATAATATGAATCGGAGGAAGTAGTATTCAAATATTTCCCTTTTTTAAAATTTTTTTTAGAGAAAATTAGAACTAATAAAAATTTACATACTAAGGATCAATACTAATATCTCGAGAAAAAAAAGTAAATGAATTCATACACACACATTCTGATAATAAAATAGATTATTAATAACTTTGCACTTAAAAAAAATAGGAGAATATGTTGGGATCGAAATAATCAGGGAGTTATGTGAAGGTTAATAATCACTAATCATAAAAACGGTAAATCAAATTATAAAAAAACGCGTAAGAAGTTAAGATCTTTTTAAATAAGTTAAACCTTCTGCATGCAAACTTTAGGAGTCGTTTGGTAGAGGGAGAGGGATAATAGTTCCAGGATAAAATATACCTGTCAAACGGGCCGGGCTGGCCCGGCCCGAACCGGCCCGAACCGGCCCTACATATCAAACCGGACCGGTTTGACCCGGCCCGGTAAGCCCTAGGGCTTTAGGGTTCCGGGTTCCGGTCCGGTTTTTTTTTTAAACTGGGCCCGGTTAACCCGGCCCGGACCAACCCGGTCCAGGCCCGCCGGTTAACCGGCCCGGAACCGGCCCGGAATTAAAAAAAAAAAAATAAAAAAAATAATTATTGGGCCAAACTAGCCGTTGGCCCAACGGCTATATTACCGTTTTTGGGTCCAAACGGCTAGTTTGGGCCCATTAACTTAAAAAAAAAAAAAAAAAAAAAAAAAAAATATTTTTTAATCCCCAAAATAAATCTATAAATACCCTACAACTTCAAATCATTTCTCACACAATTTTTCACTCTCTCAAATCTCATTCTCTCTCAAATCTCAATTCTCAATTCTCAAATATTCAATATATTTAATTTCTTAAAGTGTTCAATTTAAATTTTTAATTTTTCGTTTACAAAGTACGAGCGGAAGTTTCTAAAGTCGCAATCTTCGGATACTTCCAAAATTTGGTATTGTCGTTCCATCTCTTACGTTTAATTTTTATTTATTGTATTAATTGTTTAATATTTAATTTTATTATATTTGTGTATTTTGAATATTTTTAGTTTAATTTAATTTATATTATGGATAAATTAAAAAACCTCGCTACTAAAGGTGTTAGAAATTTTTGTCCCGGAAGCGGTAGTGGTAGTAAAAAGCGAATTACTAGCGGTAGAGGTAGTTCAAGTAATAGATATACCCGTGTGACTTCGCCTCCGGTGCCGCTTGGTACACCTTTTGAGGAAGAAATAGGTGTAGGTGCTCACGATATGGATTATGTAGAATTTCAGGAAAATTACGGTATAGAAGAAGAAAATGAAGTAGATGCAGTTAATGTAGACGAAGATGATGAAAATATTGCTGAAACACCCGCAGTAGGACATGCTAACGTTAGATCTGAATCAGTTAATCTCCCTTCCCGTCCTCCCAGTGCCCCAAAACCCCGTAAAAGAACTAGTATTGCATGGCAATTTTTTGAACGTATATCAGATATTGAGGTGCAGTGCAATATTTGTCAACAAAAATATAAGCATAGAAGTGGCGGTAAGCAAGGGGGTACGGGTACGTTAATGAGACATATAGCTGAAGATCACACTAGAGAGTTGAATATTGCAAAAGGTGGTGGGGATGTTGGTGGGTCAACGCAAACTAGAATGGACCCAACAACCGGTCAAGTAGCGAAAAAGTATAATAAATTGAGGGACAGAGAAGAAATAGCTAAAATGGTAGCTGTGGGTTGTTTGCCTTTTAGTTTTCCTTCTTCTGATGCCTTTATTCGTTATATACAAGCAATTTATAATCCTATGTTTAATGGTATTCCTAGAACTACTTGTCGGTCTGATATTTTTAGACTCCATTCACAATATTGTTTTTATTTATCAACATTCTTAAAAAATATTCAATGTAGATTGTCCCTAACTTCCGATCTTGGTCGTGCTGTAAATAAAAATGATTATTTAACCGTTACTTGTCATTGGATGGATAGTAATTTCATAATGCAAAAACGTATTCTTGCTTTTTTATATGATGAAAATCGAAAACATACTGGACAATTTATTGCTGATTCTATTATTAAAATTGCCGGATATTATGGTATAGAAAATAAAATTTTATGTATTGCTTTTGATAATGCTTCTAACAACAAGACTGCTATAACAAAAATAAAATCTACGCTATCTCCGCCCTTTCCTGAAATTTTTCATGTTAAGTGTGCATGTCATATATATAATTTAATTGTAAAAGATGGTCTTGACTTTTTTGAGGTTTATATTGAAAAAATTCGTCTTGCTGTTGGTTTTATTCAAGGAAATAATCGTAGATCTAGAATTAAAGAATTTAAAGTTAAATGTCAAGAAAATGGACTTGCACCGATTTTGATGCCTGAGGAAATTGATATTAGATGGAATTCTACGTATGAATTTTTAAAAACTTGTTATAAATATAGAATTCCTATTACACTAGCTTTTAACCAACATTGTGGTTCATTTGCTGATTCTGCTGATTGCATGCTACATAATTCTGATTGGGTTATAATTAATGATCTTGTTAAGTTCTTAGAAAAATTTTATGTAGCTACGGTTGAATTTTCCGGTGCATACTATCCTACTGTTTGTAATATTTTGGCATATATAGCCGATATTTCTGGTTTGCTCCGACAATATAAAGATAAAGAAGGTTATACAGAAGCTGTTGGCGCTATGTTTACGAAATTTAAAAAATATTTCTTCCCGATTCCCCCTATTTACTTGGTTGCTGCTATGTTAAATCCGTGCATGAAATATAATCATATGTGTCACTTTAGTACTCTTATTTATACTAACTTAGAAATAAATACTAACCATGATTCTGAACAAGTACAACCTGATTTGTGGACGGCTACGGCTGATGCAAAAGATTATATAGAAAAATTATATAATCACTATGCTGATTTATTTGATTCAGCCGTACCTACAAATATCACTCCAACTGTCGCTCCTCATCCTCCCGAGGAGCCATCAGCTTCTAAAAGGCCGGCACATAGTGGTTTTCCTGATTCGTTTTATGATTTAACTTGTTGGAACAGTGTGGATGAGAGAGCTTACACATCAACTTATCGGGAAGAGCTGAAATATTATCTGCGGACGCCACCAGAGGATCGCAGACGACGGATCAACACGCTGGATTGGTGGAGGAATAATGAATCACAATATCCTGTACTTTCAAGATTAGCCAGAGATATCTTGAATGTTCCTATGTCAACCGTTGCATCAGAGAGCGCCTTCAGTCAGGGACGACAGCAGCTTGGAGACAACCGACACTCATTGGGAAGCAACGCAATGAATGTTTTAGTTTGCCTCAGAGATTGGATTAGAGCAGAAAGAAGAAACCAAGGAATGGAACCAGAGCCCAACGACGACCTCAAACTTGAAGAAATTATGACTTCACGGGAGAACTCAGCAGAATCAAGTCCAATGCATGGTTTTTCCCCCGTTGACTTCGACTACCCTATGCAAGTTCCAATTAATATTAACATGAATGAGTTGGAAAAAATGATGCATAATTTATAGATTTTTCATTCATGTAAATTATAAATTTTGGATCATTTTGCAATCAATAAAATTCCACAAATTCATTCACTCCTTAGTCGTTGTTTTTTATTTTTTTTTATTTATCGATTTATAATTTTAATATCTTCTATACAAGTGTATATTTAATGTATACATGTGTATATGTTTATATATCTTATATAGAAGTGTATATTTAACGTATATATGTGTATATATTTTATAAATTAGATTATAACTATACAAATATATATTGTAATGTATATATATTGTAGTATATCTCATTTAAAGTATTACCTATACATAGAATAGAGTGTATATATGTGAATAGATCTTCTATAGACATGTATATTTAACGTATACATGTGTATATGTTTTATAAATTAGTATATAACTATACAAATATATATTGTAATGTATATATATTGTAGTATATCTCATTTAAAGTATTACATATACATAGAATAGAGTGTATGAATGTTAATAGATCTTCTATAGACGTGTATATTTAACGTATATATGTGTATATATTTTATAAATTAGAATATAACTATACAAATATATATTGTAATGTATATATATTGTAGTATATCTCATTTAAAGTATTACCTATACATAGAATAGAGTGTATATATGTGAATAGATCTTCTATAGACATGTATATTTAACGTATACATGTGTATATGTTTTATAAATTAGTATATAACTATACAAATATATATTGTAATGTATATATATTGTAGTATATCTCATTTAAAGTATTACATATACATAGAATAGAGTGTATGAATGTTAATAGATCTTCTATAGACGTGTATATTTAACGTATATATGTGTATATATTTTATAAATTAGAATATAACTATACAAATATATATTGTAATGTATATATATTGTAGTATATCTCATTTAAAGTATTACCTATACATAGAATAGAGTGTATATATGTGAATAGATCTTCTATAGACATGTATATTTAACGTATACATGTGTATATGTTTTATAAATTAGTATATAACTATACAAATATATATTGTAATGTATATATATTGTAGTATATCTCATTTAAAGTATTACATATACATAGAATAGAGTGTATGAATGTTAATAGATCTTCTATAGACGTGTATATTTAACGTATATATGTGTATATATTTTATAAATTAGAATATAACTATACAAATATATATTGTAATGTATATATATTGTAGTATATCTCATTTAAAGTATTACCTATACATAGAATAGAGTGTATATATGTGAATAGATCTTCTATAGACATGTATATTTAACGTATACATGTGTATATGTTTTATAAATTAGTATATAACTATACAAATATATATTGTAATGTATATATATTGTAGTATATCTCATTTAAAGTATTACATATACATAGAATAGAGTGTATGAATGTTAATAGATCTTCTATAGACGTGTATATTTAACGTATAGTCGTTGTTTTTTATTTATTTTTATTTAACGATTTATAATGTTAATATCTTCTATACAAGTGTATATTTAATGTATACACGTGTATATATCTTCTATAAAAGTGTATATTTAATGTATATATTATGTATATAGCGTATATAGTGTATATTTGACCGGTTTTTAACCGGGTTTGACCGGGTTTGACCGGGTTTTAGTGGGTTTGACCGGATTGGGTTAAGTGGGCCGGTTCCGGGTGGGTTTTAATATTTTTACTGTGCAGCCCGGCCCGGCCCGGACCGGTTAAGGCCAAACCCGGCCCGTAACCGGCCCGGAACCCGGTAAGAATGAGAGGGCCGGTTCCGGGTTGAACCGGCCCGGCCCGTTAGACAGCGATAAAATACCGAATTATTATTATAGCCTATGGTTCGTTAAAGATATACTAGTTAGTTCGGGGATTAATTATATTTTACCATTTATTCAATAGTGACGGGATAAGTTATTTCACGCATATATATGGTAAGATAACTAATCCTATGAGATATCCCGATCCATAAAATAACTTTATTTATCACACCTCCACCATACGAACGCTGAATTTAGTTTATTGGACCAATTATTTATTCATTAAACCATCTCTTTCAGGGACAATATTGGAACTTGGAAGTTCAATATAATGTACACATGCACTCCTCCTATAAATAGGTGCTACATTATTTAGACTTTATCAAGCAAAAAGTACCATATCACACACATAAAAAAAAAACAAAGGGGAAAAAGTTAGAAAAGCAAAAATGAAGGTTGTTGAAGTTCTTCACATGAATGGAGGGAATGGAGACGTTAGCTATGCAAACAATTCTTTGGTTCAGGTAACATAAATATAATTATTCATTGAAATGGAATAATTATCAATTAATGTTCATGTAGTACAAATTAAAATCACTTGCAATTATCTTATATCAACTTGTGGTCATTGCAGGAAGTAGGAGTCCATAAACTTCAAACATGTACATGTATTGGTTCTTTTAAAGTACATAGCTTTCAGAGAATCAGTCATAAAACGATATTCTTTAAGAGTCTGAGTAACATAACTTGTAATTATCTTTTAGATAAATTGATAGAAAAAAAAAAAAGAGTTACTCTTACTCTTGTCAATGTATGGAAGTTAAACTCTAAATTTTAATATATAGTTATTAATAGTATTTTGATTTTAAACTTCTAATATTTTATTATTTTATAAACAGAGAAAGGTGATTCTCATGACAAAGCCAATAACTGAGGAAGCCATAAGTGATCTTTACTGCAGCCTCTTTCCTGAAACCTTATGCATTGCTGATTTGGGTTGTTCTTCTGGAGCTAACACTTTCTTGGTGGTATCAGAGCTTGTTAAAGTCGTTGAAAAAGAACGAAAAAAACACAAACTTCAATCTCCAGAGTTTTATTTTCGCTTCAATGACCTTCCTGGCAATGATTTTAACGTGATTTTTCAGTCATTGGGAGAATTTGAACAAGATTTGAGAAACCAAACTGGAGAAGAACTTGGTCCATGTTTTTTTAGTGGAGTGCCTGGTTCATTTTATACTCGACTTTTTCCTTCAAAAAGTCTGCATTTTGTTCATTCCAGTTATAGTCTCATGTGGCTATCTCAAGTAAGTTTGATTTTCTACATACCAACACTAATTAATAAAGTTTGCTTAAAAAAGAGCTGTCAGTATATACACAAAATATCTCGCGTTCATGCAGAACTCAGAGAAGAACAGCACCCCAAGAGGTGTGACGTTAACAATCGTATCCTAATAAAAGTATATGTGGCTTTTTTCTGTACGGCTCGAACCTGTGACTTATAGGTCATACGAAAACAACTTTACTATTGTTTCATGACTCCCATTCATCAAAATAAAATCTGATTAAAAAATGTCATTTTTTATACTAAAATTAAACACTTAATCGACGAGGAGCCTTGGAGTAACTGGTAAATTAAAGTTGTTGTCGTGTGACCTTCTGGTCACATGTTCAAGCCATGGAAGCAGGCTCTAGCAGAAATGTAAGGTACTGTTGCGTACAATAGATCTTTATAGTTTGATCCTTCTCTGTAGTCTGTACCCTGCACATAGCGGAAACTTAAGTGAATCGAGTTGCCTTTTTTTTTTAATAAAAAACTTAACTAATCGCATTATATCTTCTTCTAATTTATTTTTTTCTTTTATCTATATGTCAGGTTCCTGATTTGATTGAAAAGAACAAGGGGAATATTTACATGTCACGTACAAGTCCACCAAGTGTTATAAAAGCATATTACAAGCAATATGAAAAAGATTTTACAAATTTTCTGAAATATCGTTCTGAAGAATTGATGAAAGGTGGGAAAATGGTATTAACATTTTTAGGAAGAGAAAATGAAGATCCCTCTAGCAAAGAATGTTGCTATATTTGGGAACTTTTATCCATGGCCCTTAATGAATTGGTTGTTGAGGTAAGCTTTGGTTATTTATGTTAAATATTTTTTTTATCTCAACTTGTAATATTTTACTACACCTTCTTGTTAGAAGACAAATTGGTAGTTTATGCCCTGACAAAATTTGATTAAACTAACTAAGAGTAGGTAATTTTAACATATTTAACTTATAACTTCCCTATTCACACGGTGGCGGAGCCTGAATTTTCATTAAGAGGGTTTAAAATCGAAAAAAGTAAGCACACGAACTAAGCCAAAAGGGGTTCAACATCAACTATATATATTTATATATATAAAGTAATTTTAATCATCTATAAATAGAAAAAAATTTAGCCGAAGGGGGTCGGATGAACTCCCTAGCTATAAGGTGGCTCCGCCCCTGAGTTCACATATCACTACCTCGTGGAGGTAAAGATGTTGTTCTCGAATCCCTATAGTTAAGTTGACATGTAATATAACATGCATGTAACGCATAATATTAATTCGTATGATAATCGATTGAACTGTAATACTGTCATATTGATCGTGTAAAAATTCTTTATGAATTAATGCAGGGATTGATAGAAGAAGAGAAAATGGATTCATTCAACATTCCTCAATATACACCATCACCAGCAGAAGTGAAGTACATAGTTGAGAAAGAAAATTCATTCACCATTAATAGATTGGAAGCTACAAGAGTCCATTGGAATGCTTCTAATGATCATATTAATGGTGGTTATAATGTGTCAAGGTGCATGAGAGCTGTGGCTGAACCTTTGCTTGTTAGCCAATTTGGTACAAAATTGATGGATTTAGTGTTCCAGAAATATGAAGAAATTGTTTCCTATTGCATGGCTAAAGAGAAAACTGAGTTCATAAATGTCACTGTCTCCTTGACCAAGAATAAATAAGACCACTTAATGTCAGAGGCGGACTCAGAATATGAAATCGCTGAGTTTAAATTTTGGATTCGCCATTGTTTGATGCATGGCAATAATTTCATTCTTTTTTTTCTTTTTTGCACTTCATAATGGGTGTGATGGAGGTGCTAATTTATGTAGTTAATTAATTGTCTAGTGCATTAAGTGTGGTCTTAGATATGTTTATCTAAGAAATCATATGTATCAACTACCAATAATGGGGTATCTATGTCTTTGTTATTCATCAACAATTGAAAAAATGGTTGTTGTGTTGTTTTTATTGTATTATATTAAGAGAAACGTTGGTAACTTTATGAACGAAATAGTTGTTTTTTGCTGATATATTCATTAAGCTTACATAATCAAAGCTTTTATTTGACATGGATAGGTTCCACAATCCCATGATATCACAAGAATTATTTTATTTTTTAACTTATATACTGAATATGTTATGTTGCATCGGGCTCTTCGTATGTTTATTTCTTTATTTTTTGAATTTTCTTTATTAAAATCGTGATTCGTCGGCTATATCAGTTATACTTGTCAGGGGCGGAGCTATCCTTAAGCCAGGAGGTTCATTACTCGAAACCCCTTCAGCGAGAAGTTATACTATCTATATATAGTTAAAATTATTTTTTACGTATATATAATAGATGTTGTACTCCATTCGATAAATTTATCTGTTTACTTTGAATCACGCCTTAATGAAAATCTTGACTCCGCCGCTGATCAACACATATTTTCTAAGTATAGGTACTTATTTTAGACCTAGGGGACACACTTAGAAGTTGAACAATGGAAAAAATACAAAACATCAAATTTTGACTTTCAATTACGAAGACGACCGGCCATATATAAAATATTGACCACAATAGTGATTTTATTAATCAGTGTGATAGTGAGGTTCAGGTATCCTAAATTCTTTTGTGTTAATTGACGTCAATATGTGGACTCATAATTTCAAATTTATAAGTAACAATTTCAAGTAATATTAATGATTTGAGTTAAATTAAAGCTCGATTTTACTGTCAGAGGCGGATTCAGAGCGAATTCAGTATAAAGTCACTGAGTTTAAGTTTTGGATTCGTCGTTGTTTGATGCATGGCTATTTCAAAATGACAGAGGCGGACCCAAAGCGAATTCAGTATAAAATCACTGAGTTTAAATTCTGAATTCGTCGTAGTTTGATGCATGGCAGTTTCAATTTTTTTATTTTTTTTCACTTCATTTGTGTGTGATTGAGGTGCTAATTTATGCAGTTAATTAATTGTCTAGTGCATTAAGTGTGCTTTTAGATATGTTTATCTAAGAAATCATGCACCAATAATGGAGTATCTAGGGTCTTTGTTATTCATCAATAATTTAAAAAATGGTTGTTGTGTTGTTTTTATTATATTATATTAAGTGAAACGTGGGTACTTTATGTGTAAAAAAAAATGTTATTTGCTAATATATTCATTATGCTTACATTATCAAAGTTTTTATTTGACATGGATAGGTTACGTTCCACAATCACATGATATCACAAGAATTTAATTTATATACACAACTTAGAGTTGTGAACGCAAGGGATTTATTCTAATCATATCTTTCTACAAAAAAGTCCATTGACATATGCAAGATTTTTTCTTTCTATAATAATGTATATATACTGAATATGTTACGTTGCATTTGTCTATTTCTTTAGTTTTTTCAATTTTCTTAATTAAATTCGTGATTTCGTTGGCTATAATCCGTTATAATAGTCAGAGGTTTTATCCGAATCCCCTTCGACAGAAAATTATACCATTTATATATAGTTAAAATTATTTTTACGTATATATAGTACATGTTGAACCCTCTTTGGTTAGTTTGTATATTTACTTTTGAACTCCCTTAATGAAAATCCTAACTCCACCGCTGATAATAGTACATGCATCATGTAAGTATAGGTGAGAGGCGGATCGAGGATTTCAAACTTGTGGATTTCCAATAAAATAAATAAAGCTGCAAAAAAATGAAATGGAAAAAGAAAACCTCCTTAGGAGTTCGAACTCACAGTCAACAATAGCATGACACATATTTCGAGTGTGCCGCTTGTCACACCCCTTTTTTCGTCATCCAAAAGAAAGAATTCGTTTTAAGTTTCGAAAGGGTTTTATTATTAAAGTGACAAAAAATGAAAATTGTTTCAAAAAGGATTCATTAGTTTCAAAACTCAGAGTCGCCACTTGGCATAAATCGGGTGTGCCAAGTCACCCATGAATATCCTTTTTCAAAACGGTTTTGACTCTATAAAACTGATCCGCGAACAGAGATTCCGGCTAAGGAATTCTGTTGACCGAAGGGAAGGTGTTAGGTACCCCTCGATCCCGTGGTTCGACCACGATCGCTTGATGGAGTGTATTGACTATTTTGGACACTACGAATGTATAAACTACACAAAAATCACGTAAAACAAAGAACCAAAACAAAACAAATCCAGAATATAGTGTACAGTCCAATTATACAGTCCAAAATAAAAATGTGAAAATGTAAATCCTATTCTAACCTAGACTAATCTTATACTACGCTCCACTGCTTCACCCGGCGCCTCGGGCCCTGATCACAAACATCCTCCGCGTACATGATACGTCGGGGCATTCCCCGGTGAATAAATACAATGTGTCTCGGGGCATTCCCCGGCAAAATAAATACATTTGAATTAAATACGATAAACTAGAAACGAAACATTCACACGCACTTTAAACATTCAAATCATTTAATGAACACATCACTCTTAAGTTTTGCCTACCCAAACCGACACTTGCCTATATGTTTCAACGATATTCATGCGTATTCCGAGCGAATCGACAACAAATCCAAAATTAATCTACGTTCAACTTTTATCAATTTCTCAATTCCATCCCCGATCAACCAATTTCAATTATCAAATGAGATACCATTTCACCAAACCACAATCAAACAAACCAACCACGAGTCAAAATAAACACGCATTCATCATCAACAAGGACTAAATAACACGCAATATTCAATTCAACATCAAATTTAATAAACAATGAAATAAAAGAGAAAGAGAGTAGAATTGGACCTCAATTTGAAGCTTTCAAACTCAATGTTATTCGAATAAAGAGAGTCCGCACCCGGAACCTCGAATCGAACCTCAATCCGACAAACCCAACTTCAGTACAACTCACGAACAGACCTCAATATGCAACCCAAAACTACAAACCCACAAAGAAACAAGTGACCCAAAACAACAATACACAAATTCACACTAAATATGAACAACAACGTTTTTCCGGGTCGGGTTTGGGACGAGTGGACCTAATGACGTTGTTTTCCGTCGGATTTCGCCGGAACAGCAACAAAATGGAGACTGGAGCATTATCCGGCAGCTAATACGACGAGTTTCCGGTGAGTTTCTCACCGGACCGGAAACCGTCAATAAGCACCGATTTCCCTTTCTCTCTCACGATTCTCACTATCTCTCTCTAATCTCTCTCACCCAAATGCCCTCTCTATTCTCTCTCTCGCTGTTTCTTCCTCAAATCTCTCCGATCTGTGTGTTCTGTGAGTGAAAGCTATGAGCTATGTGTGTGTTTTTCGATTGAGAGAGATGTAACAGTGAGTGTGTGTGTGTGTGTGTGTGTGTGTGTCTCCGGTGGCTGTGTTGTTTTTTGACGAGTTGTGCGTGTGTTAGTGTATCTGTGAGGTTTTGTGTGTGTCTATCGGTGAGAGATTGTGAGAGTGATGCATGAATTGTGATGGTGTGTGTCAGTCTTGGTGAAGAAGAAGGAAAAGAAAAAAATGGAGTATGTGTATTGTGATGATGAGAAAAACCTCACCCCTCTGTCAATGTCACTGTGTATATATTTGTATATGAATCACCTAGGTCCCCCTTGAATATTCCTCCTTCTTTTTTGTTTTATCCCATCCAAAAAAGAAAAAAACGTGAAGGGGAGGGGTACGTGGGTATAGGGGTGTGGGGTGGTGAAGTAGGGGTATGGGTAGGGGTAGGTGTTCTAATTTGATTGAGTAGGTTGTTAGGATAAGATAAATTTTGTTGGGTTGTTATTTTTGTCATTTTATGGAGAGATAATTACATGGGTGAGGGTATATAGTAAGGTGAGCTAAAAATGGATAAGAATTCAATTTTGGGAGGACAAAATTTGGTGTCTACAGCATGCCCCCTTTGAATGTAAACACGAAGTGTTTTCAGACAAAGAAGTAGACAACGAGACAGAATTTTGTCCCGACCGTTATTTAAAGGAAGAAACAAAAGAAAGAAGGACAACTGGGTCTTGACTTAGGACATCCTACCTACCCAAGTTATGAGGGAATCGAGTGACAGGTATCTCAAAGGATTGGAAAGAGATGGACTATACCGAGTTGGAGAGTCGAGTGAGGTTCCATCAAGGTTCCGGTCCACGGCTCTGTCATTACATTAAAAAAAATAAAAATTACAAGTTAAATCATAAATGAAATTACAAAAATCCTATCTATACAGCTTCTTTTGGACTTTTGACTTGAGTTTCATCACCCTATTCTTCAGGCGGGCTCCTGACTTGCTATTTCTTTAACTTGTTGCTTGCCTTTCAATTTCTCCACCCTGTTCTCCAGGCGGGTTCTTGACTTGCTATTTCATCAACTTGTTGCCATGCTTTCAGCTTCTGCACCCTGTTCTGCAGGCGGGCTCCTGACTTGCTATTTTTATCAACTTGTTGCTATGCTTTCAATTTCTTCACCCTGTTCTGCAGGCGGGCTCCTGACTTGCTATTTCATCAACTTGTTTCTATGCTTTCAATTTCTTCACCCTGTTCTGCAGGCGGGCTCCTGACTTGCGATTTTTCAATCTGTTTAACTTTCAATTTCTTTACCTTGTTGATTGGTTTTCCATTTATTCGCCCTGTGCTTCGGGCATGCTCCTGAAATCACATCAAAACTGAAAAGAAATTATCCCAAATAAAGAAATGCAATTTCTATGAGTTAATTGGAATGACTCAACTAAAAGATACGTCTTTTAGGAATCAAGGGGGATGACTCGAGTAAAAGGTACGTCTTCTAGGAATCAAGGAAAATGACTCGACTAAAAGGTACGTCTTATAGGAATCAAAGGGGATGACTCGACTAAAAGGTACGTCTTATAGGAATCAAAGGGGATGACTCGACTAAAAGGTACGTCTTATAGGAATCAAAGGAGATGACTCGACTAAAAGGTACGTCTTATAGGAATCAAAGGGGATGACTCGACTAAAAGGTACGTCTTATAGGAATCAAGGGAAATGACTCGACTAAAAGGTACGTCTTCTAGGTGTCAAAGGGGATGACTCAACTAAAAGGTACGTCTTATAAGAATCAAAGGAAATGACTCGACTAAAGGTACGTCCTCTAGGGGTCAAAGGGGAAGACTCGACTAAAAGGTACGTCTTATAGGAATCAAGGGAAATGACTCGACTAAAAGGTACGTCTTCTAGGGGTCAAAGGGGATGACTCGACTAAAAGGTACGTCTTATAGGAATCAAAGGGGATGACTCGACTAAAAGGTACGTCTTCTAGGAATCAAGGGAAATGACTCGACTAAAAGGTACGTCTTATAGGAATCAAAGGGGATGACTCGACTAAAAGGTACGTCTTATAGGAATCAAAGGGGATGACTCGACTAAAAGGTACGTCTTATAGGAATCAAAGGGGATGACTCGACTAAAAGGTACGTCTTATAGGAATCAAGGGAAATGACTCGACTAAAAGGTACGTCTTCTAGGGGTCAAAGGGGATGACTCGACTAAAAGGTACGTCTTATAGGAATCAAAGGGGATGACTCGACTAAAAGGTACGTCTTATAAGAATCAAAGGGGATGACTCGACTAAAAGGTACGTCTTATAGGAATCAAGGGAAATAACTTGACTAAAAGGTACGTCTTCTAGGGGTCAAAGGGGATGACTCGACTAAAAGGTACGTCTTATAGAAATCAAAGGAAATGACTCGACTAAAGGTACGTCTTCTAGGGGTCAAAGGGGATGACTCGACTAAAAGGTATGTCTTATAGGAATCAAGGGAAATGACTCGACTAAAAGGTACGTCTTCTAGGGGTCAAAGGGGATGACTCGATTAAAAGGTACGTCTTATAGGAATCAAAGGGGATGACTCGACTAAAAGGTACGTCTTCTAGGAATCAAGGGAAATGACTAGACTAAAAGGTACGTCTTATAGGAATCAAAGGGGATGACTCGACTAAAAGGTATGTCTAATAAGAATCAAAGGGGATGACTCGACTAAAAGGTACGTCTTATAGGAATCAAAGGGGATGACTTGACTAAAAGGTACGTCTTATAGGAATCAAGGGAAATGACTCGACTAAAAGGTACGTCTTCTAGGGGTCAAAGGAGATGACTCGACTAAAAGGTACGTCTTATAGGAATCAAAGGAAATGACTCGACTAAAGGTACGTCTTCTAGGGGTCAAAGGGAATGACTCGACTAAAAGGTACATCTTATAGGAATCAAAGAGGATGACTCGACTAAAAGGTACGTCTTCTAGGAATCAAAGAGGATGACTCGACTAAAAGGTACGTCTAATAGGAATCAAGGGAGATGACTCGACTAAAAGGTACGTCTTCTAGGAATCAAGACTTAAGTTAGGAAGTGCATTACCTAAGAAGAAAAATTTGAATTACCCAATCAAGGAAGTGTGTTTCCTTACCAATGTTGTTTGAATTATCAAAACAATGAAGTGTTTCTCCTTACCAAAGCTGCTTGAATTACAAACCTGTGCAGCAACCTTGCCTCTTGCATTTGTTGAGGTGTGAAATTACGGCCTTTGATATTTAGGCTCTGAAATCTTTGATCTGAATGCAACATGTATTCCTATTACATACAAAGAAAACTTGTGAGTTTAAAACATGGTGGCTAGTTTGTGGCTTTGGCTTTTGAGGCAATTGCTCCTGCCCCTGTCACATTTAGCTTTGCTTCCAACCATTAGCATATGTCATTGATTTGTTGTATCATTGACTCAAACTCTACTTAGCAAGAGTGACTCTGAAACAAACACAGTATTTCTGCTTTGTCGTGTTTCTCAAATAAACCATTTAAACCTTGGTATTTCCATGAGTTCCTCGACTTCTCTGTCGATAAAATTTTCTGCATGCCCTTTTTGGGTTCACAATAATGTCTCTTTCATGTGCTAGCTTTTATCTTGCTTTGTGCAATTAAAGAAGCTGGTAGCCAGTCTTGAAATCTTTTCTCACTTGTTTTGACACGGACTTGACTCAAAGACAAGAAACAAAAAAAAAAAAAAAGACAATTTTTGTTTTGATAACTGACTCAAGAAAGATAAAATTAAAATAAAGAGAAGAAAGAAAAGACAATGAATGTCCCCTTTTAAAACAAAGAAACAAAAAATTCATCTAAAAATGACAGTCAACACTAATGATTATGCCATGCATTTTGGATTAAGCAGCTTGATCTTTTCATCCAAACTTTCTACCCATTGTTGTTGAGTTAATGGCCTTGAAACTGAGTTGTTTTCTTAGGTTAATTGCATTTAAGACCCCATTCGGCTAGTGGCGCCTTGAAGGGTTTTCGCCAACAAGATTCTTTCATTTTCTCTCGGCTCACTATCGCCTTATGGTGCCCGTGAGGGTTTTCACCAATAAGACTCTCTTATTTTTATTTCTCTCAACTTACCATTGCCTTATGGTGCCCGTAAGGGTTTTCACCAATAAGACTCTCTCATTTTTATTTCTCTATTGATTCCCTATGCTGAGGAAGACAAATAGTTCCCAAATGCATCATCATATCCCTTGCATGTTCCGCCTTAACATCCTCAAAGATTTATCTGAAGGTATTTCTTTGGTTGTAACTTGGCTTTTGGATAAGGTTAGAAAGAAAGGATGGCATGGGGCCCAAACGACACTTGAAGTGGGGTAGGACTTACAACTTTTGGAATCGACTCAAACGATGAGGATTAACTCATGCCCCAGTTTCTTTTGACTGGGTGACTCTAAATTGTTTATTTGGTTGGACCGAGCCCTGAGTGGGGCAACCTACGTATCTCACCCTCGAGAGAGGAGAATCAGGTCATGTGTAGTTCTGGTAGCTTGTCCTTTTGCTTTGATCTGATTTTTTTTTTATTCGCTCTTTTCACTTTGCGATTCTTTTTTTTCTAACTCTATTTTTCTTGACACTCTTTTTTGGAAACATTTTTGTCTCTTTTTTGTAACTTTTGACTTTATCTTTTTGCTCGACACTATTCTTTGAACTTTGCTTACTCTATCTTGATTCCAAAAGAGAGGTATGAAAGAAAATAACACTAAGGTTCAAATGGGGTAAACAAAGGATGACACAATGTTTGGATAGAAGAATGAAATGCCTTCATCATATTAATCCTTGAGAATGAAAGTACATAACATGCAATTGAAAGTGAGAGATGAAGATCATTTGCGACATCTTTTTAAGCAGATTGAGTCTGTGCGTCACTACTTCTTCTGTAATCTCCACCTTTGTTGTACATTCCTCACATCAAATGACTCATGCTTTCGTGGAGTTGCTTATCTTCTTGTTTCTCTTGATATAGCGATCACACATCCACTATTTGACCTAATTGGGACTTGTCTTTTGATCGATGACCAAGTTGTTCTTGTGATTCTTAAAATAATTGTCTTAACTTGTCATCAAATATCTCAGCACTCTATCTATTTTCTCATATGCTCTCTTTTTCTAACTTTAACCCTCTGATTCAATGTTCATGCTTAAACTGGATTTTAAGATCTGGCTGAAAATTTCGCAGGCATATCATATCACTAGAATCAGCATAAAGTGACTGTATAAAGAAAACAAACAAACAACACATATTTGAAACACAAAAGGAAAGGGACACTTCATTTAGTTGAAATAAAAGATAAAAGGGTTTGAACATAAACGACAAAGGGACAAAACAAGATAGATCCCGAACTACAACCCTGAAATAATTTGAAAAACAGAAAAGAAAACAAAACAAACTACCAGACCTCTTCCTAGTAGGGAGAGGGGTGACTTTTCAATTGCTCAGCCTGGCATATTAGCCACTGGCTTGCATATCAACATGACTGGAGCTTCCACCACCGTCAGACATATTTCCTTCAACAAATAAGCTCTGGATCCCCATGCTTAACTCATTGCCTCCCACATATTGTGCAGTACCGCATGCTAGTGAAGAACTCTGTGGGATGGTCGAAGGGTCAATGTTTTGCACCACAATCAATTTATCTTGAATTATCTTTTCTATTTCTCTTTTCAAAGTGCGATAATCTTCAGTACTATGACCCTGAACATCAGAATGATATGCGCATCGCACATTAGGATCAAAGCTTCTTGAATGCGGGTCAGGAGTATACCCAAGGAAAGGAGTGATCATACCCTGTTGTACCAATCTCTAGAATAAACTGGCATAGGGTTCCCCAATAGGAGTGAAATTATATTTTTCCTTCCTCCTCTTTGCGAACTCTGGCCTCGGATGAAATTTGAATCCAGAAGTCCCTTGGTAAATTTGTGGGGGTCGAGGACGATGTTGAGGGATAGGGGCATGCCATTGTGTATAAGAAGATGGATGAGCATACAATTATGCATTGTTCACAGGATATCGAGGAAGTGGAATGGGATTTCTTGGATTTCGGAGAAAAAAACCTTGTTGCAAGTGGTTATGTGGATCTGATATGTAAGCTCGGGATTGAGGCTGACAGTATTGGTGGGTTGAACCTCTAAAACTCTGCTTTGTCCCTGTCATGACAATAGGTGCGTTTTCCTTCTTCTTTCCTTCAGTTTCCCTTGGTTGATTGCAATGTCGTCCCGAATGTTTCACAAAATCCTTCTGTCCATCAGGCTCCCCAAATTTTGATGTCTCAAAGCTGGGAGGAAGGTTAACACTTGAATACATGCCCCAGTTTTTATATGAAACATCTTCATATCCCATAAGTTCAGGGGAATTTTTCATATAATTTTCTACACTCTTCACTTTCCCAACCATTTTCTCTGGCTCTTTTGGCATGCTAGGCTTCTTAGTAAGAAATTTTGACGGTTCACTTAAATTAACTGTAGGCTCAAGAGTATACCAATGATCATCAACAGTATTGAACGTGGAGTCACTAGTGGACTGGGGAAGCACAATCGTTGGATTGATAGACAAAGTGAAAGCCTTAGTAGAAGGTTAAGCAACAAAAGCACAGACGGTATGTGGTGCTGTGAATGTGGTAGACTTATACTGAGGAGATAAAGAAAGAGTGGTGGAAGTATTGAGGTGCATTTGACGTGGAATGGACTCTGAGGCATGCTGTGGTGCATCAACAACAGTAGGAAACTGACTTTCCGATTTTGGTGGAAGACTCAAGGTATTTGCAGGGTCAAAAGTGGGGAACGGAGGTGGAGGCAGCCCACTTGCCCAAGCTCGGTACATTCCCATCATTTGTTGTCTCAGTCTCAAATTCTCTTCCTTTAAACTCTTAATTTCCCGAATCTTTGTTTCATCCATGATGCCACTCTCTATATCCTTGTTGGACACAACTAACCCTTCCTTGGATTTGGTGTGATATGGAGGACCAGCCAGGAAACCACAAACCAACCACCTTAAACTAACTGAACAAGAGGTAACAAATATGTTAGAGTTCAACATTTTTTTTCTTCAAAACCTCTTCTTTTTTTTTCTTGAAGAAAAATCACCGAACCCTAGAAGGGCGCCTACGTATCTCACCCCCGAAAGGGGAGAATCAGGTGTGCGTAGTTCATGAAGTTTTGCCAAAATGGTCAATTAAACTTTTTTCTTTCTTTTTTCTTTTCTTGAAACTTTAAAAAGAGAAGAAAATAACAAATTGTCAAAAGAATAGACTCTTTTTGCATTTTCACGTTTTAAAATTCCTATACAAAATGAAACCTATGATTACCAAAGAAAAATCTTTTTTTGGATTTTCAAATTTGAATTTCATATGAAAATGATACTTGAACCTATTAAAGAAAAATCTTTTTGTAGTTTTCTTTTAAAGAATGTATATGAAACACTTACTCTAATAAAGAGTGAAGAAAATCTTTTTGGATTTTTGAGGTAAGATCAACCAAAAATGAAATCTACGACTATTGAGGAAAATCTTTTTCTTCTTTTTTTATTTATTTTTCTTTTCAAGATATGTATGAAACACCTACTCTAAATAAAGAGTGAAGAAAATCTTTTTTTTGAATTTATTTTAAATAAGATCCCCGAACCAACAATAGGCTGCCTACGTATCTCACATCCCGAAAGAGGAGAATCAGGGGTGCGTAGTTCGTCCAGATTGGACAATTAATGATTAACTAATAGATTGACCCTAACTTAAGAGAAACAACCAAAGACAAACAAAAAAAAAATTGGACTTTTAATTAGACACTTCAACTAAAACTGACACCAACAATTACGAAGGAAAATCTTTTTGGCATTTTCACTATATAAGAATGTACAAAGCTCCTATTGAAAGGAATTTTTTTTTTTTTGGAGTTTTCGAATTATGAATGCTTACTAAAGAAATAAAAGGAAAATTTTTTAACGTTTTTCATTTTGTGGGAAATGAGTGCAAAAAGTAAAAAAAAAACATTTTTTTTTAATTTTTGAATTGTGAAAAACAAAAGCCATAAAGAACCCTAAAAACTACCAAATCTTTTTTTCTTCACTCTTTTCTTCTTCTTCTTCTTCTTCTTCTTCTTTTTCAACAATTTCTTGCCTACACACTTTGCTTCTAACTCATGTTTTTGCCCAAACCAGTCGGTCAAATAACCTCGTTACACTCAAAGATGCAACATTTAGCGCGTAGGGATGCCTTAGAGGTGAGTCTCCTACAAAGGGCCAAGTGGGCCCTGCTAGGTCTTCAATATGATGCACATAAGCATGACTTAAAGGCTGACCTACGTTGGGGTTCACTAACAAGGCTGTTCGGGGGAGCGTATGGTCGATAGTGGTTGTTTTGCTTTCCACCTACTACATAACACCGACGGCTCCCCCCTAAAATAAGGGTGACTCAACTAGAGGTCGTGTGCAACACGTGTACTACGAACTTTTTGCAGAAAGAAGGCCTGGGGGTAGACACATGATGCCAGATATAAAAGCGGTAACACATAGGATAAATACTGTACACAAAGAGCACGAAAACATTCCACAATGATAAAACAATAACACAAAACAACACAAACAAAATGTTTATACACCTATAGTGCCAAACAAAGCCGATACGACTCCAAAATAAGCTCGAATTCTGAACAAGTCCCCAGCAGAGTCGCCAGAGCTGTCACACCCCTTTTTTCATCATCCAAAAGAAAGAATTTGTTTTAAGTTTCGAAAGGGTTTTATTATTAAAGTGACAAAAAATGATAATTGTTTCGAAAAGGATTCATTAGTTTCAAAACTCAGAGTCGCCACTTGGCATAAATCGGGTGTGCCAAGTCACCCTTGAATATCCTTTTTCAAAACAGTTTTGACTCTATAAAACTGATCCGCGAACATAGATTCCGGCTAAGGAATTCTGTTGACCGAGGGGAAGGTGTTATGCACCCCTCGATCCCGTGGTTCGACCACGATCGCTTGATGGAGTGTATTGACTATTTTGGGCACTACGAATGTATAAACCACACAAAAATCACGTAAAACAAAGAACCAAAACAAAACAAATCCAGAATATAGTGTACAGTCCAATTATACAGTCCAAAATAAAAATGTGAAAATATAAATCCTATTCTAATCTAGACTAATCTTATACTACGCTCCACTGCTTCACCCGACGCCTCAGTACAACTCACGAACAGACCTCAATATGCAACCCAAAACTACAAACCCACAAAGAAACAAGTGACCCAAAACAGCAATACACAAATTCACAATAAATATGAACAACAACGCTATTCCGGGTCGGGTTTGGGACGAGTGGACCTAATGACGTTGTTTTCCGTCGGATTTTGCCGGAACAGCAACAAAACGGAGACTGGAGCATTATCCGGCAGCTAATACGACGAGTTTCCGGTGAGTTTCTCACCGGACCAAAAACCGTCAATAAGCACCGATTTCCCTTCCTCTATCACGATTCTCACTATCTCTCTCTAATCTCTCTCACCCAAATTCCCTCTCTATTCTCTTTCTCGCGGTTTCTCCCTCAAATCTCTCTGATCTGTGTGTTTTGTGAGTGAAAGCTATGAGTTATGTGTGTGTTTTTCGATTGAGAGAGATGTAACAGTGAGTGTGTGTGTGTGTTTCCGGTGGTTGTGTTGTTTTTTGACGAGTTGTGCGTGTGTTAGTGTATCTGTGAGGTTTTGTGTGTGTCTATCGGTGAGAGATTGTGAGAGTGATGCATGAATTGTGATGGTGTGTGTCAGTCTTGGTGAAGAAGAAGGAAAAGAAAAAAATGGAGTATGTGTATTGTGATGATGAGAAAAACCTCACCCCTCTGTCAATGTCACTGTGTATATATTTGTATATGAATCACCTAGGTCCCCCTTGAATATTCCTCTTTTTTTTTTGTTTTATCCCATCCAGAAAAGAAAAAAACGTGAAGGCGAGGGGTACGTGGGTATAGGGGTGTGGGGTGGTGAGGTAGGGGTATGGGTAGGGGTAGGTGTTCTAATTTGATTGAGTAGGTTGTTAGGATAAGATAAATTTTGTTGGGTTGTTATTTTTGTCATTTTATGGAGAGATAATTACATGGGTGAGGGTATATAGTAAGGTGAGCTAAAAATGGATAAAAATTCAATTTTGGGAGGACAAAATTAGGTGTCTACACCACTCCTACCACTGAGTCATCCCATTACTTAAATATGGGTTCTCACCTGTTAATATTTAAACCTATTAAAAAAAATTCTAATGTAATTATAAACCTTATGATATAGCGAGTGAATGTTTTCGGGAATCCCCACCTGCTACCGTAGATCTGGCCCTGGTACTTGTTTTAGACCTAGGGGACACACTTAGAAGTTGAACAATGGAAAAATACAAAACATCAAATTTTGACTTTCAAGTACGAAGATAACCGCCCATATATAAAATATTGACCACAATAGTGATTTTATTAATCAGTATGATTGTGAGGTTTAAGGTATCCTAAATTCTCTTGTGTTAATTGACGTCAATATGTGGACACAGAATTTCAAAATTACAATTAACAATTTCAAGTAATAGTAATGATTGAGTTAAATAAAGTTCGATTTGACTAAAAATTGAACGAGTAATATTTGGTAAACAATATTACGTGATGTTTATTTCAAAGTCAATAGATCTTAATATATATTTATATACGTATATTATTTGTATATAATAATGATTAGTTTATACATTAGGGAGAGGTGTAGACAGACATGATACAGTTACATACACCTTATCAAGAGCATGGCTCGAGATTAATTGAAAGATGTGGATAACGCGAATTAGGATAGAAGTTAGTTAGTAGGTAAAAGTGCTCCTTCTTGTTGTGTGTACTAGTAGTTGTAGTGCTGCACCTGTAGTTTAATTTCTTGTTCTTAGAGGTTTGTTGACGTTTTCCGTTTCGGCTAGATTCATTGTGGTGTTATTTGGTGACAATCTTGTTCTGTTACTATTTGTTGTCTTGTTACTACTTATTGTTGCGCCTGTACTTCTACTACTACCGGCTTTGTCTTGAGTCGGAGGTCTATTCGGAGACAGTGGTCCTACCGCATGCGTACACTTTGCCGATCTCAAAACTCCACTTTATGAGATTATATTTAGTATGTTGTTATTTTTTGTTGTTGCAGTATACTTTTATCTCATAAAATTACAATTGAGGGGTCTTCTGTCTATTTCAAAAGATGTTTTAAAAAGTGCTATTTTTGCAATAGGATTTTGCAACCTTTTGAAATGTTATTGTCATATTCCCATACTTTGGATAAATAGTGGAATAATTCAAATTACTTTAGAAGTCTTTGGAAATTCATCTATTCATACCCCAAATTATTGAAAATGGTACGTAAATATCTTTTGTTATACTTTTAGATTATTTGTATCCTTATCGTCTAACATTAAATACGTATATACCTCAATCGAACTATTGAAAATGGTACGTATATACCTTTCATGAGTTAGACGTTGCACACCATATGGCCTCATTCGAAAGAAATCAACCCATTTATTCTAGTAATTTATCCCCTGACCTGCTGGAGAAATGTTCTACGATTGGAGTTGGAAGCGATTTTCACCCACGTGTTCTCATCCTAAAAAAATGTTCTGCCTAACGGCATTGGTTTTGGTTCTCCAAGAAATAGGTGTGGGCGAAATTCACTTTCAACTCTGATCGTGGAACATTTCGGCGGTAGGTCAATACATAAACTGCTAAGAAGAAATAGGTTAATTTCTTCCGAATAAGGACACGTGGAGCACACCATTTAACTGCTATACATATCACTTTCAATAATTCAGGAGTATATACGTACTTAAAGTTAGACGGCAAGAATACAAATAATCTAAAAATATAACAAAGGATATTTACATATCATTTTCAGTAGTTCGAGAATATATATGACCTTTCTTCGCTTTAAAAATTACTTGAATCACATCCCAAATCGTCTAGAGATTAGATTTTTGCAATCTTGACATATTTTATATTTTTTTTTTTGTTATTATTGCATTCACTAATCATTATCGTCTCATAACTGTTAGGATTGTCGTGAATTTTTTATTTTTCCTGATTTTTTATCATAACTAGAATTATCTTTCTTGGTGGAAAAAAGGTTTGTCGAAAAAGATCTCTTCCTCATTTATGTATATTCTATCGTAGAGTAAGAGTTTTCGACCTCTATAAATAGAAGATCTCTCTTCTCAAGTTAGAACGCAATAGAATTCACAATGTAGTCCTCAAAAGAATCTTGTTTATGGGGAGATTTTCTCTCGATAGTTTTTTATACCTTTTTTATAGTAATTTTTAATATGTAAGTCAGTCGGTCAAATTATATCAATAAGATGTTTTTAGTATGTTTTTTTGTCATCTGAATTATCGGGGATCTTTTGTTAAATGCCTTTTCAAGTCTTTTTCTTAGTTAGATATACTACAAGTTCTTTTTAGGGAAATGACCCATTTTTGAGACAGCTATATTATCTATCCGACTGATATATAGACAAATGATTATCAATCCGACTGATGAGAAAATAGAAATAGGTCATTTTGCAAATTGAAAATTTGAAGGGGCTTAATAGCCAAATTTTCTCAGTATTTCATATTGCTAATTGAAAACTTAAAGGGGCTTAATAGCTAAATTTTCTAGAATTATCGTCTCTATAATTTGCAAACTATAAGCTTTCGGATGAGACCCGAACCCAACAATAACAAGCTCCTCCACATGCTATAATCATCAACTCTTCCGCCCACCATCATCCCTTCCCAAAACTCCACGTAGCTCGAATGTAACATTACTTGATCCATCTCAATTTATGTGATTATTATACTTAACTGAGCATTAATTTTAAAAAAGATAGTATTAAACATTATGGGCCCTAATTAAAAAGCAAACCTAGAACAAAACATGTGAACTTCAATTTCAGTACGTGTAAATTTGGCTTAATTTGTGAAAAGTCAACATAGTGCTATTCACGACATTTTTGATTTTTTGTTCTTTTTTTTCCCCAATAATTGTGGTAGGAAATAAATATCTTTACCTTAGTAACGTGCGCTTAAATTACATCAGTAATACTCTAGTAGTTTTATGTTGTTCAATTTCTGCAGCTTTTTAATGTTTACTGGACCTCCATTAGTTTTATTCTGTTGTAGTTTTTTTCATTTATGAATGTTTTGTCATGCTTTCGTTCGTCAGTTGAAAGCTTGCAGCACATCATTTATGCTACCAGCATAGTGCAATCCTCCTCCTTTATCTAGCGCAATGGCCGACCCCAATTTGTTCGTGGCTGGCCTGAGTTGTTTTGTTATGTATTAGTAGATTGAATTAGCTTTCTGGGTATTACAATTTACAATGGCATTTGAGAAGCTATCTAATTTTTGAGAGATGTGAAAAGTAATAGTAAAACTTTGTAAAAAGGCTACTATGGTTTGTATAAGAATGGTATCATTCAACTTATCAGTGCCAGTTTTTGGCTGAGACGACCTTTAGAAAGAAATCTCATCGGACACCATTTCAAAAAAGAATTTCTTATATATGCGAGAGTACTTATCTGATAGGACCACAAAAAAGAATTTGATTCTCTGTGTAGTTTGGGTTTCTAGAGCTTGTTTTTGTTCTAATCTCCGCTATGTTACTCACATTTTTAGATATCAAATCAAAGTTATGTGAATAAATTGTCTCTCACTCTTAACAATAGATAATATTTTGATATATACAACCTGATACTATAGCCTTTGAATTCCATCGATAATCAAAAGGTTTGTTTTACTGTCTGTGAATATCTTTCCGAGATGATATGAACTTAACTTACAGCCTTCGAATCCCCCATATTTGGATATAAATGAGTTGAAATTCATACTCAAAGCGTTATTTTCCCACAACAGATTCATGCGACATTTCAAAGCTACATACTTTGTAACAGACATCAATAACTTGTGCCTTAGGTGTCAATTGAAATAGTCATGATATTGAATACGTTACATTGTGAATACCTTTTTTTCTGATTCTTTCGTTTCTGTTTCATTCAGATGCCTTTTTCCATCTCAAAATCAGATGTTTTCAAGAGTCCAAATTCAAACACACGTCACATTTGGTGAAGCAATGATCGAGGACTTGAGCTCACAATCGCAGTCTCATTTGACCAACGTTATATCGAAGCAAGAGACCATCTACTGTGGCTCAGGATGACGAAGACGTAGATGAGACTGGCGTAGAACCAAAGCATATAAAGCTGGGGATGAGTATAGCAAAAGTTTCCGGACCCAAAGCTGTCAAAGCTCTCAAGGCTGCAGGTGGCCTCTGCTATTTATTACAGAGGATGGCTTCCTGAATCTTATGAGCTTTAAAAGTTTTGAATTATCTGTTTGTCCTTGTTTATTTTACCGTCTGTCGTTGTGGTGAGGCCTGCATGGCTTTTCTGTTTTGATGTCTCTTCATATTCTGAAATACTTAGAAATAGTCTTGGGTTAAAAGCAAGTACTGGACATGGCGGGAGAAAAATTGCAAAAGAAGTACCAACTTGTATTTTATTTTCCCACACATAGCTCCATGTTAAGCATTGCATGGTTTGATTTGAGCAAAAAATTTCAAGAATATATAGTATAAAGTTCAATGTTTTAATAACATTAGAGAAGAATAAAAAATTAAATAAATAATACTCCACATGAATAATTAAACCCCACATGACGAATACCTCTATAAAATGTTATGCTGTGATTGTTGAACTTTAATATAGTGTACTAGGAATAGGATTCCACTCATCAAAGCTTTGTGAAGTCAATTTATTTAAATTTTTATGAAGTCGTTTAATTTCCATTAGATTTTCAATTAAAAAAGTGACCGACTAATGATCTTTTTTATTTTATATAATATGATAATGACTAATTATTTAATTTGTTCTGTTGATCTCCATTAAGCCAATAATTAACAAACATTAATAACAATAACAATAATTCATGTTATTTTTTATACAACGAACCAAACACTATATACGAAAAATGCAAGCATAGCTAATACAAGTATTATTAATACAAGCATTACTAATACACCTTATTTTGCATTATTCTTATACACCTTACCAAACGATCCCTAAAGAGTCATTTGGTAGAGTGTATTAGCAAAAATAATGCATGCATTAGTTTTTGCAGCCTATATATGCATAATTAATAGAAGCATTACTAATACATCTTTTTCAACACCATTTTTATATATCCTACCATGTGACCCCTAAGTAACAAAAAATAGTAACCAAAAATACCCCTAACACCGAGATAACAAATAATTTTCGCTCGGTGTAAGTTTATTTTTATGTATCATAATACAATACAAGTTATCCCACTAAAATTTTACAGAAATCATGTCGATCAATATAAAAAATCATTTCGGAACCCGTAAGTCATGTCATCAAAGGCATAATTTAGTTCCTACATAACTTATGTTGAGCGAGACAAAAGTTTGGTTTCAGAATTTACAAGTTAAGCTGAAAATTAAGGGACATAACGTAATTCGTACAAAATTTATGTCGAGCAAGACAAATGACTTCTAAACTTGTGTCGAGTAAATTAGAGCAAATTATTATTTTGATGATTAACAAACAACTCGCAGTCGTAGTCGTCTTCCTAGTAGTAGTAATAATAATAATAATAATAATAATAATAATAATAATAATAATAATAATAATAATAATAATAATAATAATAATAATAATAATAATAATAATAATAATAATAATAATAATAATATAATAATAATAATAATATAATAATAATAATAATAATAATATAATAATAATAATAATAACAATAACAATAATAATAATTATAATAATGACATAATTCCACTGTAAAATTAATTGTACTATATTGACATCACAGCCTTACGTATGATACATTATCTAAAAATGACGTAAATTGAATGATTCATAAGAGTTAAAATCGAGGTACTATATAATATACACAAAGTGTTTGAAAAGAAAAAAATAATAATACGTCAAATAATGGATGAATCAAAAGGACGATATCAAATTATCACAATTTATTATAATGTTTGTTATCCCTTTGTCTTGTATATATGTCATCGATATTTTTGATATACCTTCGATTCGAGATATAATATAATTTAGGAGGCGAAATCATAACCGTAACTAATTAGTGATTAATCATTAATCATCACGTTCCTGTAATGATTATATATGTCCAGAAATATATTATGACATTTTTAATTAAGATTATAGATTTCAAAAGTTTTTATTGTAGCTATATTAATTAAAATCATAAACCGTAGACCCCTTTGTTCCTCAAATCAATGAAAATATACCTATTATTTGCTGAATTTTTTTTTATCAAATAAATGGGAGAGTATTTTTGCTCCTCAAAAAAATGATTTATTATTTGGTGATACAAAATAATTGTGGAGAAAACAAAAGTCGAGGACCACAATTAAAAAATAAAAAGGTTATAATTATAAAACCTAAGAAAAATCATGCTGCTTTCAACAATATCTTGTCGTAATTTATGTACTATGTTGTTTATTGTATGGGTTACAATATACATTTATTTATATAAAATAAAATAGACACAGAGACAAAGTAAAGTTTGTTATTCCTCTGTCTGGCATGAAGTAATACGTCGTTAGATTTTTTGTTTTCTTTGTTGGAACACCAGGATAACCCGCAACAATCTCTGTCACAGTCTTTGCCTTTTTGGTGGACACTACTTTGTACGCACTGGCTAAACCCCTCACTGTGTAATAGCCTGCAAACCATAAAAGGGGTGTAAACCACACTAGACAAGACATGTGTGACAGGCTCGACTTAGAAGACATTGAGGAAGATCAAATCCGAATAATCCATGTAGATAACCACCCTTCAAATCAATTGAACCATCCCGAAGGACGCATACGTCGTTAGTTGTGGAGCCAAAATTATCATTTAAAATTCAAAAATAAAGAATATTAAATATAAGAAAAAAGCTGACTGAATTCGATATCTATAAATACATATTATATAATTTTAATAATATATAAATGTAATAACATTTTATCGAATAGGATTTAAATGGACTTCTCAATCCTATCTGACTTGACCCGCGTGACACTAGGCTGACATGAGTCACAATCACCACGCCCCATAAGGTCAAAAGTTTTATAATCAAGAGTCGGAGTTTCTAACGTTGTCAATCACTTCAACCGATCGGTGCGCAATATATAAAGTTTCTTCTGTTTATTTTTATATGTCAATTTTTTGCTTTTTGAGAATCAATGTATTTAATCTTTAAAATGAAAGTGAATTATGTTAGTTTAATATTTTGAAATTAAAATTTAAATATTAAAAAATTATATAAAAAAACTATAAGTTGCAATTCTTCTACTATTAATTTAATGAGAATATATATTTGAAATACTGATCAAAATTCATATCATTATACTAATAAAAATATATGTAGGTAGTATGTAATTCTTAATTAATAATCCTCTCAATTTAATTTATTTGTCTTAATTGCTATTTAAGGTATACAATGAAATTATGATGAGTCTCTATTAGGATGGTAACAACAACGATAATTATATTGATACTATATTGACTTTAGACCTTAGTTCACACTTCACAGTTCACACGTAAGATATACTATCATAAATTGACGTTAATTGAATGATGCATATAAAATCCAAAATCTAGGTACAATAGTTAAAAAAAAAAAAAAAAAAGGTTATAATCATGCTGGATTTAATAAACTCATCGTTATTTATGTTTGTTCTTATAAATAAGATAAATATGGTGAAGTGGATGAAGCGTAGTAGGTAGAGTTATTTCTTCTTTAATTAGAGATTTTGATTTCAAACCTCGTATAGATAAATATCTTTAGTAGGAAACGTTTTCTTTAAAGGAACCCTACGTGACGTGGACAGGGGCAGAGCCACCTTATGGTTAGAGGGTTCACCCTGCACACTGACTAAACTCCTCACTATATAATAGCCTACAAATCACACAAAGGATGTGAACGGCACTAGGCAAGGCATGTGTGACAGGCTTGACTCAAAAGATATTGAGGGGGATCGAACCCGAATAATCCGTGTAGATAACCACCCTCCAAATCAATTAAGCCATTCGAAGGACGTATACGTCGTTAGTTGTGGAGCCAAAATTATCATTAAAATTCAAAAATAAAGAATATTAAATATAAGAAAAAAGCGGATCGAGTTCAACATCTATATGTACATATTATATAATATATTTTAATAATACATAAATATAATAATATTTTATCGAATAGGATTCAAATGAACTTCTCAATCCTATCTGACTCGATCCGCGTGACACTAGGCTGAAATGAGTCACAATCACCGAGACACCAAGTCCCATAAGGTCAGAGTTTTATAATCAAGAGTCGGAGTTTATAACGTTGTCAATCAATCCAACCGGCCGGTTAGCAAAATATATAATACTCCTCTTTATTTATTTTTATTTGTCAAATTTCACTTTTGAGAATTAATTTAATTAATTTTTAAAATAAATTAAATTATGATAATTTAATATTTTGAAATTAAATTTTAAATATTTTAAAACTATAAATACGCTAAATTGTAATTCTTCTATTATTAAATTGATGAAAATATACCATATGAAGGGAGTACTTACTTTTTAATAATCCCTCTCATTTTAATTTATTTATCTTAGTTAGTACTTAAGCTTTAGGTATAGAATGAAATTATGATGAGTCTCTATTAGGATGGTAACAACAACGACAATTATATTTTACTGATACTATATTGACTTTACCAACCAAAAAAATAAAAAAAAAAATATTGACTTTAGACCTTAGTTCACACTTCACAGTTCACACGTAAGATATACTATCATAAAAAAAAAAAGGTTATAATCAGACTGGATTTAATAAACTCATCGTTATTTATGTTTGTTCTTATAAATAAGATAAATATGGTGAAGTGGATTAAGCGTAGTAGGTAGAGTTATTTCTTTTTTAATTATATATTTTGATTTCAAACCTCGTATATATAAATATCTTTAGTAGGAAGCGTTTTCTTTAAAGGAACCCTACGTGACGTGGACAGGGACAGAGCCACCTTATGGTTAGAGGATTTACCCGAAGCTTCTTCGGAAAAAAATTATACTATTTATACATGGTTAAAATTATTTTTTATGTATAAATAATTAATGTTGAATCATCTTTGGCTAGTTCATTTGCCGACTTCTTTCAATCTTGAACCCTCTTAGTAATAATTTTGATTTCGCCACTAAACGTATTTTAAATTAATTGAGTTTTAATACGAATATCATAACCGAGATAGAAAAATTAAATAAAAGACAAACTTAGATTTGTTGTTATTTGTCTTGTATAAGTGTCATACGTGTAACTAGGCTGGCAAAATCACAATCACCAAGTTTCATGAGGTCAATGTTTTTTTTCGGTTTCCATCCAGTATCTGATGCCCGCAATATCTTATAACGTTATTGATACAACTAGTGAGTAAAATACGTACTATGTTTTATTGTTGTTGACATTTTGTCTCATGCATGTATAATATAATAATAAAATATATGGGAGAAAAAATATTTTTTCTATTCCTTTTAATTATATACCTGAGAATTTAATACGAATAATACAGAAAACAAAGTTTGAAGGTGACAAGTGAGGATTCTTTTGGTGGTTGAGCACTTTCATCATCAACTGATTAACATTACGTTAGTATATAAGTGAGAATAGTATTATTAATTTCGGATATGACCGGTGGGATATTAAATAAGTCGGGTTTATCGATCAGTTGGTTCTACTCTCTAAAGTTGTATACGTAAAGCATTATCATTTTTCTAATTTAATTTTTGATATCTATTATATATAGTGTTCATAAATTTTGTATTGATGGTAAAACGCTCCTTATTAAATACGTTAAACTTTTATTTCGACCACTCCCCATACGTCAAATATCTTATGAATTTGTCAAAAAATTATTATGAGCACGTTTTCGATGTGTCAGGTTATTCTTACCAACATGCGTTGTGGTGCAGTGGATGGGGCTGCTCCACCCTTAACCAGAGGTCAAGGGTTCGATCCTGAGTATGGAGAAAACTCTGTTGGGAGCGCTGCCATCTTAATGGGCCCTGCAACGCGTGATTCGGATTAGTCGGGACTCCAATGCGGGCACCGAACACCAGATGGGAAACAAAAAAAAAAGTTATCCTTACCACAAATTAGTGATATTAACATATATAGTATTTAAAACAATTCAATAAACACGCAATATGTATTTCTACATAAATTATATTATCACTAAAAATAATAAAATTATATACATTGTCATCATAATCTTATCACTAAATCTAGTAATCAAACTTTTTACTTAAAAGTAGTATCACTTAGTCATAAATCATAATTAATTAGTACTAATATATTGTCACCTTAATCATATCACCAAGTATATAGACAATAAACAAATACTTATAATTTACCTTGGTTAATTTGAATAAAGTTTTCGTTAAAGTGCTTTCGTTAACTTACTCTTAATTAAATGACATTAAAAGGCTCTCCCAAATTTAGAATTCGAGTGAAGAAAAAGCTAAGGCTCTTTCATTCGTCTTTGATCTAGTTTCTGAATATTTTTGATTTATTCTGAATAATAATTTATTTTGTGCTTAGATTGAATTGTATGAATGGTCTACAATCAAGTTTTGTAATTTTTGAGGTTTAAGGATATATACACCTCTTTAACAACAACCTCCACCCCCACCCCCACCCCCACCCCCACCCCCACCATTGATCTATTATGATCAAATATAATTTACAAAAACAAAAAAATATATAAAAAAAAGTTTAAATAACAGTGCCTATTTAATATGATTGCTTGATTATACAAAAACTCATTTAAATAATAAGGGTAAAAGTTAGAATTTATATATATTGAGAGACTAATCAAAAGTGTCCATAATGATAAGACAAATCAAATAGACTTTTTTTCGATATATAATCATCGTGTTCGAATCAGATTGCATGCACCTTGATCAATTTCATTAGATATTTGCCACCTTCCACTATCAGCGGAACACATCAATATCTATGCACCAAATAGTACGGTGTGAAATTCAATTTCTCAAAAAATATTTTGGACCCCGAAATAAAATATCAATTTCCTGAAAACATATATTATTTCTCAACAAATATTTTTGGACCATGGAATAAAATATCACTTTCCTTAAAACATAATGTCCCACACATAGTGTATGAGGTTTAATTATTTCTCATATATCAGTGAGGATTGTGATGGATTAGAGGCTCCAAAAATGACTCCTATTTATATATAACTATATTACTCGTTCCGTTTATTTTTATTTATTCATTATACTCAAATGACTTTGATGAAGTGCTATTTATGTATACTTATATGTAAAGTAATTCACAATATAATATGAATCGGAGGAAGTAGTATTCAAATATTTCCCTTTTTTAAAATTTTTTTTAGAGAAAATTAGAACTAATAAAAATTTACATACTAAGGATCAATACTAATATCTCGAGAAAAAAAAGTAAATGAATTCATACACACACATTCTGATAATAAAATAGATTATTAATAACTTTGCACTTAAAAAAAATAGGAGAATATGTTGGGATCGAAATAATCAGGGAGTTATGTGAAGGTTAATAATCACTAATCATAAAAACGGTAAATCAAATTATAAAAAAACGCGTAAGAAGTTAAGATCTTTTTAAATAAGTTAAACCTTCTGCATGCAAACTTTAGGAGTCGTTTGGTAGAGGGAGAGGGATAATAGTTCCAGGATAAAATATACCTGTCAAACGGGCCGGGCTGGCCCGGCCCGAACCGGCCCGAACCGGCCCTACATATCAAACCGGACCGGTTTGACCCGGCCCGGTAAGCCCTAGGGCTTTAGGGTTCCGGGTTCCGGTCCGGTTTTTTTTTTAAACTGGGCCCGGTTAACCCGGCCCGGACCAACCCGGTCCAGGCCCGCCGGTTAACCGGCCCGGAACCGGCCCGGAATTAAAAAAAAAAAAATAAAAAAAATAATTATTGGGCCAAACTAGCCGTTGGCCCAACGGCTATATTACCGTTTTTGGGTCCAAACGGCTAGTTTGGGCCCATTAACTTAAAAAAAAAAAAAAAAAAAAAAAAAAAATATTTTTTAATCCCCAAAATAAATCTATAAATACCCTACAACTTCAAATCATTTCTCACACAATTTTTCACTCTCTCAAATCTCATTCTCTCTCAAATCTCAATTCTCAATTCTCAAATATTCAATATATTTAATTTCTTAAAGTGTTCAATTTAAATTTTTAATTTTTCGTTTACAAAGTACGAGCGGAAGTTTCTAAAGTCGCAATCTTCGGATACTTCCAAAATTTGGTATTGTCGTTCCATCTCTTACGTTTAATTTTTATTTATTGTATTAATTGTTTAATATTTAATTTTATTATATTTGTGTATTTTGAATATTTTTAGTTTAATTTAATTTATATTATGGATAAATTAAAAAACCTCGCTACTAAAGGTGTTAGAAATTTTTGTCCCGGAAGCGGTAGTGGTAGTAAAAAGCGAATTACTAGCGGTAGAGGTAGTTCAAGTAATAGATATACCCGTGTGACTTCGCCTCCGGTGCCGCTTGGTACACCTTTTGAGGAAGAAATAGGTGTAGGTGCTCACGATATGGATTATGTAGAATTTCAGGAAAATTACGGTATAGAAGAAGAAAATGAAGTAGATGCAGTTAATGTAGACGAAGATGATGAAAATATTGCTGAAACACCCGCAGTAGGACATGCTAACGTTAGATCTGAATCAGTTAATCTCCCTTCCCGTCCTCCCAGTGCCCCAAAACCCCGTAAAAGAACTAGTATTGCATGGCAATTTTTTGAACGTATATCAGATATTGAGGTGCAGTGCAATATTTGTCAACAAAAATATAAGCATAGAAGTGGCGGTAAGCAAGGGGGTACGGGTACGTTAATGAGACATATAGCTGAAGATCACACTAGAGAGTTGAATATTGCAAAAGGTGGTGGGGATGTTGGTGGGTCAACGCAAACTAGAATGGACCCAACAACCGGTCAAGTAGCGAAAAAGTATAATAAATTGAGGGACAGAGAAGAAATAGCTAAAATGGTAGCTGTGGGTTGTTTGCCTTTTAGTTTTCCTTCTTCTGATGCCTTTATTCGTTATATACAAGCAATTTATAATCCTATGTTTAATGGTATTCCTAGAACTACTTGTCGGTCTGATATTTTTAGACTCCATTCACAATATTGTTTTTATTTATCAACATTCTTAAAAAATATTCAATGTAGATTGTCCCTAACTTCCGATCTTGGTCGTGCTGTAAATAAAAATGATTATTTAACCGTTACTTGTCATTGGATGGATAGTAATTTCATAATGCAAAAACGTATTCTTGCTTTTTTATATGATGAAAATCGAAAACATACTGGACAATTTATTGCTGATTCTATTATTAAAATTGCCGGATATTATGGTATAGAAAATAAAATTTTATGTATTGCTTTTGATAATGCTTCTAACAACAAGACTGCTATAACAAAAATAAAATCTACGCTATCTCCGCCCTTTCCTGAAATTTTTCATGTTAAGTGTGCATGTCATATATATAATTTAATTGTAAAAGATGGTCTTGACTTTTTTGAGGTTTATATTGAAAAAATTCGTCTTGCTGTTGGTTTTATTCAAGGAAATAATCGTAGATCTAGAATTAAAGAATTTAAAGTTAAATGTCAAGAAAATGGACTTGCACCGATTTTGATGCCTGAGGAAATTGATATTAGATGGAATTCTACGTATGAATTTTTAAAAACTTGTTATAAATATAGAATTCCTATTACACTAGCTTTTAACCAACATTGTGGTTCATTTGCTGATTCTGCTGATTGCATGCTACATAATTCTGATTGGGTTATAATTAATGATCTTGTTAAGTTCTTAGAAAAATTTTATGTAGCTACGGTTGAATTTTCCGGTGCATACTATCCTACTGTTTGTAATATTTTGGCATATATAGCCGATATTTCTGGTTTGCTCCGACAATATAAAGATAAAGAAGGTTATACAGAAGCTGTTGGCGCTATGTTTACGAAATTTAAAAAATATTTCTTCCCGATTCCCCCTATTTACTTGGTTGCTGCTATGTTAAATCCGTGCATGAAATATAATCATATGTGTCACTTTAGTACTCTTATTTATACTAACTTAGAAATAAATACTAACCATGATTCTGAACAAGTACAACCTGATTTGTGGACGGCTACGGCTGATGCAAAAGATTATATAGAAAAATTATATAATCACTATGCTGATTTATTTGATTCAGCCGTACCTACAAATATCACTCCAACTGTCGCTCCTCATCCTCCCGAGGAGCCATCAGCTTCTAAAAGGCCGGCACATAGTGGTTTTCCTGATTCGTTTTATGATTTAACTTGTTGGAACAGTGTGGATGAGAGAGCTTACACATCAACTTATCGGGAAGAGCTGAAATATTATCTGCGGACGCCACCAGAGGATCGCAGACGACGGATCAACACGCTGGATTGGTGGAGGAATAATGAATCACAATATCCTGTACTTTCAAGATTAGCCAGAGATATCTTGAATGTTCCTATGTCAACCGTTGCATCAGAGAGCGCCTTCAGTCAGGGACGACAGCAGCTTGGAGACAACCGACACTCATTGGGAAGCAACGCAATGAATGTTTTAGTTTGCCTCAGAGATTGGATTAGAGCAGAAAGAAGAAACCAAGGAATGGAACCAGAGCCCAACGACGACCTCAAACTTGAAGAAATTATGACTTCACGGGAGAACTCAGCAGAATCAAGTCCAATGCATGGTTTTTCCCCCGTTGACTTCGACTACCCTATGCAAGTTCCAATTAATATTAACATGAATGAGTTGGAAAAAATGATGCATAATTTATAGATTTTTCATTCATGTAAATTATAAATTTTGGATCATTTTGCAATCAATAAAATTCCACAAATTCATTCACTCCTTAGTCGTTGTTTTTTATTTTTTTTTATTTATCGATTTATAATTTTAATATCTTCTATACAAGTGTATATTTAATGTATACATGTGTATATGTTTATATATCTTATATAGAAGTGTATATTTAACGTATATATGTGTATATATTTTATAAATTAGATTATAACTATACAAATATATATTGTAATGTATATATATTGTAGTATATCTCATTTAAAGTATTACCTATACATAGAATAGAGTGTATATATGTGAATAGATCTTCTATAGACATGTATATTTAACGTATACATGTGTATATGTTTTATAAATTAGTATATAACTATACAAATATATATTGTAATGTATATATATTGTAGTATATCTCATTTAAAGTATTACATATACATAGAATAGAGTGTATGAATGTTAATAGATCTTCTATAGACGTGTATATTTAACGTATATATGTGTATATATTTTATAAATTAGAATATAACTATACAAATATATATTGTAATGTATATATATTGTAGTATATCTCATTTAAAGTATTACCTATACATAGAATAGAGTGTATATATGTGAATAGATCTTCTATAGACATGTATATTTAACGTATACATGTGTATATGTTTTATAAATTAGTATATAACTATACAAATATATATTGTAATGTATATATATTGTAGTATATCTCATTTAAAGTATTACATATACATAGAATAGAGTGTATGAATGTTAATAGATCTTCTATAGACGTGTATATTTAACGTATATATGTGTATATATTTTATAAATTAGAATATAACTATACAAATATATATTGTAATGTATATATATTGTAGTATATCTCATTTAAAGTATTACCTATACATAGAATAGAGTGTATATATGTGAATAGATCTTCTATAGACATGTATATTTAACGTATACATGTGTATATGTTTTATAAATTAGTATATAACTATACAAATATATATTGTAATGTATATATATTGTAGTATATCTCATTTAAAGTATTACATATACATAGAATAGAGTGTATGAATGTTAATAGATCTTCTATAGACGTGTATATTTAACGTATATATGTGTATATATTTTATAAATTAGAATATAACTATACAAATATATATTGTAATGTATATATATTGTAGTATATCTCATTTAAAGTATTACCTATACATAGAATAGAGTGTATATATGTGAATAGATCTTCTATAGACATGTATATTTAACGTATACATGTGTATATGTTTTATAAATTAGTATATAACTATACAAATATATATTGTAATGTATATATATTGTAGTATATCTCATTTAAAGTATTACATATACATAGAATAGAGTGTATGAATGTTAATAGATCTTCTATAGACGTGTATATTTAACGTATAGTCGTTGTTTTTTATTTATTTTTATTTAACGATTTATAATGTTAATATCTTCTATACAAGTGTATATTTAATGTATACACGTGTATATATCTTCTATAAAAGTGTATATTTAATGTATATATTATGTATATAGCGTATATAGTGTATATTTGACCGGTTTTTAACCGGGTTTGACCGGGTTTGACCGGGTTTTAGTGGGTTTGACCGGATTGGGTTAAGTGGGCCGGTTCCGGGTGGGTTTTAATATTTTTACTGTGCAGCCCGGCCCGGCCCGGACCGGTTAAGGCCAAACCCGGCCCGTAACCGGCCCGGAACCCGGTAAGAATGAGAGGGCCGGTTCCGGGTTGAACCGGCCCGGCCCGTTAGACAGCGATAAAATACCGAATTATTATTATAGCCTATGGTTCGTTAAAGATATACTAGTTAGTTCGGGGATTAATTATATTTTACCATTTATTCAATAGTGACGGGATAAGTTATTTCACGCATATATATGGTAAGATAACTAATCCTATGAGATATCCCGATCCATAAAATAACTTTATTTATCACACCTCCACCATACGAACGCTGAATTTAGTTTATTGGACCAATTATTTATTCATTAAACCATCTCTTTCAGGGACAATATTGGAACTTGGAAGTTCAATATAATGTACACATGCACTCCTCCTATAAATAGGTGCTACATTATTTAGACTTTATCAAGCAAAAAGTACCATATCACACACATAAAAAAAAAACAAAGGGGAAAAAGTTAGAAAAGCAAAAATGAAGGTTGTTGAAGTTCTTCACATGAATGGAGGGAATGGAGACGTTAGCTATGCAAACAATTCTTTGGTTCAGGTAACATAAATATAATTATTCATTGAAATGGAATAATTATCAATTAATGTTCATGTAGTACAAATTAAAATCACTTGCAATTATCTTATATCAACTTGTGGTCATTGCAGGAAGTAGGAGTCCATAAACTTCAAACATGTACATGTATTGGTTCTTTTAAAGTACATAGCTTTCAGAGAATCAGTCATAAAACGATATTCTTTAAGAGTCTGAGTAACATAACTTGTAATTATCTTTTAGATAAATTGATAGAAAAAAAAAAAAGAGTTACTCTTACTCTTGTCAATGTATGGAAGTTAAACTCTAAATTTTAATATATAGTTATTAATAGTATTTTGATTTTAAACTTCTAATATTTTATTATTTTATAAACAGAGAAAGGTGATTCTCATGACAAAGCCAATAACTGAGGAAGCCATAAGTGATCTTTACTGCAGCCTCTTTCCTGAAACCTTATGCATTGCTGATTTGGGTTGTTCTTCTGGAGCTAACACTTTCTTGGTGGTATCAGAGCTTGTTAAAGTCGTTGAAAAAGAACGAAAAAAACACAAACTTCAATCTCCAGAGTTTTATTTTCGCTTCAATGACCTTCCTGGCAATGATTTTAACGTGATTTTTCAGTCATTGGGAGAATTTGAACAAGATTTGAGAAACCAAACTGGAGAAGAACTTGGTCCATGTTTTTTTAGTGGAGTGCCTGGTTCATTTTATACTCGACTTTTTCCTTCAAAAAGTCTGCATTTTGTTCATTCCAGTTATAGTCTCATGTGGCTATCTCAAGTAAGTTTGATTTTCTACATACCAACACTAATTAATAAAGTTTGCTTAAAAAAGAGCTGTCAGTATATACACAAAATATCTCGCGTTCATGCAGAACTCAGAGAAGAACAGCACCCCAAGAGGTGTGACGTTAACAATCGTATCCTAATAAAAGTATATGTGGCTTTTTTCTGTACGGCTCGAACCTGTGACTTATAGGTCATACGAAAACAACTTTACTATTGTTTCATGACTCCCATTCATCAAAATAAAATCTGATTAAAAAATGTCATTTTTTATACTAAAATTAAACACTTAATCGACGAGGAGCCTTGGAGTAACTGGTAAATTAAAGTTGTTGTCGTGTGACCTTCTGGTCACATGTTCAAGCCATGGAAGCAGGCTCTAGCAGAAATGTAAGGTACTGTTGCGTACAATAGATCTTTATAGTTTGATCCTTCTCTGTAGTCTGTACCCTGCACATAGCGGAAACTTAAGTGAATCGAGTTGCCTTTTTTTTTTAATAAAAAACTTAACTAATCGCATTATATCTTCTTCTAATTTATTTTTTTCTTTTATCTATATGTCAGGTTCCTGATTTGATTGAAAAGAACAAGGGGAATATTTACATGTCACGTACAAGTCCACCAAGTGTTATAAAAGCATATTACAAGCAATATGAAAAAGATTTTACAAATTTTCTGAAATATCGTTCTGAAGAATTGATGAAAGGTGGGAAAATGGTATTAACATTTTTAGGAAGAGAAAATGAAGATCCCTCTAGCAAAGAATGTTGCTATATTTGGGAACTTTTATCCATGGCCCTTAATGAATTGGTTGTTGAGGTAAGCTTTGGTTATTTATGTTAAATATTTTTTTTATCTCAACTTGTAATATTTTACTACACCTTCTTGTTAGAAGACAAATTGGTAGTTTATGCCCTGACAAAATTTGATTAAACTAACTAAGAGTAGGTAATTTTAACATATTTAACTTATAACTTCCCTATTCACACGGTGGCGGAGCCTGAATTTTCATTAAGAGGGTTTAAAATCGAAAAAAGTAAGCACACGAACTAAGCCAAAAGGGGTTCAACATCAACTATATATATTTATATATATAAAGTAATTTTAATCATCTATAAATAGAAAAAAATTTAGCCGAAGGGGGTCGGATGAACTCCCTAGCTATAAGGTGGCTCCGCCCCTGAGTTCACATATCACTACCTCGTGGAGGTAAAGATGTTGTTCTCGAATCCCTATAGTTAAGTTGACATGTAATATAACATGCATGTAACGCATAATATTAATTCGTATGATAATCGATTGAACTGTAATACTGTCATATTGATCGTGTAAAAATTCTTTATGAATTAATGCAGGGATTGATAGAAGAAGAGAAAATGGATTCATTCAACATTCCTCAATATACACCATCACCAGCAGAAGTGAAGTACATAGTTGAGAAAGAAAATTCATTCACCATTAATAGATTGGAAGCTACAAGAGTCCATTGGAATGCTTCTAATGATCATATTAATGGTGGTTATAATGTGTCAAGGTGCATGAGAGCTGTGGCTGAACCTTTGCTTGTTAGCCAATTTGGTACAAAATTGATGGATTTAGTGTTCCAGAAATATGAAGAAATTGTTTCCTATTGCATGGCTAAAGAGAAAACTGAGTTCATAAATGTCACTGTCTCCTTGACCAAGAATAAATAAGACCACTTAATGTCAGAGGCGGACTCAGAATATGAAATCGCTGAGTTTAAATTTTGGATTCGCCATTGTTTGATGCATGGCAATAATTTCATTCTTTTTTTTCTTTTTTGCACTTCATAATGGGTGTGATGGAGGTGCTAATTTATGTAGTTAATTAATTGTCTAGTGCATTAAGTGTGGTCTTAGATATGTTTATCTAAGAAATCATATGTATCAACTACCAATAATGGGGTATCTATGTCTTTGTTATTCATCAACAATTGAAAAAATGGTTGTTGTGTTGTTTTTATTGTATTATATTAAGAGAAACGTTGGTAACTTTATGAACGAAATAGTTGTTTTTTGCTGATATATTCATTAAGCTTACATAATCAAAGCTTTTATTTGACATGGATAGGTTCCACAATCCCATGATATCACAAGAATTATTTTATTTTTTAACTTATATACTGAATATGTTATGTTGCATCGGGCTCTTCGTATGTTTATTTCTTTATTTTTTGAATTTTCTTTATTAAAATCGTGATTCGTCGGCTATATCAGTTATACTTGTCAGGGGCGGAGCTATCCTTAAGCCAGGAGGTTCATTACTCGAAACCCCTTCAGCGAGAAGTTATACTATCTATATATAGTTAAAATTATTTTTTACGTATATATAATAGATGTTGTACTCCATTCGATAAATTTATCTGTTTACTTTGAATCACGCCTTAATGAAAATCTTGACTCCGCCGCTGATCAACACATATTTTCTAAGTATAGGTACTTATTTTAGACCTAGGGGACACACTTAGAAGTTGAACAATGGAAAAAATACAAAACATCAAATTTTGACTTTCAATTACGAAGACGACCGGCCATATATAAAATATTGACCACAATAGTGATTTTATTAATCAGTGTGATAGTGAGGTTCAGGTATCCTAAATTCTTTTGTGTTAATTGACGTCAATATGTGGACTCATAATTTCAAATTTATAAGTAACAATTTCAAGTAATATTAATGATTTGAGTTAAATTAAAGCTCGATTTTACTGTCAGAGGCGGATTCAGAGCGAATTCAGTATAAAGTCACTGAGTTTAAGTTTTGGATTCGTCGTTGTTTGATGCATGGCTATTTCAAAATGACAGAGGCGGACCCAAAGCGAATTCAGTATAAAATCACTGAGTTTAAATTCTGAATTCGTCGTAGTTTGATGCATGGCAGTTTCAATTTTTTTATTTTTTTTCACTTCATTTGTGTGTGATTGAGGTGCTAATTTATGCAGTTAATTAATTGTCTAGTGCATTAAGTGTGCTTTTAGATATGTTTATCTAAGAAATCATGCACCAATAATGGAGTATCTAGGGTCTTTGTTATTCATCAATAATTTAAAAAATGGTTGTTGTGTTGTTTTTATTATATTATATTAAGTGAAACGTGGGTACTTTATGTGTAAAAAAAAATGTTATTTGCTAATATATTCATTATGCTTACATTATCAAAGTTTTTATTTGACATGGATAGGTTACGTTCCACAATCACATGATATCACAAGAATTTAATTTATATACACAACTTAGAGTTGTGAACGCAAGGGATTTATTCTAATCATATCTTTCTACAAAAAAGTCCATTGACATATGCAAGATTTTTTCTTTCTATAATAATGTATATATACTGAATATGTTACGTTGCATTTGTCTATTTCTTTAGTTTTTTCAATTTTCTTAATTAAATTCGTGATTTCGTTGGCTATAATCCGTTATAATAGTCAGAGGTTTTATCCGAATCCCCTTCGACAGAAAATTATACCATTTATATATAGTTAAAATTATTTTTACGTATATATAGTACATGTTGAACCCTCTTTGGTTAGTTTGTATATTTACTTTTGAACTCCCTTAATGAAAATCCTAACTCCACCGCTGATAATAGTACATGCATCATGTAAGTATAGGTGAGAGGCGGATCGAGGATTTCAAACTTGTGGATTTCCAATAAAATAAATAAAGCTGCAAAAAAATGAAATGGAAAAAGAAAACCTCCTTAGGAGTTCGAACTCACAGTCAACAATAGCATGACACATATTTCGAGTGTGCCGCTTGTCACACCCCTTTTTTCGTCATCCAAAAGAAAGAATTCGTTTTAAGTTTCGAAAGGGTTTTATTATTAAAGTGACAAAAAATGAAAATTGTTTCAAAAAGGATTCATTAGTTTCAAAACTCAGAGTCGCCACTTGGCATAAATCGGGTGTGCCAAGTCACCCATGAATATCCTTTTTCAAAACGGTTTTGACTCTATAAAACTGATCCGCGAACAGAGATTCCGGCTAAGGAATTCTGTTGACCGAAGGGAAGGTGTTAGGTACCCCTCGATCCCGTGGTTCGACCACGATCGCTTGATGGAGTGTATTGACTATTTTGGACACTACGAATGTATAAACTACACAAAAATCACGTAAAACAAAGAACCAAAACAAAACAAATCCAGAATATAGTGTACAGTCCAATTATACAGTCCAAAATAAAAATGTGAAAATGTAAATCCTATTCTAACCTAGACTAATCTTATACTACGCTCCACTGCTTCACCCGGCGCCTCGGGCCCTGATCACAAACATCCTCCGCGTACATGATACGTCGGGGCATTCCCCGGTGAATAAATACAATGTGTCTCGGGGCATTCCCCGGCAAAATAAATACATTTGAATTAAATACGATAAACTAGAAACGAAACATTCACACGCACTTTAAACATTCAAATCATTTAATGAACACATCACTCTTAAGTTTTGCCTACCCAAACCGACACTTGCCTATATGTTTCAACGATATTCATGCGTATTCCGAGCGAATCGACAACAAATCCAAAATTAATCTACGTTCAACTTTTATCAATTTCTCAATTCCATCCCCGATCAACCAATTTCAATTATCAAATGAGATACCATTTCACCAAACCACAATCAAACAAACCAACCACGAGTCAAAATAAACACGCATTCATCATCAACAAGGACTAAATAACACGCAATATTCAATTCAACATCAAATTTAATAAACAATGAAATAAAAGAGAAAGAGAGTAGAATTGGACCTCAATTTGAAGCTTTCAAACTCAATGTTATTCGAATAAAGAGAGTCCGCACCCGGAACCTCGAATCGAACCTCAATCCGACAAACCCAACTTCAGTACAACTCACGAACAGACCTCAATATGCAACCCAAAACTACAAACCCACAAAGAAACAAGTGACCCAAAACAACAATACACAAATTCACACTAAATATGAACAACAACGTTTTTCCGGGTCGGGTTTGGGACGAGTGGACCTAATGACGTTGTTTTCCGTCGGATTTCGCCGGAACAGCAACAAAATGGAGACTGGAGCATTATCCGGCAGCTAATACGACGAGTTTCCGGTGAGTTTCTCACCGGACCGGAAACCGTCAATAAGCACCGATTTCCCTTTCTCTCTCACGATTCTCACTATCTCTCTCTAATCTCTCTCACCCAAATGCCCTCTCTATTCTCTCTCTCGCTGTTTCTTCCTCAAATCTCTCCGATCTGTGTGTTCTGTGAGTGAAAGCTATGAGCTATGTGTGTGTTTTTCGATTGAGAGAGATGTAACAGTGAGTGTGTGTGTGTGTGTGTGTGTGTGTGTGTCTCCGGTGGCTGTGTTGTTTTTTGACGAGTTGTGCGTGTGTTAGTGTATCTGTGAGGTTTTGTGTGTGTCTATCGGTGAGAGATTGTGAGAGTGATGCATGAATTGTGATGGTGTGTGTCAGTCTTGGTGAAGAAGAAGGAAAAGAAAAAAATGGAGTATGTGTATTGTGATGATGAGAAAAACCTCACCCCTCTGTCAATGTCACTGTGTATATATTTGTATATGAATCACCTAGGTCCCCCTTGAATATTCCTCCTTCTTTTTTGTTTTATCCCATCCAAAAAAGAAAAAAACGTGAAGGGGAGGGGTACGTGGGTATAGGGGTGTGGGGTGGTGAAGTAGGGGTATGGGTAGGGGTAGGTGTTCTAATTTGATTGAGTAGGTTGTTAGGATAAGATAAATTTTGTTGGGTTGTTATTTTTGTCATTTTATGGAGAGATAATTACATGGGTGAGGGTATATAGTAAGGTGAGCTAAAAATGGATAAGAATTCAATTTTGGGAGGACAAAATTTGGTGTCTACAGCATGCCCCCTTTGAATGTAAACACGAAGTATTTTCAGACAAAGAAGTAGACAACGAGACAGAATTTTGTCCCGACCGTTATTTAAAGGAAGAAACAAAAGAAAGAAGGACAACTGGGTCTTGACTTAGGACATCCTACCTACCCAAGTTATGAGGGAATCGAGTGACAGGTATCTCAAAGGATTGGAAAGAGATGGACTATACCGAGTTGGAGAGTCGAGTGAGGTTCCATCAAGGTTCCGGTCCACGGCTCTGTCATTACATTAAAAAAAATAAAAATTACAAGTTAAATCATAAATGAAATTACAAAAATCCTATCTATACAGCTTCTTTTGGACTTTTGACTTGAGTTTCATCACCCTATTCTTCAGGCGGGCTCCTGACTTGCTATTTCTTTAACTTGTTGCTTGCCTTTCAATTTCTCCACCCTGTTCTCCAGGCGGGTTCTTGACTTGCTATTTCATCAACTTGTTGCCATGCTTTCAGCTTCTGCACCCTGTTCTGCAGGCGGGCTCCTGACTTGCTATTTTTATCAACTTGTTGCTATGCTTTCAATTTCTTCACCCTGTTCTGCAGGCGGGCTCCTGACTTGCTATTTCATCAACTTGTTTCTATGCTTTCAATTTCTTCACCCTGTTCTGCAGGCGGGCTCCTGACTTGCGATTTTTCAATCTGTTTAACTTTCAATTTCTTTACCTTGTTGATTGGTTTTCCATTTATTCGCCCTGTGCTTCGGGCATGCTCCTGAAATCACATCAAAACTGAAAAGAAATTATCCCAAATAAAGAAATGCAATTTCTATGAGTTAATTGGAATGACTCAACTAAAAGATACGTCTTTTAGGAATCAAGGGGGATGACTCGAGTAAAAGGTACGTCTTCTAGGAATCAAGGAAAATGACTCGACTAAAAGGTACGTCTTATAGGAATCAAAGGGGATGACTCGACTAAAAGGTACGTCTTATAGGAATCAAAGGGGATGACTCGACTAAAAGGTACGTCTTATAGGAATCAAAGGAGATGACTCGACTAAAAGGTACGTCTTATAGGAATCAAAGGGGATGACTCGACTAAAAGGTACGTCTTATAGGAATCAAGGGAAATGACTCGACTAAAAGGTACGTCTTCTAGGTGTCAAAGGGGATGACTCAACTAAAAGGTACGTCTTATAAGAATCAAAGGAAATGACTCGACTAAAGGTACGTCCTCTAGGGGTCAAAGGGGAAGACTCGACTAAAAGGTACGTCTTATAGGAATCAAGGGAAATGACTCGACTAAAAGGTACGTCTTCTAGGGGTCAAAGGGGATGACTCGACTAAAAGGTACGTCTTATAGGAATCAAAGGGGATGACTCGACTAAAAGGTACGTCTTCTAGGAATCAAGGGAAATGACTCGACTAAAAGGTACGTCTTATAGGAATCAAAGGGGATGACTCGACTAAAAGGTACGTCTTATAGGAATCAAAGGGGATGACTCGACTAAAAGGTACGTCTTATAGGAATCAAAGGGGATGACTCGACTAAAAGGTACGTCTTATAGGAATCAAGGGAAATGACTCGACTAAAAGGTACGTCTTCTAGGGGTCAAAGGGGATGACTCGACTAAAAGGTACGTCTTATAGGAATCAAAGGGGATGACTCGACTAAAAGGTACGTCTTATAAGAATCAAAGGGGATGACTCGACTAAAAGGTACGTCTTATAGGAATCAAGGGAAATAACTTGACTAAAAGGTACGTCTTCTAGGGGTCAAAGGGGATGACTCGACTAAAAGGTACGTCTTATAGAAATCAAAGGAAATGACTCGACTAAAGGTACGTCTTCTAGGGGTCAAAGGGGATGACTCGACTAAAAGGTATGTCTTATAGGAATCAAGGGAAATGACTCGACTAAAAGGTACGTCTTCTAGGGGTCAAAGGGGATGACTCGATTAAAAGGTACGTCTTATAGGAATCAAAGGGGATGACTCGACTAAAAGGTACGTCTTCTAGGAATCAAGGGAAATGACTAGACTAAAAGGTACGTCTTATAGGAATCAAAGGGGATGACTCGACTAAAAGGTATGTCTAATAAGAATCAAAGGGGATGACTCGACTAAAAGGTACGTCTTATAGGAATCAAAGGGGATGACTTGACTAAAAGGTACGTCTTATAGGAATCAAGGGAAATGACTCGACTAAAAGGTACGTCTTCTAGGGGTCAAAGGAGATGACTCGACTAAAAGGTACGTCTTATAGGAATCAAAGGAAATGACTCGACTAAAGGTACGTCTTCTAGGGGTCAAAGGGAATGACTCGACTAAAAGGTACATCTTATAGGAATCAAAGAGGATGACTCGACTAAAAGGTACGTCTTCTAGGAATCAAAGAGGATGACTCGACTAAAAGGTACGTCTAATAGGAATCAAGGGAGATGACTCGACTAAAAGGTACGTCTTCTAGGAATCAAGACTTAAGTTAGGAAGTGCATTACCTAAGAAGAAAAATTTGAATTACCCAATCAAGGAAGTGTGTTTCCTTACCAATGTTGTTTGAATTATCAAAACAATGAAGTGTTTCTCCTTACCAAAGCTGCTTGAATTACAAACCTGTGCAGCAACCTTGCCTCTTGCATTTGTTGAGGTGTGAAATTACGGCCTTTGATATTTAGGCTCTGAAATCTTTGATCTGAATGCAACATGTATTCCTATTACATACAAAGAAAACTTGTGAGTTTAAAACATGGTGGCTAGTTTGTGGCTTTGGCTTTTGAGGCAATTGCTCCTGCCCCTGTCACATTTAGCTTTGCTTCCAACCATTAGCATATGTCATTGATTTGTTGTATCATTGACTCAAACTCTACTTAGCAAGAGTGACTCTGAAACAAACACAGTATTTCTGCTTTGTCGTGTTTCTCAAATAAACCATTTAAACCTTGGTATTTCCATGAGTTCCTCGACTTCTCTGTCGATAAAATTTTCTGCATGCCCTTTTTGGGTTCACAATAATGTCTCTTTCATGTGCTAGCTTTTATCTTGCTTTGTGCAATTAAAGAAGCTGGTAGCCAGTCTTGAAATCTTTTCTCACTTGTTTTGACACGGACTTGACTCAAAGACAAGAAACAAAAAAAAAAAAAAGACAATTTTTGTTTTGATAACTGACTCAAGAAAGATAAAATTAAAATAAAGAGAAGAAAGAAAAGACAATGAATGTCCCCTTTTAAAACAAAGAAACAAAAAATTCATCTAAAAATGACAGTCAACACTAATGATTATGCCATGCATTTTGGATTAAGCAGCTTGATCTTTTCATCCAAACTTTCTACCCATTGTTGTTGAGTTAATGGCCTTGAAACTGAGTTGTTTTCTTAGGTTAATTGCATTTAAGACCCCATTCGGCTAGTGGCGCCTTGAAGGGTTTTCGCCAACAAGATTCTTTCATTTTCTCTCGGCTCACTATCGCCTTATGGTGCCCGTGAGGGTTTTCACCAATAAGACTCTCTTATTTTTATTTCTCTCAACTTACCATTGCCTTATGGTGCCCGTAAGGGTTTTCACCAATAAGACTCTCTCATTTTTATTTCTCTATTGATTCCCTATGCTGAGGAAGACAAATAGTTCCCAAATGCATCATCATATCCCTTGCATGTTCCGCCTTAACATCCTCAAAGATTTATCTGAAGGTCTTTCTTTGGTTGTAACTTGGCTTTTGGATAAGGTTAGAAAGAAAGGATGGCATGGGGCCCAAACGACACTTGAAGTGGGGTAGGACTTACAACTTTTGGAATCGACTCAAACGATGAGGATTAACTCATGCCCCAGTTTCTTTTGACTGGGTGACTCTAAATTGTTTATTTGGTTGGACCGAGCCCTGAGTGGGGCAACCTACGTATCTCACCCTCGAGAGAGGAGAATCAGGTCATGTGTAGTTCTGGTAGCTTGTCCTTTTGCTTTGATCTGATTTTTTTTTTATTCGCTCTTTTCACTTTGCGATTCTTTTTTTTCTAACTCTATTTTTCTTGACACTCTTTTTTGGAAACATTTTTGTCTCTTTTTTGTAACTTTTGACTTTATCTTTTTGCTCGACACTATTCTTTGAACTTTGCTTACTCTATCTTGATTCCAAAAGAGAGGTATGAAAGAAAATAACACTAAGGTTCAAATGGGGTAAACAAAGGATGACACAATGTTTGGATAGAAGAATGAAATGCCTTCATCATATTAATCCTTGAGAATGAAAGTACATAACATGCAATTGAAAGTGAGAGATGAAGATCATTTGCGACATCTTTTTAAGCAGATTGAGTCTGTGCGTCACTACTTCTTCTGTAATCTCCACCTTTGTTGTACATTCCTCACATCAAATGACTCATGCTTTCGTGGAGTTGCTTATCTTCTTGTTTCTCTTGATATAGCGATCACACATCCACTATTTGACCTAATTGGGACTTGTCTTTTGATCGATGACCAAGTTGTTCTTGTGATTCTTAAAATAATTGTCTTAACTTGTCATCAAATATCTCAGCACTCTATCTATTTTCTCATATGCTCTCTTTTTCTAACTTTAACCCTCTGATTCAATGTTCATGCTTAAACTGGATTTTAAGATCTGGCTGAAAATTTCGCAGGCATATCATATCACTAGAATCAGCATAAAGTGACTGTATAAAGAAAACAAACAAACAACACATATTTGAAACACAAAAGGAAAGGGACACTTCATTTAGTTGAAATAAAAGATAAAAGGGTTTGAACATAAACGACAAAGGGACAAAACAAGATAGATCCCGAACTACAACCCTGAAATAATTTGAAAAACAGAAAAGAAAACAAAACAAACTACCAGACCTCTTCCTAGTAGGGAGAGGGGTGACTTTTCAATTGCTCAGCCTGGCATATTAGCCACTGGCTTGCATATCAACATGACTGGAGCTTCCACCACCGTCAGACATATTTCCTTCAACAAATAAGCTCTGGATCCCCATGCTTAACTCATTGCCTCCCACATATTGTGCAGTACCGCATGCTAGTGAAGAACTCTGTGGGATGGTCGAAGGGTCAATGTTTTGCACCACAATCAATTTATCTTGAATTATCTTTTCTATTTCTCTTTTCAAAGTGCGATAATCTTCAGTACTATGACCCTGAACATCAGAATGATATGCGCATCGCACATTAGGATCAAAGCTTCTTGAATGCGGGTCAGGAGTATACCCAAGGAAAGGAGTGATCATACCCTGTTGTACCAATCTCTAGAATAAACTGGCATAGGGTTCCCCAATAGGAGTGAAATTATATTTTTCCTTCCTCCTCTTTGCGAACTCTGGCCTCGGATGAAATTTGAATCCAGAAGTCCCTTGGTAAATTTGTGGGGGTCGAGGACGATGTTGAGGGATAGGGGCATGCCATTGTGTATAAGAAGATGGATGAGCATACAATTATGCATTGTTCACAGGATATCGAGGAAGTGGAATGGGATTTCTTGGATTTCGGAGAAAAAAACCTTGTTGCAAGTGGTTATGTGGATCTGATATGTAAGCTCGGGATTGAGGCTGACAGTATTGGTGGGTTGAACCTCTAAAACTCTGCTTTGTCCCTGTCATGACAATAGGTGCGTTTTCCTTCTTCTTTCCTTCAGTTTCCCTTGGTTGATTGCAATGTCGTCCCGAATGTTTCACAAAATCCTTCTGTCCATCAGGCTCCCCAAATTTTGATGTCTCAAAGCTGGGAGGAAGGTTAACACTTGAATACATGCCCCAGTTTTTATATGAAACATCTTCATATCCCATAAGTTCAGGGGAATTTTTCATATAATTTTCTACACTCTTCACTTTCCCAACCATTTTCTCTGGCTCTTTTGGCATGCTAGGCTTCTTAGTAAGAAATTTTGACGGTTCACTTAAATTAACTGTAGGCTCAAGAGTATACCAATGATCATCAACAGTATTGAACGTGGAGTCACTAGTGGACTGGGGAAGCACAATCGTTGGATTGATAGACAAAGTGAAAGCCTTAGTAGAAGGTTAAGCAACAAAAGCACAGACGGTATGTGGTGCTGTGAATGTGGTAGACTTATACTGAGGAGATAAAGAAAGAGTGGTGGAAGTATTGAGGTGCATTTGACGTGGAATGGACTCTGAGGCATGCTGTGGTGCATCAACAACAGTAGGAAACTGACTTTCCGATTTTGGTGGAAGACTCAAGGTATTTGCAGGGTCAAAAGTGGGGAACGGAGGTGGAGGCAGCCCACTTGCCCAAGCTCGGTACATTCCCATCATTTGTTGTCTCAGTCTCAAATTCTCTTCCTTTAAACTCTTAATTTCCCGAATCTTTGTTTCATCCATGATGCCACTCTCTATATCCTTGTTGGACACAACTAACCCTTCCTTGGATTTGGTGTGATATGGAGGACCAGCCAGGAAACCACAAACCAACCACCTTAAACTAACTGAACAAGAGGTAACAAATATGTTAGAGTTCAACATTTTTTTTCTTCAAAACCTCTTCTTTTTTTTTCTTGAAGAAAAATCACCGAACCCTAGAAGGGCGCCTACGTATCTCACCCCCGAAAGGGGAGAATCAGGTGTGCGTAGTTCATGAAGTTTTGCCAAAATGGTCAATTAAACTTTTTTCTTTCTTTTTTCTTTTCTTGAAACTTTAAAAAGAGAAGAAAATAACAAATTGTCAAAAGAATAGACTCTTTTTGCATTTTCACGTTTTAAAATTCCTATACAAAATGAAACCTATGATTACCAAAGAAAAATCTTTTTTTGGATTTTCAAATTTGAATTTCATATGAAAATGATACTTGAACCTATTAAAGAAAAATCTTTTTGTAGTTTTCTTTTAAAGAATGTATATGAAACACTTACTCTAATAAAGAGTGAAGAAAATCTTTTTGGATTTTTGAGGTAAGATCAACCAAAAATGAAATCTACGACTATTGAGGAAAATCTTTTTCTTCTTTTTTTATTTATTTTTCTTTTCAAGATATGTATGAAACACCTACTCTAAATAAAGAGTGAAGAAAATCTTTTTTTTGAATTTATTTTAAATAAGATCCCCGAACCAACAATAGGCTGCCTACGTATCTCACATCCCGAAAGAGGAGAATCAGGGGTGCGTAGTTCGTCCAGATTGGACAATTAATGATTAACTAATAGATTGACCCTAACTTAAGAGAAACAACCAAAGACAAACAAAAAAAAAATTGGACTTTTAATTAGACACTTCAACTAAAACTGACACCAACAATTACGAAGGAAAATCTTTTTGGCATTTTCACTATATAAGAATGTACAAAGCTCCTATTGAAAGGAATTTTTTTTTTTTTGGAGTTTTCGAATTATGAATGCTTACTAAAGAAATAAAAGGAAAATTTTTTAACGTTTTTCATTTTGTGGGAAATGAGTGCAAAAAGTAAAAAAAAAACATTTTTTTTTAATTTTTGAATTGTGAAAAACAAAAGCCATAAAGAACCCTAAAAACTACCAAATCTTTTTTTCTTCACTCTTTTCTTCTTCTTCTTCTTCTTCTTCTTCTTTTTCAACAATTTCTTGCCTACACACTTTGCTTCTAACTCATGTTTTTGCCCAAACCAGTCGGTCAAATAACCTCGTTACACTCAAAGATGCAACATTTAGCGCGTAGGGATGCCTTAGAGGTGAGTCTCCTACAAAGGGCCAAGTGGGCCCTGCTAGGTCTTCAATATGATGCACATAAGCATGACTTAAAGGCTGACCTACGTTGGGGTTCACTAACAAGGCTGTTCGGGGGAGCGTATGGTCGATAGTGGTTGTTTTGCTTTCCACCTACTACATAACACCGACGGCTCCCCCCTAAAATAAGGGTGACTCAACTAGAGGTCGTGTGCAACACGTGTACTACGAACTTTTTGCAGAAAGAAGGCCTGGGGGTAGACACATGATGCCAGATATAAAAGCGGTAACACATAGGATAAATACTGTACACAAAGAGCACGAAAACATTCCACAATGATAAAACAATAACACAAAACAACACAAACAAAATGTTTATACACCTATAGTGCCAAACAAAGCCGATACGACTCCAAAATAAGCTCGAATTCTGAACAAGTCCCCAGCAGAGTCGCCAGAGCTGTCACACCCCTTTTTTCATCATCCAAAAGAAAGAATTTGTTTTAAGTTTCGAAAGGGTTTTATTATTAAAGTGACAAAAAATGATAATTGTTTCGAAAAGGATTCATTAGTTTCAAAACTCAGAGTCGCCACTTGGCATAAATCGGGTGTGCCAAGTCACCCTTGAATATCCTTTTTCAAAACAGTTTTGACTCTATAAAACTGATCCGCGAACATAGATTCCGGCTAAGGAATTCTGTTGACCGAGGGGAAGGTGTTATGCACCCCTCGATCCCGTGGTTCGACCACGATCGCTTGATGGAGTGTATTGACTATTTTGGGCACTACGAATGTATAAACCACACAAAAATCACGTAAAACAAAGAACCAAAACAAAACAAATCCAGAATATAGTGTACAGTCCAATTATACAGTCCAAAATAAAAATGTGAAAATATAAATCCTATTCTAATCTAGACTAATCTTATACTACGCTCCACTGCTTCACCCGACGCCTCAGTACAACTCACGAACAGACCTCAATATGCAACCCAAAACTACAAACCCACAAAGAAACAAGTGACCCAAAACAGCAATACACAAATTCACAATAAATATGAACAACAACGCTATTCCGGGTCGGGTTTGGGACGAGTGGACCTAATGACGTTGTTTTCCGTCGGATTTTGCCGGAACAGCAACAAAACGGAGACTGGAGCATTATCCGGCAGCTAATACGACGAGTTTCCGGTGAGTTTCTCACCGGACCAAAAACCGTCAATAAGCACCGATTTCCCTTCCTCTATCACGATTCTCACTATCTCTCTCTAATCTCTCTCACCCAAATTCCCTCTCTATTCTCTTTCTCGCGGTTTCTCCCTCAAATCTCTCTGATCTGTGTGTTTTGTGAGTGAAAGCTATGAGTTATGTGTGTGTTTTTCGATTGAGAGAGATGTAACAGTGAGTGTGTGTGTGTGTTTCCGGTGGTTGTGTTGTTTTTTGACGAGTTGTGCGTGTGTTAGTGTATCTGTGAGGTTTTGTGTGTGTCTATCGGTGAGAGATTGTGAGAGTGATGCATGAATTGTGATGGTGTGTGTCAGTCTTGGTGAAGAAGAAGGAAAAGAAAAAAATGGAGTATGTGTATTGTGATGATGAGAAAAACCTCACCCCTCTGTCAATGTCACTGTGTATATATTTGTATATGAATCACCTAGGTCCCCCTTGAATATTCCTCTTTTTTTTTTGTTTTATCCCATCCAGAAAAGAAAAAAACGTGAAGGCGAGGGGTACGTGGGTATAGGGGTGTGGGGTGGTGAGGTAGGGGTATGGGTAGGGGTAGGTGTTCTAATTTGATTGAGTAGGTTGTTAGGATAAGATAAATTTTGTTGGGTTGTTATTTTTGTCATTTTATGGAGAGATAATTACATGGGTGAGGGTATATAGTAAGGTGAGCTAAAAATGGATAAAAATTCAATTTTGGGAGGACAAAATTAGGTGTCTACACCACTCCTACCACTGAGTCATCCCATTACTTAAATATGGGTTCTCACCTGTTAATATTTAAACCTATTAAAAAAAATTCTAATGTAATTATAAACCTTATGATATAGCGAGTGAATGTTTTCGGGAATCCCCACCTGCTACCGTAGATCTGGCCCTGGTACTTGTTTTAGACCTAGGGGACACACTTAGAAGTTGAACAATGGAAAAATACAAAACATCAAATTTTGACTTTCAAGTACGAAGATAACCGCCCATATATAAAATATTGACCACAATAGTGATTTTATTAATCAGTATGATTGTGAGGTTTAAGGTATCCTAAATTCTCTTGTGTTAATTGACGTCAATATGTGGACACAGAATTTCAAAATTACAATTAACAATTTCAAGTAATAGTAATGATTGAGTTAAATAAAGTTCGATTTGACTAAAAATTGAACGAGTAATATTTGGTAAACAATATTACGTGATGTTTATTTCAAAGTCAATAGATCTTAATATATATTTATATACGTATATTATTTGTATATAATAATGATTAGTTTATACATTAGGGAGAGGTGTAGACAGACATGATACAGTTACATACACCTTATCAAGAGCATGGCTCGAGATTAATTGAAAGATGTGGATAACGCGAATTAGGATAGAAGTTAGTTAGTAGGTAAAAGTGCTCCTTCTTGTTGTGTGTACTAGTAGTTGTAGTGCTGCACCTGTAGTTTAATTTCTTGTTCTTAGAGGTTTGTTGACGTTTTCCGTTTCGGCTAGATTCATTGTGGTGTTATTTGGTGACAATCTTGTTCTGTTACTATTTGTTGTCTTGTTACTACTTATTGTTGCGCCTGTACTTCTACTACTACCGGCTTTGTCTTGAGTCGGAGGTCTATTCGGAGACAGTGGTCCTACCGCATGCGTACACTTTGCCGATCTCAAAACTCCACTTTATGAGATTATATTTAGTATGTTGTTATTTTTTGTTGTTGCAGTATACTTTTATCTCATAAAATTACAATGATAAGGCATTTTCACTGCAGTATTTTGTGTCATTCCAAGCATTATATTCCACTACATAGGTAGTGGAGGATTAGGGATAGAGCTGTACTGGTCCACCATTGAAGGAGGGGTAGTCTGTCTATTTCAAAAGATGTTTAAAAAAGTGCTATTTTTGCAATAGGATTTTTCAACCTTTTGAAAAGTTATTGTCATATTCCCATACTTTGGATAAATAGTGGAATAATTCAAATTACTTTAGAAGTCTTTGGAAATTCATATATTCATACCCCAAATTATTGAAAATGGTACGTAAATATCTTTTGTTATACTTTTAGATTATTTGTATCCTTATCGTCTAACATTAAATACGTATATACCTCAATCAAACTATTGAAAATGGTACGTATATACCTTTCATGAGTTAGATGTTGCACACCATATGGCCTCATTCGAAAGAAATCAACCCATTAATTCTAGTAATTTATCCCCTAACCTGCTGGAGAAATTATTCTACGATTGGAGTTGGAAGCGAGTTTCACCCACGTGTTCTCATTCTAAAAAAATGTTCTGCCTAACTGCATTGGTTTTGGTTCGCCAAGAAATAGGTGTGGGCGAAATTCACTTTCAACTCTGATCGTAGAGCATTTCGGCGGTAGGTCAATACATAAACAGCTAAGAAGAAATGGGTTAATTTCTTCCGGATAAGAACACGTGGAGCACACCGTCTAACTGATATACATATCACTTTCAATAATTCAGGGGTATATACGTACTTAAAGTTAGATGGAAAGAATATAAATAATTCAAAAATATAATGAAGGATATTTATATACCATTTTCAATAGTTCGAGAATATATATGACCTTTCTCCGCTTTAAAAATTACTTGAATCACATCCCAAATCATCTAGAGTTTAGATTTTTGTAATCTTGGCATATTTTGTATTCTTTTTGTTATTATTGCCTTCACTAATCATTATCGTCTCATAACTGTTAGGATTGTCATTAATTTTCCATTTTACCTGATTTTTTTTTATCATAACTAGAATTGTCTTTCTTGGTGGAAAAAAGGTTTGTTGAAAAAGATCTCTTCCTCATTTATGTATATTCTTTCGTAGAGTAAGAGTTTTCAATCTCTATAAATAGAAGATCTCTCTTCTCAAGTTAGAACGCAATAGAATTCACAATGTAGTCCTCAAAAGAATCTTGTTTATGGAGAGATTTTCTCCCGATAGTTTTTTATGTTTTTTTATAGTAAGTTTTAATATGTAAGTCAATCGGTCAAATTATATCAATAAGATGTTTTTAGTATGTCTTTTTGTCATCTGAATTATCGGGGATCTTTTGTTAAATGACATTTTCAAGTCTTCTTTTTAGTTAGATAGACTACAAGTTTTTTTTTAGGAAAATGACCCATTTTTTAGACAAATCTATTATCTATCCGACTGATATATAGACAGATCGATTATCAATCCGATAGATCGATTATCGATCTGACCTATATATGGACAGATCGATTATCAATCCGACAGATGAGAAAATAGAAGTAGGTCATTTTGCTTGTTGAAAACTTGAAAGAGGTTTAATAGTCAAATTTTCTCAGTATGTCATATTGCTAATTGAAAACTTGAAGAGGCTTAATAGCTAAATTTTCTCGAATTATCGTTGTTTGCAACATAATTTAATTCATGGAAAATAAATTTCAACCACAAATAAAAATATGAAGAAACAACAATTTTATTGATCAATGATATGGGTACAAATCTGTTCCTCCCTTGATTCTTTTCTCTTGATTTTCTCCTTAATTCGAGGACCGTTAGTGACGTATTTCTCGAACTCCCTTGATTCTTCTCTCTTGATTTTCTCCTTAATTCGAGGGTCGTTAGTGGCGTATTTCTTGAACGTAGGCGTATTTCTTGAACGTAGGAGTATTTGGATTTGATCTCCATGAAAGGAGGTTTTGTGGATCTTCTTGATGTATTTGATTATCAAGAAGAAAGAGTTTTGATCTATAAATGTACCCTGAATTTATTGGGACTTTGAAGATCGTTGATCTCTTTGTGAATATCCCGTGAATTTGTGGGATACCGGAGATGCCTCTTGAAAAGAATATTTGCCTCCTTTATATGGGCGTAATTTAAGGCTTGGTAGAGTAGCCATCAAGCTAGATTTAGGATAAAGTAGTCTCTAAAAACTCTAATCAAAATTGAACTCTTTTTGTAGAGTCCACAATTTCAATGTCTGCAATCGTTTCTATAATTTGCAAACTATAAGCTTTCGCATGACACCCGAACCCAACAATAACAAGCTCCTCCACATGCTATAATCATCAACTCCTCCCCCCACCATCATCCCTTCCCAAAACTCCATGTAGCTCGAATGTAACATTACTTGATCCATCTCAATTTATGTGATATTGTACTTAACTGAACATTAATTTTAAAAAAGATATTAAACATTATGGGCCCTAATTAAAAAGCAAACCTAGAACAAAACATGTGATCTTCAATTTCAATAAGTGTAAATTTGTGAAAAGTCAACATAGTGCTATTCACGACATTTTTTATTTTTTGTTCTTTTTTTTTCCCAATAATTGTGGGAGGAAATAAATATCTTTACCTTAGTAACGTACGCTTAAATTACATATTACACGTTGTGCTCTTATCATTAGGACGAAGCCAAATAGGTTCAAAGAATCTGAGTTTATTTAATCTCATTTGACCGTCTTATATTATAACTATTAGGTTAATTTCTTAAATAATGATGATGAGCAATGGCGAATTCAAAAATTTTAATTACATCATGATTGATCAACTATTTGTTATCTCAATATTCCTATTTAGATTTGGTGCTGATACAACTACATAATAACAATCGAGTAAAATTTCGTAAGTGAGGTTTGAGAGAAGATAAAGTGTAGAAAGATTATTTCCAAAAATATCCACGGCTCAAGTGTAACAAATCTAGCTACTAAAAAGAGGAAAACAATACTCCCTTCATTCTCATTTTACTTGGCCTCTTTGAATTTGCCACATCCATTAATCAAATATAATTAGAAGTATATTATATAAAATTAACTTTATTAATGATGTTTTGAAACACTAAATATAATTATCACTATTTTTTTTGTTATTTAATATTAAAAATAATATAAAAAAAATAAAATATTCTTGATTTAGAAAAATAAGCAATTAATAAAATATTTTTGATTTAGAAAATAAGCAATTAATTTGAAATAAATATATCTAAGGAATAATCTCAGGTAAAATAAAATGAAGGAAGTATATACTAGAAAATAGTGTTTGAGCAATAATAACAGCCTATAATGTAGGTCGACCAATATTGATACATGAATATTTTTTGAAAATTTGTGTGTCGACCATTACTTGCTTCAATAGTATTTTTGTAGGTTAATATATGGTCTATAATGTTCAATTTTTGTTCTTTTATTAATGCTATCATATCATATGTCACATCATCACAAATTCAGAGTTTAGTAGGAGTAATAATAAGTACCTATTCCAATCCGATCCCTTCAATCCAATTTACATCATATAATTCGAATTTTGAGAGTTAAAAAGAGGAAATCTTTTATTTTGATTTGTTCATATATTAAAAAAATCTCTCTCTATATATATAAAAACAAAATATAAGCTAGATAAGATAGCACATGTCAAGCTATTAAAATAGTCACGTGACAATTTTTAAGATAATATTAAAAAAATATTTTAAGACAAAATTAAAAATATTGATAAACTTCAAATCAATACTTTTAACCTAAAAAAAAGGAGGGTGTGAAAGGTGCTTAAAATTAAAATATGGTGATCATAAAGTGATCAAGGTGTGCATTAGCTTTTTTTATTTTGTATTTTCTTGACGTGAATGGTTGTATGACATAATGAAAATCAAATTATTATTTTTTTTTTAGATAATGATCAAAACCAAAATCAAATTGCAATTTTTTTTCCAGAAGTTTCACATTCTAATCATAACGGATTTTTTTCCAATCTGAATTATCATCATATATGGTTATCTTACCTGAATTATCAATATTTATGTATTTAAATACACTTAATTGAATAGATAAATGATGATAGTTCAAATAAAAAAATTAAATCAATGGCAGATAACTTTTGACTTCTAAGATTTGTCTTTTTAGATTATTTGGGCTTGGGTCATTGCCGGATCCAATTTTTCTTCATTTTGTTTTTAATAATTAATAAATGTCCCAAATGACCACCTTTTTTATTTAAAAATAAAGAAATGACGTAATTAAAAATTTCAACAGTTTATTAGTTCAAATGAATAAGTTACTATTTTTTTTAATGATATTCGTAAAAAAAATATCTTGCGCATCGAGCGGATACTTATCCTGGTTGTTTATAATTCTTATGATTTGTAGTATTGTTTTTTAAAATGTAGTTTAAATATGTAAATTATTTTTAAATTTTTTTAAAGATTATATGTCATGCATCTTAAATAATCCACGATTAAAATGAAGAAATTTAACTTTCAAAATTTAATTTATATATAGAGATATAAGTTATTTTCTTTCCTTTTTTCACCTTTTTTTAAAGGTACCTTTTTATTAATGGACTGTGTAGATAGGAATATATTGTCCCCATTGTGATCAATATGTCTACAAAAATTGAAGTGACTCCACCTACTTGAAATGTGCGCCAAACCATACCCCAAAAGGAAAGAAAATGAAGTACTTTTGTGTAATAATATTTGTACATTATATTATTAAAAATAGATGTTAAATATTATTTGTTCGATTTGAAAAATAATAAATAATTTATCTATTTTTATCAATTTTATCTTGATACTAAATACTACTTTAATTTTTTTAAAGTAATAAATTAATTATATTGAAAAGGTGATATAATAAAATTATATTTATTATTTATTATTGAGTAAAAAATCTAGTATCCCGAATGATCAAATTTGCTACGACACACTCTAACTTTACAAGGCTCCTATTACCTCCGGAACTCAATTTCAGTGAATTTTTGTCACTCTTTTTAGCTAATGTGCACCTTTTTAGCTGACGTGACACCTTTGACATGGGTCCTACTTTTATGTAATAAAGATGTCATGTCGGCATAAAAAGGTGACAAAAGTACGTTAAAATTGAGTTCAGAGGGGTAATAGGACTCGTGTGAAGTTGAAGTGTGTCGTAGCAACTTTAGTCATAGTTCGAGGGGATACTGAATGCTTATCTTTTTATTATTTCTTAAACTGTGTGTTACATTAATAATGAACAAGCATTGTTGAACGGCGGAGTAATATCTCAAATTTATCATTTGCCTCAAAATATTTGTAACTTTAGAAGTTTAATTTTAGAGATAATACTCAATTACCCCCTAAACTATAACCAAAAAGGCTATGACACACCTCAACTTAAAGGGGGTCCTATTACCCCCCTGAACTAATTAAAAATGTAGCTTTGATACCCTTAGTGCCTACGTGGCACATACGTGACCTACGTGGCACAACACACTGAAGTGTCCACGTAGGCCCACGTGTGTGCCACGTATGTGCCACGTAGGCACTAAGGGTGTCAAAATTACACTTTAATTAGTTCAGAGGGGTAATAGGACCTCTTTTAAGTTGAGGTGTGTCATAACCTTTTTGGGTATAATTCAAGGGGGTAATTGGGTATTTTCTCTTAATTTTATTTATATCTATACTATGAACATAGCAAGATGAAGCATAAATAGAATAATTATTTAATGAAAAAATATTATATCTTAAAACATAAATAAGGTCAAATAGTGAGAAAAAAAATCTTTTTGAACAATATTTCTTAAAGAAATGTGTTTAAAGAAATACGAAAAATAATTTAAGAAAGGAGTATAATTGATGGTCCAACCTAGGGGTGTGCATCGGTCGGTTCGGTTCGATTTTATGTGTTATTGATTCGGTTTATCGATTTTCGATTTTTAAATATGTAAAATCAATAACCAACCAATAAGATATTTTCTTATTGGTTTTGGTTTATTGATTTTTGGTCCTTAACGGTTTGATTTTTTATTTAACCAATAAGAAAATACTTATAGAATAGAAATAGTAACAACTAACATAAAAAAAAAAAAACTTAGTTACCGCCAAAATCCTACTCAATGCATTTTAGTTTTCAAAAATCTTCAAACTTGAACTGAATATTAGTTCGAAAAAAAATTGAATCCTAATTATTGGAAGCTATAAATGCTTCAAGCTTTTCAATACGATAATAACCGAGTTTTATATTGTGCCTTTGTTGCCCTGAATAGGTTAATACTTTGTGATTCACTGAATTGTGAATAAGTAGTGCATATAATATATATATATATATATATATATATATATATATATATATATATTGTAACGACCCGATTTGCTGAACCGAAATGCTACACGGTGATCATGACCCTGAAGGACCACAAGCTAACCCATGACTGATATTTGTACCTGTATACTGCATAAGATAAAATAATAATGCGGAAACATACATTGAAAGTCCATAAGGTTCGATCATGAACATAACTGAATAACGTAACATCTATGTGGGGTAATAGAATACCCAAAACAAAACTGAAGTCTAAAACATGATAGTCTGTATCTAGTCTGCATCTAGACTGAAAGCCTCTACTGTCTGAAGAATATGAATAAGGAGTTGATGGGACATGTCCCCAACTAACTCCAACTAATAAGCTAATCAATGAGATACTAGAAAATCATTATGTCCTCGAAGGATGAGGACTCACTTATACTCTGACTGCTGAAACTGAAATCTACTGCTGATCTGGAACTCGTGTCTCTGAACCTATGGTGTAACATAAAAAAAAGCACCATAGCGCGAATGCGTCAGTACATATGTACCGAGCATACATGTGAGGTAGGCTATATGCAAGGGTTTGCATGCATGAAAAATGCTAACTGACTGTCTAACATGAACGTGAGAATACATGCATAAATACGTAATTGTACTGACAACGTGATTTCGTGATTTCTGAGTTTGTATACTGATAACGTGACATGCTAGTAACTGATATGACTGATAACATGAAGGACTATATCTGAATAATGCTGATAACATGGGTGACTGTATCTGAGTATAACTGATAACGTGGGTGACTGTAGCCGACAGTCCTGAATCTGATGGAACTATCTGAGTTCCGTACTGTATCTGAGTTGACTGTATCTGACAGTCTTGAAATCTGAAGAACTATATGAGTTCTATTACTGAGACTGATTGACTATATCTTACAGTCCTGATTCTGTAACATGAAACTGTGGGAAGTAGTATCTAACCGACATGCCCCAAAGGTGCTATGATAGCTGAGTTGGGGTCCAATCTATGCCCTGATTGGAAGGGTGTCAATACCGCGCCACTGGTAAGGACAACATGTGAGTAACCCTCATATAACAGGTAACTCTAGCGAGAACGGTGGGAACCCTCATATAACAGGTTAAGCCACCTCATCTACCCTCATATAGCAGGCTACGATGTCTCAACCTACGCTGGCTACATAGTTCTGGAATGCAAGGATTTCTTCTAGGAATCACACCCTCATATAACATGTGAGTCCCCATCCTTGGGTTCACTCGGTGCTAATTTCTACTCCCATCTGAATAGACGCTAAACATAATTTATTGAACTAAACTGAGCATGGACTGAGTTACTGAATTTTCGTGGCTGACGAAATACTACTGATATCTGACAGCTGACTAAGTCATGAGATCATGAAGATTTTTCCTGAGTCATAAGACTATCTAAGAGTTCATAGCTTGACTGAGAGTATCGTGAAAACATGACATGGCTCTAGTTACACAGCTAATATTTCGGGTACAAGTACCCCCAGGACTCGATAGAAGAAAACTGACATAGCATGATTTACTTGAAGACTTGACTAACATCATAATACATACTACATTCATAGGAGCGTTTCATCAAACATGTAATAGGCATGAACTTGTACATACATGGGGATTTTATGATATCATGCTAGTTAGACAATATTCCTTCATCTAGGCATTTTATCAAACATATGGCAGGCATAATACATGTAAACACATTATACAACAATTAAACATCATGCTTCAATGCCAATTCCATCATACAAGGTTTTAGTCATGAGATTTCGTAAATCTTTATCTATACTACTCAACCCACATGGAATTTATCATCAAATCATGGAATAGAAATCAATTCCTCATTTATCAACATGAAAGAGAACATACAAAGCATGAAAACATGAAGAAAATCCATAACTTGTAGTTAAAAAGGATTCTTGGACTTCATGGACGAAAGGAGTCCATGAATGAACACTATGCATATCTTTGATCGTGATTTCGTGAAGATTGATGGTGAAACCTTCCCGAATTTGAATCCCCAATAGAAATGCTAGTTTGTTCTTGAGAGAAACTTGAGAGAAACTAATATGTTTTGGGTGAAAAATGGCTGAATCACGTGTTAAAGGGATTATATAGGGTTAGGAAGTTGTCCCTTTTAACCCTGGATACGTCATTAAATTTTCAGTAAAATTTCTCGAGTTGGGCCCTTGCCGCAACGCGGCGTTATCGCGTCGTGTCACTGGAAATTGATAATTGGGAAATTGCATGGTAGCGCGATGCGGAGCTATCGCGTTGCCACCTTGTCTACGACCTGGAAGTTTGGCTCGACGCGTCAGTGTAGACACCTAATTTTGTCCCTCCCGAAGCTTTATTTTATTCATTTTTGTTATCTCACCTTACCACGTACCCTCACCCGTTCTATAATTTTTTTTCACAAAATGACAAAAATAACAAACCCCTTACAAACCCAATCCCCAATATTCTCTTAATAACAAAATTAACAACCTACCCCTACCACCTACCCCACGTCACTCTCTTAACCCCATTTACATATTTTTCATCAAGGACATAACAGAATTGGATACATATACTCACTTTTACAACAACAAAAAAATAGAGGGGGCCCACGGAAAAATTGGATCACTCTCACCATTTTAAACACCCATATATACACACGATACATACATAAATAAAGAGGGGGGGAGGGAGAAAAAAAAGGAGTTTGGTGTCTTCTTGGTTGATTCACGCATACACAGTGGACCCCCCACAATTCATATACACCTTACTTAGCAACACATGCCATTTTTTTGGGTTGAAAAAGGACACCCACTCCAGAAAAGGAAAAGATTTCCAAATAAAGAGGGACCATGGCTGATTTTTTAATTTTCCATGGAAAGAGCAATTCATAGGACACACAGAATAGACAACAAATAAAAAAAGGGGGGGTCACATTTTTCCCTCATCAACACCATCACACACCAATCCACACACACGCACTCTCTCACTGAAGATACCCATAAAAAAAGAGGAAATCAGGAGAGAGATAGCTAAAATCGAGAAAGAGAGGGAGAAAATAGGTTGATCGGACTATTTTCGGCGAGTTCTTCACCGAAAATACATCAAAATCGTCGCTAGGTACTCCGACGACCACTGTTAGGTCACTGCTACCGCGAAACCCACTGGAGAACGACACTTCCGACTCTATTCCGACCAAGCCCACGTCGACATCCACCTCTTCTTCGTTTTCAGTTTAAACCTCACAAAAAAAATGCTAATTTCGGCCACCAATTCGTTTGTTCTTCGTGGTGTCTTGCTTGAATTGAGTTTCGAGATGTTCCCGTGGATTTAGTTCATTGTTCGAGGTTCGAGTTGAAAGTTGAGGTGGGTTAGTCGATTGAGGTTCAATTCGAGGTCCGGTCACGAGTTTCGTCTCTTCACCCAGTTAATACTAAATCTCGAAAGCTTTAAATTGAGGTTCAATTCTACTCCTTTCATCTTTTTATTTCTTTGTTGGGTGATTATGATTGTTTGATGTTGTTGATGCTATGACCATGATGTTTGTTGATTCGATTTTGGTGGTTTGAGGAATGAATTTGATCATGTTTTAATGTTGATTGATAAAAAAGGAAGTTAGGGGGTGGAATTGAAAATTAACGAAAAGGTTAGATTCGGATCAAGTTTGATTGATTGTTGATATAAAACGTGATATTATTATGAGACGTTGAAATGAATAGGCCAATGTAGGTTCGGGTAGGCAAATTAAGGAGTAAGCTCTGTTTGATTAAATGTAGAAAATTTTGTGGAATGTTTGAAATTTTGTTGAATAGTTTGATTTTCTCGCACTAAAAATATATTTATTTGGCCGGGGAATGCCTCGAGGGATTTGTATTGATTTATCCGAAAAATGCCCCGACGTATCATGTACGCAAAGGAGGTTCGTGATCAAGGCCCGGGAGATCGGGTAAAGAATCGAAGCATAGTTTAGGATTAGTTTAGAATAGGATTTATATTTTCGCATTTTTTTATTTTGGACTGTATAATTGGACTGCACACTATATTTTTTATTCGTTTTGTTTTTTTTGTTTGTTGATTGTTTTACATGTTTTTCTGTGGTTTGTACATTCGTAGTGTCAAATTAGCCGATATCCTCCACCAAACGATCGTGATCAAACCAAGGGACCGAGGGGTGCCTAACACCTTCCCCTCGGTCAACAGAATTCCTTAGACGGAATCTCTGTTCACAAACCAGTTTAAAGAGTCAAATAGTTTTGAAAAGGATTTTCCTGACTTGGCACACCAGATTATGCCAAATGGCGACTCTGATTTTGAATGTAAAGACAATCCTTCTTCGAAACAAATCGTTTTCTTTTGTCACTTAATAATAAAAACCTTTCGAACTTAAAACGAATTCTTTTCGGTTAAAAAAAAGGGTGTGACAGCTCTGGCAACTCTGCTGGGGATCGAACCCAGAATCTCTGATTTATTTTGGAGTTGTATCGGTTTAGTTTAGCACTATAGGTGTATAGACATTTTGTTTGTGTTGTTTTGTGTTATTTTTTTTCATTGTTGAGTGCCTACGTGCTCTTTGTTTACAGTTTTTACTTTATATGTTACCGTTTTATATCTGGCATCATGTGCATAACCCGAGTCTTTTTTTCTGCAACAAGTCCGTAGTACACGTGTGTATACGACCTATAGTTGAGTCACCTTTATTTTAGGAGGGGGAGCCGTTGGGTTGTATGGAGTAGGTGGACAGCTAAAGCAATCCACTATCGACCATACACTCCCCCGAACAGCCTTGTTAGTGGACCCAAGCGTAGGTCAGCCTTTAGGTCATGCTTATCTGTATCATATTGAGACCTAGCGGGACCCACGTGGTCCTTTGTAGGAGACTCACCTCTAAAGCATCCCTACGTGCTAAATATTGCATCTTTAAGGGTAACGTGGTCATTTGACGAACTGATTTGGGGAAAGCATGTGTTAAAAGTAAAGGGCATAGGCAAGAGTTGTTGAAAAAAATAGAAGAACAAGTGAGTCGAAAAGAAAAAAAAAAGTTTTGTAGTTTTTAGAGTTTTTATGGCTTTTAATTTTCACAATTCAAAAATTCAAAAAGATTTTTTTTTACTTTTCGCACTCATTTTCTCAAAAACAGCAAAAAGATTTTTCTTTGTCTCGTTTAGCATGCATTCACAATTCAAAAACTTAAAAAAAAAAAATCATTCATAGGAGTTTTTATAAAAGAAAAACGCAAAAAAAAAATGTTAGAAATTTTTTACATTTCGTATAACGAAAATACCAAAAAGATTTTCCTTTCATAGTTGTTGATGTCATTTTTCTGTGAAGTGTCAAAATGAAAACTCAAAAGATTTTATTAACGTGGTTCATCGTTCGTCTTTGGTTGTATCTCTTAAATCAGGGTCTAGCTTGTTATTTAATCATTAATTGTCCAATCTGGACGAACTACGCACCCCTGATTCTCCTCTTTCGGGGGTGAGATACGTAGGCAACCTATTGTTGATTCGGGGATCTTATTTTAAAAATTCAAAAAAAAAAAAAATTCTTTACTCTTCATTTAGAGTAGGTGTTTCACATATGCCTCGAAAAGAACACTACAAAAAGATTTTCCTTAATAGTCGTAGGTTTCATTTTTGGTTGATCTTATTTCAAAAAATAAAAAATAAAAAATTTCTTTACTCTTCATTTAGAGTAGATGTTTCATATACATCTTTAAATGAAAACTACAAAAAAAGATTTTCCTTTAATAGTTTCAAATTTTATTTTCATATGAAATTCAAAATTGAAAACCCAAAAAAAATAAATCTTTGGTAATCATAGATTTCATTTTGTATAGGGATGTTAAAGCTGAAAAATTCAAAAAACATTTTTGTCAATTCTTTTGACAATTTGTTATTTTCTTCTCTTTGAAGTTTCAAGAAAAAGAATGAAAAAAAAAAGTTTAATTGGTCATTTTGACAAGACTTCACGAACTACGCACACCTGATTCTCCTCTTTTCGGGAGTGAGATACGTAGGCGTCCTTCTTGGGTTCGGTGATCTTTTTTAAAAAAAAAAAAAGAGGTTTTGAAAAAGTGTTGAACTCTAACACATTTGTTGTTTTTTGTTGAGTCAGTTTAAGGTGGTTGGTTTGTGGCATTCTGGCTGATCCTTCACCTCACACCAAATCCAAAGGGTTAGTTGTATCCAACAAAGATATAGAGAGTGACACCATGGATCAAACAAAGAATCAGGAAAATGAGAGTTTGAAGCAAGAGATTAGGTGGCTAAGACAACAAATGACAGAAATGCATCGAGCTTGGGCCAGTGGGTTGCCTCTTCCTTTATTTCCCTTTATTGATCCTACAAATACCTCGAGTTTTCCACCAAAATCTCAAAGTCAGTTTTCTGCTATTGTTGATGCACCACAACCTGCCTCAGAATTCATTCCAAGCCAAAAGAATCTCAATACTTCCACCATTATTTCTCTAGCCCCTCGGTGTAAGCCTACCACATTCACAACACCACATGTCATCTATGATTTTGTTGCTCAATCCTCTGCTGAGACATCCACATTGGCTAGCCGCCCAACGGTTGTGCTTCCCCAATTTGTTAGTGGACCCATGTTCAATACTCGTGGTGATCATTGTTATACTCCTGAGACTACTTTTAAGTTAACTGGACCACCAAAATTTCTTAACAAGAAGCCTAGTATGCCAGAAGAGTCAGAGAAAATGGTTGGAAAAATGAAGAGTGCAGAAAGTGCTATGAAAAATTCTCTAGGACCTGCGGGTAAAGAAGATGTTTCATACAAAGACCGGGGCATGCCTTCAAGAGCTAACCTTCCTCCAATCTTTAAATGTGAAAATTTGAGGAGCAAGATGGGCATGAGGAATCTGTGAAACATTTGGGACAATATTGCAATTAATTAAGGGAACCTGGAGGGAAGAAGAATGAGAAAGATGGCATTGCTATTGTAGTTGGAGAACGGGAACATCCATGAAGACGACGTCATCGTTGTCGTCAGTCTCAAGCCCAAGTTCATACCCAAGCTCTCTATAATCACTCCCAAAATCCAGTATACCCTGTTTCCCCACCTCCATATCTAGTATATTGTGCACAACCATATGTTCATCTCCCTACTTGCCTACAATGGCGCGCACCAACTCCTCAAAGTCATCCTCCAACTCCACAAACATACCAAAGCCCTTCTAGGCTAGATTTTTGGTCCAAGCCAAACAATGAAATGAGGCAGAAGTCGAGGGATAGCTTCACACCAATTGGAGAGTTATATGCAAGTTTATTCCAGAGATTGGTACAGCAGGGCATGATCACTCCTCTTCTTGGGTATACTCCTGACCCACATTCAAGAAGTTTTGATCCTAATGTACGATATGCATATCATTCTGATGTTCAGGGTCACAGTATTGAAGATTGTCGTGCTTTGAAAAGAGAAATTGAAAATATGATTCAAGATAAATCAATCATGGTGCAGAACATTGACAGTGAGAAGAACTCTAGTCATGCTGATATGCAAACTAGTGGCTAAGATGTCAGGCTGAGCAATTGAGAAGTCACCCCTCTCCCTACTAAGAAGAGGTCTGGTAGCTTGTTTTGTTTTCTTTTCTATTTTCTGAATTATTTCAGGGTTGTAGTTCGAGATCTATCTTGTTTTGTTTCTCTATAGTCTTTGTTTAAACCCTTCTATCTTTTCTTTCAATGAAATGTGATGTCCCTTGTTTGTTTTGTTTTATTTTAAGTTGTTAGTTTGTCTGGTTTACACAATGCATTTTATGTTTATTCTAGTGTTATGACATGCCTGTGGAATTTTTAGCTAGATCTTGAAATCCAACCTAAGCATGAGCATTGAATCAGAGGGTTCAAGTTAGAAAAAGAGAGCATTTGAGAAAATAGATAGAGTGTTGGGGCATTTGGTGATCAAGTTGAAGCCTTCTTTGAAAATTAAGGCAATTATTTTGAGAATCATGAGAATAACTTGGTCAGCATTTGAAAGACATGTCTCAATTAGGTCAAATAGTGGATGTATGATCCTACATCAAAAGGAATAGAAAAATTAGCTCCACGAAAGCATTAGGAATGTACAACAAAGATGGAGTTGGCAGAAGAAGTAGCGACACACAGTCTCAGTTAAAATTAGTGCTGTAAAATGTCACAAATGATCTTCATCTCTCACTTTCATATTGCATGATATGTATTTGCATTTTCAAGGATTGATATGACGAAGGCATTTCATTTTGCTATCCAAACATCGTGTCATCCTTTGTTTACCCCATTTGAGCTTTAGTTATATTTCTTTCATATTCCTCTTTTGGAATCAAGATAGAGTCAACAAAACTCAAAAAGAAAGTGTCGAGCAAAAAAAATAGTGTCAGAAAAGTTTCAAAAAGAGAGAAGAAAAAAATGTGCCCAAAAAGAAAGAAAAGAGAAGAGCATTAAGAAAAATAAAGTCAGAAAAGTCCCAAAGAGAAAGGAGTCAAAAGAAAAAAAAAAGTCAGAATCAAGCAAAAAAGAATAAGCTGACAGAACTATGCGTGACCTGATTCTCCTCTTTTCTGGGGGAGATATGTAGGCTACCCTACTATGGGCTCGGTCCAACCAAATAAATAATTTAGAATTTCCCAGTCAAAAGAAACTAGGCACGAGTTAATCCTCATTGTTTGAGTCGATTCCTAAAGTTGTAAGTCCCACCCCACTTCAAGTGTCGTTTGGGCCACATGTCATCTTTTCTTTCTAACCCTATCCAAAAGCCAAGTTACAATCAAAGAAAAACCTTCAGATCAATCTTTGAAAATGCTAAGGCTAAGCATGCAATGGATGTGATGACGCATTTTAGGAACTACTTGTTTTCCTCATCATAAGGAATCAGGAGAGAAATAAAAATGAGAGAGTCTTATTGGTGAAAACCCTCGCGGGCGCCATAAGGCGATAGTGAGTTGAGAGAATGAAAATGAGAGAGTCTTTTTAGTGAAAACCCTCGCGGGCACCATAAGGCGATAGTGAGTTGAGAGAAATAAAAATGAGAGAATCTTATTGGTGAAAACCCTCACAGGCACCATAAGGCAATGGTAAGTTGAGGGAGATAAAAATGAGAGAGTCTTATCAGTGACAACCTTCACGAGCACCATAAGACGACGGTGAGTTGAGACAAATGAAAATAAGAGAGTCTCATTGGCAAAAAACTCTCACAGACACCATAAGGCAATGGTGAGCTGAGAAAAGAAAAATGAGAGAGGCTTGTTGGCAAAAACCATTCAAGGGGGGGCTAGCCGAATGAGATCTTAAATGCAATTGACCTAAGAAAGCAACTCAATTCCGAGGTCATTAACTCAACAATAATTGGTAGAAATTTTTGGATAGAAAGATCAGGCAGTTAATCCGATATGCATGTCATAATCATTAGAATTGACTGTCATTTTTAGATAAACTTTTCTTTCATTTTTTTTCGATGGGGACATTCATTGTCGTTTCTTTCTTCTCTTTAGTTATATTTTTATTTTTCTTGAGTCAGTTATCCTAATAAAACCAAAATTATTGTCATTTTTCTCTTGTCTTTAAGTTAAGTCCATGTCAAAACAAGTAAGAAAAAAATTCAAAACTGGCTACCAGCTTCTTCAATTGCACAAAACAAGACAAATGGCCAGCACATGAAAGAAACAAGATTGCAAGTCAGAACAAGGCATGCAGAAAGTTTTCGCAATAGACAAGTCTGGGAACTCATAGAAATACTAAGGTTCAAAGGGTTTATCTGAGGAGCATGACAAAGCAGAGATATTGTGTTTGTTTCAGAGTCATTTTCCTTAATCTGTGTTTGGGTAAATGACACGGTAAAGCAGGGGCAAGTGCCAACAATCTGAAACAAAATAAAGGGAATGAACACTGGAACAGGTGTCAGGAAAGCCAAGTGCTGCAAACCACCACTAAGTTTGTAACTGACAAATTTTCTTTGTTGAACCAGGGGAAAATTCTCTTCAGTTAATTCAACTACCATTAGAAATGCACATCCGTGGGATTTTACTTTATGTTCAGGACCCTCTTGGAAAATAGGATTTTACTTTCTGTTCAGGACCATCCTGAAAAATGGGACTTCACTTTCTGTTCAGGACCCTCCTGGAAAATGGGATTTTACTTTCTGTTCAGGACCCTCCTGAAAAATGGGACTTTACTTTTGTTCAGGACCCTCCTAAAAAATGGTAGTTCACTTTCTGTTCAGGACCCTCCTGAAAAATGGGATTTCACTTTATGTTCAGGACCCTCCTGAAAAATGAGATTTTACTTTCTGTTCAGGACCCTCCTGAAAAATGGGATTTCACTTTATGTTCAGGACCCTCCTGAAAAATGGGATTTTACTACCCATGGACAGTCTACTGAGAGCATCGGCCACTACGTTGGCCTTGCCCAGATGATAGAGGACACTCATGTCATAATCTTTTAAGAGCTCTAACCACCTACTCTGACGAAGATTGAGATCTTTTTGAGAAAATACATACTGAAGGCTCTTATGATCTGTGAAGACGTCTACATGAACTCCATAGAGATAATGCCTCTAAATATTTAAGGCAAATACTACGGCTGCTAACTCAAGATCATGAGTAGGATAATTTTTCTCATGGGTTTTAAGCTGTCTGGAGGCGTAGGCTATGACCTTACCATGCTGCATGAGGACACAACCTAAACCCACTCTGGATGCATCATAATATACTACTAAACCGTCTGAACCATCTGGTAATGCTAGAACTGGAGCTGAGGTGAGTCAAGTCTTTTATTTTTGAAAACTCTTCTCGCATGAATCTGACCACTGAAACTTGACCTTCTTCTGAGTCAATCTGGACATAGGAGATGCAATAGAAGAAAATCCCTCAATAAACCATCTGTAATAGCCAGCCAAACCCAAGAAACTCCTAATATCTGATGGAGAAATAGGGCGAGGATAGTTTCTTACTGCTTTGGTCTTTTGAGGATCTACTCAAATGTCATCACCGGAAATAATATGGCCAAGGAATGCTACTGATCTTAGCTAAAATTCACACTTACTGAATTTGATGAATAACTGATGATCTCTGAGAGTCTGAAGTACTGTTCTGAGATGGTCTGCATGATCGCGCTCAGTGCGGGAATAGACCAGAACATCATCTATGAATACTATGACGAACATGTCCAAGTACTGCTTGAACACGCGGTTCATCAAGTCCATGAAAGCGGCTGGGGCGTTGGTAAGACCAAATGACATGACTAGAAATTCGAAGTGACCATACCGTATACGGAAAGCTATCTTTGGGATGTCACATTCTCTAACTCTGAGATGATGATAGCCAGATTTGAGGTCTATCATAGAGAAATAACTGGCACCCTGAAGTTGGTTAAACAAGTCATCGATTCTGAGAAAAAGATACTTGTTCTTAACGGTGATTTTATTGAGTTGACGGTAATCTATACACATTTCGAGTGAACCGTCTCTCTTGCGCACGAATAAGACTGGTGCGCCCCACGAGGAAACGTTGGGTATGATGAATCCCTTATCTAAGAGATTCTTCAACTGTTCTTTCAGTTCCTTGAGTTTTGCTGGTGCCATTCTGTATGGCGGAATAGAGATAGGCTGAGTGACTGAAAGAAGATCAATATTGAAGTCTATTTCCCTTTTGGGAGGAATTCCTAGAAGATTTTTAGAAAAGACATCTGAATGTTCATTCACTACTGGGACTGATTCAAAATTGGGAGCCTCGGAACCGGAACGTCTAACATGAACTAGATGATAAACACATCCCTTAGATATCAATTTCCTTGCCCGAAGGTAGGAAATAAGTTGACCTCTGAAAGCGAATACGCTACCCTTTCAATCTAGGCTGGGTTCATTTGGGAACTGAAACTGAACTATTCTATTTTTGCAGTCAGCTGTGGCATAGCAAGAATAAAGACAATCCATGCTGAGAATGACATCAAAATCATTCATCTCTAACTCGACTAAATCTGCTGACGTGATTTTCTGAAATATTATAACCGGGCAGTTCCTGTATACCCGTCGAGCTATAATTGTTTTACCCACTGGGGTAGAGACTGAAAAGGGCTCTGCTAGAATTTCTGGACTGATTCCAAAATCAACTGCTATATAAGGAGTAACGAAAGACAAGGAAGCTCCTGGATCTAGCAAAGAGTAAACATGTACATGAAAGATTTGTAACGTACCGGTAACTACATTAGGAGAACTTTCCTAATCGTGTCGAGTCTGAAGAGCATAGAAACGATTTGGGTGTTGCCCGCTAGTAGCACTAGAAGTGGCACCCTGCTGATTTGGGCGACCGGACTGAGCTGAGGAGCGATTCTGTTGACCTTGAGTACCTAGCTACGGACAGTCTCTAACTCTATGGCCTGGCTTGCCACTACCTTCTCTACACACACCCTGATAGTGTTTACCACAAGTCTAGCAAAGAGGATAGGTGCGGGCACTACTAACACTGCCCTGGGTCTTAGATCCTGACGCTCTATCTTTGTTACCCTCTTTGAACTTAGGAACTAAAGCACTGGTTGTAGAGGGAATAGGAACTGGTGACTTAGAACGAAACTGAGAACTATTTCCTCCTTCTGATTTAGGCTGAGCAAAGTTGAAACTACCTGTCTTCACTCTCTTATTCTACTTTTCCTTCTGCTTAATTTTCTGCTCTTCTATCTGCTGAGCATGGGTCATAAGTCTAGATAAGGCCATGTCACTGTTCAGCATGGCGGATCTGCACTTATTAACCACACTGTCGTTCACCCCTGAAGCGAACTTACTCATCTTGGATCTACTGTTTGCAACCACATGAGGGGCATACCTGGATAATTGAGTAAACTTAAAAGAATACTCTTTCACTATTATATTGCCCTGCTTGAGGTTGATGAACTCTAGCACTTTTGCTTCTCTAAGCTCTTGGGGAAAGAATATGTCTAAGAATGCAGTGACAAACAGGACCTGTATCATCTGATCTTTCGGACTTCTACTGTTTGAACCAAGCATGAGCCACATCCTGCAACTGGTATGCATCTAGCTCAGCACTCTCAACAGTAGTCACCCCCATGGCGTCTGTCACTTTTTGAACTTTATCTAAGAATTCCTGAGGGTCTTCATCTACCTTAGACTCGAGGAAGGTTGGAGGATTCATTCGGGTGAAGTCCCGAATTCTCGCTGCAGTTGAGTTGGCCACTGGGTTGGCCGGAATAATTATTGGTCGTTCATTATGAGCAGCGACTGATTAAGTAAGAGTGGTAAATGTGGTCCTGAACTCCGCATGAGAAACATGATCGCCCAAAGGTTCTTCGGGCTGAGGGGCTGACTGATTTCTTCTCTTAGGAGGCATATTCTGAAATCAAGAGGAGAAACGGATTAGACTAAGAGACTGACTTGTGATTATGCTCACTGGCACGACATAAATACTGAAAGAAGGGAAACTGTTCTTAAACATCTCATAGCCTCTTGCACATAAATGTGGCGCGTAATACAACTATGCACAAGACTCTACTAGATGCGGCTTTCAGACTTCCTAGGACTCTATTGAACCTTTGGCTCTGATACCAAGTTTGTAACGACCCAATTTGCTGAACCGAAACGCTACATGGTGCTCATGACCCCGAAGGACCACAAGCTAACCCATGACTGATATCTGTACTTTTATACTATATAAGATAACATAATAATGCGAAAACATGCATTGAAAGGACATAAGGTTCGATCATGAACATAACTGAATAACGTAACATCTATGTGGGGTAATAGAATACCCAAAACAAAACTGAAGTCTAAAACATGATAGTCTGTATCTAGTCTGCATCTAGACTAAAAGCCTCTACTGTCTGAAGAATCTGAATAAGGAGTTGATGAGACATATCCCCAACTAACTCCAACTAATAAGCTAAACAATGAGATACTAAAAAATGATTATGTCCTCGAAGAATGAGGACTCACTTATACTCTGACTGCTAAAATTGGAATCTACTGCTGATTTGGAACTCGTGTCTCTGAACCTATGGTGTAACATAAAAGAAAGCACCATAACACGAATGCGTCAGTACATATGTACCGAGTATACATGTGAGGTAGGCTATATGCAAGGGTTTGCATGTATGAATAATGCTAACTGACTGTCTAACATGAACGTGAGAATACATGCATAAATACGTAATTGTACTGACAACGTGATTTCGTGATTTCTGAGTCTGTCTACTGATAACGTGACATGATAGTAACTGATATGACTGATAACATGAAGGACTATATCTGAATAATGCTGATAACATGGGTGACTATATCTCAATATAACTGATAATGCGGGTGACTGTAGCTGACAGTCATGAATCTGATGGAACTATCTGAGTTCCGTACTGTATCTGAGTTGACTGTATCTGACAATCTTGAAATCTGAAGAACTATATGAGTTCTATTACTAATACTGATTGACTATATCTGACAGTCCTGATTCTGTAACATGAAACTGTGGGAAGTAGTATCTAACCGACATGCCTCAAAGGTGCTATGATAGCTGAGTTGGGGTCCAATCTATGCCCTGATTGGAAGGGTGTCAATACCGCGCCACTGGTAAGGACAACATGTGAGTAACCCTCATATAACAGGTAACTCTAGAGAGAATGGTGGGAACCCTCACATAACAGGTTAAGCTACCTTATCTACCCTCATATAGCAGGCTACGATATCTTAACCCATGCTGGCTACATAGTTCTGAAACGCAAGGATTTCTTCTAGGAATCACACCCTCATATAACAGGTGAGTCCCCATCCTTGGGTTCACTCGATGCTAATTCCTACTCCCATCTTAATAGACGTTAAACATGATTTATTGAACTGAACTGAGCATGGACTGAGTTACTGAATTTCCATGACTGGCGGAATACTACTGATATCTGACAACTGACTGAGTCATGAGATCATGAAGATTTTTCCTGTCATAAGACTATCTGAAGTCTAAGAGTTCATAGATTGACTGCGAGTATCGTGAAAACATGACATGGCTCTAGTCACACAGCTAATATTTTGGGTACAAGTGCCCCCAGGACTCGATAGAAGAAAACTGACATAGCATGATTTACTTGAAGACTTGACTAACATCACACTACATACTACATTTATAAGAGCGTTTCAGCAAACATGCAATAGGCATGAACTTGTACATACATGGGGATTTCATGATATCATGCTAGTTGGACAATATTCCTTCATCTAGGCATTTTATCAAACCTATGGCAGGCATAGTACATGTAAACACATTATACAACAATTAAACATCATGCTTCAATGCCAATTCCATCATACAAGGTTTTAGTCATGAGATTTCCTAAATCTTTATCTATACTAATCAACCCACATGGAATTTATCATCAAAAATGGAATAGAAATCAATTCCTCATTTATTAACATGAAAGAGAACATACAAAGCATGAAAACAAGAAGAAAATTCATTACTTGTAGTTAAAAAGGATTCTTGGACTTCATGGACGAAAGGAGTCCATGAATGAACACTATGCATACCTTAGATCATGATTTCGTGAAGATTAATGGTGAAACCTTCCTGAATTTGAATCCCCAATAGAAACCCTAGTTTGTTCTTGAGATAAAATTTAGAAAAACTAATATATTTTGGGTGAAAAGTGGTTGAATCACGTGTTAAGGGGATTATATAGGGGTAGGAAGTTGACCCTTTTAACCCTGGACACGTCATTAAATTTTTAGTAAAATTTTCCGAGTTGGGCCCTTGGCGCGACGCGGCGTTATCGCGCCGTGTCACTAGAAATTGACTATTGAGAAATTGCATGGTAGCGCGACGCGGAGCTATCGCGTTGCCACCTTGTCTACGACCTGGAAGTTTGGCGCGACGCGCCAGTATCGCGGAGCAACACTGGAATTTGACAATTGTAATTTGAGTTATCTCCGCGATGCGCTGAAGGCTCAGGTCAAATATTGTCTCATTAAAAAGGCTCTAACTTTTCGCCCGGGTGACGGATTTGGACGAATTATATATCGATGGAAAGCTTATTCAATTTTCCACGTGATAGAAAGTGAAAATTATGGAAATACCACGTGTATAGGAATGAATTCTTATTTCAAAGCAAGTTCTAACATCCTTGAGATGATTTTCAAGCTAAGAAAAAGCACGGGTATTACATATATATATATACATATATATATATATATACATATATATATATACATAGATATATATACATATATATATTGAGAGAGAGAGAGAGATTTATATATATATAACATAAATAGTGATATAAAACAATAATTTAGTGTATCCTTATTGGGTTATCGGTTTAACCGATAACCCAGTAAGCTAAAATCGAAATCGAACCGTTTACCCAATAAATTTTTTTATAAAACCAATAAGAAACCATTAACCCAATAACCTAATACCAATAACCCAATAACATTTTCATCGATTCGATTTATCGGTCGGTTCGGTTTTTGAACACCCCTAGTCCAACCCTTACTGCTTGATCAATGATTTGGAATGAAATGTTACAACAATTGAAGTATGAAACGTAAAAATTAAAGTTACAACTTTTTAGGGGAGATTTCTCAGTCTTTAAAAAAAGTTGTTTAGGGAAAATCGCTTAGGTTTTCATGTGTAGGTTAATTGACCAAATCATATAATAATTATGTTTTTAGTATATTTTTCTTTGTCATGTAATTTTATAATTGCATCTAACTTTCGCATGACGAGAGGGTGTCATACGGAAGCTAATATTTGCAAATCATAGAGACAATAAATCAGATAACAAAAAAATATATATTAAAAGCCTAATTATTATATGATTTGGTCAATTGACCTACATATGAAAACTTAATATAAAAGAAAGCATAAGAAACTATTAGAGAGAAATCTCCGCTAAACAAAATTCTTTAAAGACTACATTGTGGATGCTATTGTGTTTTTTATATGAGAAGGGGATATTATATTGTACATGGAGGATGCATGTAGTCTTTCCCGGGTGCTTGAGCACCCACTGACCCCAGCAATTTTTTTATATATTGATATAAAAATACAGGAAAATCGGTTATGATGTATTGTTAAGCACCCATAAAAAAGTGGTTGTTGGGTGCTTTGGCTTTGATGTGAAATTTAAGCACTTTGATGCCTGAAGTGGCATGGATTCGATTCCAGTGAGCACCTACAGCATTTAAATCCTGAATCCGCCCTGATATTATAGAGCTTCAAAAATTTTAGCTAAATATGAAAAAAAAATAAAAAATCTTTAAGAAAAAATAAAAGTAATTATGGTATTACTTTTATTTTTTCCCCAAGAAAAATAAAATTTAATTTTATAAGAAAATCAGAGCAGAACCTCTAACAAATCTCCCATTTTTTACTTGATTTTCTTAACATATTTTGATCCGCCTTTTTCTCATGCATGATTTTCGTTCTTCACATAATTTTCATCACTGTTGCTTGTCATGGTTCAATATATCATGATTAAAAATTAATATTTTATTTTTATTTCTAAAGATGCAGTAGCAGGAATGTTGAAAATATGATTGACACTTCTTCTCCACATGTAGTTGGACAAAAATCTTTATTATCATCAAATTAATTGCAACTTCTTGAACTCGTCCTGAATATGTCTTTCAACTTCGTTCAACCATTAGACCATTGAACCATAAACTATGTTGCCACTTGTTGAGTTCGAAATCGAGAGGGCGTCATGCGGAAGCTAATATTTGCAAACTATAGAGGCGATAAATTAGACGACAAATAAAATTATGCTAAAAGTATAATTATCATTTGATTTGGCCAATTGACCCTGCATAAGAAACTACTAGAGAGAAATATCACCGAAACAAGATTCTTTAAACACTATACTGTGGATGTTACTGTGTTGTTGTATGAAAAGGGGTAGTCGGGTTCCAAAACCTTTCCTCCAAGAAAGTGATTAGCCAAATATGAAAAAGAATTATATTTTCCTTTCAGAAAAATTTAAAGTAATTATGGTATTACTTTTATTTTCCTTTCAATTAAAAAATCATAACACTTTTAGTACTAACTTTTAACTTTTTTGTGTTTTGCGTTGGCCAAAAGTACCAGGTACATAATGTATTGAAATCTATGTTTACATTTGTAATGACTTTTACACAAGTAGTTATTGGATTTGTTGTTTACTTTTCTTAACCAATATATACATTTGACTATATACAGTGATACGTATATAATATATTATACATTTATCAATTATACATAGTATATAGTTTGAAAAGCCAAAGTTCACATTCAAACCTCCAGACAAACAATTTCAACTTCATATCCATATCTTTGAACTTTAGATCTTTGTAAAGTTTGGTTATTATTATTATTATTTTATTTTTATTTTTAAAAAAGGTTCTAAAATGTGAGTTGCTCCTATTGTCTTGTCTATAACAACTCCTGTTTGTTATGGCCTTTTAATCACAGGCCCAACTAAAATAGCTGGATTGTAAGGCTATATGGTTTTGGCCCAAATAATATGTTGAACATGTTGGGCCCAAGGTTCATGACTTTAACCCAAAAAAAGAAGGGGAAAGGACAAAAATAATACCTAAAACTAAAATAATTTTACAAAGCTAGCACCTAAATTTAAAAACCCAGTAAATAGCCATTAAGGGATGGATACATCACAATTCGGCCCTTCCGTTTTATGTACAGGGCCGATTTTTTTATTTTTAATGGGCCCGTGTGTTTTTGTCTTCTCTTTTCCATTCTTTGTTTGCTTTGAGAAAGTGAGAGGAAACTGACAACTCTTTCCACTCTATGGATTGGAGGAAATTATTGTCATCCAAGACTTTGACTTTTCAGTACTCAATTTGCTGATAATTAAATTTCAATTAAAGTACTCCAACTTCGTGACTTTGAGAAAATATTACGAGTCCTTCTATCATATTTATATATAATAATTATAGAGTTTCTATACATATACATATTCTATATAATAATTATAGCATTTTTATACACATTCTATACAAATTTTAACTACAATTATTATTTAGATACATATTTTATACGACTCTATATAGTTTTTATATGTATTCTAAAAAATGTATCAATCTAGTATAAGAGAGTATCAATTGAGTATATGGGCACTGCAAGTGTATCAATGTAGTATAAAAGTATATTAATGTGATATAAAAGAATATCAATGGGGTATAGGGACTGCATGTGCTTGCATAGAATTTCATCCTTTCTCTTTTTTAAAAAGTGTATCAATATAATATAAAAGTGTATCAATGTGGTATAAAAGTGTATCAATTGAGTAGAGAGACTGCATGTACCAAATTTGGCCAAATGGCTAAAAAGTGATATTACTTTAGCCGACTGGCTAAGCATGTCCACCTTTTCAAATGTGGGCCTTTTTCTTTTAAATGGTCATCCCATGTCCTTTTCCCAAAAAATAAAGACCATATATAGGGAAAATGATACTCTATAGCACATTTTAAAACAAATAGCCCAAATTTGAAAACTTTTCAAAAAGTGACCAGTTGAATATACTATTTTCGCTTTATAGTCATTTCTTAATTTGGGTCATTTTGGACTACGTAGTCCATATACAGTCCATATACAATACTGATACAATCTATATACAATACTGATACAGTATTCAACTTGCGCAATTTGACCATTTTAAAAATATTTTAATTTAATTTTTTAACAAATCAAATATTCTGTTATTTTTTTATTATTTAGAAATAATAATTAAATTATATAAAAACGATATAATTGTTAAATAAAATATGTATCTATATAAGATATATTATAGAAATTGTATAGTTCTATCAAATATGCATATGTATAAAATATATAAAAAAAATATATAGAAAGTGTATGAAAATTATATAATTGTTGTATAAAACGTGTTAAAAAAATACAGTTATTGTATAAATTGTGTATCAAAACTATATAATTTTCGTATAGAATATTTATATGTATAAGATATGAATATAAACTGTATAGAAGGTGTGTAGAAACGGTATAGAACAAACCAGTAAATTGAAATTGCTAGAAAGTGAAATTTAAATTTCATGACAATTTTCATGGAAATAATTTAATTTGAAGTGTTGTTTCTGTCCTTCCCCTTTTTAAATGAGTCTAGAAATGATAAAATGTATACAGATTTTATCTCTACCTTTACGAGTAGAAAGGTTATGATGTTGTTTTAGCATTTTAATATTATTATACATTTTAGCATTTTAATATTATTATACATTGTTTTGAAACATTATGCAGTATACTTTTATGCTTAACTATACCATATACTCTTATGGTATTATATGCCAATAACTCTTTTGAGTTAATAGCCTTTATAAGGCAGAGGTATGATGATTTAAAAAAAATTGGTATTAATGTCATTATAAGGCATTTCTTCTCCAATGTTAAAAGAGGGTAGAATGTTTCATTTGCTATTCATTATGTTGCACATTGATGGCTGCATATTGTGATTATTATTGACATTAAATTATTGTAACCTATAATTTCTTTATTCATCCATCATTTTACTTTTTATGATTTGTAATTCTTGTTATTTCTAGATCATTAATTTTCCTTTTTTACTATCTCACTAATTCTTCTTATTTATTGCATGAAAGATTTACTCACCTATAAATAGACTTGATTTTGCGTTATTTCTCTAAGTACAAGAGATATTTAAAGTCAATAAAAGTTAGTAAAAAAAAAAAGAATTTATTAGTTGAAGGGAGCTTTGAACTCAATTCGTGTCCATAGTTTGTTGAGTTGTACTTTGTGATAAGACTGTTGTATTTTGGAGGAGACAAGTCAGTAAGATTACTACTGAATCGGTGAAACATTTGTTGGAGTGGACTTGAAACTTCTAAAATAGAGCGCGATATCCGCGTCTCAATCAAAAAAATTATTATATTTTCTTTATTTTATATTTTAATTATAATTATTAATATATTTTATCAACAGATTATTTTCGGTAAACCTCTGATTCATAATTTCAAAGCTATAAACATGTTAATCATCATAGACACATATAACTTCATATAGTATTAATCTTTTCTCCATTATTGTATGGTCAATAATCCAAACATTAACACGTCTAATCACATGTATCTTTTCCATAACCATTAAATTTATCTTTACTAAAATACCCTTAATATATATTATTATTATTATTATTATTTTATTTTATTTTATTTTATTTTTTGTCTCTTTGTTTACTAAAAGTTGATTATGCAAAAACCGTGTTGTCGTTGTTTGTTTACATCCACTGAACCATTATGTCGGCAAAAAAGGGTAATTAACTAGTTTGACTAAACAACATAATGACCATCATGTGATTTCATTATTAATTAATTAAACTTTTTCCTACAATTAGCACTTTCTCCCTCAAATATTTTGACTAACTTTCAAAAAAAAATTTCCTTGTAATTTTTGATTAATTATATTTCATCTTCATTTAATTGTATATGCACTTTTAATTCCTTTGATTGTGAACGGGGGAAAATTGATTATAAAGGATATATATATGTTGCATATTCAACTCACTGATGATATGATCGTAGATAGTACTAGATTCGAACTTGAGAGGACGTCATGCAAAAGCTATTAATTTACAAATCACAAAGGCGATAATTCGACAAAAAAAATATATATACTAAAAACATAATTATTATATGATTTGACCAATTGACCTATATATAAAAACTTAATATAGAATAAAGCTAGAATAAAATTAAATATTTTAATTTTTTAAAAACTTAGTCAAACACTTTAATTTTTTAAAATAAATACTTTTGAAAAAAAATAAGCTTGATCAAGTTGTATTGCACCTTCAAAATTATAAGTTTGAAATTCAATATTTGATATATATATATATATATATATGCATGCATCGTATGGAAAATACAAGATTCAATTGAACCTATAATAAATATGTTATAATCATCTTTAATTTATCTTCGTTATTACATTGTTATCATGAAATCATATTCACACCCACACTCAATTTATTATTTAATCATAATGTATTATTTATTTATTTGTAAATATCAAATACAATGAATCATAATTGAATTCAGTGCCTCCCCATGCAGTCGTGGATCAACTCCTCTTCACAAATTCATGCTACCAACCATATCCTCTAAAACATTAATATATACTAGTACTACATAATCATAATGTACCAACGAGTCGTACAGTGATAAATACTCATTCATCTTTAATTAGCTATCTCAAATTTGAGTTTTCTAAATGCAGAGTCGCTTTTGTTAAAAAGTGTTATATCCTCTAATATGAGACTTCCTGGCACAAGATCCTGGTTTTGAGTATTCCTGAGTACAGAGTCGTTTTTATTAGAGAGTGATTTTCATTCCGGCACGAGATCTTGGGTTTGAGTCCTCCTAAGTACTGAGTTGTTATTGTTAGAAAGTGCTCGATCTACCCTCCAATATGGGAATTTTTGGTCAGAGGCGGAGCTAGAATTTCAACGAAGAGGGTTTAATATTTAAAGAAAATCTAGCCAAACGGGGTTCAACACTTGCTATAAATACATAAAAATAATTTTAATCATGTATAAATGATATATTTTTTCGTCGAAGGGGGTTCGGATGAACCTCCTACCAAAGAGCTGACTCCACCCCCGTTTTCAATACGAGTTCGAATTTAATCGGACTCTAACACTGATGCCGAACACTAAATGAAAAAAATACTCTATAAAGTTCTTTAAACAAATATTTTTATATATTTTCCAATTAAATTTACTTGGAGTTTCGTATATATATATATATATTCAAATATATGTTCTTACTTTTCATTTATGCATTGAACATGAAAACAAAACACGTTACTAGTATATAATAACAACAATAATAAGCTCAGTAAAATCTCACAGGTGAGCAGAGCAACGGTGTAGTGTGATCATTCGAACACTCTTCGTCACTAAACAAATATTTTTACATATTCTTCAGCTGAATTTACTTGGAATAACATATGCACATTAATTTACTGCAAAATTCAATTCACATCACAATTTTTTCACTCAAAGAAAAATGAAAAATAAAACACTAATAACAAGTAGTAATATTCAGAGGCGGAACCACCTTTCATATTGGGGTTCATTCGAATTTCCTTCGTTATAAAATTATACTAACTTTATACTATTTTCATATGATTAAGTAGCCGTTTGGCCATGAAAATTAAGATTTCCCAGAGTTGGAGTTGAAGTTGGAGTTGAAATTGGAGTTGGAGTTGGAGTTGTGTTTGGTCATGTCTTTTTTAATTTATTTTTTTTGACTTTTGAAAAAACTTTTTTAAATATGATTTTATGCCCTAACTTTTACAAACTATCAAAATCACCCAACTAAAATTTACCTACTAATGGAAAAAGAACACAATTAGCCACTATTATAAAAATAATTACATATACATGACCATAGTTAATGAATTTCAATTATGACATATATAATATTTACATTAATAGTCGTTTTCTCATATTTGAAAATTTTAAATATGGATGTTATATTAACAGATCACTGCTTCCTGTTTTTTAGGTAACAAATATTATCTTTCAAACAAATTTATTTTTTTAGAAATTTATTTAATTTATTTCCTTCATTTTCCGTTCCTAAAAAATATGAAGTGATGAGTTGTTATTAAATTTTAGGGTGCCGCTAATTTATTCCTTTAATTTTCTTATACATGAAAGATTTTACTGTGTGTGAATAAATTATTTCTATGTAAAACATGCTTTGCATATTTATGGTACATTATATCATATACCATAAATATATAAATATGCTTAGTATGTTTTTTTATAATTTTTATTTTTATATATGTGTGTATATGGTATATACATGGTATAAACTTCATATATAACATACTTTGTATATTTATATTAAAAATATGCTTAGTATGCTTCTTAATACTTTGTATATTTATATATGTGTGTATATGGTATATACATGGTATAAACTTTATATATAACATACTTTGTATATTTCTATTACAGATATAATACTTTATATATTTATGGGTATAAATATAAATTAGCAGTAAAATAATGTCTTAAATAAGGGAGAAAATTAAATAAGGGATGAAAATAATGATGAGAGAGAAAAAAAATATTTATTAATTAGGATAACATTAAGTTTGAAATTAGAATTATCTTATTCTTTAAAACTGCTATATACGTAATATTGAAAAAATAATGCTATAAAGAGAGTTTTATGTAAAAATTTAAAAGATTGGGGGTTATATGTAATAATGATAAAAGTTGGAATTGAAGTTGGAAAATTGTGAAAACAACAAAAACCTGTTTTCCTTTTTCAGAAAATTTTTTCGAAATTATTTTCCGATTTTTCATGGCCAAACACCACAATTTTCAACTCCGGAAAATTTTTTCGGAAAAAAGGGAAAAATTTCCATGGCCAAACGGGCCCTAAAAATACTTTTTATATGTGTATAATAGATGTTGAACTGCCTTACGACTAGTTCGTATATTTACATCTGACCCTATTCAATAAAAATTCTGATCCCGCCACTAATAATAGTAGGAAAATAAAATCAAATTATTTTATTACTAGAATATTACTCATCCAAAAAGGAGTAAAGATCAGATTATAATTCAAATGGACAAAATAGCAACTTGATTTAAATTTAAATTTTTCTTAACTTGATTTTTTTTTTTTTATCCAAAAGAATCTGAGTCATATCTGCAAGCCTATCAGACCTAATCCTACTACTATTCCACTCTTCTTGAGCCCTCACCCAGGGCCAGAATGTGGCATCTCTCTTTCCCCATTCAAAAATATAGTACTATTATACTATATACTCTACTATATTTTTTTATTATAATTTAAGTGATACATTTTTTTTAAATCTATTTCAAGTAAAAAATATTCTTATATTTAAAATAAATTTAATTTTTATCATTTTGCTTACCCTCAATAAATAATTTAATTAATGCAGATTTTATCCAAATCTTTTTTATGTCGGATATATAATATCAAAATTATTGTTTTATGTGTATGTAGATGTTTGAATTATTTTATTTTGGGAAAAAACATTATTTTTACCCCATACTATATAAGAAAAGTCTAAGCCACACCTAAATTATATAAGTGACCTATTACACATCTTAACTATAGAAAAGTGATACTTTTTACTGACTTGGTGCTGACGTGGCAACGCGTGTAAAATACTACACCACATGCAAGTGATGGTAGCCTGACAGAGTGTAAATAGTTTCATTTTTTTATAGTTTAGGTGTGTAATAGGTCACTAATATAGTTTAGGTGTGGCTTCGACTTTTCGGGTATAATTTGAGATGAAAACGATGTCTTTTTCCTTTTATTTTCTTATATGATTACTTTCTTATGCTCTGAATTTTCTTAATGAAAATTTCGGTCATCATTAAAGAAAATATTTAAAATATTTTAGATATAAGTTTCAATATATTTTAAAATTTACATCCAATTAAATAGTGTCATTTAAACAAAAAATTACTAGTTTAACAACTTTATCGTGTTAAAAATAAAAAGAAGGAAAAAACTTTAAAGTTTGGAAAAAAATTGTTGGAAGCATAGCAACTAGAAAGAGTCCTGTAATGCACGAATTTGAATTTAGTCTCAATGTAAATATAATATTGATGCAAAACTAAAAATAATAATTAAAAAATAAAACAAAATTCCAAATATAGAAAATAAATGGCATTTAATAAAACATTTAAAATAGGAAAGCAATTTCTGTCTTTTTCAAGGCTCACATGCATCACTTTCCCTTTTTTGAGACTCCTTACCACCCCTTTGCATTAAAACATATACCCCCAATTAACTTTTTCATTTCTTGTTATTCAAAAATTTCCCCATTTTTACAATTTCCCTTTCACTTGATAATAAATTATTTTATATATATATAATGGAATAACTTATTTTATTATTATAGTATAAATGGCGAGATTTTTTTTTTTCAGAACCTCTAATCAAATACAAAATAAAATAATCTTATATTTTATTTAAAAATTATTATACCTTATATCTCATATCAAACGACTACTAAAGAGTTAAAAAAGGTAATTTTTTATTTCTCTTATTTGTTTTACAATTTTTCTATTTTGTTGGGTTTTTCTCATATTAGAACTAGAATATTCAATATTTTTTTTTCTTTTTCTTTTTATATTAATGTCGTTCGAATCAGCTTTGGTGCTCGACTAACTTTACGAATAACCCTCACCTTCGATTAACAACACATATAGATGGGAAAAAAATGTCCTGTTTTTTCAATTTGTGTCCCCCCTTTGCTTGACTAGTGGGGTTTCTATACTTTTAAAAACTTTTTGTTTAATTTTTTTGATTCTTTTCTTTTCCTTACTCAGTTTTGTGTTTTTGCTTTATCAAGATTCTCCAAAAAGGAAAAAAAGGAAGAAAATTCCTTTATAAAATTCTTACATAAAGAATAAAAAGAATAAAAAAAAAAAGAAAAAGAAAAGGAAAGTGTTCCCTTTTTGTTTCAAGATTCTTGAGCCACCCCCCACATGCATGTTTTTGGGGTTTGTCTGATCTGGATCAGATCACCAAGATCTCCATTTTTAAAAATTTTCTGTGGGTTCATAAGCTAAAGAGCTGTGTGTGCCTTTTTTTGGCTACAAATTTTGGGTCTTTTATGTGCTACTAGTACAACAACAATAATAAGGTGTGTGTGATTTCTTGACCTTTTTACTCTTTGGGTCCCTCTTTAAAGATTCCATACCTTTGTTGTTTGTAGTAAAGAATTGTTCTTTTCTTGGTTTGTATTGTTTCTTGATTTTGAACTGTGGGGTTGAATGATTTTGGGGAAAGACTTTGTGTGTGAGTTGTTGTTGTGTAAAGGGTGTTGGGAGAAATTGGTATAAGTGATAAAAAATTGAATCTTTTTAGTCATTCTGTTTAGTGGTTGTGTCTAATATATAGTCTTGATTTTGGGAAGGGCTTTGTGTGTGAGTTGTTGTTGGCTTGTTTTGTGTAAAGGGTGTTGGGAGAAATTGGTATAAGTGGAAAAAAAATTGATTCTTTTTGGGCATTCTGTTTAGTGGTTGTGTCTATGTAGTGTTGATTTTGGGGAAGGGTATTGTGTGTGAGTTGTTATTGGCTTGTTTTGCGTAAAGGGTGTTTGGAGAAATTGGTATAAGTGATAAAAAAAATTGATTCTTTTTGGGCATTCTGTTTAGTGGCTGTGTCTAATATATATAGTGTTGATTTTGGGATAAAGGCTTTGTGTGTGAGTTGTTATTGGCTTGTTTTGTGTAAAGGGTGTTGGGAGAAATTGGTGTAAGTGGAAAAAAATGATGCTTTTTGGGCATTCTGTTTAGTGGTTGTTTGTATAGTGTTGATTTTGGGTGGAGGGAGTTGTTGTTTTCTTGTTTTGGTGTTAGGAGAAATTGGTATATGTTGTTGTTTAAGTGTGAAAGATTGATTCTTGTAAGGCATTCTGTTTAGTGGCTGTGTCTATATAGTGTTGATTTTGGGGTGGAGGGAGTTGTTACTGTCTTGTTTAGTGAAAAGGGTGTTGGGAGAAATCGGTATATGTTGTTGTTTAAGTGGAAAAAAATGATTCTTGTAAAGCATTCTGTTTAGTGGCTGTCTGTATAGTGTTGATTTTTGTCTGTACAGTTTAATTGTAGCGTAGGGGGTGGCTTTTGAGTACTTCTTGAGGCATGGCCGGTACTGATGTTTCGAAATATGGACATAGTCCTGTGCATAAAGCTATAGTCTTGAAAGATTATGCTTCTCTGAGGAAGATAATTGCTGGCCTGCCTAGGCTTTGTGATCCTGCTGAGATTCATACTGAAGCAGTATCGTTGGCCGAGGAAGCTAAGGCTGATGCTATTTCTGCAGTGATTGATCGACGGGATGTCCCTAATCGGGAAAGCCCTCTTCATTTGGCTGTGAAACTTGGTGACGAGACTGCAACCGAGATGCTTATGCTTGCCGGTGCAGATTGGAGCTTGCAGAATGAGCACGGCTGGAGTGCCTTGCAGGAGGCAATATGTAATAGGGAAGAAAGGATTGCGAAGATCATAGTTAGGCACTATCAGCCTTTGGCTTGGGCAAAATGGTGTAGAAGGTTACCGCGATTGATTGGGACAATGAAGAGGATGAGGGATTTTTATATGGAAATAACATTTCACTTTGAGAGCTCTGTTATACCTTTCATTTCTAGGATTGCGCCTTCGGATACGTATAAAATTTGGAAGAGGGGTGCAAATTTAAGGGCTGATATGACTCTGGCTGGCTTCGATGGCTTCCGAATTCAGCGATCTGATCAGAGCATACTTTTCCTTGGTGATGGTTCCGAGGATGGTAAAGTCGCTCCTGGATCACTTTGCATGATCTCGCATAAAGAAAAGGAAATTATGAATGCCTTAGACGGCGCTGGTGCTCCAGCGACTGAGGCAGAAGTACAGCAAGAAGTTGCTGCAATGTCCCAAACGAACATATTCAGGCCTGGGATCGATGTAACTGAAGCAGTTCTGTTGCCCCAAACGACATGGAGGCGTCAGGAGAAAACGGAGATGGTAGGATCTTGGAAAGCTAAAGTATATGATATGCATAATGTGGTTGTGAGCATAAAATCAAGGAGGGTTCCTGGAGCAATGACAGATGATGAATTTTTCAATGCTTGCAATGAAAACGAAACGGAGAGTGAAGAGTTTGATGATATCTTGACAGAGGATGAAAGAAGGCAGCTTGAGGTTGCTCTCAAGTCGGACTCTTCAGATTTAAGCAACGAAAACGGAGATGGAATCATTGCACATCGCCATAGCTGTTATGAACAAAGGGATATTCCCATTGAGGGGATAAATGGTTGCAGAAATGACGACAGTAGTAAGCAGGAAAAGAAGAGATGGTTTAACAGCTGGAGGAAACGGGATATGAAAACAGAAGGGGAGAAACGAGTTCTCCCACCAAGAAGTTCCGTATGTGTCGAGGAGAAGGTTGGGAATTATATCGAGGGTTCTCCACCTTTAAATGAAACTATGCCGGGGAGACATTCCGTGGATGTCAGAGTGACCAGGGACGAGCTTAGACAAGGAAGAGATGCAAAGGCTTCTACATCTAGCAATGCTGAAAATGGAAGTCGACGCAAAGATGTAGGCCGAGAAAATGAGTATAAGAAAGGATTGAGGCCCGTTCTTTGGCTTTCTCCAGATTTCCCATTGAAAACTGAAGAGCTCCTTCCTTTACTTGACATTCTAGCTAACAAAGTTAAAGCTATCCGGCGGTTGAGGGAAATGCTCACAACAAAACTTCCAAAAGGAACCTTCCCAGTTAAGGTATGCATCATGTATTTGCTGTTGAAATTTAATTCCCAGTCGAGCAATCATGTGATTTTGAACTTTTATTAGGTTTGAATAGTGAATGTTTGTTATGTATAGTCCATGTTGATACTTATCCATTCTCCATGAGCAAAATAAATTAAGAAGTTTAAAAACATAAAATAGTAAATTTTGGCTTTCTTTGTGTTTCACTTTGTATTTTGATCATGCGAGAAGTAGAAATTGCTAGTCCATAATTATAACTTTTTTCTAAGTAGTCAACTTAAATTTCCTGATGTTGGACCCTTTGTTTACCGTTTGTTGGGAATATAGGTCACGGAACTACCTCAATTTTTTAAAATCATAATTATGGGAAGAGAAAGTTATTGAGTTTGAACCATGATAAACAAATGAAATATAGTATATATAAATCTCCACTGCTGGTAGAAGGGGAGATTGTATCACGATAAGATGGAGGCAACATTTTTTTCTAGAAAGGTAGCAGTAAGGCGGAGACAACATTCCAAATTCCTTTTTCTTTTTTGGGATAAATATCGTTCCGCTTAGAGTTATACTCTCTTTTAAGGAGAGTGCACTGCGTTTGTGAATTATATCATCTGAATTGTAAATCAAGCTTTTCTCTTTTTTTTTTTTTTTTTGTTTTGGAAGATTGATAATAGTAATGTTACCTTACTCAAAAACCAAAAAAAAAAAGATTGATAATAGCTTGGTTCTTGGTAGACCATTTATCTAAGTGGATCTGACCGTTTATTGAATTGATATATCTTTTTAAGAAGTTTGGTCTGGTTGTTGAATAACTTTAAGGATTTTATGCCGTTGGTGTTGAAAACGTAGGCCAGATCACTCGCCTTGTATACTTTCTTCAAAAGGTGGTAGATCACGGTAATGATTCTTAAACAAATTGAGTAGGTTAAGTGCCATGAGCTTAAGATTAGAGGAAATGATACTGGTTTTTAAATCCCAACGGAGTTTAGGGGTTCACTTTGTTCGTGTACAGAATTTAGAGGGACTGTATTATCTTGGTTTAAGTGTGATTTATTATAGATGTGAATGGGATATAGTAAGGGATTAGGAAGGATGTTTCCGGGAGGTTTAAATGGAACTGAATAATTTTTTAAATGTTTGATTACAACACCATACCCAGTATAGTACCACAAGTGGGGTTTGGAGAGGGTAGGATGTATGTAGACATTACAACAGCAAATGTTTGATTATCGTTGTTGTATTATTTTATCGTCCATGTAGTAGTGATCATATCATCAGGATTAGATATAGCATGTAGTTGTTCATTGTTATTATTATCTTTTGACAGCATTTTTCCGTTTAAAGTAAAAGGTTGTCTGCGGAAGGCAATGGCGTAGACATTTTGGTGTACTTCTTCCTATGAGCTTGCCAACGCTCATTATGTTGGAGATCTGACTATAATTTGCAGAAAACAAACAGCGAACTAGTTTGAGGAGCATAAAATCCCATCAGTGGAACACAAACCAAACATCACTTGATATTAGGTTTACAGCAATTCCCCTTATACTCCACTATCCTCAAGCGAAATGGCTCCCAGGATCTCTAAAATGATGGAGAGGAGATACCTTTTTCTTATGCCTATTGTCTAATATTTAGCGTCAACCAGCTTGTATGGTTATGGTCTTATGGAAGGGGTGAATGATGGCTTTAGGGCTGTACTGTTGGAACTAGCTATTCAATCTTAAAGAAATATATCTGGATGTAATGTAAAACAGGTTGCTAAGAAAAATCATCTTTTCACCATAAACGAAATAGTTCCACTAGTTATGTAGATTAAGGTTCGGTTTAACTAAATATTGTTTATAGGAGAATTTAGACATAATGACCTTTTAATCATTCTAAAACTCCCTTCTGGATATATTGGCTTAGTCGACTTGGCTCAGAGATAAAGACTAAAGGTGATATTCTGACGTGTTATCAGAAATATGGGTAAAATCGAGCACAAAGTTGATTTTTTGAATGAATTTGAGGTTGTATGATGATGAATAACTTCAATCTACTTCCTTGCCGAGTATTATTAAGGTTGCAATATTTAGTTGGTCTTTTGAGGATGAAAGAGAAGATGTCGGGTGTGGAATGTTCTCCGTTATCACTTGTGTGGATAGTAGAGATGGAGAGATATGGGAGTTTTTTGAAGGGGAAGAGCATGAGTAACTTCCTGTCTTTAATGTCTTTTTTTGGTGCACCGGTGCGGTTCCTATTTGTATAGAAGTTTGGACGTCTATCATAGAGTATTATATTCTCTGTAGAGACGTGTAATTTTATGGATATAAGAATTCATAGGGATGTAGCCTTCTCTCTCTCGAAAAAAAGGATGAAGCCTTTTGTCAAAAAGCGGGAAACTCCTCAAAGGGAATTCACAGGGAGCTTGTTTTCGAGGAGAAAATATTTTCCAAAATTTTGACCAAATGAACATAGGAAAATTGGACATTTTCCTCCCTACTGAACACACCCTTAATGTTATAGTAATTACGAAACTTAAGGAGCTCTCTTTGTGTTAAAAAGAAACCTCTTTTTTCTTTTCGTTTCTCTTTTCACGGGGCATCATTGTTGATGCTAATGCCATGCTCTAGTGCTTGAAACTAAGCCATGAACCGTAAAATGTAATTATCCCGGGGAAGATGGTTTGAACTAGTCTGCTAGTAAAATTTTACCAGCTTTAGTCCAAACGGTTTCTGTCGTGCTCCACTGTGATGGTGGTTGTCTGTGTTAGAAGACTCTCTTTTGTCGTCAACCAAACATTTACTTATCCATCAGTGTAAGTAGTTGTGCAACCATAACCCATAAGTTTGAATACTCTAGGTACTTATTATTAAGTATTCAAGGAATGGAGTGATAACTTCCAATACAGACCAATTAAACATAATGTAGAAACCGGATCACAACACAATAGAGTTTAATAGACATCCATGCAGGAGTAAACCTTTGGAAGTTCATGGAGTGTGCTAACATTATACCGCAGGTGTGAAACTCTGCAGATACTCATGGTTTGACATTTACGGATTTGATTTTTAACTATTTGACATGTAAAAATCATTAATGAAGCTGAACAGGTACACAAGTGCAATTGAATGTAATATAGACATCATTGCTGTTAATGTTTTTCATGGTCAAGCTGTATGAAGCTACAGTTTTGTTAAGACTTGTACCTAGAAGGTTGTATATTGCAGATTCTCTTAGCTGTGAACTATGTTGCTCGGACTCGTTAAACATATCAATGGATGCGTGTCGGATTCGCCAGAAGTACTATATTTTTAAAGAATCCGACACGGGTGCGGCATCGAAAATGAAGAGTCCGCCCAACTTAGGCTATGAAGAGGTTCTAGGAATTACTGTAATTAACGTGCATTAGAAGAGACCCTGTAGCTCTGCATGGTTAAGTTACAACGCTATTTGGGGGAAAAAGGTACAATAGCAGAGAGTGGTTTACCTCGGAGGGGTGTTTGGCTGGCGTAATCCCCTTTGGGATGAGACTGGAACTTCCATCTGAACATCATTCCGAGAAAAGGAATCATCACATTCTTTCATATTATTAAGATTCATGCATAATTTTACCTAGAAATTGCTGTTGTGGAACTTCTTTGTCTGACTAGTTGCTATTATAGAAACTTTTGAACCGTGGCGTTCTTTAGACTAGCTATTTGTGAGTATAACATCCTGTTATTTGATGAGCATCGACTGAAATTCAAAAAGATTTGCTTTAGTAATTTCTCATACTACAGCAAATCTTTCCTCATGACATGTGTTTGACATGGATTGTCAGCTCGATAGAAATTACTCTAACCGTTTTAGGTCTTACATATACACATGGTCGAGGGTCTATCGGGAACAGCCTCCTTACCTCCCAAGGGTAGGGGTAAGGCCTGCTTACACCCTACCCTCCCAGACCCCACTTGTGAGATTACCTCCCAAGGTTAGAGGTAAGGTCTACGCACACTCTACCCTACCAGACCCCACGCGTGGCATTACATTCGGGATGTTATTGTTGTTGTTGTTGTCTTAGATAGAGACATCCACAAGGAACCTGCAATTCATGATATACTAAGAATCCATTTCCACATTTCAGGTAGCAATTCCGGTTGTTCCAACGATAAGAGTATTAGTGACTTTCACAAAGTTTGAAGAACTGCAGCCACTAGACGAATTCGCAACTCCTCCTTCCAGTCCTACTGGTCCAGGCAGGGAGAGTCCATCAGCTCCGCAGCCCTCAAGTTCATCATGGTTTCAGTGGATAAAAGCCCCATATCAACGCCCTAGCTCTTCATCTACAGGCGGCAGTCCAAGTAATAGAATCGAAAACGTTCAAGATCCCTTTGCAGTCCCTCAAGATTACACATGGATATCAGCAGAAGCAAAGAGAAAGAAAATGCAGGAAAAGGAAAAGGCCAAGAAAGGAAAGAGTAGGAAACAACAGTAGCTAGCTAGCTATCTGAAGCACCACATGATTCATATACAATGTGTTAATTACATTCTTCGATATTTTCTCATCTTTGTTTTAGTATATTTTCGAGATCCTGAATACATTATTGTGGGTGGTATAAAAGTTGAAATTCGCGCGATTCTTCCAAATGCTTGTTGATCAATGTGGAACAATTGTTTTTGTTACAAGTGAATGTTCCCACAGTTACATGATTTAGTTATGTTCTTGTTGGCTTTAACATAGTAAGAAATTCCTTGATCGACCATATCAATGTTTTGTTTTACCACAACAGCTGAGGAACAGGTGAATTTTAGCACAGAAGAAGAAAAAGAGAATAATGTATGTATTTGCTCATATATATTACTGATTTAGGCAGGTAAACAATTTAGTCATCATAGACAACTCTCAAGGGTGTAGTTCAGTGGTCTAAAGACCATAAGAGAACTCAGAACAGGTTTCAATTTTCTGTGTATCTGGAGAAATAGTTGAGTTGCACGCAAACTGAATGTCTGAGCGTAATTGATCCATTAATATATTTGTGTCATGTAGTATAGAAGACAGGCGGTAAGATACTACTGAACGTCTGAGCGTAATTGATCCATTAATATATTTCCGTGTCATGCAGTATAGTAGAGACAGGCGGTAATGATAGTATCTTGTACCTGAATCGGTGGCTCACTTTTTCTACGTAACGGGGAAGAGGACCGAAACATGCCACTGAAAGACTGTACTGAGACAAAGATGGGCTGTCAAGAATGTAGAGGAGGTAGGAGGGGCAGTTGGTCAGATCTAGTATGGATCGTACATGGACGGTAGTTGGAGTCGTCGGCTCTCCTACGGTTTCCTCATCTGAGATCTTTGGGGAAGAGGATCAAGTTGGCCCTTGCGAACAACTTGACACAGTATCTCCCTTCAACTCTTTTGAGCGCAAAAGAAAAGGATGGACCGACCCCACCATCTCCACCCCGTACGTAGGAACTACGAGATCACCAAAGTCGAACTTCAGACAATTTGGAAGCAAACTAACTTCAGATACTATTGCATAACATTCAGACGTATATGACTGAATTTCAAGCATTTCTGCATTGAAGCTCATACATAAGTAACTGAGCTTCATGAAATTTTGAGTTCTTATGTCTCACAAAATAATTTTATCCTTTGGAATGTTCTTAAGCTTTTTCAATAATATCACTATTAAATTCACTACTTCTTCAACTTCAAGCTTGCAATACTATTGATTTTTGGACAGTGTTTAATTTTACTCAATGAAATCTTTTAGTATAATAGAGCTGCTAGAAGATGAAACCAATTTATTTCAATAACACCCACTTAGTTAAACTCATTTTTCATATTCAAAATTCCAAACTCGCAACATGGTGATTTTAAAGCTGAAAATCATTAATCGATTAGGGACACAATTTTTTCTTTCTTTCTTTTTTTTTTTTTTTTTTTTAGAAAAAAATTGGCTATGCATTAAATAAAGAGCATTTTGATGCACTAAAATTTTCGCTATGCCCAACCTGTAGGGAAGCACCGGACCACAAGGGTTTATTGTTTATAGTCTTACCCTACATTTATGCCACGTGTTATTTTCACGGTTTGAACTCATGACCTCTTGGTCACGTGTCTACGCATTAAATAGTGCTATGCAAATAAGGACAAACAATATAAATTCCGACGGTTTGTAGCTCAATTACAGAAAATTTCGATATTTTGCATTGTTACTGAAAATTTCAATTTTAGGTCTATCAAGATGCCTAATTAGCTCCAGATACATTCAATGAAGATACATTTTTTCCTTTGTAAAAATATATAATTAGCTCCCGTTACATTTTTTTCGATTTTGAGTCTGTCGAGATACATAATTAGCTTCCTATATATCAACGAAGATACATAATTAGCTCTCGATACATCCAATCAAGATATATTTTTTCTTTATAAAGATACATAATTAGCTTCAAATACATTTTTTTTTCCTATTGATATACATAATGAGCTCGTGATATATCCAATGAAGATACATAATTAGCTCTTGATACATCCAACCAAGATATATTTTTTCTTTGTAAAGATACATAATTAGCTTCAAATACATTTTTTTTTTATTTTGAATCTATTGATATACATAATTAGCTTCCGATATATTCAATGAACATAATTAATTAAATTTTTTATAATTATTTGTAAGGATGAGAATCTGTCTAAATATATTAAGTTAAAGATTGTATGTTACATTGATCCAACAAAATTATGCCCAACTTACAAATTACACAATAAATAAAACTCAAAGTCTCCCAAACAAAGTGTTATTTAAAGGAAACTTGCTCTTTCTTCTTGTGTTCCTCCACGTAGCAAACACATTAAGCATGAACAGGTAACCCAATTTTCTTTAATCTTTTCTTTCTACTGATAATTTTTTTTTAAAAAAATTAATCTGTTTATGATTTGGCATATAAAAATATTATTACAGTTGAAATTGAAAAATAACAATATGATTCTTAAGTCAAAAGGTGATTTTTTTTTTTTTACTTTTTTTTTTTTTTGAAATTTATGAGCTTAAGAATGTCTATATGAATATATGTGATTTGGGTTTTTTCCGAAGTTTGAATTTTTGTAGTGTTTGGTATTGGGAAAGGTAAACATGGATATATGTATGTGTGTTTTCTTGTTATTGAGAGTATTCATTTTGTTTGAATCTGTTTGTTTGATTTTGACTTGGTATGGAGTTAAAGAAATGTACCAAAATGACTTTTAATCTTATAGGATTAAATGTCACGTGGAAAATTAGAATTAAAGAGTTGTCAAGAAAGAGATGCTCTTTTTGAAACGGACTAAAAAGGAAAGTAAAACAAATAAATTGAAATGGAGGAAGTATTTGTTTTTTTATTTGAAATTTGGGAAATGAGTTTAACCAAAATGGTGAAAAATGACTGATTTAGTTTATACAATAGTGTGTATTTGGTATGACTGAATTGAAGTCATGTTTCATGAAAATGTTTTATGGTGTTTGGGTGATGAGTGAAAGATATTTTTCGAAATAAGTATGTGTTGAAGATTAATAGTAATAATGTTAAGAAACTTTTGAAAGGGAGCCTTGGAGTAACTTGTAAAGTTGTTGCCATGTGATCAGAAGGTCATGGGTTCAAGCCTTGGAAACAGCTTCTTGCAGATATGCAAGGTAAGGCTGCGTGCATTACACCTTTGTGGTGGGCCCTTCCCTTGATCCTGCGGATAGCGGGAGCTTTAGTACACCGGGCTGCCCTTTTTAATGTTAAGCAAATTTTATAGTGTCTGGTGGATTTTTTGTGTAGATTGATAATAATGTATAACTGTTAATTGGAGCAAGTGATACGATATTGAAAGTTCAGATAGTTTTAAGGAAAATGACTTCCGTCCCTTTGGTGGATAATAGTATTTTTTGGTAATCATACATTAGAAAATGACTTCCGTTGCGCCACACACACGTAGTGCCTTAGCTTATTTCTGTACTTGGGAATTAACGAGTGTAATTCGGATTCAAATTAAGCTCATGATTGGTTTGTGCTCTGTCTGATGTCTATAGTCTTCTTCTTTTGTTCTTCCCGTAATGCTGGATCACTTGGCTGAAAAGTGTGCTTGCTTTCTAGTTTGCATTTCCTTAATGTAATCTGGAACAGGTTCTTAGACTAGCTTTTTGTCGAATTCTTACTTCTGTTACGTAATGGAAGGAAGTTAACTTTTATGAGGATGAAATGACTCTTGGGCTAAAAGCTAGTTGAATAACAGACTTACTTTTTGTTTTGTTTTTCGGGTTAGTAACTTTGGTCAATTAGAAATTGGGGCTGGATGGTGTCAAATGGGCAAAAGGAATTAAGACTAGGCATAATGATAGAAAAATGCGGAGTAAATTTGATGTTAAAAAAGAAGGGAAGGAAGAATATGCGAACTAAAAGATGTCTATGTTTAGTTAACGGATGCGAGCTTATATATCTGAAAGTTGTCTTGCTTATATATCTGAAAGTTGTCTTTGGTCCTTCTGGTGTGGAGTTTTGTACTTAGCTGCAGAGCTACAGAATGAAATTCCAGAGCTGTTTGAAGCTTTGACGGTATGTTTTGAGTAACAGAAAAGGAGTTTGTTGTGGGATTTATAGAGAGTATCTCTGTGTGTTTTTGTTTGGCTAGTTTATTTCTTGTTCCAGCATGGAGCAATGGCGGAGCCAGGAATTTGACTAAGAGTGTGCAAATTTCTTCTCATTTGCGTTAAGGGTGTGCAAAATTAAATACACACTCATAATAGCTAACATTTAGCCTATATACACAACATAATTTTCTGACGAAGAGTGCACACCTGACCACCCTTTGATATAGTTAGCTCCGTCCATGGCGTGGAGATATCAGTGGTGAAGATTTCCACTTTCTCCCTTTGTAACTCGAATTCCTAACCTCCCAAGAGATCTACCACTGGAGCAGCCCTCTATTGTCGGAGACGGACAATACAATTGACTTAATGCATATCTCTTTCTTATGGTAATTGCTGCATAGCTACCTAGAAGTTCGGTAGATCTGTTGGAAGCAAAACTTCATGTAGGAATAGGCAGATAGATTGCTTGGATATAGCCAGCGAGATTTTGGTTCCTTTCTGATTGAATAACCAACCCGTGTTTAGTAGAGAAACAGGAGATTGGAATATACTCATCAAGAGGGCAGTGTTGTTTGTATGAGTGTGTAGGTTAACTCCGGTCTTGGTACATTATTCGAAATTGTGGTTTTGCATGTGGAAATTTTAACAGATACCATATAATATGTGTTGATAGCGAAGTATAACATATTTTGTCATATTGGACTATTCCCATAATCTTTAATTTCATGGCGATTATATAATTTAATATATTCCTGTATTAGGCTTTCTGTTGGCAGAAGAATTGCATCGAATATTTATGGAGTCAGATCTGTGCATAGGACTTTATGCAGTATTACAGGTGTTAAAAATCCTGATTTGGTCAGTGAAAAGGTATTATTCTTGTACTATCAATTTGTTTTGCTTTCTTATTGGTTTCTGTTAAAAAAGCTTTATCCTATATTTGTTTGCATTCTTTCTATTTCTTGCCTTGTCCTTATGCTACCTTCAAGTTTCGTACGGTTTCGTATGGGTAGTAGATCTTGCATTTTTTGGGTCTAGTATACTATGAAACCAAATTTGAGAGCTTAACAGCAGTCCTGATTAAGTCCAGTCTCTTACATTGTTCAAAATTATGGTTGTCTTTTTTACTTTTTCAAGCATGCTCTGTGCTCATCCCTGGTTTTAAGGAGCGTTTGTACATTCTGATCTCTCTTATTTTTCATATTTTTTGTGTCAATTTGAGTCTTCACTTTAATCTGTCCCCCTTTTAACTGCATAGGAGCCTTTCGACAAGCCTGGGTTAACAGATGACATACCCCAATATGATATTGCTATAGTTGGAGGTGGTATGGTTGGGATGGCTCTAGCGTGCTCCTTAGGTAAGTGCATTATTTAACCTTCTGCAATTGGAATGTTAATCCTTGAACAGTGCTAATGGTGTCCTCCAAATTACTAGTTGAAACTAAGATGCTTTAGAAATTGTTTTTGTTTAGAAATTTCAGTCATCTGCGTGATTTACTCTTGCTACGCTGTTTTTCCTAGAAGAGCTTATCCCTAATAGTGACTATATGTAACGATAATCAGCCTGTGGCAAATAGTTGACTACTAGTTTATAAAATTTTTATCAACCCTCTGGGGACACCAGTCCATATAAAAGATGGCACGGTTGTATGCGAATCATTTGAATATATACTATGCCAAATTAAACTTGTTGTCGACATGACAACTCTTCTTCTAACTTGTTAACTATTCTGCAGCAACTATGCCATTAACAAAGCAACTAAGTGTTGCCATCATTGACAGTAATCCTGCTTTGGTAAACAACTTTCACATCAAGAAAGAGGACCCCCCAGATCCACGGGTCAGTACGGTCACACCTGCAACCATTTCCTTCTTCAAAGGTATCCTCGAACTTATCGTTCTGTTTTCTGATATTTCTGTGGAGTTTTCTGTCTGTATGGATAATGGTTTGATCTCTGTTCTCTGCCATCACATTAACTGGTTGCATATAGAAGAGAAGTTTTTTTTTTCCGCTTTGCTGAAAATGTATGCTAAAATCATTGTATTGGTAATGCAATTGAAAAAGGGTCAGAAAATGACGAAAGACCTGTTGAAAGTTTATTATTTTTCGAATCAAAAGAACATGATGTGGCTTTTTCTGTACGTGTACCAGTAGTTGTTAATTTCTGCTTGAATGTGCTTGATTTGCATGAAAACATCATCACCTGTTAATGAAAAACATTGTTAGATTATCATAAGAGAATTTTGTGTTTACAGATATGGGTGCATGGGAATTTGTTCAGCAGCACCGTCATGCTTACTTCGATAAAATGCAGGTAATTTTGCTAACTACATGTTCTTTTTTGTAAGTTTTCTTATGAGTAGCTTAAGCCCATCTCTATTGAGAATAATTTTTATGTATGCCAATATTGAGGGACAGTTAAAAAAATTCAAGTATAAGAGGGACTTAGTGTTGATATAAACACCCAGCTTTAACTCTCTACAGTCATTGTCTTTATCATGTGCATCTAGAAAAGGTTTAATTTATTGCAAATTCTAACTAAAGTTGTTCCATATTATGTGTTCCTCAAATTCTTCTCTTTGGAGCACTGTAATTTATATCCACGAATGCATGCATGTCGTAAATTTGTTATATAGTACAAGGAGGATGTCTTACCATACTTGAAACGTGCTTTTAGACATCTTGTATTTTGCCAAATAAATTTCAATCAGTGTGAACCGAGTAGCAAATTTTTCAATGTGTACAAGTTGCAGTGACTACTTTCTCAAATTACAGCGAGTAAGATTTACCTATTTTACTGTTCAGTGGTGATATATAGCCTTTAGTTCTGTAGAAGAAAAGAACTCCTTTATGGCAAGGAGGAAAAGAGTTTGATCATGAAGGAGACTTAGCTCTGTAATGAACAGAAGCGTCTCTAAAAAGATGCATGCATACCTCTTCTCCAGCCCATCTCCAATTAAAAAGAAGGGAAAAAGCGGGTTTTGGATCTGTGTTCCAAATGTATGCAAAGGAAATGGTTGTCTTTGTTTCAGAATTATCTCTACTTATCCTTGTCTGTTAACGGCAGCAAATGGTAACACCAATATCTTTTAACAAAGAGACTTAAAAGTAAATGACAAAGCACGTCTTAGCTAAACCTGTTAAACTTTCACTGCTTACTTCTCAGCTGCCTATGCACTTTCAACCATCAAGATATCCCAGTTTTTAGAAATATAAAGTTTGGATGAACAGTCGAACATTGTTGCTAACAAGTTGTTCTTCTCATATATTTACCAAGAAAGATCTGGAAAACTGCTGCTTGTGAGAATTGACTTTTTTCTTTGATGGGACTATAAATTCTTGTAATTGCTAAGTTGCCTTGATACAAATTGCATCATGACATCAAAATGACCTCACTTTTATGAGATTCAATCGTGTAACAGTTTCAGTTTTGATTCATTTGCAATTTATTTCTTCATAGGTCTGGGATTATACTGGTCTAGGCTATACTAGGTACAATGCAAGAGATGTTGATGCAGATGTTCTTGGGTAAGATTTTCTTTTATTGAGGTAACGACTTCCTTTCATAGTTATTGTGTTCTTGATTCCGAATGATGCTTGAGTTCTGTCTTTAGGTGTGTGGTGGAGAATAAGGTGCTACACAAATCACTGTTATCATGCGTACAGGTATTTTGAGCATATGGATCAAATTTTGTTATGCAGTTAAAAGCATGTTGAGTAGTTATGGAGATTGGAGTTGCAGCGTAGTGGTTGCAACTCCACCTTGTATCGATTAGGTGTAAGGTTCCAATCCCGTTAAAAGACCCTCCACTCTTCTGCCTTCATGTCCCTACTATTCAGAGGCCCACCTCCATTGCCTAAAATTTTCTTAAAAAAATTTACTTGTAAGCAGTTTGCTACAATATCTTGGAGTGCATGTAGGCTTAGCAAAAAATAGAGCACAAGGAAAGAAAAAGATCTAGAGGCGATACCAAGTAGTTGGGACTAAGACTTAGGAGGCTTACATTTGGTCTAATGTTTGCTAGTCGAAGACTTAGGAGGCTTACATTAGGTCTAATGCTTGCTAGTCGTCCTTTTAATCTTGTAAGAGATTTATCTGTCCGTAATCACTTAAAAATATAGAAAACTTCTAGTGTTAGAGAATCTAATATGTTGAATATAGAAATGAAATGGCCTCAAATGGAGTGAGATGATAGTGAGGATTCATATATAACCGATCCAACTAGCTTGGGATTGAAGCATAGCTGGTGTTATTAATGTTGTTAAGCAGCTTGCTAGAAATCTATTTCAAGGATATGGGTTCCCTGTCTTGGTATTCCACTTGTATACCATGCTTTGTTGGTTCTTTTGGAGAGCCATGTTTTGCTTATGCTCTTTATCTCCGTATACAGATATTAACCCATTTGGGTAAATGCAGTTATTACTTCATCAGTCAAAAAACTAAAATGAAAAGAGAACTGTTTCAAGGACGTGTTAGGGTGATGATGTAGCAGTGTCTGATTCAAGGCCTTTCTCTAATCACATTGGTCCTAAATCTGCTTTTACATGTGATTTTCTAATGCACCAAATGTTCTCGAGATCATAAATATTGAGCATTTCTTTTCTTATTTCAATTTTTCTTTAACTGCTGGGTTCGTAATTCCCTAGCTAACATGCGCTTCTCAGATAAAAAATATCCATGTTAATATCATTTTAGTTATGCGAGTCAAACTTCCTTGGTATAGATACTTCAACATTTTAAATATTTGTGTCTCCCTTACTGCCCAAAAGACCCATTGCAAAGATGCTCCAACTGGATTGTTGATGTTACTCGAAAAAGTGTGTGTGATTTCTTTTACCTTACGGAATTTGAGTAATAGATTGGTGTAACAGGGAAAGCTAAAACTTTTTGTTCCTAGTTCTAATTTATGCCTATTGTATTTAATTGGAACTCCGGAGATTCCTCATTTTGATTTATGTCAATGATTTCCCTGGTGATAATGTTTGACTGGAGGTGATAATTTGGACAGAATACGGATTTTCAGAAGACAATATACTCGTCTAGGTTAAGTGCAGTAACCTTTCCCACAAGGTCATCAGTGACAAGCTCCAGTGGCACATCATCATCTGCTAATGGAAGTTCGGCAAGGTTGGAACTGGATAATGGAAACAGCATGTATGCGAAGTTAGTGGTAAACTCAACTTGTCTTGTGTTCAGAAATTGTGAATATTCTGAAGGATATATTCAATACAAATGACGACTTAGATAACATGTCACAGGTTGGAGCGGATGGGTCAAAATCATCTGTTAGGGAGCTGGCAAGAATACAAACGACTGGATGGAAGTACTCGCAAAGCGCAATCATCTGTACAGTAGAACATGTAGTAGAGAACTTCTGTGCTTGGCAACGATTTCTTCCTAATGGTCCAATTGCACTTTTACCCATAGGTGAAAACTTCAGCAATATTGTCTGGTCAATGGACCCCAAGGAATCCGTTGATCGGAATTCAATGTCCGAGGATGACTTTGTAAACGCAGTGAACGATGCACTGGACAGTGGATATGGTCCTCATCCACAATCCAAATCATTCGAGGGTGGAAATATATTTTCTTGGCTGAAACCTGACGGCATATCAACACACGAGGGCTTCGAAGTTCCACCAAAAGTTCTTAAGCTAGCCTCTCAGAGACTGGCCTTTCCTTTGTCTTTAATGCATGCTAATAGCTACGCATCAAAACGTCTAGTTCTTATCGGTGATGCAGCACATACAGTTCATCCGCTGGCTGGCCAAGGAGTTAATATGGGATTTGCAGATGCGTGCTCTCTTTCTAAAGTCATTGCTGAAGGAGTTGCTGTCGGATCTGACATTGGGGAGGTATGTTCCTTATCCTTCCTCTCTGCAAATTTAGGCCGAAAATGTGAAGGTCAAACGCTTCTTTCTTGCATCGATGTTTATTAATGTCAGAATACGGTAGATATTGATGATATTATCCTTAACAACTGCGCTGTCTCTTTTTACCTCTCCGATACATGTTATAACGACAGTGCTGGCTCTGTTTACCTCTCCGATACATGTTATAACGACAGCGCTGGCTCTTTTTACCTCTCCGATACTTGTTATAACGACAGTGCTGGCTCTTTTTACCTCTCCGATACATGTTATAACAACAGTGCTGGCTCTTTTTACCTCACCGAATACATGTCTTAACGAATGTTGTTTCGCGCAGGTGACTCTGTTGAAGAGATATGAATCAGAGAGGAAAGCTGCAAACATTACAATGATGGCAATCCTAGATGGTTTTCAGAAGGCATATTCTATTGACTTCATGCCAATAAATGTACTGAGGGCTCTTGCATTCAATGGGGCACAATACATTTCTCCACTTAAACGAAAGATCATTTCATATGCCTCTGGCAACCAGTTGCTTCCTCTTTTCACATGATGTAACCTATGTTTTACTCAGACTCTTCAAGAATGTCAACGGGTGCGTGTGGATTCGTTAAAGCTAGTGTATTTTTGGAGAATCCGTCTCGGGTGCGGCATCGAAAGTGAAGAGTCCGCGTGACTTAGGATGTAACTGTTAGATTTTCACAATGAATATTTGGTAAAAATGTCTTGAACTTTTGTTTTTTTATATGAATAACAAGTTTCAATAATCATTTTTCACTCAGTATAAGAGTGTGAGCTACTCCCTCCATTTCTTTAAGTTATTTGTGGTCCTTATTAAAAATAGATACCCCTTAATACTTGTTATTTTACAAAATAAAAGCATGGTTACTTGTATTTTGGTACACCTTTTTCTTTAGTCTTAATATGGAGAGAAGTGTAATAAATAAGGGTAGTTTAGTCAATTTAACATGTAGTTAGTGTTTTTCTTTAGGGAACTCCAAACAAAATGGTGACAACTAATTGTAATTAGAGTTAAAGTAAAACTTAATGCTCTTTTTGTGTGTTTCATGTAGTAATTAATGTAATTCAATTAAATTAACAATAGAACTCATTAGTCATTAATTACCTTAATATAAAAAAAGAAATGCGAGTTGAAATTTATATTTACTCCTCTAGAAAAAGTTAACTCTTATAAGCTGTTTGTCTAATCTTGCTGAATCCATTTATTTTGAAATTCATTTTTGCAAAAAATTTCTTTTGAAAAATACCTTAGGTGGGAGAAATAATTTATGTTTGATCAATTAATATTTGAACAAATTTTTAAAAAGTTCTTCGGATTTATTTTATCGGGGTAAGTATTTTTTAAAAGAAAAAATTATAGATTTTACCTTCTGAAAATTAGCTCTGATATTGCAAGAAAATATTTAAATGCTTGTAAAAGTTTGATCAAACACCTTTATTTAAAGAAAAAAACACTTCGACATTTCAAAAACTAATTGAGCAGTTGGTTATCACTTCACTGGTTGTTATAAGATAGTAAGAACACAAAATGAAGCAGTGGTTTTCTAGCTGGCAAAAGTGAGAGAACACGTGTCTATGCAAAAGAGTTGCAGGTTTTTGTAAGCAAAAGTGGGAGAACACGTGTCTATGTAAAAGTGCTTTATGTTTTTTTTAACCGAAAGCACGTGAAATGACAAGCTGGTTGTCCTTGTGAATGCAAAATGACGAGATTGCCTTCATGATAAAACAAACGTGTTGGCAGAGAGGAGCTTAACTTTCTCTTAAAGAATAAGAAAAACTCGAAATCAAAACACTATCCACATTCAACCAAAATCAGCAATCAATTGTTCAAGCCAAAGATCTTCGAAATGCTTAATGATATCACCCTCCAAATTCTTCTAAAACTTCCTATCAAATCGCTTTTACGGTTCAAATGCATCTGCAAATCATGGCGCTCTCTAATTGAAGATCCCTAATTCATCAAGTTTTACCACAATTCATCAAAAAGGGATGTGAATCGTCACAAAATCTTCATAACTGGTGGTGAATATGACAATAATGACAACTATTTCTACTCCTTAGATGCTCCACTTCAACATGATTCTGTGGCCTCTCTTATCGGGCCTCCAATTCCAAGAATAAATCAATTCAGTAGAGTAAATTTTACTAGTTCTTCAAGTAATGATATACTTCTTATGATTTTTCCTCACGACTTCATCGTTTTGTGGAATCCCACTATCAGAGAAAAAAGAAAAATTCCTAGCCCAATTTCTAAAAAGAAAAAAAATGGAGAGGATACAATTTTCTGCTATTTATGGTTTTGACTATGTTTCCTTTACTAGTGATTATAAAATAGTTAGAGTAGGGTAAAAACATACTTCAAATGATTATTATGAGGTTGATTTGTTTTCAACAAGAAATGAATCGTGAAAATTGATTGACAAATTTCCTCTGAATAACTTTTTTTTTGGAAAGAGACATTGTTACCATAGACATGATTGTTTATTTGATAGTGATGGTGGATTTATCTTCGGTTATGAATGAATCTATTATATTAAGTTTTTGTTTGGAGAAGGAACAATTTCAGCAAGTGTTATTTCCAGATCGGATTCAAAGGTTCCAAGATTCAATTTTGTATGTTTTAGTAGAAAATCTTTGTTTGACTAGAATACATGATTTAGCGAGTCGTGATTTTGAAGTTTGGCATATGAAAAAAAATGGATTAATGAACAACACATGGAGTAAGATCTTGACGATTCCATCGATGCATTGCGGACGTTGATTGAGGCCCGTGAGCTTAATGAAAATCAATGGAGATATAATATTTCTAAGGTATAAAGGTTATTTCGAGGTCTATAATACAAAATAAACAAATTCGAAGTAGTTGAAGCTACTGGGCTTAAGTTATCACTTTTCTTCAATTGGGTTGTACCATATGTAGAAAGTTTGTTTTCTCCTAAACAGAAGCTAATTCAGGAGTTCAAGAAGATGATTACACCTGTATCAAATGAGAATATGAAAGTGATTTTGAAAGAACAGATCGAACTTTGTTAAAACGTAAGAAGAGACACCAGACATGCTAGCTCGCGCGGAATTTGGGTAGTTACTTTTGTTACTTCATGTACTTTATATTTTGTATTGGTTTTACAATACAATTATTTCCAATTAACCAATTCCCCATTGTATGTGTTGCTCATCTTGTACAATTTTTTTCTTCTCTTTGTTGTTTATCCAAATTAAATTTGTCAATTTGTAATGTAGTTATTTAATATAGGGATAGTTTATAAAATATATTACACTAATATAAATAGTTTATAATAAAGATAATTGTGTAGATAATTTGTAAAGAATAATCTAATCTCATATATCCAATATAAATATCAAAAATCTTATACGTCTATTTCTTTCAACAAATCTATATTAAAGAATTTCAACCTAAGGCTCAGACTACCTTACATCTATATATATAAGAGTTTGATCTCCTAGAAATAACTAAAGGCAAATATAATATATAATTTGATTTCTTTAGTAGACGAGCAAGTTCTTAATTAATATTAAAGTTGTTCCGATGAAATTAGAAATCATAACTTATGGGTTAATCTCCATATGATTTCGATATCTTCCTGGACAAATCTCCATATACGATGACAGAACGCACTTAGAACAATAGAGACAAGAAGGAAAACCACCCCAAACCCAAGTGAATGACCATGTAAACCCAAGTGAATGACCATGTTTGTAGTAACCATTCACAAAAGAAAAAATAGTAGATAGAACGAAAAGAAGTAATGATGTGTCGTAAAGACAATCTCTCAAAACATAATGTTGTTGTCTGTTAGAAAGAAAATAGAAGAGTCTGGGAACAAGTTGTTGTCTGTTAGAAAGAAAATACAAGAGTCTGATAGAGTCTGGGAACAAGTTGTTGTCTGTTAGAAAGAAAATAGAAGAGTCTGGGAACAAGTTGTTGTCTGTTAGAAAGAAAATAGACTCTAACAAAATAGAAGAGTCTGGGAACAAGTTGTTGTCTGTTAGAAAGAAAATAGAAGAGTCTGGGAACAAAAGTAGCAAGAGTTATTTCTTCTTCCACAATATCAGCCATTATCGAAGTAAGAAGTGAGAGATGTGGAAAGGGAGACAATACTAAAGTAGAGAGGGAGAGAGATATATAAAGGTGAGGTGAGGTGTGTTTCGTATGAACGTGGGGTGTTTGGTAGAAGGAAAATATTGGTTTTTGTAAAAATTAAGTAAATTAAAAAAAAACAATATGCGAAAGAAACACTTTGTGGATTCTTGAATGAATAATAACTGTACAAACACCTCTATTTATACAAGTGGTTAAACCCTAAATCTTAACAATTAAAGGAAATAAAATATTACAAACATCAAAAAAGGAAAATAATCTCTAGAGTATAAAGAAAATATATTTTGTACACTAAAAAAATATTTTGTATACTTAAGAAAATATTCACCTAAATTAGAAAATTCCAACACACCCCTCAAGTTAGAGGGGGAAGAAACACCCAACTTGCCAAGGAGTTGATGATGCACAGGTCCCGTTAATGATTTGGTCAAGATATCGGCTAGTTGCGAAGATGAATTCACAAATGACAAGGAAATTAACCCCGCAAGATACTGTTGAAGGACGAAGTGACAATCAATTTTGACATGCTTCGTTCGTTCATGAAAAACAGAATTCTTTGTGATATGAATGGCAGCTAGACTATCAGAGTGAAGAGGTACCAGCAAGAAGATTGAAATAGAAAGATCTTCGAATAAACGCACAAATCAGGTGAGTTCAGCTACTACTCGTCTCATAAATCTATACTCGGCTTCAGCTGAACTGAGTGAGATCGAAACTTGTTTCCTTGATTTTTGCGAGATAGGAGAAGAGTCAAGAGAGATATAAAATTCACTAATTAATTTTCGAGAATCCGGACAAGTACCCCAATCAGAATCGCAAAAAGCAAGTAGTTGAAATGATGGAAAACTGGACATAAAAAGATCAAGACCAGGATCATTCAATAAATAGCGAAGAACTCGCAAAGCCGCATTAAAATGAGGAACTCGTGGATCCTGAATATATTGATTGAGATGCTGGATGGTGAATGAAAGATCTGGCCTTGTGTGAGTCAGGTAATTCAGTTTTCCAAGTAAATGTCTGTACAACGTTGGGTCTTTGATTGGAATTTCCTCATCTGCTTTGATTGGAATTTCCTCATCTGGCTTTAATTTGATAGAAGGGTCCAATGGTGTAGAAACAGGAGAAAGATGTAAAGAATCAAATTCTGTCAACAAATTCATAATAAACTTACGTTGAGATAGAATCAGTCCATGTGATTCTCTAATGACTTCCAAACCCAGAAAAAAATATAAATTTCCAAGATCTTTAATCTTGAACTCGACATCTAAAAAGATTTTCAAAGCCTATAATTCTGCTTCATCATTTCCTGTTAATAGTATGTCGTCGACATAAACTGCAACAATAGAAATTGAATTATTTGATTTCTTAAAAAATAAAGAGTAGTCATTCAAAGAATGACTGAATCCTTTGAAGTTGAGTGATGCAGTAAGCCTTGAGTACCACTATCTGGATGTTTGTTTAAGTCCATAAATAGACTTTTTCAACAAACAAACATGGCTAGGTGAAGGTGGAGTAATCCCAACAAGGAATTTCATATATACTTCTTCATTAAGATCTCCATGTAAAAAGGAATTATTGACATCCAACTGAAAAAGGTCCCATCCTTTCTTCACAGCAATAGCAAGTATGTATCTCATAGTAGTCATTTTTACCACCGGTGAAAATATTTCATTGTAATCTACTCCCTCTTTTTATATATCACCTCTAATAACCAATCGGGCCTTATACCTTTCAATACTCCCATCTGAATGTTGCTTGATCTTATAAACTCATTTATAGGGCAATGCTTTCTTTCCTTGAGGTAAAACAACAACATTCCAAGTCTTATTCAATTTTAGAGCTGCTAATTCCTTATCCATAGCTTCGTGCCATGCTGGAATATGCACTGCCTTCTGATAATTAATAGGTTCATGAATACTATAAATAGAGTGGAGAATGACTTAGTTAGAAGAAGACTGTTCATTAAAAGAAAAAGAAATAGGGGTCACAGGACTAAGAAAACATGTAGAACTTACATCTGTGAATTGAAGAGCATTGCAAACATAATCCTGAAGATAAGATGGTGTTTTAGTTATCCTAGAAGACTTCCTAAGCACGGTGTCCAAGATTTAATTTGGACGAGGAGAAGTGCAATCTTCGATAGAAGTACGAGAAGGGGATGAAACAGAGACTGGAGAATGAGAAACTGACTTAGTGGAATCAGAAGTTGACATAGTAGGATCAGTAATTGGAAAAGTAGAAGGTGAAGTAAGATAATCAGATTCTGGTTCTGATAGATATAAAGAAAAATTAGAGCTTGGAGGCACATCAGGAATATCAACATTTGATGAAGAAATAGTGACAGGAAATAATTTTTGAGAAATATTTGACTTATTCAAAAAAGGAAAATACTCTTCACGAAAAATCACATCCCTAGAAATAAAAATATTCTTTGTTTTGAGATTCATTACCTTATATCCCTTTTCCCCATAAGGATATCCCAAGAATACCCAAGGCAAAACCCTTGGATCAAACTTTGTTCTATAATTAGATAAGGTGGAAACAAAACATAGACAACCAAAATATTTGAGATTCGAATAAATAGGTTTAGATTTGAAAAGAACTTCAAAAGGTGACTTATGTTGTAATATTGAGGAAGGAAATCTGTTTATTAGGTAAGTTGCTGTTAACAAGCATTCTCCCCAATAAATAATAGGTAAATGAGATTGATATACTAAAGTCCTTGATGTTTCTAGTAAGTGTTTGTGTTTTCTCTCTACTATTTTATTTTTTTATGGGGTGTAAACACAAGTAGTTTGGTGAATGATTCCTTTTTTAAGAAAAAAATCAGATTGTATTTTATCACTTTTTAATTCAAAAGCATTGTCTGTTCTGATTATTTTAACCTTGGTATTGAATTGTCTTTCTACCATGAAAATAAATGATTGTAAAATGGAAAAACATTTGATTTAGTGCTAAGAAGATGAGTTCAAGGAAAGTGTTGTTTGTTTTCTGGGTTGTTAGGAGCTTCTATGACCACGACTGCAAAGTGTTGTTTGTTTCTGGGTTGTTAGGAGCTTCTATGACCACGACTGCAAAGTGTTGTTTGTTTTCTGGGTTGTGAAGCTTCATATTTCAAATGATATTCTACATCTCTTCACCAGCACATTGTGTGTACCGACTCTCCAAATCTGAGGTAAGATCCTCTCTTTGCTCTTCCTTTCTTTGTATGTACGTCTCTCTAAACTTCTGATTTCCTGAGATGTAGCACAAACTTTCTGATGTGTACTTTCCTTCTCTATTTGATAATCTTTGTTTGTGTTTCTGAGTCCACCAGGGAAAGGTCTTTAGGTGATTGTAGGATCTTTTAGGACCTCATAAGTGTTGTTTCTGCATTTCTCTATAAAAGACGTGCAAGTTTTAACAAATAATAGAAATTAAACCCTCATACAGTAAAGCCTAATAACATATTACTTTAAAAGGGAAAGCAAAATGTATCCAAGTAGATTAAATGTAGAAGAAAATAGTTACCTATAAATTAGAGGAGACTTCTTTATACACTACATTTGTAGTTTCATTTGTTATTTTCTCATCTTCATCATAACATAAGATCTTCAACCCTTTTCTAGATGTTACTCGAGAAAGGGCAACATATAATTGTCCATGAGTAAACACAGGCTTCTTAAAAAATAATTCCACACTACACAATGATTGACCTTGACTTTTATTGATGGTCATGGTAAAAAATACGATCACTGAAAATTGCCTTCGCTGGAATTTAAAAGAAATTCGTGAATCAGATGGAGTAAGTGACATTCTCGGAATAAAAACCTTATTGCCAGATTCTTTACCTGAAAACACTTTTGCTTCAATTATCCGATTCCCGAGTCTTGTGATGATTAATCTTGTGCCATTACACAAACCTGCTGATTGATCTATATTTCTTAACAACATCACAGGAACACCTACCTTCAAAGTGATAGAGTGATTTGGAATACCTGAGCATTTAATACTATTTAGGAATTCAGGTGTATGTACATGTCCTAAAGATGTAAATGACATGCAAATTGTATCAGAACTTAACTATGACTTCTCCTGTCCACAGTTGAGAGAAACCATGTAATTATTCACCGATTCCACCATTTGAAGAGTAGGTGCAAGAATTGCTCTTTCTTGAAGGTATTTCATATCAATAGAATGTTCCAAATAATTGAAATATGTACTTTCTACAATTCTAGATATTGGATCATCACAATTATATATGAGAAGATCTTCGGGTATTTTTACTTTCTCAGTACTATCCGTGGAAAATCCCATTCTTCCATCACCTATTGCCAAAAGCTAATCGAAAGACTGTTTTAACTCAGTCACATCTGCATCAAATCGACTGTCTTGCAATCTCATATTCTTTGTCAGCTTTAGAATATGACAGTGCGTTCACAAATAGGAAGAATTTATTGTTGCATTAATAATATATTGCCTAGTGCCTTTAGTAACTACTGGCAAGATTTGTCTAAAATCTCCTCCAAAAAAAATCGTCTTTCCTCCAAATGGCCGATCTAAATTTGATGGATCTTTAAATCTTAGAATATCTCTTAAAGTTTAATCAAGATCTTCAAAAAAGTACCTATGCATCATTGGTGCCTCATCCCAAATGATAAACTTTGACTTAACCATCAACTTAGCTAATGGACTTCCTTTCTTAATGTTGCATGTTGAATCTTCAGTTATATTCAGAGGAATCGCAAATCTCGAATGAGCTGTCCGTCCTCCTGGTAACAATAGAGATGCAATACCACTTGATGCAATATTTAGTACTATATCACCTTTAGAGCGTATGCCAACAGACAATGTTTTCCAGAGAAAAGTTTTGCCTGTTCCTCCGTGACCATATGAAAAGAATAATCTCTTTTTATCTTCGTTCACTGCAGTCATGATTTTATCATATGCATACTTCTGCTCAACTGTTAATTGCATTAACAATTGTTGATGTTCTTGTGCCAAATTGCGTCTATTATAGCGTAATTCCCCATTGATGAGTGTATTGGTATGATCAACTTCTTCATGACCATAACATGGTTTTGGCATTGTTGAAAATTCGTTAAAACTTTTTTCACAACTTCTTAAAATCTTGTCCAACTTTTGCAAGCAACGATTTTTCAATTCATCATTTGTTAGATCTGCTTCTGAATGACAAAAATATTATAATAATAAAAAATAAAGCACATAATCATGTCTATAAGTCAATTAAATAGTTTTATTTATATGTAATTTATGGATGTTTGCTAATGTTTATTATTTTTTCTTAGAATACCATTATATATGATGGATAAGTGAACTACACAAATTACTCTAAATCCGAAGTGAAATATCCTTTTCTAGATACATGTTAAAATATATGATTCTAATATTATTAAAATAATTTGTTGTTTATAAGTGAGACAACCCAATGAAATGAAGTAGTAATAAAGTTGTTTCAGGTATTAATATGGTTTCTTGTTTAATCTGTATAGCAATTAAATCAATAGACTTGAATTATAAATAGAAACAATATTAAAAATATTTTTGTTATTATTCAATTATATTATTTGTACCTGGGTTATCCAGTAATCTTCTTTCTTCACAAAGGATATCTTCTGAAAGTAGCTGCCATGATATTTGCCAAACAACTTCAGGTCGTGATATTGAATTAGCTATCAATAACATGACGAATAATTTTCGAAGATAGGATGGCATTCCCCAAGTACTTTCCTCCTTTATAGCATCTATGTATTTTTAGTCGTCATCTAACAAACCAAGCGCATAACATGCATCTCTAAAAGTAGCATGGTCATTGTTGTTGATTCTTCTAAGTTCGACATAGGAAATTGGCTCTTTAATTACATTCAATAACAACCTGAGATAATATATCTCCCCACTCCCTGGTGTAACAAAGAAGATCCTCCCAATAGAAAATGCAGAGTTTTTTCTCCTTTCTCATTTTTTTGAACTTCTGTCCCACCAAAATTTAAGAGGGAATTCTGCGTAAGTCAAATCTCTTGCTTCCGGAAACTTCTTGTTAGCCTCAAACCAACTTAAAAATTGAGATTCCCTAACAGTTGGTTTATTGGTAACATTTTCAATTGGATCCTCATAAAAAAAAAGACACATTGTTCATCTTCAAGATGGAATGATAGTCTTTCCACTGGTGGTTCTCTATGGTGAATTGGAAATTTAAATATTCTCCAAGCAGCTTCACATGGTGATATATAGCGACAATCATAATACATGTTGATTTCATCAACAGTTGATGAACCATCAACATGTGTATTTTGTGAAAAAACAACAGTCGCACGGTCATATCCTATATTGACATACTTGAATAAATATTTAATAGACCTTGATTGGTTGCACCATTCCACGTTAATGTGAGCACCATATGTTAACAACAACTTACGATTGTGTGGAACTATATATCTTCTATCCAAATGAATACCATTTTTCTCAATGGTTCTACCATTATCCCTTCTTCTATAAACATGATACCCTTCTTCATCTACTGTTGTTGTGTGAACAAACTTTTTAGAAAAGTGCTTTGTACATTTACCATTCTGCATGCACGGTGAAAATTTGCTAGTAGAACCACATGGGCCATGCATCATCATATTTTTCATAGCATCATAATAATGAGGATCATTGACTTTATCTGATATTTCTGCTGAAATTATTCGATCAATATCTGATGCACAGGAAAATTTATTGCTCTCATGAAGAAAAAGCAATATATGGGCATGAGGCAATCCTCTTTTTTGAAACGCAATGGTATATATCACTGTATTATAAATCAAGTAAGTTTATTAGAAATAAATTGTTAGAATATATATATATATATATATATAATGATTTATGAGTGTCCTCATGTATATTCAAATAAAATAGTAAATATGACAAACCTGCTTTTACTTTTTCAAATACTTGATTGGCCTTCAAATTATTTATCAAGTGGTCCAATTTAATTTTAAATATCCTACTTAGAATATCTGGACGATCTTCAGGATTCAACCCTCTTCTTCCTACAAATCTAGTAATCTCTGGCCACTTAGGATTGCAAGTAAATGTGATAAAAAGGTCAGGATATCCAGCCCATTTGCATATTTTCATAGCATCTTGATAATTCTAAAGCATATATCGTGCACCTCCCGTGAAACTTAATGGTAAAAATACTCTTTTACTTTGGGATGAAGGATCAGTGTCTCCATGTAAAATTGCATCTGATAGGACCTTATAAAACTCAACTCTAAATTATTTTTGGTGAGTCCGAATAAACTTCAGCCGCGAAGATTCCATCATTGTATAGGCATCAACTAAAAATTGTTGAAATAATTTTCTTGAAGCCACAATGGTAGGAACTTCACCTTTTCTTTCTTGAATTCTGTAAGAAAAAAATTCACGCATACTAACACGTTGTCTTCCCTTATCACCTGAGCTTATAGGAATGTCCTCTCTATACCCATCTTCACCATAAGGAAAAAGTAGAGGATATTGTAGGCCCAAGTATGCAACATTCAGTTCATTGATCCTTTGCAGCTTTCCAGATTATGTTTTTATAATGATATCACGATTAGATCTAGAAACATCAATACCTCCAACCATCGAAGAAGATACTTCTGGTATTGTTGGTAGATTGTATCTTCTACCATCAATACCTCTTTTTCCTATTAGTTTCAACTTCACATTGGAGTAGTCATTTTCTTGGAATCTCTCTCTCACCATTCTAAAAGTCTTGGCCAACACATTATTGTCATCAAGCATTTGTTTTAAATCAGCAACAATTTCAACATAAAGCTTATTAGCATCCTGTCCACGACTACAAAAGACATATAATATTAAAACTTTATCTTCTAAAAAAAGATATATTATATTAGTAAGATCTTTAAATTAATTTTTAATTTCATTGGATTATATAATGATGTTACAATACTTATCCGACTACATTAATTCTATTTGAAACTTAATTTTCTGTATCATAAATATACAGCTGTGCAAATTTTGGAGTAGATCCTTCAGGAGGTAGTAAGCTACCAATTTGATAATAATTTTGTCCAAATAATCTGAATGTTCTTGGCCCTCGTGTCTGATTGATTGAGGCATCCACCTTTCCTCCCATTGATGTAAATGAGAACATAGAATTATAACTCTTTATTTTTTCTCGAAAATGACTACATTTAGGACCTATAGTAAAAAAAATTGCATAATGAAGAAGGTTAATATAGGTAGACATGAATATGGTGATATTAAAACCGATGATTCTCTAACCTGATCCAAACAATAGTTATCCCAAAATTTGAGGAGTCTTCTTAAGGTATGGAAGCTTTTATTTTTTCTTGTTGACAACACAACGTGAAAATTAATTTTTTTGATTTGTAATGCTTGTGTGTTCTTTCTTCATACCAAAAAATAGCCCCACAGTTTCCACATTCATATGTAGCATCTCCTATATCCCAATATTTTATAATTGCAAGTGTATATAGTTAAAGACATAACATTATAGGTTTAATTGATCAAACTATTTTATCTTAAATGAAGCGTTTTTCAGAAGAACCTTCAATGCAAATGCCGCCACATTCAACATCAACATCTATAGAAAGTGGTGGCAAAACCAATTAATACGTTTGAATTTTTGATATTTATCTATATTTATCAAGATAGTTTTATAACTAATTAGTAAGAGAAGTAAGCAAAGTATGATTGTCATGCATGGATACTCTTCTTCTTCATCTTCTATGTTATGTTGAAGTTGTTCTGTTATGTATATAAATTTATAAATTTGTGATTGTATATAGATGCAAATGTAATAATCTTTTTTTAATTTAAATATTGTTGATTCAAAAACTTACTTCTAATATAATGTAATTTTTAAAGATAAAAAAATATTTTTTAGGTACCTTGTACGATAGTGTTGTTTATTGTTGCCTCGATTTCTAGTAAGAACAATACACTAATTAGCTGTCTGTATTGCAATGTATATTATTTTTAACTGATAACTTATGAGAACTTAAAATACTTACCTTCCATTATTGGAGTTTCATTTAAATGGCAGAGAATTATGTGTTTGTACATCTACAAATTAAATAAAATATATTACTATATTATTTGCAAAATCATATTGAAGTAACAGAGTTTTAACTTAGGATCTAGTTCAGATGACAAATTTAAAGCACTAATAAAGTTGTATTACCTTCAGGTAATACATTTAGATCAGGCAATATATTGTCACCATGCATACCTATATAAGAAGAGTATTAGAAAGTAAGTTTTAAATTATGTTAAATTAGGGATTTTGTCGCACATCATTTGTTATATTAGTCAATGGTGCTAGTATTTCTTCACTCTCAACAGAATGATTTCTGTACTTTGAGGATTCACCTTTTCCTGTTAAAGACATTTGTATGTTATTTTAGTTCATCCCTTAAGAAAAAATCAATTATTTCGAGCAAAATTAAAATACTTTCTGATGTTGCATATAAATTAGAGATGTGAGTGGTAATCAAAGATGATACCTTTGTTAAAATTGCTTTGTCTGCGCCATTTTGAATTTTGTTCTGAAACAGATTTCTTTTTGTTTTCCATATATAAGGACTTCGGAATTTTGATTTAATATGCAAATTTAAAGGATTTTAAAAGAAAGATGAAATCTAGTGATAATTTTGACAGAGGAACCATAAGTAATCTAAAATATCAATTGCTATTGACACTTTTAAAACAGGTTATTACTATGTAACTGTCATTTTTAAACTTTTAATGAATAAAGTTTGATTTTGCACTATCGGTACATCAGTTTCAGAAGATTTCACTTAGAGGATAATAATAATAAGTTTAATACAGTAATTAAAATTTATGAAAAAATATAAGTACATGAAAAAAAATAGCATGTCATTGTTCTTACATATGGTAATGTCTACATAGTTATAACGGTATTTATTTTGAGTGGGCATGAAATGTATTACTTACACCGTTGCTAATATTACTGATGTATCCATATCACAATGACAAATATCTATGACAAAAAAACTTAATAGTTGCTTAATCCAAAGTAGAAAATATGGCCGTGGGTATATCATCTTAGAGGTTGGTGTTTATTGAGGTTGCAATCAACAACATTTACTTGCGGAAAATGACAATAGGATAATTTGAGATATTTTCAACTTCCAAGTAAGAATAGAGATGATAAGTTGAGTTTCAATGTTTAACTTTTATCTGTAGATAAACAACTTTTACATGATCAGTAAAATTTAGTCTACTGGCTCTTATTATGGATGATTATCGTTAATTATGTACCTTTAGATGATCTGATAGTGTAAGAAGATTTTCATTATTTATGTGATTAATTCTAAAGTATGATGAAGATTGTTTATTTATAGAAACGACAAAAACTTATAGTTTGCCACAGAGACAAATGCAAATTTACACCAGAAAGTGTATTATCATAGTTTGGGTACTGATCAATCTGATGATATATTATGCTGGAAATATCCAGAAAATCCTAAGCATAGACATACATCTTCAGTGACTGAAGATGGACAGGTAATTCTAAATGTACATTACTAAAGCAGTCAATTTAATGTTTCTTTCTTTGTAACTGAGTGAAAGAGTTGTACTTATGAAATCTAATGCTTTTTTCTATAATGGTGGTGTCTAAGTCAGTTTGTAGGCATCTTAGCTACTATGCATACCTGTTATCTCCCACCAACACATTATGCCTAAACAAAACAAATTGATTCTACCTTAAGCACATGGATTCGAGAACCATTCTGAGTGGACAACCTTCTTAACTTGCTGCAGTGTGCTGTTTTCTTACAACTACAACTACTACTACTCCACTTCGCTTGTTTCCACTATTTCACACTCTTAGTAGAGCAAGCACTCACTGTACTAAAAGAGTAAGCAAACTCATACATGCACAACAAAAACAATTGTCCATCATTAATGTGAGCCTTTTTGCTTCTCTACATTTCACGGATTTCTCCATGACCACTCTGCTTAGCTACAACCAGTCCCTACATATATCCATCTGTTTAGTGAAAAACATAATGTGCTAACTACTAAGTAGTCGAATATATACGATATATGATATATCTGCATAAATGAGTGGTATAATCGGTTAGAAAGATTCCTGAAAGAAAAGAGGGATAGGCAACGGGTACTCGGAAGATCTAATCTGAAATTAGATGTATGTAGCTTTGGTGTCCTAGTAGTGTAGATCTTAAGCAAGAATCATAACAAAGGATTCTCCAATCAAGACCATCATCATAATCTTTTAACATGTATGAACTCTTATTGTCTATCTCATATGGTGCAAAAATAATGTTAGTAAAACTTTTAGTATCTCAACTAAGCGCATGATATCAAAATTTCATTGTTGGATCCTCTTTAAAGAACATAGATTTTTGAAACTATTAAGTACACATCTCAGGGACTCATGCAACATGTGTGAAATACAAAGATCAGTTCATGTATGTCTACTGTGTGTGTGTCTAGATGATATACCTAGTATGACATCAATTGTGCTGATGTTGGGTAGGGATGTCTAATTTCCCAAGCCTAAACAACCAGGATTTTTAGTGGCATAAAGCCATCTACTTTGACGCCACAGTATTTTACCGGGAAGCAGAGACTATAATGACTAATGTAATGAATAATTTAGCAACTGACTAATATTTTTAGTTACCTCGATAGTGCTATAGTAAATTTAACAACTGAAGTACGAACTACCACTAATCAGTTGACTTATTAACTCGATTTATTATGGGTTGTTCATTCATTGTTTAGATCAATTTCATCAATGAGTCAGCTTATGCTGTGACCACTTATCTTGTTTGAAACCACACGTGCTTTCAGTCGAGCTCGTACATATTTTGCTGAAAAATATTGATGGTTTTTATGCATTTAGAAGTTATGATTTCATCACTTTTTTTGTCACATTTTCTTATTTTCATCATATCTTTATGTCATTCCACCTTCTATTTATTTGTTATTATCTGTTGTCTTGTGTTTTCACTATCATATTATGTTATTGTAGTTATTGTGTATTACTATCTGTTGATGGCTAAAGGTTGTTTCTTCTGTGCAGGTATGAATCAGTGCAAGCCTATTTTCTTGGGTATTGTAGACCCTAATAGTCTATTGAGCAAACTTAAGCGTTCCTGCGATACACAAAAGTGTATTCGTGTTGGTGGCAAACATAACGATCTAGATGACGTTGGTAAGGACACTTACCACCAAACTTTCTTTGCAATGCTTGGTAATTGATCATTTGGGGATTATTTCAAGAAAGAGGCCATTGGTTGGGCCTGGGAACTTCTTACACAGGCAAGTTTTATCTTGATTAATAGTAATATTCTTGTACATTTTCAGTTGTGCTCCTAGCATATATATTGTACGATCAAGAAATGGCAGATGCTGACTTGTATAAATTGTTTCTCTTTGTTTCATGATTTTTGTCCAAGTATATAGACTGCCAAGTGAAAGGATTTATGTTACTTTGGCGGTGATGAAAAATCTGGCCTTCCAGTTAATAATGAAGCTAGAGATCTATGGCTTCAGTTCCTTCCCCCTAGCAGGGGGCTACCTTTCGGCTGCAAAGTACGTTATCACACTGTATTTTCTATTCTATCATCTTGTTCAAACTCATCAATTTCTGTTTGGTGCGTCAGTAAATCATTAAAAAAAAATCTTCCAATGAGGTAATGTTATCAGTATACTTGATATTTTTGAAAGCCATGAATCTTATTGAATCTTTAGAAGCATGTTTAGTTTTGTGAACATTACAGTTTTAGATAAATTTTTCGATGAAGTGAGGCGGGGGCAGTGATAAGTATCATTTTTTCCTTAAAAAATAACTCTTCTTTTTGTTGATAAAAGAAGCAAAAAATTGGTAATCATAATTAAAGTGGAGAAGAGTATCTATTGATAGGAACTTGTGGGAGCAGTGATAAGTATAATTTTCACATTGTAAAAATTACGTATCCTTTTTTTATGATAAGAAAATCAAGAAGTTGTATCCATCATTTAAGTGGAGAAAGGTAAAGGACAGGTCCGTTAATATTTGAGTTCTGAAATTTGAAATGACATCCCCATTAAAAAAAAAGGGAATGGAACAAAAGAAATAACTCATATTCCTATAAGTTGTATTTGTTATATAAATTAAATACTATTAAAGGTTTTGAGTACTTGTTGTACAATAACCAATGCTCTTAAGTAACTCTTTCAACCACTGAAATATTATTGTCTTCTAGTATGTGGAAATGAGAACTTCATTACTCGTTCAAATAATTTGGTCATGATCTGATGATGATGTCTGAAAACCTTTCTTCTCCTTGTTAAAAGACTTTATTACTTTGAGCTAAGTCATTCAGATTATTTTGAGCTAAGTCATTTAGATTATTTCTCAGCGCTCTGTATTTTGAGTAGGACGACTTTTGGAAGATGGATGATACCGTACCTTGTGGACCCTGCACCGAAATACACTTTGATAGAATTGGAAATTGCGATACTGCATCATTTGTTAATAATGATAATCCCACTGTGATTGAGATATGGAACCTTGTCTTTATTCAGGTACCATTATCTCTAAAGTTTTTTTTTTTCATTGGAAAATATTATTTAACTCTTGTGTCTTTTGCAGTTTAATTGATCAATTGAAGGGTTCACAACCTATTTTGACTTTCTCAAGCCATTTTGATAAACAGGCTCAGTGGAATCTTTTGAAAGAAATGTTCATGCTGGTAATTTTACTTTGTTCCAAGCATTAATCTTTGTAATAATTCCCCGTAACTAATATTAAACTTAGTTATGATAAGAGTCATGAAAGACATGAAAGGCAAAAAACATGAAATTCATTAATTAACTAATATTAAAATACACCCTTAACATAAGAAGTAAGAAAACTTAGATATGATAGTGTCACGATCCTTAAAAGAAACAGAACAAAACGAAAAATTAAAAGTAATTCTGGAACATACCTAAATCTAGATCTAGAAAGTAAAAAGGAAATCTAGCTAAAAAATTAAAGAAAGATCATCACAAGTCCACTGCTTTAGGGTTTTTTCTCCTTCTTAATCACCTTCTTTGGTTTGTTACCAGATAGCTGATCAACATCATCAGTAACTTCTGATATAGATCCTCCATTTTCTGGTCTACCTCTCTTTGCAATATAAATCTTGATAGGAGACATCTTCTAAGTATCATTTGAGGAATCCTAACACAAAAAAGAGAGTATGGAATAGTTATGTTAAAAATACATAAATAAAGAAATATTTTTTATAAATTTTTTATTATAAGTAAATAAAAGTTGAATACCTTGTTAGCGTATGTGGCTTCTTCAACAACATTGATATGAGGTTCCTATTTTTAAATATAAACAGATTTAAATATCCCTTTTATGGTAAAATTTAGACTAATAACAATTAAATTTTTTTTATAGTAAAATCATACATACAGTGACGGCATCTTCTTTTGAAAATTTCTTGTACTGATTTATCAGTTCTTCATTGTTATTGATCTTTGAAACTCCATAGATTCGATCACGTGATTCAATATTTTCTTGTTTAACATTCACTCTAAACATGATGATTCTATCAAGAAGAACATCCAGCTCAATCGGATAGGAACACTTGTAAGGAGAATAAAAAATTTAATATGATATTAGTTGTATTAGTTGTTAGATCTATAAAACAAAGAAAAAAAATATGATATACCTCTAACGGACAGTCTTTTAATTCAGAAGAAGATTTTTCAATGAGTGTGGTTGCTTCTTTATCCCAAAGAAACAAAGAGACGACTCCGGTATCATTCATTACCTTAATTTGCACCTTATACCTGATATCATATTTTGTTTAAATATAAAATTGTTGATAGAATTTGTAACGTTAAGCAAATAATAATCAGGTCAAACCTATGAGTAACTGTTTGATAATTTTGATGACATTTCTTGCAGTAAAATGTATTCTTAGCAACTTCATCAACACTCTTCTGGCACTTTGTGCATCCCAAGTATGACCAATTGTTCTTAAGTTCTAAGTTCACTATTTTTGCAACAATCCACAAATGTCCAACCTGTAAAAATGTTGTAGACTCATCTATAAAAATTGTATTAAATTTAACAGTTGTATGTACTTTGCCTAGAAATTAATATAGAGAATATTTCACCTGCACGGAATCAAGTAACTCTTTAACAGTTTTAAGTTGAACAGTACCAACAACCAATTTTTCAGAAATAGAAAGACTACGTTGAGAATTCGCTTGACTTAACATTTCAGGGGTAGCTTCAGACACACTTCCTAATATGCATTTTTTTTTATATTAGTAATGCACATGATTTTTATTTTAGAAACAACAAAGATGTATTATAGTGTAAAAGAAACTTGGATTTGAAATCATTGGCCTGGGGAAGATCTGGACTAATCCACAGTTTGAATGAATTTCATGTGTTCTGTACAGAATATACCCCTGTAAATGTTAACATGGTATTAGTGTAGAATATTTTTTTAACTAAAAATAATATCTGAAGTGTAAGCTAGAATATTGATAAACCTTGAAATTTATGCGCTCTTATAAGCTACGTAACAACAATGATAGGTTGATCAATCAAATTGGGCAAGTGGGGTATGATTTTATCAATAAAGTCTCCCTAAAAAGTTGTTGTAATTGTGCTTCTTCTGTATTAACAAACAAATATTAGAAATTAAGAATTTAGAAAAATATTTAAACTTATTAATTGAATCACAATCTTACTCATCATCTTCGATAACAACATTCAAAAATTGACTGATTGTACCATCTCGAAGATGATGAGTTTGTTTTCCAGAATGACAAACAATTTGGCCTATGACATCTGCAGGAAGATAGAAAATAATATAAAAGTAGTGATACCTTGTAAGTTAAAGAATAACATAGGCAAAAAAATTACCAAATAGTTGAGTGTCATCAATGCCAGTATGATTTTTCAAATCCTTAAACAAACGAAATTCAAAAATATTTAAGCCAAAATTTGAATCTGTTGTCTCGAAAGCAATTGTCTTGGGTGTAAACTCTAGCTTAAAGTTATGTGAAGTAGTTTTAAAATGCATGTTGTTAGGCTCAACAACGAATGTATTCATAACATACAATCCCATTTCTTTTATTGCATTTTTTTATCCTTTGAAACGATGAACAACTGAACGTGAAATTGTTGCATGAATTCTTTCTCCCTGTTGACACCTAATTTTTTCCCACCATAACTAAGCTCAATTCGGAGTTTCTTCGATTTTAAAATAAAATTACAACATTTATCTGAACCGAATAAAAGATTTTTAAAATATTTTTTGTACGTAATTTTTTCATTTTAAGAAGCGATTATACATTATCGTATTCAATTATACGAAGTTATATAATTTTGATACCTGCATATTTGTTTTACCAAATATCGGATCTTAATCAAGGTCCGTGTTGAAAATAATTTCAAATAATTAAGATATTGATTTAAATTTAATTTATTCTCAAAAATAATTTATTTGGATCAATATGAGTTCGATTTTATTGAATCAAGAAACTTCGGAATTGAATTGGTTGTTAATTCATTTCAGATATCGTTATTTTAGTCAATTTATTGAATTAGATGTCAACTAAAATTATTTTGATCATAACAATTGGTCAATTTAATTTGGGGTTAGGCTAAATTAAATACGATCATATAATTTGTCATTCAATGGCTATTTAATAAATAGCCTAAATCCCTAATTTACCCAAATCAACCTAACTTTTTTTTACTATTTAAAAAAACTCAAACCAACCCCTTTATTCTTTTTTATATCAGCCCAACCAAAACTACCCAACCAGCCCAAGCCCAAACACTTAACCCTACCCACTACATCCATTCCCCTTCCTCTCTAAAACAAGATCAGCTTCCAACCTCAACAAAGAAAAACAACCTCCATCCATGCGCAGTTCACCTGTGCCCGACCCGAACTATCGACCAAATTCTATCCCGGCTCACCCAGCTCGATCTGATTTCAGGCCCTAAATCGACCCCAAAACCGCTCTTTTTCCAACTTGTATGCGTCACATGACTCTCACACGAGTCCGTACAAGGAAAATTTGAGAGCCTTCTAGAAATCGTGTACGTGTCCTCCCCAACGTCTAAGTTCGATTATTCTTGGATAAGGTGGTACGAATTCGTACATATCTAGGGGGTTTTAATTGGTCCTCGAATGGAATTCGTTTGGCTCCATTTTAATTGGTCCACCATTTCTAAAAAAATGGGTACATTTGTTGAGGAAATCCCAAGCCAAAGGAAGATTTTAGAATTTCAAATTCGAAACATCATCTTGTTTCAAGTCCCTAAAGTACCCCTTGTCATCTCCTATATAAGGAGGACCTTCGTTCATTGAAAAAAAAAGAGGGGGAAGGGAGTCAAAATTAGGGTTAGAAATTCTGAGGATAAAAGTCAGATTTCGAGAATTAGGGCGAAAAATTCTAGGGTTTCTTCTCTTCTTTCCGGGTTAGAAATTGGAGTGTTGGGAATTGAGAGTTCTTCTTTGGGGGTTGGAAAAAATTGAGGTTGAAAATTCTAGGGTAGGAAACAGGGGGATTTTTTTTAGTTAGGGGAAAAATCTGAGGGTTAGGTTCTCTGTAGAGAAAATTTGGGACTTTTATTCTCTCCTCTTCTTTCCCTTTTGAGTTGGAAGTTTTAGAAGCAAAGTGGGTTTGAAATATTTTCAAAAAAGCTAAGGGTTGAAGATATTTATCTTGAAAATCTGGGGGGTTTGAAAATCTCTAAGAGGTAAAAGCAAAAGGACGCTCTGTTGGTGGTCGACGTCGTGAGATTCCAGTAGAGATAAGTTTGCTGATAGCTCGTCGTCCCGTTTGCTTCCCCAAAAGAGGTAAATGTACGCTCGTCCCTCTTTCTGCTTCATTTTGATATTTCCTGCTTCACCTCTCTTTCTTCGTAGAAAATGATCATCTGTGTATCTTGAATGAGGCTGGGACTGTGTATCATAGAGGCTATGAAGGCCGTTAAAATTGTTTTGAATTTATTTTGGTATTGTTATTTTGCTGGTATGATGTGAAAATCTGCTCCATGGTTGATCCCGTAGTTATTCTCGTCTGTCAGGAGTTCCTCATTTCGTATTAAGGTTGTTAGTCCTCCATTTACTTCTCTGTCAGCGTATATTGTGTTGTGGATGTCCCACCTTCCTGTTGTTGATGGTTGAGTTCATTGTTTGACTCAACAATGTCCATGGCAAGGGTTAGAATGCTAATTTAGTGTCGTTTTTTCTCAACGAGATTTAAATGCTAATATGTCACATAGATTCTTTGTTTTGTTTATAAGATCTTTATCAACGTGTTATTGTTTTCTTAATGTCGTAATATCGATTTTGATGTTGATGTTTATCTTGCATAGATGTCCTAAAATCCATTGATATTCTTTGTAGTCGCAATTTTGTTTTCTTTTTTTCACCGGTGAATGTTGTTTATTCAAGATGGATTGGTTCTGTCCTTTCCCCTTTTCCCGATTAGCTAAACATTCCCAGTGGTTTGCGCTCCTTATTTTGTTCAAGTTTTATTGCTAGTCGATTTAACCTATCGCATGATTTCAGCCTAATATTTGTAACTTACGAATATTTATTGAATGACTATTGGATCCTGCTCAAACTAGATAGTTTATTTAGCATGAACTTTATTTCAAAATTTATGGTTTAAATGGATCATACATGTCTGCTACTAACTCTCGTAGCCTCTAGAGTCAATGGAGATAGTGGGTGTATATTCGAAATTCAAGACACCAGTTCAATGAACCAGCAGGGGCCTTCTCTTTGACATTTGTGAGTTCATTCCGAATTGGTCAAAAAGAAGATAAGGGCGGGGGATTGGTATATCCTTGGGGGTCATAAACTGTGCTTTCTTTCAGTGGGTTAACTCTGAATAGTGTTGTTCTTACGGATGAGATTATTTGTGTAGCTATGTTTTGCTTCATTCCTTCACTTACTCTACTAGATATGTTGATTTTGCCTCTTAGATATGAAAATTTGACTGTCTTGATAGCTGCACGATAGATCCGTGTACAAATGCCATTTAAATTTGACATTGTTTTGTTTTAGCTTCCCGTCACTGATTAGTTTATGAAAAGCGGCAGCTTCTCTGTTTAAAGATGACCTCTTGTCACTTTCTTTGTTTTTAGTTGTTCTGTATCTTGTTTCTTGTGTAATGTGAATGGTTCATAATCATTTTTCTTAAAAAAGTATTGGCCTAATCATTACTGATGGACTCTGTACTTGCTATATTTTGGTTGAAAAAGTGATTCGTCTCTATACTCTTCTTCATACCATATCTATTTATGGAATGCTACGTGCCTATTGCCTACAGATTTTTTTATTTCTATCTCATGTTTTATCTCATAAGTTATCTATGAATGTAAAATCCTCAAACAAGTGTGTTAATTCCCTCGTTTTCTTTTCTTTTGCATGAACCCATTTGGGAATCCAAATGGACTCTTTCCCTGCATTACGTAATGGACCATTGAGGCCCAATCCTTTTTAGAACATTTTTGTAAAATCCAAAAAGCAACCTAGTGCGCGGACACGAGGAGTCAAAAGAAAAAGGAGGGGTTGAAATCCCACATTCAAAGAGGCTAAGAGACAAAAGTCTCATTCGTCATTTTATTTTATTTTAGCCATTTATTGTTGTCTTCATTTGTTTTATTCGCTTATTTATCCATTCATTCATCTCGGCCTCGAAGTCAAAGTTGTATTTAATACAGGTGGAGGCAAAATTCGAGCCAAACGCTCGAAAACTAGATTAGGACAGGTAAAATGGGTCGGAATCCCAACTAGGCAAGGACAGGTCTCATTGATTTGGGCTCAATGGCCTAAATCCTTTACTTTCTCCTCCCTTCCCCTTTTATGTGTTTATTTGTTTATTAGTTTTGTTTAGACTTAGTTAAAATCCCTACTAAGTCGCCTAAATCTATTTTACACAAGTCTTTTTTTTTAAAATCAAATCACTATTTCAACAAATTAATCTTTTTAGAAGTTAATCAAAAGATATTTCAAACAGTCTGGATAACCGCAAGTTAGCGGACGTTTTAGGTGCCTAACACCTTCCTAAAATATTAATAGGAACCGCTTATCTAGAATCTCTAATTAAAACGATTTTTCTGTTTTGAATCGTTTGAAATAACTCTCTAAAGGTTTCTTAATTCCTTTTCAAAATCAAGTGGCGAGTCTTCTCAAAAAGTCAAAATTTCTCCGCAAAACAGAAATGGGGAGGGATTCAAAATTAGGGTTAGAAATTCTGAGGATAAAAGTCAGAGTTCGAGAATTAGGGCAAAAAATTCTAGGGTTTCTTCTCTTCTTTCCGGGTTAGAAATTGGAGTGTTGGGAATTGAGAGTTCTTCTTTGGGGGTTGGAAAAAATTGAGGTTGAAAATTCTAGGGTAGGAAACAGGGGGATTTTTTTTAGTTGGGGGAAAAATCTGGGGGTTAGGTTCTCTATAGAGAAAATTTGGGAATGTTATTCTCTCCTCTTCTTTCCCTTTTGAGTTGGAAGTTTTAGAAGCAAAGTGGGTTAGAAATATTTTCAAAAAAGCTAAGGGTTGAAGATATTTAGCTTGAAAATCTGGGGGGTTTGAAAATCTCTAAGAGGTAAAAGCAAAAGGACGCTCTGTTGGTGGTCGACGTCATGAGATTCCAGTAGCGATAAGTTTGCTGATAGCTCGTCGTCCTGTTTGCTGCCTCGAAAGAGGTAAATGTACGCTCGTCCCTCTTTCTGCTTCATTTTGATATTTCCTGCTTCACCCCTCTTTCTTCGTAGACAATGGTCATCTGTGTATCTTGAATGAGGCTGGGACTGTGTATCATAGAGGCTATGAAGGCCGTTAAAATTGTTTTGAATTTGTTATTCTGCTGGTATGACGTGAAAATCTGCTCCATGGTTGATCCCGTAGTTATTCTCATCTGTCAGGAGTTCCTCATTTCGTATTAAGGTTGTTAGTCCGCCATTTACTTCTCTGTCAGCGTATATTGTGTTGTGGACGTCCCACCTTCCTGTTGTTGATGGTTGAGTTCATTGTTTGACTCAACAATGTTCATGGCAAGGGTTAGAATGCTAATTTAGTGTCGTTTTTTCTCAACTAGATTTAAATGCTAATATGTCACATAGATTCTTTGTTTTGTTTATAAGATCTTTATCAATGTGTTATTGTTTTCTTAATGTCGTAATATCGATTTTGATGTTGATATTCATCTTGCATAGATGTCATAAAATCCATTGATATTCTTTGTAGTCGCAATTTTGTTTTCTTTTTTTCACCGGTGAATGCTGTTTATTCAAGATGGATTGGTTCTGTCCTTTCCCCTTTTACCGATTAGCTAAACATTCCCAGTGGTTTGCGCTCCTTATTTTGTTCAAGTTTTATTGCTAGTCGATTTAACCTATCGCATGATTTCATCCTAATATTTGTAACTTACGAATATTTATTGAATGACTATTGGATCCTGCTCAAACTAGATAGTTTATTTAGCATGAACTTTATTTCAAAATTTATGGTTTAAATGGATTGTACATGTCTGCTGCTAACTCTCGTAGCCTCTAGAGTCAATGAATATAGTGGGTGTATATTCAAAATTCAAGACACCAGTTCAATGAACCAGCAGGGGCCTTCTCTTTGACATTTGTGAGTTCATTCCGAATTGGTCAAAGAGAAGATAAGGGCGGGGGATTGGTATATCCTTGGGGGTCATAAACTGTGCTTTCTTTCAGTGGGTTAACTCTGAATAGTGTTGTTCTTACGGATGAGATTATTTGTGTAGCTATGTTTTGCTTCATTCCTTCACTTACTCTACTAGATATGTTGATTTTCCCTCTTAGATATGAAAATTTGACTGTCTTGATAGCTGCACGATAGATCCGTGTACAAGTGCCATTTAAATTTGACATTGTTTTGTTTTAGCTTCCCGTCACTGATTAGTTTATGAAAAGCGGCAGCTTCTCTGTTTAAAGATGACCTCTTGTCACTTTCTTTGTTTTTAGTTGTTCTGTATCTTGTTTCTTGTGTAATGTGAATGGTTCATAATCATTTTTCTTAAAAAAGTATTGGCCTAATCATTACTGATGGACTCTGTACTTGCTATATTTTGGTTGAAAAAGTGATTCGTCTCTATACTCTTCTTCATACCATATCTATTTATGGAATGCTACGTGCCTATTGCCTACAGATTTTTTTATTTCTATCTCATGTTTTATCTCATAAGTTATCTATGAATATAAAATCCTCAAACAAGTGTGTTAATTCCCTCGTTTTCTTTTCTTTTGCATGAACCCATTTGGGAATCCAAATGGACTCTTTCCCTGCATTACGTAATGGACCATTGAGGCCCAATCCTTTTTAGAAGATTTTTGCAAAATCCAAAAAGTAACCTAGTGCGCGGACACGAGGAGTCAAAAGAAAAAGGAGGGGTTGAAATCCCACATTCCAAGCGGCTAAGAGACAAAAGTCTCATTCGTCATTTTATTTTATTTTAGCCATTTATTGTTGTCTTCGTTTGTTTTATTCGCTTATTTATCCATTCATTCATCTCGGCCTCGAAGCCAAAGTTGTATTTAATATAGGTGGAGGCAAAATTCGAGCCAAACGCTCGAAAACTAGATTAGGACAGGTAAAATGGGTCGGAATCCCAACTAGACTAGGACAGGTCTTGTTGATTTGGGCTCAATGGCCTAAATCCTTTACTTTCTCCTCCCTTCCCCTTTTATGTGTTTATTTGTTTATTAGTTTTGTTTAGACTTAGTTAAAATTCCTACTAAGTCGCCTAAATCTATTTTACACAAGTCTTTTTTTTTTAAATCAAATCACTATTTCAACAAATTAATCTTTTCAGAAGTTAATCAAAAGATATTTCAAGCAGTTCGGATAATCGCAAGTTAGCGGACGTTTTAGGTTCCTAACACCTTCCTAAAACGTTAATAGGAACCGCTTATCTAGAATCTCTAACTTAAAATAATTTTTCTGTTTTGAATCATTTGAAGTAACTCTTTAAAGGTTTCTTAATTCCTTTTCAAAATTAAGTGGCGACTCCTCTCAAAAAGTCAAAATTTCTCCACAAAACAGAAATGGCGACTCTGCTGGGGATCTCTAATTAGGTTCTAACCAAATGTTTGATTTCATCTTTTATTAACTGTTTATGTGTTCATGTGTTTCGATTATGTAGAGTTTAATTATCGCATCGCATGGCATATTCCTACATTATTTAAACTATTTTGGGGTTTCGTGAGTATCCCGGCCCCTATTGATCAATTCCAAAAATGTGTTGGAAATACAAACAGTTTATTAGCACGTGAGTCGTCTGATGGCTGTTTGTATTTTCAAACTCAAGTTGTCCGCTTGAGAACCAGTGTTCAAACCCACTCTAGACACCGAGGATAGAACAAAACCCAAACCCTATTTTAGGCATGAGGCTAGGACGACCCAATACCCGAGCGGGGTATTGGGCCCATTAGAAAACTTGCCCTACTTCTATTGACCCCGAGTCAATCACAGACGGATCATACTTATGTGTTAGAGAAATATATGCTTATCTAAATTCAATCCATTACCCTTTGGGGTCGGGGAAAGGCTTATCTTTGTCTTCTTTTATGTAGATATGGCTCAATTTCATTCCCGTAAAAAGTTCAAGATGGTTACCAAACCTGACGATTACCTGAAATTGTGGTGGGATTACATGGGTCCAGATGAGAGAAAAATTGTTAGGACACACATCGGGCACCTGCCTTCGTTGATCGAAATGGACGCTTGGCCTGAAATGATCCACGTGCTTACGACGTTTTGGGATGATCAGAATATGGTGTTTCGCTTCGGAGATGTGGAATTGACTCCTACCATCGAAGAAGTGTTAATTTGCTATGAGAGTATTGAAATATGTTTCAAGATAAAGGAAAACCTGATAAGAACATTTTAGTTCCTGCCGTGTGGGACCGTCAAACAATCAAAGAGGCATTTTTAACTGACGACGACACCTGGCTAGGGGAACGTGATAGAGCAAATATCACTTTTCGGGAGTTGTATCATAGGTTTGGAAGATTCAATGCCTTCCATAAATTTGGACATAAATTTGAGTCCGAAGCAAAATGGAAGGAGATAAGAGCCTTTGCGTTTGCGTTTTCGGTAGGTCTACTCGGAACCATGGTGTTCCCACAGGGGGAAAATGGCACAATTCATCCAAGGGTTGTTACGGTGGCCCATGCACTTTTCTTTAGAGTAGATTACGATTCTACCAAGGTATTCCACAATTTAGCTCCCATGATTGTCGCCGACATATATTGAGCCCTTGAAAGGTGTCAAGTCAAAAATCGTTTCTTTCAAGGTTGCAACCTCATATTACAATGGTGGATGATGAAGCATTTGGTAAATAATTCGAGAACGGTACAACCTGATCATAAAACAAGGGTGGATATGCTGGCTTCGCACGACATGTGGTTGTTTCTACACAGGTTCAAAAGGGAAGCATCTAACGAATTTTGGTTTAAGACTTTCGGGGAATTAAGAGATGACAATGTGCAATGGTCCATTAACTCTCTTCGTTCAGGGAAATACACCATTCGAGGGGGCAAGTGGCCTTTCCTAGTGCTTCCCGGTCTCAGGGGGACCCGTCCCTACAATCCTGGCAGAGTTCTTAGGCAATTGGAGATCAAGCAGAAGGCACCACAAATAGATTCCATGCTTAGGTTTTTCACCGAATACGATGAAAGTGAGTATCCACTCAAAGACGACATAATAAATGGATGGAGAAGAAGAAGGTGGACGAAAGTGACTTTTCGTATAGAGCATGACCCTGAAGTCAGCGACACTTACAAGGAGTGGTTGAAAAAGAGTCTCACCGGAGCATTGATTCCGGGACAAAATGTGCCCACTCGGGTTGTGGATGTGGAATCTGAGCATCAAATTTGGCTCCACAGTCTACAAGATGAGTTTCGGAAAAGTGAAATCGCGCACCGACAGATACACATGGAGGACGCCTTAACCATACGTATGTTGAGGGAAGAGTTGAAAAGAGCTAGGCAAGACGCTGATGATGCCAGGAAATGTCTAATCGATTTGGATGATAGCATGGCCTCACAACTCGATAGTATAGAGAAAATGACTTACGACTGCAAGGCACAATTATGCGGGAGTCATCTTATCATCAATAGGTATCAAATGGCACACGAGGTAAACAAGGCAAAGAAGGCAAAAGCAGACGAAGGAGCCTCCAGTAGCTAGTTTTTCTATTTCCCCTGTGTGGGAACTTATCTTCTTTCATGTTATTTCCCTTTTTCCCTAAAGATTGTATCCCTTTTTCGTTATATTTTGTAGGCATTTACGCCCTTTTTCGTGTCTATATGAGTTGGGGGTTAATGGATTGACTTCGAGGAAGCATATATTTTCTTCAAAAATCGTTAGGCCTGAACCCTTGTCTCAAAAAGGGTCACCCCAGCTAGGATACGCGTTACTATAGTGTTTTTGTGTGATATGACTGTTTTATGTGCTTATGTGCGTTTGTTTGGATCAAAGGCAAGTTTATCCACTATGTCCTATGGATGAACTTGGCTATGACTCAAACAACTCTATGTGGTTATTTCATGTCAAATATTTTGCATTACTTATCATATACGGAAACTAACACATCTGCCTTTGAGTTGTTTTACTTTACAGATAATAGAAATAACTCCGTGTTGATAAACTGGCAGAACATTCTTACTTCACCCGATCGAAAGCACAGAAAATCCCATCCTCTGACCATCATTCAAAAATGACGGGAAATGATGAAAAAAGCGCACTGACTATCCGGGATGATGTGATAGCGGAACAGAATGAGATGATTGCGGAACTTGCAAGAAAGTTAGAAATGCTTCAAGAGGAAATAAATCGCACTCGAAATTTGGCTAACTTGGCTATTACTGTCAATGCCCCCACTCCAGGAGGACATGGGACTCCACTCCAAATCCCTCCCCTCAGCACACCTATTCTCGGGGATCAGCCAAATAACGTATCATCTGTCTCCGCTCCTCCATTTGTCCAAAATACTAATCGTGAAAATAACCCAGATGCCTACCATTCACAAAATCCATCTGTAACCCCACAAAACCCATCTTCAAATCCATTTCCAAATCCTCAAAAAACATTCTCAAATCAACAAAATGCATTTTCCAAATCCGCAAGATTCACTCCTAAATCCACAAAATACGTCAAACCTACCTTTGAATCCACCAAATTCATTTCCAAATCTGCAAAATCCCTCTCATATTCTGCCAAACTACTCACAAAGTTCACAGAACCTTTCCAATTTCCAAAACATCCTCCCCACATACCAACCAAGTTCCTTTCCTCCGCAAAATCAAGCCTCTCTTCCAAATCCCTCTCAAGCCATCACATCCCCTGATATTTATGAACCCCTTCCTAACCCCGAGATAGATCATTACGAGGAGAAGGAGAAAGAGTGGAGGACCCAACATGAAAGGAATTTACTAGCTATGAAGGAAGAGATCATGAGGATCAAAGAGTCTCATGGAGCCAGGAACCACGACGGTTAGGGGTATGACGATTTATGTGTTCACCCAGGAGTAGACCTACCAGATGGGTACAAAGTCCCTAAGTTTGAGATGTTTGACGGTACCGGAAATCCAATGTCCCATCTGAGAAGGTACTGTGAGCACCTGGTAGGGATAGGAAAAAATGAGTCGTTATTGATGCGCCTATTCAGTCAAAGTTTAAGTGGCGAAGCCTTAGAGTGGTTCATGTCTCAGGAACTAAAAAAGTGGACTGGTTGGAAAGCATTGGCCAAGGGTTTCCTTGACCGGTTCGCATTCAACATTGAAATATTATATTCACTAGATCGGATCAAACAGAGGAATGTTGAGAGTTTTCGAGACTATGCTTTTCATTGGAGAAAAGAAGCCGCCAAAGTGCAACCCCCCATGTCCGAGGAGGAAATGGTATCCGTGTTCTCCCGCGCTCAAGAAAGAGAATATTATACCAGGATGGTGTCCGCTGTCAGGGCAACTTTTGCGGATTTGGTAAAAATAGGAGAATCATTGGAAGAAGGTATTCGGACAGGGAAGATTGCCAAAACCCCGACGTCGTCTGGGACTATCATGTTCTAGAAGAAGAATAAGGAAGATATAGGTGTGATTTTTGCTAATCCTGTTACGAAAACGAAAAAGAGGTTCAATTGTAAAAATGTTTTATCTTCTCTGTCGTCACCTAACCTTCCGCACGCGTTCTACGCCCACCCCCAATAACAAGCTCCACTCTCAAATGCCCAACCTCAGTACCAAACTCCACACCCAAACATCCAATCCTCATACCAAGCTCCACAGCCAAATATCTTTCCCCAATACCCAGTTTCACCTCCAAATTATCAGTCTCATTTCCAAACTAGGGGTGGGCGTTCAGTCGGTTCGGTCTGATTGTTTAATATCGGTTCGGTTTATCGGTTTTTGGATTGACAAAAATGACATCCATAATCAAATCGAAATAAATTCGGTTTGGTTTGGTTTTTACAAATTTGGTTCGATTATTTCGGATTTTTATTTCGGTTTGAAATATTAAAGTAGTTAGCCTCTCTTTTTCATAACTGAGCATTTAAAATTGATGGATTTTTTTTAGAAAAATTATTTTTTTCAGACCTGTTTTTCATTTCCAAATATAAATAATTATAAATAACTCAACATGGATGAAACGAAATGAAATAATCATAAGCTTAACATAATACATAACGTCATTAATCATTACATATAATATAACCTTGCATAAATAGTCTACAAAACAACACAAAAAAATAGTCCATGAAACAATATAATTTCTGCATAAATAGTCCATAAAACAGTCCAAAGTCACCAAAATAGTCCATAAAATATTTGAGTCACTAAAACAATCCATAAACAGCCTGCGGCGTATGCGAATTTGCTGTTAAATGTTAATTGTGAATGTGAATTACTAAATATTATATATATATATAACATAATATTATATTATATATATATATATATATATAACATAATATTATGTTATATATATTATATATAATAAAATATATATATTATTTATTTATTTATAAAATTTTGGTTTTTCGATTTAAACCGAATTTTTTTTTAAAACCAAAAACTGAACCGAAAAACCAAAATTCTAAAATTACAAACCAAATCCAATCCAAAAAAATGAAAAACCGAAACCAAAATTAAATTTTGGTTTGGTTTTTCGGTTTTTTCGGTTTAAACCAAAATATGCCCAACCCTATTCCAAACCACTCCAAATAACCGAACAAATTTCCAAGCGCCTCCAAATTATCACCAAGTACCCCCTCCTACAAACCTAAGCCCGTATAACCCCCAACATCCAAACCACGAAAAGAAACCTCCACAAAACTTCACCCCACTAGCTGAAAGTCGCACCTAATTGTTTGAAAGATTGAAGAACGTTGGTCATTTGCAACCAATACAACCAAGGAATATCAATCCCAACTCTCAATTTTTTAATGCAATTCAACATTGTGCTTATCATTTGGGGGCAGCGGGGCACAGTACAGAGGATTGTGTCTACTTGAAACACAAGATCCAGGATTTAATCGATCAAAAGGTCATCACGCTCCAGGCGCCTATTCTAAATGTTAACAGAAATCCATCGCCCAACCATGGGGGATCTACAGTTAACATGATTGAAGTAGAAGGCGAATGGGCATCTGGCAAGACCATTACCCAGGTGAACTCCGAAAAGTGCAAAAGAGCGGAAGAGGTAGGAAAGATAGAGAAGGTTGTGGCTGCCTTAAGTATCAACAAGAAAGCCCCATTTATAGTGATGACGGCCCCGACTCAAGTGTACTCTCCCCCGCCAAGAAAGGAATTTATTGTGCAAACCGCTGCTGCCCAAGGAATGACGCGATCGGAACGATGTTACATCCCTGAGGAATTGACCAACAAAAAAGATTCACAGAAAAGGCCAATCACTGAAGGAGAGGCTGAGGAATTTTGGAGGCGTATGCAACCAAAGGATTACTCAATTGTCAAACACTTGGAGAAAATGCCAACCCAAATCTCTGTCTTGGCACTATTAATGAGTTCACAATACCACCGACAGGCTTTATCGAAGGTCTTAGAGGAAGTATATGTTCCCGCAAGAATGGGTGTTGAGAATCTGGTTGCGATGATAGGGAACATTGTGGGGAATCATCGCATATCATTCAGTGATGAATAATTGCCATTTGAAGAAGCGATGCACAACAAAGCCATGCATGTCACCGTCATTTACCGCGATTATACGATTAATCAGGTATTAATAAATGATGGATCTGGTGTGAATATTTTTCCCCTCTCTGAGTTGGTTCAAATGGGCTATGATTTAGGAAAAATTCATCAAAGCCACGTAAATGTGAGAGCATTCGATGGTGGGAAGAGAGATACCATAGGAGAGATTGATTTGCACATCTAAATGGGGCCTACTGAGTTCAAGACTAAGTTTCATGTTATGGATATCCATCCTAGCTACAACCTGCTCTTGGGAAGACCATGGATACACGGTGCAAAGACAGTTTTATTACCCCTTCATCAATTATTGAAGTTCATTTGGGAAGATCATGAAGTAGTCATCTAAGGAGAAGGAAGTCGAGCGGACCGTTCCAAAAGGTAGCAGTTTCTATACAGGGGAAATTGTAAATGCTGTGGATAGAGATTCGACGCCCAAAGTACCAATGCCTTCTGTCTACAAAATAATTGCAACTGTGATGTTAAGAAATGGGTTCGAACCTGGTCGAGGCTTGGGCAAGAATTTACAAGGAATTATTGAGCCTATTGTGATCCCAGAGAGAGGTTCTAAGTACGGGCTAGGATATCAGCCTACCAGGAAGGATAGGGTTGAGCATGAGCCAGAGAAGAGTATGTTTGGGCCCTTGCCACTCCTGTTCCAGTCATTTCCTGTACGAGAGGTGTCAGTTGATGATGGTCTTGGGGATGGGATAAGAGATTTGTTCAAAGGATGGAATGTTGTACCAGAAGATCTCCCAAAGTCCAGCGGGGTGAAGCAGATTGCGCCAAGGGAGGCCTTGCAAAATTGGACCTCCGCTCCACTCATAACCCGTTGCCTATCGTGGTTGATGAAAGGGAAATTACTGATATTTTTTAAAATAAGTGATGATCCGGAGGAGGTCCGGAGGAGGCCCCGCAATCCACCTTTTATATCTCAAAACTTCCTTTTCGTATCTTACTGCTTTTTAAAAAGGCATGGACTTGTATTTGTGCAAGTCATAAGCCACAATTTTGTAATTATCTCCCAAATTTCAATGAAAAAGCGTTCATTTATTTAGAAAATTCTATTATTTCTAAAACACTCCTAGTCATATATTTTTTTATTAGCTTGTTATCATCTAACTTGATTTGTTTGTCCATTACAGTAACAGTAGCTTAAAATCTGCCAATGTCATGTCATGTCAAATCTTGAATGAACAAAATGAGGGGAACAATGATGATTAGAAGAACGATGACGAGGAACGATTAGTTGAAGTCTTGAAGATATGGAGGAATTTGAGAATCACGAAAAACCCAATCTGGAGGAAACTGAAATAGTCAACTTGGGAGATCACGATGAAATCAAAGAGACAAGTGTCAGTATCCACCTGGCGGCGCCACAAAGGAAAGAGCTCATCCACCTGTTGCGAGAATACATCGACGTGTTTTCTTGGTCCTATGATGATATGCCAGGGTTGAGCATCAGCATTGTGTCACATAAGTTGCCAATAAATTCGAAGTTTGATCTAGTCAAGCAAAAAATGCGGAAATTCAAGCCAGATTTAAGTCTAAAGATCAAGGAAGAAGTTACAAAAAAAATCCAGTCTAATGTTGTCGAGGTCACAAAATGTCCGACATGGTTGGCCAATATCGTCCCTGTGCCGAAGAAGGACGACAAGATTCAAATTTGTGTTGACTATAGAGACTTGAATAGAGTCAGTCCTAAAGATAATTTTTCGTTGCCCAACATCCACATTCTCATCGATAATCGTGCAAAACATGAAATACAGTCATTCATTGATTGTTTCGCCGAGTATCATCAGATATTGATGGATGAGGAAGATGCAGAAAAAATGGCTTTTATTACACCCTGGGGTGTTTATCATTACAGGGTAATGCCATTTGGTCTCAAAAACGCGGGTGCAACATATATGAGGGCTATGACGATGATTTTCCATGATATGATCCATAAAGAGATTGAGGTGTACGTGGATGACGTAATTATCAAATCCCGCGAGAGTTCGAATCATCTGACTCATCTGGAGAAATTTTTCAACAGATTAAGAAGGTGCAGTTTGAAATTAAACCCTGCTAAGTGTGCTTTTGGTGTTCCATCAGGGAAGTTGCTGGGGTTCATAGTCAGTAGAAGAGGCATCGAGTTAGACCCATCCAAAATCAAGACAATTCAGGATTTGCCACCGCCGAAGACTAAGAAGGAAGTTATGAGTTTCATGGGTCGTTTGAATTACATTAGCAGGTTCATTGTGCAGTCAACAGTCATATGCGATCCAATTCTCAAGATGTTGAAGAAAAATGCATTGAACGAGTGGACAGAAGAATGTCAGAGAGCTTTTAACTGCATCAAGGAATACTTGTCTGCACCGCCGGTTTTGGTTCCACCAAGAGAAGAAATTCCATTATTGCTTTACCTGTCAGTCTAAGAAAATGCTTTCGGATGTGTCCTCGGACAACATGATGATATCGGTAGGAGAGAGAAAGCTATTTACTACTTGAGTAAAAAGTTCATGCCATATGAAGCCCATTACACTCTTGTAGAAAGCACATGTTGTACTTTGACTTGAACGACACAAAAGTTGAGGCATTATCTGTCATCTTACACAACATACCTTATCCCGAGAATGGATCCATTAAAGTATATTTTCCAAAAGGTCATGCCTACAGGAAAGCCAGCCAAGTGGCAAATGTTGCTGAGTGAGTTTGACATTGTGTATGTAACCCAAAAATCAATCAAGGGGCAAGCCTTAGCAGATCATTTGACAGAGAACTCAATTGATGAGGAATATGAGCCACTTCGAACTTACTTTCAAGATGAGGAAGTTTTGTTCGTAGGAGAAGACATTACAGAGATTTACCCCGGATGGAGGCTATTTTTTTATGGGGCGGTCAACTTCAAAGGTTCAGGAATTGGAGCAGTTTTGGTGTCAGAAATGGGCCAGCATTATCCGGTAACTGCTAAGTTACGTTTTCCATGCACCAATAACATGGCTGAATATGAGGCTTGCATTCTGGGTCTCAAATTGGCACTTGATATGGGTGTTCGTGAATTGTTAGTCATTGGGGATCCAGATTTGCTGATTCACCAGGTACGGGGAGAATGGGCGGTAAAAAATCCCAAGATCACTCCTTATGTAGAGATGGTGCAAGAATTATGTGAAAGATTCAAGGAATTTGATTTTAGGCATATCCCACAGATACAAAATGAGTTTGTTGATGCTTTGGCCACTATATCTTCCATGATTCAGCACCCGGATCAGAGTTACATTGATCCTTTGGAAATAAGCTTGAAGGAGCAACCCGCGCATTGTGTACACGTGGAAGAGGAGCCTGATGGAAAGCCTTGGTACTATGACATTAAAAGGTATTTGAAATCTGGAATATATCCTGAAGAGGCTAGTAACAACCAAAAGAAGACAATCCGGCGTTTGGCAAAGAATTACTTTCCAAGTGGGGAAATTCTTTTTAGGAGGACTCCTGATTTGGGATTCCTAAGATGCGTCGATGCTGCGGAAGCCAATAAATTGATAAAAAAAGTACGCACTGGAGTTTGTGGGCCCCACATGAATGGGTTTGTCCTTGCCAGAAAGATCCTAAGAACCGGTTACTTCTGGATGACTATGGAAAATAATTGTAGTAAGTATGTGCAGAGATGTCCAAAATGTCAAATACACGGAGATCTGATTCGAATGCCTCCACACGATCTTCACACAATGAATTCGCCTTGGCCTTTTGTAGCTTGGGGCATGGATGTCATCAGACCAATAGAGCCATTAGCGTCGAATGGGCATAGATTTATTTTGGTTGACATTGATTATTTCACTAAGTGGGTCGAAGCGGCTTCGTACAAAGCCGTCACTAAGAAAGTGGTTGCGTATTTCGTCAGGAATAGCTTGATTTGCTGGTTCGATGTACCGAAATCGATCATTACTGATAATGGGGAAAACTTGAACAGTCACTTGATGAAAGAAATTTGTGATCAGTTCAAGATTGTGCATCGCAACTCGACTGTATATCGTCCCCAAATGAATGGAGCTATGGAAGCGGTCAACAAGAATATCAAGAAGATCTTGAGAAAAATGGTCGAAAATGATAGATCATGGCATGAGATGTTACCTTACGCTTTGCTAGGGTATCGCACAACAGTTCGAACCTCCACCGGGGTGACCTCCTATTTACTTGTCTATGGGAATGAAGTTGTGATACCTACTGAAGTTGAAATACTTTCCTTAAGGATTATTCAGGAAGCTGGACTAAGTAACGAAGAATGGGTTCGTGCTCGCTATGAACAACTCATGTTGATTGATGAAAAGAGAATGGTTGTTGTATGCCATGGTCAGTTGTACCAACACAGGATGGTTCGTACCTTTAACAAGAAGATAAGGGATCAGGCATTTGAAGTGAGGCAACTGGTTCTCAAACGAATATTCCCTCACCAAGAGGTGTACAAGGGAAAGTTCGCTCCAAACTGGCAAGGGCCATACATAGTTCGCAAGGTGCTATCTGGAGGAGCTCTGATTTTGTCTGAGATGGATGGCACGGAGTGGACCAAACCAATCAATTTCGACGCGGTAAAGAGATATTATGTTTGAAGGACATTCTAGCTTTTGTGTTTCTTTAGTTAATTTACTTGTAATCTCCATTGTAATATTGTTGTTTTCTAGTGTGTGACTGTCTAGAGTCCCTTCCTTTAATGTACGAACTACGTTTGACCTGAATTCCCAAGAAAGGGATACTTAGGCGGCCTATGTCGGCTTCGGTCAACCCCTTAGGATAATTTATCCTTTCCTCTTATGTACGAACTACGTTTGACATGAATTCCCAAGAAAGGGATACGTAGGCGGCCTATGTCGGCTTCGGTCAACCCCTTAGGATAATTTATCCTTTCCTCTTATGTATGAACTACGTTTGACCTGAATTCCCAAGAAAGGGATACGTAGACGGCCTATGTCGGCTTTGGTCAACCCCTTAGGATAATTTATCCTTTCCTCTTATGTATGAACTACGTGATGACCTGAATTCCCAACAAAAGGGATACGTAGGCAGCCTATGTCGGCTTCGGTCAACCCATTAGATTTTCTATATATATCCCTAGCGTAGTCTTGAACTACGTTTGACCTGATTCCTGCTTCAATGGAATATGTAGGCGCCCCAACGGCTCGGTCATATAACCCCAGGAAATGAAAACTGGGGCAGAATTTTCGAGAAGGAATCTCAAAATTCACAAGAGAAGATCGACATCCAACAAAGAGAATGAAGATCAGTAGAGACTTTAGACCCATCCGGATTGGCATCATCTCAAACAACTTTAAACTGGGGCAGAAATTTTGAGGAAGACCTCAAAATTTCCACCAAATGCCAGAACATATTCCAAATTCCCCATCATCAGAGGTTAAAGTCAAGCTTTGGAAACCATCGACTGTAACAAAGTCTGGGGAGACTCAATTTTTGGCTATGATAGAACTATTTGAAGAAATCCTCCAACAATGATCATGATTTTTGGAAACCATCCATCGGATATAGTTAAAACCACGAGGAAGACGTTCGTTGAGCTAGTACATGACATGATTGGCAGAGATTTTCTAAAGTTTTACAAAAGTTTTTGAAATTATTTTCAAAAATTTAAGACTATTTTCAAAAAATCTTACGACTCACTTATTTAGTACTTGCCTAGACATCATTTGGGATGGAGTGTCAGGGTGGAAGTACCAATATGATGGAATGGCCAAGAGATGGCAAGGAGCAAATCGAGGATCGAAGAAGGTCAACATGGAGTAATTTCATTCAAACTAATCATTTTTCTGTGGATGTAGGGATCAATACACAAAAATGAGAGTCTCTTTCAAAAATCCCCGAGCAAATTGGGAGCCACAACAGATCATTAATGCCCAAGAACGGTATTTTAGGGTAGCCCTAAAAATGGGTTAATAACTATTTATTGAGGACCTTTTAATTTGTCCATCTCATTTCTTGAGATCATAGGCGACAAACAAAAATGCCTAGTCTTCTTTACAAATATTGTATTTAGAAGTTTCCTAAAAATAGTCACTAGAAAAAGCTACTTTGTGTCTACTAATCGCCTACCTTGAGCAAAGGTACATGCAGAAAGCAAGACGATGACAGATGAATTCAGGTAAAATTATTTTTATCATTGCCTCAAGGGCCATTATATATCGTTGCCTCAAGGCATTTCCCTAAGGGCCATTACATATCATTGACGTAAGGCGTTTCCCCAAGGGCCATTACATATCATTGCCGCAAGGCGTTTCCCCAAGGGCCATTACATATCATTGCCGCAAGGCGTTTCCCCAAGAGACATTACATATCATTGCTGCAAGGCGTTTCCCCAAGAGACATTACATATCATTGCCGCAAGGCGTTGCTCCAAAGGCCATTATATATCATTGTCGCAAGGCGTTGCCCCAAGGGCCATTACATATCATTGCCGCAAGGCGTTTCCCCAAGAGAGATTACATATCATTACCGCAAGGAGTTTCCCCAAGGGCCAATGCATATCATTACCGCAAGGCGTTGCCCTAAAGGCCATTACATATCATTGCCGCAAGGCATTGCGCCAAGGGACATTACATATCATTGCCGCAAGGCCTTGCGCCAAGGTCTATTACATATCATTTCCGCAAGGTGTTGCCCTAAGGGACATTGCATATCATTGCCGCAAGGCGTTGCCCCAAGGGCCATTACATATCATTGCCGCAAGGTTTCCCCAAGGGCCATTACATATCATTGCCGCAAGGCGTTTCCCCAAGGGCCATTACATATCATTGCCGCAAGGAGTTGCCCCAAGGGCCATTACATATCATTGCCGCAAGGCGTTGCCCCAAGGTCCATTACATATCATTGTCGCAAGGCGTTGCCTCAAGGGCCATCACATATTATTGCCGCAAAGGCCATCTCATACCATCGCCCCAGAAGGCATTCAATATCTGTTGACGCGCTAGACAGAAATGCTGGCATTGAGGAATCATCATTTAATATATATTGACACGCTAGACAGAAATGCTGGCGTCGAAGATATCTCATTATTTTATGAATCATCATCTGAATGTATCGAGAGCACATGATTTGAAGGGACGTCTTTAAGTCGTTATCTAAGGATGAATGATATATAAGGTTTCCTAGAAATTGACAATTTGAGGGTCATCTATAAGTCATATTATTTGAAATAGAATAGTGTGCAAGATCACCTATGAGTTGATAGCCTGTAGGTCATCCGTAAGCCACAACAACATCCTAACCGGATAGTGTGCAAGATCGCCCAAAAGTCGATAGTTCAAAGGTTATCCATAAGTCGCAACTAAATCCTTATCGGAGAATATGCAATATTATCAAATTGATACGTCCAAGGGTTCTCTATAAGACGCGTCATATCCAAGATCGATTATGTGCAGGATTACCCAAAGACTAACAATTTGAGGGATTATCTATAAGTCATATTGTATCCAAGGTCGGATGATGTGCAGGAACACCTGAAAGCTAGCGATTGGAGGGATATCTGTAAGCCATCTCTTATCCAAAGTCGGATAATGTGCAGGATTACCTAAAAGCTAGCAATTCAAAGGATATCTGTAAGTCGCCTCGTATCCAACATCAAATAATGCACAAGATTATCCAAAGATTGACAATTTAAGGAAAATTTACAAATCGATCATCAACTATAACCGGAAAGGTTATCATTCCACATACAACAGGTTATATAGGTAACCAAAAGGGTTGCCACTCCAGCACAATATTACAAGATTGTAGAGACTGTTCTGCATAAAGTATCGCCGGTGTCCAAAAGGGCCACCCCACTTTGAAGACATATTCAACCGACAAATGTCATAATTATAGAACAACCAAGGAGGTTGTTGTGTCTTTTATTGCGAATTATTTCCTATCAAACAGGTACAAGAAAGGATGACTTTGCTTTTTAGACAACAACTCACGCAGAGATATGGTAAAATACTATATACTTCTTTCGTGAATTGAGCTTATCACTATTGATTTTTGTGTGAGAAATCATCGAGAGCATTCGAAAGGATAAAAATCTCAAATCAAAACCACAGGTGCGGACGACTCCAAAAGGGACGCAACACAATGTGGAACTCTTTCTCAGCAGCAAAACGGGACATAGTTTGGAGAGGGATGTCAAACTCTCTAGACGCGTGCTAAATGATGATCACCACCACCATCCAACCACGCCTCTATTAGAAGGCATGTGGGTATTTTTGGATATTATGGTCTCAACTTTACCTCTGGGATGTTTTCTTAACTCATATCGAGGGGAACTTTCTCTTCCTTTCAAATTCGGGTGGCAACACACTTAGAGTTTTGGAAATTATGTCAGGGTAAGTTCTTACCTATGGATATGAAGAGATCCACGTTCATGTTTAAGAGGTTACAAGCCTCTTTTCTGCAACTCGATCGACTGGTCACCCATCTTGATCCAAAGATCGTCTGAAATAAAAGACTATCTTTTCTACCGGTTGAGTCGAACTACAAGCAGTCTGATTCCCTGAGTCTTGGAGATATGTAGGCTAGGATCTATGTAGAAAACTCTATTGCATACCAACCTCCCCCCTAATCCCTTTATCCCCCAGTTTCTCGGTTTTATCAAAAACTCTAAAATCGAGATAACTTGTGAATTTTTTGAAAATCGTGCTCAAAATCAAGCTTTATGAACTACACGTGGCCTTAATTCTCATGAAACCTGAGATATGTAGGAAACCTTATACCGAGGTTCGGCCATGACTCTATGAAACTCGTGCGGAAACCAGCCTCTTCCAGATTCGAATCTATGGTCGGACAAAAATTAGGAACGTCAACCCCCCTTTGCCCAGGGTTACTTACATCCACCCTACCCAAAGGGAGGGGGCAGTTGTTGACACCTAATTTTTGCCCTCCATAACTAAGCTCAATTCGGAGTTTCTTCGATTTTCAAATAAAATTACAACATTTATCTGAACCGAATAAAAGATTTTTAAAATATTTTCTGTACGTAATTTTGTCATTTTAAGAAGAGATTATATATTATCGTATTCAATTATATGAAGTTATATAATTTTGATACCCGCATATTTGTTTTACCAAATATCGGATCTTAATTAAGGTTCGTGTTGAAAATAATTTCAAATAATTAAGATATTGATTTAAATTTAATTTATTCTCAAAAATAATTTATTTGGATCAATATGAGTTCGATTTTATTGAATCAAGAAACTTTGGAATTGAATTGGTTGTTAATTCATTTCAGATGTTGTTATTTTAGTCAATTTATTGAATTAGACCTCAACTAAAATTATTTTGACCATAACAATTGGTCAATTTAATTTGGGGTTAGGCTAAATTAAATACGATCATCTAATTTTTCATTCAATGTCTATTTAATAAATAGCCTAAATCCCAAATTTACCCAAATCAACCTAACTTTTTTTTACTATTTAAAAAAACTCAAACCATCCCTTTTATTCTTTTTTATACCAGCCCAACCAAAACTACCCAACCAGCCCAAACCCAAACACTTAACCCCGCCCACTACATCCATTCCCCTTCCTCTCTAAAACAAGATCAGCTTCCAACCTCAACAAAGAAAAACAACCTCCATTCACGCGCAGTTCATCTGTGCCTGACCTGAACTATCGACCAAATTCTATCCCGGCTCACCCAACTCGATCTGATTTCAGGCCCTAAATCGACCCCAAAACTGCTCTTTTTCCCTCTTGTATGCATCACATGACTCTCATACGAGTCCGTACAAGGAAAATTTGAGAGCCTTCTAGAACTCATGTACGTGTCCTCCCCAATGTCTAAGTTTGATTCTTCTTGGACAAGGTGGTACGAATTCGTACATATCTGGGGGGGAGGGTTTAATTGATTCTCGAATGGAATTCGTTTGGCTCCATTTTAATTGGTCCACCATTTCTAAAAAAAATGGGTACATTTGTTGAGGAAATCCCAAGCCAAAGGGGGATTTTCGAATTTCAAATTCGAAACATCCTCTTGTTTCAAGTCCCTAAAGTAACCCTTGTCATCTCCTATATAAGGAGGCCCTTCGTTCATTGAAAAAAAAGAGAGGGGGGAGGGAGTCAAAATTAGGGTTAGAAATTCTGAGGATAAAAGTCAGAGTTCGAGAATTAGGGCGAAAAATTCTAGGGTTTCTTCTCTTCTTTCCGGGTTAGAAATTGGAGTGTTGGGAATTGAGAATTCTTCTTTGGGGGTTGGAAAAAATTGAGGTTGAAAATTCTAGGGTAGGAAACAGGGGGATTTTTTTTAGTTGGGGGGAAAATCTGGGGGTTAGGTTCTCTACAGAGAAAATTTGGGAATTTTATTCTCTCCTCTTCTTTCTCTTTTGAGGTGGAAGTTTTAGAAGCAAAGTGGGTTCGAAATATTTTCAAAAAAGCTAAGGATTGAAGATATTTAGCTTGAAAATCTGGGGGGTTTGAAAATCTCTAAGAGGTAAAAGCAAAAGAACGCTTTGTTGGTGGTCGACGTCGTGAGATTCCAGTAGCGATAAGTTTGCTGATAGCTCGTCGTCCTGCTTGCTGCCCTGAAAGAGGTAAACGTACGCTCGTCCCTCTTTTTGCTTCATTTTGATATTTCCTGCTTCACCCCTTTTTTTTCGTAGAAAATGGTCATCTGTGTATCTTGAATGAGGCTAGGACTGTGTATCATAGAGGCTATGAAGGCCGTTAAAATTGTTTTGAATTTATTTTGGTATTGTTATTCTGCTGGTATGACCTAAAAATCTGCTCCATGGTTGATCCCGTAGTTATTCTCGTCTGTCAGGAGTTCCTCATTTCGTATTAAGGTTGTTAGTCCACCATTTACTTCTCTGTCAACGTATATTGTGTTGTGGACGTCCCATCTTCCTGTTGTTGATGGTTGAGTTCATTGTTTGACTCAACAATGTTCATGGAAAGGGTTAGAATGCTAATTTAGTGTCGTTTTTGCTCAACGAGATTTAAATGCTAATATGTCACATAGATTCTTTGTTTTGTTTAAAAGATCTCTATCGACGTGTTATTGTTTTCTTAATGTCGTAATATCAATTTTGATGTTGATGTTCATCTTGCATAGATGTCATAAAATCCATTGATATTCTTTGTAGTCGCAATTTTATTTTCTTTTTTTCACCTGTGAATGTTGTTTATTCAAGATGGATTGGTTCTATCCTTTTCTCTTTTCCCGATTAGCTAAACGTTCCCAGTGATTTGCGCTCCTTATTTTGTTCAAGTTTTATTGCTATTCGATTTAACCTATCGCATGATTTCAGCCTAATATTTGTAACTTACGAATATTTATTGAATGACTATTGGATCTTGTTCAAACTAGATAGTTTATTTTGCATGAACTTTATTTCAAAATTTATGGTTTAAATGGATCGTACATGTATGTTGCTAACTCTCGTAGCCTCTAGAGTCAATGGAGATGGTGGGTGTATGTTTGAAATTCAAGACACCAGTTCAATGAACCAGCAGGGGCCTTCTCTTTGACATTTGTGAGTTCATTCCGAATTGGTCAAAGAGAAGATAAGGGCGGGGGATTGGTATATCCTTGGGGGTCATAAACTGTGCTTTCTTTTAGTGGGTTAACTCTGAATAGTGTTATTCTTACGGATGAGATTATTTGTGTAGCTATGTTTTGCTTCATTCCTTCACTTACTCTACTAGATATGTTGATTTTGCCTCTTAGATATGAAAATTTGACTGTCTTGATAGTTGCACGATAGATCCGTGTACAAATGCCGTTTAAATTTGACATTGATTTGTTTTAGCTTCCCGTCACTGATTAGTTTATGAAAAGCGGCAGCTTCTCTGTTTAAAGATGACCTCTTGTCACTTTCTTTGTTTTTAGTTGTTCTGTGTCTTGTTTTTTGTGTAATGGGAATGGTTCATAATCATTTTTCTTAAAAAAGTATTGGCCTAATCATTACTGATGGACTCTGTACTTGCTATATTTTGGTTGAAAAAGTGATTCGTCTCTATACTCTTTTTCATACCTTATCTATTTATGGAATGTTACGTGCCTATTGCCTACAATTTTTTTTATTTCTATCTCATGTTTTATCTCATAAGTTATCTATGAATATAAAATCCTTAAACAAGTGTGTTAATTCCCTCGTTTTTCTTTTCTTTTGCATGAACCCATTTGGGAATCCAAATGGACTCTTTCCCTGCATTACGTAATGGACCATTGAGGCCCAATCCTTTTTAGAAGATTTTTGCAAAATCCAAAAATCAACCTAGTGCGCGGACACGAGGAGTCAAAAGAAGAAGGAGGGGTTGAAATCCCACATTCAAAGCGGCTAAGAGACAAAAGTCTCATTCGTCATTTTATTTTATTTTAGCCATTTATTGTTGTCTTCGTTTGTTTTATTCTCTTATTTATCCATTCATTCATCTCGGCCTCGAAGCCAAAGTTGTATTTAATACAGGTGGAGGCAAGATTCGAGCCAAACGCTCGAAAACTAGATTAGGACAGGTAAAATGGGTCGAAATCCCAACTAGACTAGGACTGGTCTCGTTGATTTGGGCTCAATGGCCTAAATCCTTTACTTTCTCCTCCCTTTCCCTTTTATGTGTTTATTTGTTTATTAGTTTTGTTTAGACTTAGTTAAAATCCCTATTAAGTCGCCTAAATCTATTTTACACAAGTCTTTTTTTTTTTAAATCAAATCACTATTTCAACAAATTAATCTTTTCAGAAGTTAATCAAAAGATATTTCAAACAGTCCGGATAACCGCAAGTTAGCGGACGTTTTAGGTGCCTAACACCGTCCTAAAACGTTAAGAGGAACCGTTTATCTAGAATCTCTAACTTAAAACGATTTTTCTGTTTTGAATCGTTTGAAGTAACTCTCTAAAGGTTTCTTAATTCCTTTTCAAAATTAAGTGGCGACTCTTCTCAAAAAGTCAAAATTTCTCCGTAAAACACTCCCTACAAATAAATTAGTGAGAACATAAGTCAGAGTTAATAAGTTAATATTGATACAGAAAATAGTAAAATATAGAATAATTTTGAATACCTTTTCATCTTGCAGTACTAACTCAATTGACAGAAGAAAATTTAATTTGTTTCTTGGTGTAGCATTTCACATACGTACTACCCTTACCTTCAGGTTCCAGTCCATTTTGTTATATGTAATTTGACTTATGTAATCAACTCTTATCATATTCTTGAACATGTGTTTGCAGAAAATATATGCTACAGAATTTGAGATAATTAAACATGCGTTGAATGTGTATTTATAGGACACTGGTTATCTTGTAGTTGACTAGAAAATAGAGAATAAAATTTATTTATAAAAATATAATTTAATTAGAAAAAAGTTGTAGTTGCTTAGTCTCTTTGTTGGAAGTGGTTGTGTGGGAGATTAGTGGGGGAAAAAAAGGACGTGGGTAAGATGATAAATGTGATTTATATGTAAAATTGAAATTGTATTTGAATAATATACAAACTGCTGAGTATGTTTTTTGTGAAAATGGTTGTGTGGGAGGTTAGTGGAAAAATAATAAGATGTGCATTAGAGAGAGTTTTAGGATCTGAAAAGAAGTGGGATAGGGGGAGGGGGATTGATATGATGGATATTTAGGAATTTTGAGTAATATATTTGATTAAAAACTGAACTAACATCTTACAAATCAAAGCCTCACGTGCATTTTTTACATCTCAATTTAAAAACATTATCTTCTTCGTTTTTGTTTGAAACTTTTTTATATAAGTTTATAGCTTTATTAATTTTCATTATGTTTATCTAAATAGTGTAATATGCGATTCTGATTTTTTTCCTTATTTAATATTTTTACTATGATTAAAATAATTTTTATAATATGAATTTTCAATCATTGTTTTTCTTATAAAATTTTTATTTATATTATAAGATTATTAATTACTTAATAAAGAATTAAACAATTATTAAAAATGTAATTTACTATTAACATTTTGTAGTCGAAAACGTTGTTTGCTTTAACTATAGGAAAATAGAAATTTAGATATTGTAAAATTTATCTATATTAAAAATTGTGTAGAAAATTATCTTGCAATTTGCTTTAAAATATAAAATGTAATTTTTTTGTAAAATTAAAATTGTATCAAAAAAGTTACAAACTACTAAGTATACTTGTTGCGGAAGTGATTGTGTGGTAGGTTAGTGGAAAACATGGGTATGAATATCACGTATTATGTATAAAATGTTGTTATCTTTTTCATTTCTTAGTGTAATATTTTAAGTAGTTGTTTTTATTTCTTCAACTAACTCTTGGTACTTTGTATTAATTTATGTGAATTTTATTTGTTAAACAGAAGATAAATTTTGTGAGATGATTGCTAAAAATTTGGAAATCTAAAGTGAATATAATATGACTTTTAAGTCAAAATTATGTTTTTATAAAAAAAAAATTATTTATATTAGAAGATTACTAATTAGTTAAAATATAATTAAACAATAATTGATACATGTAATTTACTATTTACATTTTGTAGATAACAAAAAATTTGTTTGTTTTAAATATAATAGATTAAGAAAATAGAGATGTAAGTATTAAAAGATTAAATTTAAACTATCTAGTAGAGATTTTCGTGAAAATTGCTTGAAAATAGGAATGTAATTTTGGTTTAAAATAGAAATTGAATCTAAAGATCGTAAACTGTAAATAAAATGTGTTGTTTTTTGTGATTGTATGACAGATTAGTGGAAAAACGTGGGTGAGAAGAGGCAATGGGGAAGTGGGATTAGTGGTGATGGTTTCTTAAACTTCTTTTTTTCAGACAGTTAGAATAATAATTAATTTCAGATATTAATTTGTAAACACTTCTGGTTCATTAAAAAATATGGATGAGGGATACTTATATTTTTTTTGGTAAATATATTTAGGTTAGTTAAATTTGATTTTGATCTTTTAATTGTTTTATCTTTTTACTTTTAAAAATAAAAAATAAAAAAATAATTAGTGGTTGTGTGGGTTACGTGCCCGAAAAATGGGGACGGGAATTGTGACGTGCATTAGAAGTTTTTTTTTAATGTTTTTTCCTTGTTGGATTTTTTTTAATTCTTTTAAAAATAGATATTTGATTTATTAATATTGCAATCAGAAAAAGGAAAAACACACTGCTCCTTTCTTTTTACCTCTTTTTAACGCAATTCAAAGTGAAAAAATTTAGGATTAAAAAATTTTTAAAATATAAATTAAATTTGGTAAGATATGTCTCTTAAATATGTTAAGATATAAATTAAATTCAAATATGTTAATTCAATAAAAAAATATTTTTATATTTAATAGTAGATATAAAAATCTATTATTTGTCATTAAAAGTACCACATGGTATTATCCTATTTATCCACTTAGCATCTATCTATGCAAGATTTTCTTGCTATTTATAATAAATTATAGAAGATGTGGAAGGTTAATGAAAAATACTTGCATAAAATTATAAAAGTAGATGAAAACGTATTTGAATATATTAAGTTATTTTTTAAATTTAATGCTCCTAAATATTTGATGTTGCTTTGTGTTGGTGTATGTATTTGATATCCTTTAGTTACAATTATGTGTTATATAACTAATTGCTGAAATTTTATTGATATTATTAAAATAGACCGGTAAACATTTTCTTATCATACTTAATGGGAGAGTATTAAAAGGTATGAGCACAAACAAAACTTTTAATTAAAATAATGTAAACGTACAATCAAGCTTTGATAACACTTTAACATGATAACTAAATGATAAATTTATATTACATAGATAATCTTAAATTTACATAACATTAAATATTTTATGGTTGAACATTAATAATTTATTTGTTGTGATCTTTTAAAATGAAAATAACTAATTGAACAGGGTAAAATTATTTTTATGTATTTTTCAGGTAAACGTCATTTAAATTCATTGGTGAGCTAATATGTAGCATGTATATTCACGGCGGCAGTTCACAGATTTGGAGCGAATCAGACATTGTTCATCAATTTGCTGAAGATGCGAATTTGTTTTCGTAGCGTAAATGGGTAACATTGCACCAACTTCTGCTCCCATATCTGCAATAATATTTTAAAAATCAAATAATTGAAAAATAAAAATGTAAATTTGAAGAGAGGATAAGTTGTTGGTAGTTCATTAGATTGAAACATGTAAGTCTTGAATAAACCGTAATTATGATTAAGAACCAATTATAATCTCCATATTTAAAGAAAATAATACCAATTGTTCACAAAGACACGAATCTGATGTACACCATAACTTAAAAGTGTTGCAATGACAAACCCATCTATCGTCATCATCTTCCCCATAATTACTAATACTAAAGAGTATAATTACATGCCATGTAACCTTTCTCTAATAGAGTAACAGTATGTAAACAGTACATAAAACTTCATAAAGATGACATGGGTTGTTTTCTTTTTTAGCATCGGATGTCCTGCGCTTGGTTTCCTTGAGTAGAGAAGTCTTCCACCACCGTCATCCCTCTGACTCTACATTCGAGATTATTGGCAAGAAATATGTCACCAACTGACCTGAATTATTAGCAATCTCTTTTACTTCACGAATAAGGATCAAAAAGTCATAAATGATACTAATCATGAAAAATTGCAGAATTTCATATATTTCATTGTGTTTTTTTGTCTTCAGGTGCTCAAGTTTGCAGTAAATCAAAGAGGAATTTGAAATGTTGAGGCCTGATATTTTACCACTCTAAGATGTACAACAAAAAGTGTTTATAATGTTGTAAAGTTCGAAATCATGAAACAGCAAAGGATATTTCAATATACCTGTAATTGTACTTTGAAACATGGGAAGTCCTCCTAATCAAGCAAAAGATGGAGAAAGACAGTAATCTATTATATTCTTGAAATTCCTTCCATACAATTTTGACATCTTGATGGAAAAGAAAAATAAAACTGAAATATTAGTAAACTTGAATGTAATAAAACTAAACAAATATTGAGTTATTGAACATATAGTATCATACTTTTTTCTTAAAAAAAAGGAAAAAAAAAATTACTAATAGAGGAGTGTGCTGCGGAGAAGTTAACGGGCGTGGGGATGTAATTTTTTTATTTTTTTTTTGGTTTTACTATAGCTTCCAAGTAGTTGTTGTTTTCTTTGCACAAATTATTTATATTTATTGGTGGACTTTTAAATTTCCAAGTAATTAGGCAGCTAAAAGGAATAATTATGGAAAATTAAGTATGCAGTTAAAGGAATAATTATTGGTGCACAAATCATATTTTGAACGAATTTTGCTACAAAGGAATAATTATGGAAAATTAATTTAAATATTTAATATAAACAATTTGATAACTTTCTAGAAAAAAAGTATTATATTCTTATTAAATTTAATTTTTAAGTTTAGATATATACATTACTTTCACAAAAAGGAGCAGTTGATAATGGAAATTATGTAAACCGTATACAATTATTTTTCTATAATATTTAAAAAGGAGTAAATAGATAATCATGTAATAATGGAAAATAACTGCTGACTTTTAAAAAAACAAAAATACTGTAAAAAATAAATAACTTAACATTTATTAATTTTAAATTTAAATTAATATAACTACTAACTAATTTAAAATTAATTTTAACTAATTTGTCTTAAAATTAATAAATGGCATTATTATAGATTGACACTTGACAACTTTTAGAGCAAGACTTTCTTGCTATTTAGTATATATAGAACAGATACTATGCATTTACTTTTTCACGTTTCTCAGCTTTCTTAGCGGCTTCCGCAGCAGTCCGCTCTTCTTCGGCTTTCCTAACGACTTCCGCAGCAGTCCGCTCTTCTTCAGCTTTCCTAGCGGCTTCCGCAGCAGTTCGCTCTTCTTCAGCTTTCCTAGCGGCTTCCGCAGCAGTCCGCTCTTCTTCGGCTTTCCTAACGGCTTCCGCAGCAGTTCGCTCTTCTTCAGCTTTCCTAACGGCTTCCGCAGCAGTTCGCTCTTCTTCAGCTTTCCTTGCGGCTTCCGCAGCAGTCCGCCGAAAAGGAGAAAACCTTCTTCGGTGTCAATGTTAAAGTCTTGTAAAAAAATTCGCTATCATAGACTAAATGCCAAAAGCACTGTTCATTGGGCTGATAGTTCACTGTTTGAAAGATCATTAGATGAATGGGAATAATTTTTTTAAAGATTATTAAAAAGATCATTACATGAATAGACAGGGTCTAATTAATACTCCTATTCTTTTTGCAGTAAGAATCGAACTTTTTACTCTTTTTGCAGCAATTTATGTGGTATAATTCGAATTCGAATTTCAAGAGTCAAATAACTTAATTTTGACTCTGAATTTAGGCAAATCTTCAAAAAATTTTAAAACTAAAATATACATAATTGAAAACTATGAAAAATATACCATTAGTCATAATAATTGACAATATATACCATTAGTCATAATAATTGACAATTTAATATATTTAAAAGAAATAATAAAAAAAAAACTTATGGTGAAAGAAAGACTTGTTTGAATCATCAAATAGAAAAGGTGTCACACAATTTAGTATATTTAAAAGAAATTAAAAAAAAAAAACTTATGATGAAAAAAAGACTTATTTGAATCATCAAATTGAAAAGGTGTCACGTATAAATGTGGTCATTCATACAAACAATGACTTAGAAATAATCATTTTAAATATATTTTCAGTAAATGATTAAGAAATATGAGGAGTGAAGTTAAAAGGTAAGCAGGGGCCTTGGGCTCTAGGTGATAAAAGAGTTTTAAAATGAAGTGTGGGTGACACAAGTCTTAATAATTGAGTTGATGTGACAATTACTTTATTAAGGATTAAGAAAGTAAGAAAAGTTTAAAAATAACCCATAAGTTTTTTAATTTACACTTTGATGCAATGTAAAACCTAATATAACTAGAAATGGAGGGAAAAAAAGGCATGTTTCTCTCTCTTCTCATTTATTGGAGTTTTCTCTCTCTTCGTGATTTTTATTGTTCATTGTTGTTGTTTTATTCATCATCTTCTTCTTCATTATCATCATCTTGTTCTTCATTATCATCTCTTCTTGTTCATCATCATCATCTTCTTGTTGTTGAACATTGTTGTTACCACTACTATTGCTACTTGATCAAATTTTTTTAGGTCAAATTTTATTCGTATATCACTTGGGAATTACTTATAGGTGATTTTAGTAAGTAAAATTATAATTTTTAGTTGAATTTCTCATCTGGGTGTATCTGCTACTGCTGTTTTTTCAACAGTAGATAAAACATGTAACGTGAATCCAACAGATGAGTAATCTGTTGCACAGATGAGTAACCTGTTGCAACATATTGACTAATCTGTTGCAACATATGAGTAATCTGTTGCAACATATATGACTAATCTGTTGCAACAGATTACTCATCTGTTGGATTTGTATTATAGTGTTATAACATGAATCCAACATATGGGTCATCTGTTGCAACAGATTACTCACTTATTGCAATAAATGACTCATATATTGGATTCATGTTGCAGGTTCTATCCATTGTAGCAGTAGCAAATATACCAAATATAAAATTCAATAAAAATCATAATTATACTTACAAAATCACCTATGAAGTAATGTCCAAGTGATATACGAACAAAATTTGACCTAAAAAAATTCTAAAAATTTCAACAAGGGAACAACGAATAAGTGAAACACGTGAAAAATTTCATGAAACAGGTAAAGAAGACAAAAATAGTGTATCATACATCAAATGCAAAAGGATCGAGGGGACAAACGTTTGAGTTCTCCTAAAAATATTTAAGTTCCCTAGTATTTTAATTGCTTTCTAGTGGATAACCCATCTATTATAACATATTTTTTATCTGTTTGATAATTTTTAACAGATGAATTATCTGTTGCAACATGTCAGTCATCTGTTGATTCAAATTAAGCAATTATTAGTAATAAGTAAATTGATTTAGCTAAAATTAAAGACAAGTCTTTAAGACAATGGGACAAACATTTGAGTTCTACTAAAAATGTTTGAGTTTTCTAGTATTTTAATTATTTTTTAACAGATCACCTATTTGTTGTAACAAGTTAGTCATCTGTTGCAATAAATGCTTATAACAGGTTAGTCATTTGTTGCAATAAATGCTTATAACAGGTTAGTCATATGTTGATTCAAATTAAGCAATTATTAATAATAATTAAATTGTTTAACTAAAAATTAAAGACAAGACCTTAGACAAGGGGAAAAACATTTGAGTTCTCTTAAAAAATATTTGAGCTTTAATATTTTAAATTATTTTTCAACACATATTTTGTCTATTTAGTAATTTCCAACAGATGAATCATATGTTGCAACAACTTAGTCATCTGTTACAACAGATGTCTATATCTGTTTGATAATTTTCAATAGATGAATTAGTTGTTGCAACAAGTGAGTCATTTATTGCAACAGATGTCTATATCTGTTTGGTCATTTTCAACAGATGTTTTTATTTGTTTGGTCATTTCCAACAAATTACTCATCTGTTGTAACATGTTAGTCATCTATTGATTCACTTTAAGTCATTATTAGTAATAACTAAATTGATTACTAAAATAAAATATGAATTAATAAGTTCAATTATAGTTTCAATTAATCTCATGGTAATTACACGATCAACTAAGTATGTTCGTCCTGAGTAGAGTGATCAATTGATCAATTTTATTTGAAATGATTCAAACTAAGTCATCATTAGAAATAACTATATTGATTTAACTAAAACTAAAGATGAATTAATAAGTTCAATTACGATTTCAATTAATTTCATAGTAATTACATGATCAATTAAGTGTTTCGTACTGAGTAGAATGATTAATTGACAAATTTTATGTGAAATAATTCAAATTAAACCATTATTAGAAATAACTACATTGATTTAACTAAAATTAAATATGAATTAGTAAGTTCAATTACGATTTCAATTAATCTCAATAATTAAATGATCAATTAAGTGTTTCATCCTTAGTAGAATAATTAATTGACCAATTTTGTTTTAAATGATTCAAATTAAGCCATTATTAGTAATACTTATGTTGATTTAACTAAAATTAAACATGAATTAATGAGTTCACTTACAATTTCAATTAATCTCATCGTAATTACATGATTAACTAAGTGTATTCGTCCCGAGTAGAGTGATCAATCGACCAATTTTATTTGAAATAATTCAAATTAAGATATTATTAGTAATAACTAAATTGATTTAACTAAAATTAAAGATAAACTTACAATTTCAATTAATCTCATAGTAACTAAATTATCAACTAAGTGTATTCGTCATGATTAGAGTGATTAATTGACCAATTTTATTTTAAATGAATCAAATTAAGCCATTATTCGTAATAACTAAATTGATAAAACTAAAATTAAAGATGAATTGATAAGTTCACTTACAATTTCAATTAATCTCATAGTAATTACATGATCAACTATGTGTATTCGTCTCGAGGAGAGTGATCAATCAACCAATTTTATTTTAAATTATTCAAATTAAGTCATTATTAGTAATAAATAAATTGATTTTGACTAAATTAAAGATGAATTGATGAGTCCACTTACAATTTCAATTAATGTATTCGTCCTTAATAGATGATCAATTGATAAATTTTATTTAAAATGATTCAAATTAAGCAATTATTAGTAATAACTAAATTGATTTAACTAAAATTAAAGACAAGACCTTAGACAAGGGAACAAACATTTGAAGTTCTCTTAAAAACATCTGAGCTTTACTATTTTAAATTATTTTCCAACATATATCCTATATGTTTGATAATTTTCAATAGATGAGTCATCTGTTGCAACAACTTAGTCATCTGTTGCAACAGATGTCTATATTTGTTTGATAATTTTCAATAGATGAGTCATTTATTGCAACAGATTAGTCATCTGTTGCAACATATGTCTATATTTGTTTGGTCATTTCCAACAGATGTCTTTATCTGTTTGGTCATTTCCAATAAATGTCTATATCTGTTTAGTCATTTTCAACAGATTACGCATCTTTTGCAACATGTTAGTCATCTATTGATTCATATTAAGCCATTATATTAGTAATAACTAAATTTATTTAACTAGAATTAAACATGAATTAATAAGTTCAATTACAGTTTCAATTAATCTCATGGTAATTACACTATCAACTAAGTGTGTTCGTCCTGAGTAGAGTGATCATTTGACCAATTTTATTTGAAATGATTAAAACCAAACCATAATTAGAAATAGCTATATTGATTTAACTAAAATTAAAGATGAATTAGTAAGTTGACGTACAATTTCAATTAATTTTATAGTAATTACATGATCAACTAAGTGTTTCGTCTTAAGTAGAATGATCAATTGACCAATTTTATTTGAAATAATTAAAATCAAGCAATTATTAGTAATAATTAAATTAATTTAACTAAAATTAAAGATGAATTGATAATTTTAATTGCGATTTCAATTAATCTCATAGTTAGTAATTACATGATCATCTAAGTGTATTCGTCTTGACTAAAGTGTTAATTGACCAATTTTATTTGAAATGATTCAAATTAAGATATTATTAGTAATAACTACATTGAAATAACTAAAATTAAAGATGAATTGATAAGTTCAATTACGATTTCAATTATTCTCATATTAATTACACGATCATCTTAGTGTGTTCGTTCTGAGTAGAGTGACCAGTTGACTAATTTTATTTGAAATGATTCAAATTAAGTCATTATTAGTAATAGCCAAATTGATTTAATAATTACAATTTCAATTAATCTCATAGTAATTACATGATCATTTAAGTGTATAACTTATTGCAACAGATGAGTCATTTGTTGAAAATTATCAAACAGATATACACATATGTTGCAATAGATTAGTCATCTGTTGTAACAAATGTCTTTATCTATTGGTCATTTACAACAGATGATCAATCTGTTGCAACATATGACTTTATCTGTTTGTTATTTCCAACAGATTACTAATCTGTTGCAATAGGTGACTAATTTGTTGCAACAGATGTCTTTATCTATTTGGTTATTTTCAACAGATTACTCATCTTTTGCAACATCTTAGTCATCTATTGATTCATATTAAGTCATTATATTAGTAATAACTAAATTGATTTAACTAGTATTAAAAAGTTCAATTACTGTTTCAATTAATCTCATGGTAATTACACGATCAACTAAGTGTGTTCGTCCTGAGTAGAGTGATCAATTGACCAATTTTATTTGAAATGATTCAAACCAAGCCATAATTAGAAATAACTATATTGATTTAACTAAAATTAAAGATGAATTAGTAAGTTCACTTACAATTTCAATTAATTTTATAGTAATTACATGATCAACAAGTGTTTCGTCTTGAGTAGAATGATCAATTGATCAATTTAATTTGAAATAATTAAAATTAAGTAATTATTAGTAATAACTAAATTGATTTAACTAAAATTAAAGATGAATTGATAATTTAATTACGATTTCAATTAATCTCATAGTAATTACATGATCATCTAAGTGTATTCGTCTTGAGTAAAGTGTTAATTGATCAATTTTATTTGAAATGATTCAAATTAAGACATTATTAGTAATAACAACATTGATTTAACTAAAATTAAAGATGAATTGATAAGTTCAATTACGATTTCAATTAACATGTTGCAATAGATGAGTAATCTGATGGAAAAGACCAAACAGTTAAAGACATTTGTTGAAAATGACCAAACATATATAGACATCTGTTGCAACAGATGACTAACATGTTGCAATAGCTAACTCATCTATTGAAAATTATCCACCAAATATAGACATCTGTTGCAACAAATGACTAAATTGTTGCAACATATGACTCATCTATTGAAAATTATTAAATAGATAAGATGTATGTGAACTCAGAACCAAAATGAGCCACAGAATTTAAAAAGTGACCAAAATGGGTCACTTATTTAAAAAGTTACCAAAATAGGCTAAACATAATAATTTATTACGTTTTCTATTTTTTTTCTTAACGATCAATTAACGGAGTTGACTTTTACAATTTCTTACGTTTTACATTTTTTTTGTAAAACGTAAAAAATTCTTACGTTTTATAAAAAAAAAATATAAAACGTAAGAATTTCTTACATTTTACACGATGACCGAGAAAAAAATGCAGTGAATTATCAAATCAATTAAAAAGATACTAAAAAATGAGTTGTTCAACATAACAAAAAGTTACGTTCTTAACTTTTTTATAGCAGTGGTCCCCCACCCACAATTTCTTTTTCTATAAATGTCCCATCACTTCTATTTTTTTCTCTATTTACATATGATAATTATGAATTTTTTTATTAGATAAATTTATTTATATTTTACATGTAGTTCAAATAATTTGTTTTTTTCTCTATATAATAAATTTTTACGTTTTACATAAAAAATTTAAAAAATAGAAGTATCAATTACCTCATTAACTTAACAATTTTCTTATATTTATTCTATATAAAAAAATAATCACTTCTATCCTTAATTATTCGATTTCTCTCTAAAAAAATTATACTTTGAGTTTTCCTCTACTCCAAAATAGTGAAATGTTGAATTATTGTCGATCAAATATGCTACTATATACAAGAATTATATTTTTTTGGTATTTTAAAAATATGAAATTAATTTTTTCGGATAGTGATTCATCGTAGTTTTCGATTAGTGTTTCGATTAGGATATTGAAGAGACTCACATGCACAAATACGTTTCATATTATAATTAATGGAGTAAAAAATCATAATTTAATTTAGGAACACTCCTAAATTAATATAAGAAAATATATTTTTTTAGGAACACTCCTAAAAAAATATAATTCTTGTATATAGTAGCATATTTGATCGACGATAATTCAACATTTCACTATTTTGGAGTAGAGGAAAACTCAAAAGTATAATTTTTTTTAAAGAGAAATCGAATAATTAAGGATAGAAGTGATTATTTTTTCATATAGAATAAATATAATAAAATTGTTAAGTTAATGAGGTAATTGATACTTCTTTTTTAAATTTTTTTTTATGAAAAACGTAAAAATTTATTAGAAAAAATAAATTATTTGAACTACATGTAAAATATAAATAAATTTAACTAATAAAAAAATTCATAATTATCATATGTAAAAAGAGGAAAAAGTAGAAGTGATGGGACATTTGTGGAAAAAAAATTATGGGTGGGGGACCACTGCTATAAAAAAGTTAAGAACGTAACTTTTTGTTACGTTGAACAACTCTTTTTTTAGTATCTTTTTAATTGATTTGACAGTTCATCGTATTTTTTTCCTCGGTTATAGTGTAAAACGTAAGAATTTCTTACGTTTTATATTTTTTTTGTAAAACGTAAGAAATTTGACCGTTAAGAAAAAGTAGAAAACATAATAAATTATTACTTTTAGCCTATTTTGGTAACTTTTTAAATAGGTGACCTATTTTGGTCACTTTTTTAATTTTGTGGCTCATTTTGATTCCGAGTTTGATATATGTTGAAAAATAATTTAAAATACTAAAACTCAGATATTTTTAGGAGAACTCAAACATTTATCCCATTGTCCAAGGTCTTGTATTAAAGACTTGTCTTCAATTTTAATTAAATTAATTTAGTTATTATTAATAATTGCTTAATTTGAATAAATAAATGACTAACCTGATATAAACATCTGTTGCAATAGATGACTAACTTGTTGCAACAAATAGATAATCTGTTGGAAAATAATTAAAATATTAGGGAACTCAAATATTTTTTGGAGAACACAAATGTTTGTCCCATTGTCGTAGAGACATCTTTAATTTAGTTATTACTAATAATTGTTTAATTTGAATCAACAGATGACTAGCATGTTGCATCAGATGATTCATCTATTGGAAATTATCAAACAGATAGAAAATTTGTTGTAACAGATGGGTCAACTATTAGAAAGCAATTAAAATATTAGGAAACTTAAACGTTTTTAGGAGAACTCAAATGTTTGTCCCCTTGATCCTTTTGCATTTGATGTATGGTATATTATTATTTTTTTCTTTACCTTTTCGTGAAATTTTTCATGTGTTTTACTTATTCATTGTGCCCCTGTTGAAATTTTTTTAAAAAAATTTAGGTCAAATTTTGTTCGTATATCACTTGGACATTACTTCATAGCTTATTTTGTAAGTAAAATTATAATTTTTGTTGAATTTCTTATTTGGTGTATCAGCTACTGCTACAATGGATAGAACCTGCAACATAAATCCAACATATGAGTCATCTATTGCAACAAGTGAGTAATCTGTTGCAATACATGACTAATCTGTTGCAACAGATGACCCATATGTTGGATTCATATTACAACACTATAAAATGAATCCAACAGATGAGTAATCTGCTGCAACAGATTACTCATTTGTTGCAACAAATTAGTCATATATGTTGCAACAGATTACTCATTTGTTACAACAGATTACTCATTTGTTGCAACAAATTAGTCATATATGTTGTAACATATTACTAATCTGTGCAATAGATTAGTCATATATGTTGCAACAGATTACTAATCTGCGCAACATATTAGTCATATATGTTGCAACAGATTACTAATGTGTTGTCATATATGTTGCAACAAATACTCATCTGTTGGATTCACGTTACATGTTTTATCCATTATTAAAAAACAGCAGTAGCAGATACATCCAGATGAGAAATTCAACTAAAAAATAACAAACATTAAAAAAAATAACAAAAAACATAAAAAAAATAACAAACACCAAGAAATCAAGTTCTCATTTTCGTCATAACTTAAAAGCTCTAATTTTTTACTTGTGAAAATCGAAAAGAAACAATGAAGAACTAAAAGTTGTTGTCGCCGGAGAATGTTGTCACGTCGACTGGCGATTGAAAGTCAAAAAGGAACGGGCAAGAACTCAAAACTATTTGTTGCCAGAGGTTGAAGTTGCACAAGATTGAAGGGAGAAATTTGAAAAGTTGTTGGTTGGGAGAAGTTAGAGAAAGAAACTATCGAGAGAAAGAGAGAAGAGAGAGAGATTGATTTGCAGAGGGAGGGAAGTTTTGTGGGTGTGGATTAATTTGTATTTTTGAAAAGATTAAAAAGTTTAGAAAATATTAATCAAGTCCACAATTAACTTAATCAAGTTTTTTAATTATGTTTGACCCTTTAAATTAGTCAAAATCACAAATCCTTCATTCAAGACTTAAAAACACCTTTCCTTCAATTTTTTCCTTCAATTTTCTCAGGTAAGCACCTAGCATCATACCAAGCTGTAGTATTTAACATCAATTGATTAATTTGTATACTATGTAATAAGAATCATGAGGTGAGATTCAAACTGCTTAACAGTATCTTTCACTACCTATGCCATATGCATCACCATCACAACAACATACCCGGTATATTCCCACACAGTGAAGTTGTTTCCGATAGACCCCCGGCTCGAAACATATGCATATTACAGAATACAAATATTACAAAGTCTGCAAATTTATCGTCTGAGTTGTAGTGCAATAGAGTAGCTTGCAATATGTGGATCCAGAGAAGTAGAAGAGATTGTAAGGGAATTGCTGTTAGAATCATATTTTCTTTTGATTTATGGAAGTTTACATCTGTTCTGATAAAGTACAGAAACTATACTAGTCAATATAATTGATACAGCCTCACAAGAGGGTACAATAAATATATATTTACTATTTCTACGTACTCTCAAGTTTGTGAATGATATATGCACAATTCAAGAAGTGAAAACTGTAAGGTTAGAAGTATTAGAATTACAACAGCGCATCGCGTATCAATCTTGCCATCACGCGAGAAGAAAGTCGACTGAGAATCTCGGGAAGAACCCTAGCTGAGAGGCCTGGAAGGACTGGAAGAAGCTCCTGAATCACTCTAGAGACGTTTGCTCCCTCCAAACCCTGAGAATGAAATATAGTCATGACGCGTTTACAATTAAATGCAAAATTGAAATGCATGATAGTTTACTTGAGCTATCTTCTGTCCATGTAGATTTGGTAGTACACTTAAATGTATTCGACATCAAATAAAAATAACTTAAGCCACCCTTCTTGTTATAAACCAAACGGCAGAGCCCAACCCAAAAGACTAGCCTGATAGGTGGGAGAACCCATAGCATTTCTTTATTTTTCCAATGTGGGACAATTGGTTCATACTCTATTTTTAGAGATTCTCTATTTTTCCAATGTGGGACAATTGGTTCATAACGGGACAATTGGTTCATAACAATCGCCTTCGCTTGAGAAACCAACAACCTCGTTGGTCACGACTGGCACCCCTCTTAGGTCCAGGCCACCACTCCTGGCGCACAGGCCACTGCTCCGAGTCGTGGCTCCACGCATGGATCGATCCTCGTTGGTCACGGCTAGCACCCCTCTTGGGTCCAGGCCACTACTCCGAGTCACGCGTGGAACTCTCAATGAAAGCACCAATGTTATAAACCAAACGGGAGAGCCCAACCCAAAAGACTAGCCTGATAGGTGGGAGAACCCATTTGGCCTATAAACCCCTTAGCATTTCGCTATTTTTCCAATTGGGTCCAGGCCACTACTCCGAGTCACGCGTGGAACTCTCAATGAAAACACCAATGTTATAAACCAAACGGGAGAGCCCAACCCAAAAGACTAGCCTGATAGGTGGGAGAACCCATTTGGCCTATAAACCCCTTAGCATTTCGCTATTTTTTTCCAATGTGGGACAATTGGTTCATAACACTTGTGCTCAAATTCAGACACAATATATTTTGCAAGAACACGCAAGTGTTTTGAGATGTAGATATTGTCTTTTTCTTTAACCTGCTTGTGAAATGTTAAGACAGCCTACAACTATTTCTACCAATAATGTGTGATGAAAAGTTGAATCTAGCACACACGCAGAGGAGTTAAAGATTCCAGGGGACACGTCTAAAATGTATATGAGAGTTTGAAATCTCAGAAATTTCCATAAGCATCGATTTGAAACACATTGACTTGATGATTCAGAGGCAGTTGGCAAGAAATTTAGTGGATGACACTTGCCCAACACCATTATGATCCACAAGGGCCTCGCTTGGAAACAAATAATTCAAGATGAAACGAGATCTTGGTAACATGATTTGACGCTTAACCAAGTCTACTAGCACGCTTATCTGCCAGCAGAGGCAACAGAGGAGCAACCTCTTTTCGTTTATTGTGTGCAAAGTGAAGTACTACATTCTCCTCTGGAGAAAACTTGCCATAATATAAAATTGGGATACCTGGTTTGATGCAGTCCCGGCAGTTAAGAATTGGATAATTTTTTGAACGTTGTTCAATATGATTCTGTCCTCCTCAGTTACATATGGTACAAGTGCGGCAGGTCTAATAGGTACAAAAGCAGAAGGAACCATGCTGAATACTGGAATTGCATTTCCAATTCCAAGGTATGCCATTACTTGGACCAACTGCTCCCTTGTTAATGCATCAATGCCCTTCACTATCTGCTTGCATTGAGAAGAGAGTTATGTTGTTGAAATGCCATATGTATGGTTCAGTAAGTATGACCATATTAGAACAAATGGACTTCCGACAGCACATTTCTATATTCTTGTGATAACTGAAAGTGAGCTTTCTAATAGTGGATCTGTATTGTGCGTGTGAGAGAAAATGGATCAAATGCTACATGCAAAGCAGACTAAGAAATATATTTAGTTAACACTGGTTCAGCCATAAAGGACAAGAAAGCAAGTACATCTACTAGACATTACAAAGCAAAAAGGCAATGATCATTTGAGTCCATTTGCAAACCAGATACTATTCATAGTAGTCTAATCTACGCAAATTAAAACTTTGACAATCACGAATTTGTATCTTACTTTTCTATCCTGAAAACGTTCACACTTTCCTGAAAGGGAAAATTTTCTACATACTGTTCAATACCTTTTCCTAAAAAAATGTCCATGGGACTCACTTTTATGCAAAACAGTGTCAACTTCCTAAAAGTAAATTTCATCTCTAGTTGTGGATCTGCTATTAATTAAAAACAACACAACTTTGACTATTGCCCTAAAAGCCATGCCTAGTCAAACTAGGACACTAAAATTGGGTTCAGAGGAGTATGATAGAATATGAATTTAAGTATACAACTAGAAAGAACAGCATCTGTGAAGGATAATACATAGTGACTGTTCCCAAATCTGTACACATACCTCATCCAAAAGGAATTCACGGAAAAAATTCCCTTTATCAGAGAGCAGAAATGCTAATGCTGCTCTGGTTTGAATTGGCTGGTTTGTTTGATAAGCGCTTGAAGAAGGAAAAGGAATAATGCTATTTGTTTGACTTTGCAAGATGCCAAGCTCGGCCATTCTCCCATTCAAACTCTCCCCACCTCCACTCTTAGCTGCAGTTATGAAATTCTCAAATGCTTGCATAACATCTATGAATCTTTCAGCATCAAAAACACCAGATTTCCCATATATTGTGTAACGTAAAGCACTCCGTAACCGAGGAGATTCATCCGTCAGCAGTCTCTGAGGAAAAGAAAACGCACATAAGTGTAAACAATGAGAATTTCATATTGAATTCCATATATGAAATTTTTGATATCATAATCTGACATTGTCACATAGATCATCAAAGTACACTCAAAGAGATGGCAATTGTTGTTTCATGCAATTATAACGATCTGGATCCATGTCAAGGAAACATATAGAGAATAAAAGAACTGTGGCACCCTATGAGTGTACCTGTGCTACATATGGGTAAGCTTCATCCACTATAGCAAAATCAGAGTTTCCCACCAATGCAATCCCCTCCAGCACGCCTATTGCTCGAATTATTAAAGCAAAATAGGGTGGTATTCTAAATGGATAATCAAATGTTATTTGAGCCAAATCTGATGCCAGCTCCTGAAAGTTGATATTTTTTGCTCCCCCACCTTCAAGTGCCTGGTCAAAAACCTTGGCAAGTACAGGTAAAATGGGCTGCAGATTGACCCCATCGGGGATGAAACCTAATTTCACAAAATCCTTGACTATGGCACCATAATCTCGATGAATAAGGTGAGCTATGGCTTCGATCATACCATATTTTTGATCATCTGTTAATTTTGTAACCAAACCTGCCAAAGCAAAATAACACTTTCAGTCAACTTATAGCAAGCAAAGAGTAATAAACTGATCAATTACAAAGGAAATAAGCACCATAACCTGTTTTGCTCCCCCCCTCGACCCGCACCCCCCTTCCCCAAGAAATGAGGGATAGTCACAAAGAAACGCAGGGTAGATATGCAACAGTTGAAAAGCATCAAACATCAGGAGAAATAAAGAAACTAATTGTAGCTCAGATGGTAGAGATTTAAGGTCGTTATGAATACAACAGCTTAGCTCATCAATTAACAGAGGTGTATTAGAGGAAATTGCAGATCTAATGTGTATCTAGCAGAGAATGAAACTAGTGTATGATCTTATAGAATTACTATTAATTCAAAATAATGATAAGAAGAATCAACTATAATCTACTGGTTCACAAAATTCCTGGATGAATGTCAACTTCCAAGCGCTGTTATCCCTGGTTAAGCTTTTCTATGCAAGAGAAAATCTAGGTTATACCCAACCAAAGGGTCATAAGCTAAACAAGAATACAATCACGATATACTGATCAGGGCCAATCTAATAACTCTACTACTACTCAGCAATTAGACATTCATTGTGTGTCATCCATTACTGCATCCCAATGAGAAGCAACTTAAAGTGCCAGGAAGCATTAAAGAACCAATGACATTGAAATGTTCTCATGTTGTTCTCGTTAAACGGGATCTCTCAACTGTAGCTCTTACAGAGACACAGATGGCTAACAGTGAGAAGTTCAGAATCTAGAGAATGTACGACCTTGTAACAAGTTGCAAAAGGCCAAATCAAATTAAGTTCAAAGGAAATTGAAGGGGGCTTGTCAATAGATTCTTCATCGGAAAAAAGTCTCTCGATAGAGTTACTTTCATGAACTATTCAATAAAATTTCAGGAGAAGAGGACACCAAATGAAGGTTCTTACCAAAGTCAAGTACAGCTAACTTTCCTTCTGGAGTACGTATTAAGTTCCCTGGATGCGGATCCGCATGGAAGAAACCAGTGTCAAGCAACTGCATAACATAAAGGACAAAATATAAGATGGAGAACAAATTTCAATTATTGAGAAGATATTCATAGAACAATGCCAATCTGCAGAAAAAGGATAAAGTAGTATAAAACAGAAAACTCAAGAAAACTAGATCGGAATGATGTTTCCAAGACATGAAACTCAAAAGCTTAATTATTGTTGAGAGTTTAAGTATAGCACCTGCTTAAGGTAGCATATGACTCCAACATTTACCAAATCACCTACATCACTTGCTGTGCTTTGTGATAGCTTCTCTCCCTCAATCCATCCTGTTGTAAGAACCTTCCTTGAAGTATATTTGCTATATGTCTTAGGGACAACAACCTGAAAAAGGTTCCCAAGACAGATCACAACATTGTTTCATCATATTTCCGGTTTAAGAAATCGGTACTTCCAGTACATTTGTACTCTTCTGTGAGTTAAGTTCACAGACTTCTCTTTATCTTTTCCTCAAAAAAAGGCAATTAATTGGACATTGCAGCTTTTTTTTTTGGGGTAACTAAACAATTTCATCAAGCGCTAAGGTAGAGAAAATCTAGCTTAGCCTATCGCGTCCAGCTTTTAAAGAAATAAAGTTACAGCGACTAAATCTCTATCTCCTTGTTTAAACTGGACCAGACCCCCTCGCGAGAGTTCCTCCTATTTTTGAAACAAGGCGCATTGCTGGTTAGAGACAAAATCCTTTTCCTTAGTTCGTGGAGAGATTGGAGGTTGGGGGGGAAAGGAGAAATGGCTTATCATCCTCTCTTTCTCACTTTATTTAATTTCTAATCATATCCAGTCATTCATTTGGAGCAGAGGTGTGGGTTTGACGTTAGAATCGCAGATACCTGAGGAAGGTCCTTTTTCATCATCTCAGCAAAACGCGTTCCATTTTCTCCCTCATTCACATAATCAAGTTCTTCGAAGAAGCGGGCAGCCCATTCATCCACCAACCCAACCACATCAATGGAAACCTTTAAAGCAGAAGCAACAAGCATTATTAGACTAACAAAGATTAGAAAATAATGGGGAAATATAAGACAACAATCAATACCAACCTGCGGAAACTTGCGAAGAACTAACCCCAAGTTCCGTATGACAAATAAATCAACTGTCACTGTCTCAAGGACAAAGGGCCTCTGTACTTTAACAGCAACCAAGTCTCCATTCTCCTTCAGCCGGCCCTTATACACCTGTCCAAGGGATGCTGCCAATGCCATGATGAAGGAAAGAGAAAAAGACTCTTAAGAATTTAGCTATTTCTTTTACATTTTACAGAAGAAAAATGTGCAAAAAGAAGCACACACATTTAAGTTAACCCAACAAAAAGAGGATGATTAAGGAAATACATAGTGAAAAAGAAATAACTCACAGCATATTATTCAAAAAGAGAGTTCTAGAGATGATAAGAGATTACCAGCAGCAATTGGGGACGGAGAAAGCTCAGAATAGATGTTAGACCACGGTTCTCCCAATTCCTCCTCTATAAGGGCCATAGCTACATCATCTGGAAATGATGGAACCTGAAGTAATCATGAAATGCTAAAGTTGAGAATGCAACAGTAGAATGTCTTTCAACTACGCTATTTTTGTCATTTTTCTATTTTAGCCCCTTCCACCCAACGCCCCCCCCCCCCCCAAAAAAAAAAAGAAAAAGAAAATTACTAGGGCAGAATTAGTCACAAGGTCTCCAGTGCAGGCTGTCACAAGAACACATGTTAAATCTAACATTCTGCTTACATTGATCAGTGCAACATGTTTCCAATAGTACGGATTGTAGTTTGTACAGATTAATTAGTGTAACAAGTTTCCAACAGTACAGATTGAAGATAGCTTACACTATATTCCATCTTTCACTCTTTAGTATTATTTCTAATTTCGTCGCATGCAGCTCTTAGCCCCATGATGTGCACCTAGTTCCTAATGTTTCTACTGTGCTGACAGGGCAAGGATATTCTAGATGTATACATGAAGCAAAAAGAGCCTCATCTCTTCAAAAGGGCTCAAAGAATTCTCAAGATCGAAGAATGAACCAGTCAATGCTCCCGCAGCTTTATAACATGAACATTACTAGGCAAAGAGCTTCACCAATTCTTCTCACATGAAAGCAATGGCTTAATTTTACAGAAACATTTATTTAAAAATTGGTTTTAGAGGCAGAGCTCTGTTTTTAATTCTGTGACAAGGATACGCATTGTATTTCGTCCAAACAATCAAAAACTTTCCAACTAAATTACAAATGCCGTTATTTGGGTTTATTCCCAGATCATAGGGAAAAAGAGAGCCTAAGAAAGAAGTTTTAACAAAGTAGTTCCTCAATCTACAATACAGTACGCCACAAAGAATGTTAATCTCCAATTAAAGGACAATCATATAGAAAGGTAGATGGCATTAAAATGAATAGGGGCTCATCAAGACAAGTATATGATTATGGAAAAGCAACAATAGAATTTTGTGCAATCTACCATTAAGGTATCAGCGTAATTAAACTAAAACAAACAGTATGATTTAAGTTAGTAACAAAAACGGTTTCCTGAAAATTAAAGTTGACTTCAAGAAATAAATCATGCTGCTGACTTCAATCTGACCTTATCACAAAGTTTCTGCAGCTCAACCATCGCAACAGGTGATAGTATATCTGGTCGGATGCTTAATGCTTGCCCTAGCTTTATGTATGCTGGACCCAGTGACGTTACAATCTCCCTCAACTCAATTGCTCGAGCAACCTCATTCTAATGATTGGGAAAGATCAAAATTTACAGGATGAAAAAAATATTAAAATTGGTTGGTATATGAGTATATCATAAGAAATGAATGCATCAAAGCTTCATTTCATTGTTCACCACACAACTGTTCCAACTCCAAAAACTTTCTTTGATGACATAGAGAAGATTACTTATTTCCAAATGAAATTTACTAGCTCTGCTAAAAGTTACAGGGCTCCAACACATCTTGATTCCTCAATTTCTTTAATTAACTATATTAATCGATAACCTCCGGCAGGGGGTGGGGAGACATAAGCAGACACTTGTTCTATTTCTCTTTTAGAAATTAGGAAAGCTCAACCAAAAGTAGTCACTGCTTAGTAACCATTTCAAAGGGAGAGACTTCAGGAATTATTGGTTTTAAGAATTCATCAATTAGTGTTTTACGCTCTGCCCTTGTGACATGTTAAAATTCTGAATAACTATATTTAGTAGTTTAACTTTTAACCTCAGAATTCATTTTGAATTTCATTTACTCTGTCACTTCTTCATCTCCTATTACTCTTCCACCTTGATTGAATGTCATGCCTCACAACTCCATTGTCTCAGTATCAACTTAGTCTTGTCCTTGTTTAGGTACCATAGTGAAATTTTATCCTAAGGGAATGAAGCTCTGTAGAGAAGAGATCAGTAAGGAATCCAAAAGAAGCTTAAAATGTTTGCATTTGAAATTAAAAAATGATTTCAGGTCGAAATAATAGCTCCATCATTCAATCAGGAATACTACAGAAAGGCAAAAAAGCCATCTTACAGGACTGCAAACCAAAGGAATAGGATTTCAAAAGTTCTATCATCACGAACCAATCAAAAGTAAAATCATATGTAGCTCTACTTGCAACTCACTAACTTCAGGAAAAGCGGATAAGCATCCAGTGCAGCTTACCTCTTTAACCTTCTTATTTATCACGTCCCAGGCAAGACGTGAAAGAAAACCTCCAGCAACAGATGTTAGCTGGATTATACGGGTAGCAACAGCACGCGGTCGTTTACCCCAATATTTAGAAATGCTAGCAGGATCATAAACTAAGGGCAAGAACTCACTGCTTTCATCAACCTGAAGAATTCAAAGATAGGAAACATTAATACATATTCTTTGCCAAAGAACATCTGCCCCAAGCCAACATTCTTTGCCAAAGAACATCTGCCCCAAGCCAACCAAAAGTAAAAGATCTTTACAACAGAATGTCCATTTGTATTTTTCCAAGTGAAAAGCTAAAGATTCTTATATAGAATGGAAATATCCATTCATATTGAAGATCCTACTGCTTCAGGTAGTTTCAACAGATTCAATCAACTTGAACTACAATAGTGGGGTAGCAATATAGAATTAACTGTGTCAGTCTTCACATTTGGAACCCATAGATGACTGCAAAGCGCCTCATTTTGTATATAATGAGATGTAACTTAGAAAATAGGCGTTTCCACGAGCACTTGAGCATTAGGTACTATATGAAAACACTCCAAAAAAAGTCTAGATCCCAGCATTTTTTTTTACGGAAATCATTAAAAACTAGTTTTTTTCTTCCTCTTTAAGGGCAGTCGTCAAACTCCATTACTTTTATAGTTTTCGGATGGCCATATGAGAGCAGGAAGAAAATCTGACCCTACAACAAAAACTTATGAAATTTCGTCAATTATATTTAAATAGCTAGGTTATTTCCCTGTGTGGGAATACACTGGGTATGTTGTTGTTGTATATTTAAATAGCTAGGTTATTTCACTAGGCATAACGACTTGAATAAGATCAAATATCCTACCCTTCTTATTATCATCTACTAATGCCTCCCCCAAAGAAAATTCATGACTGATCAGTTTCCTTTGACCTCTCAAAAGACACATCCATATCTACAAATTTTACATATAGAGACCTTAATCTCATTGGTTTCTTGTAAGAATATGGAACTTTCATCCATCAGAGACTCTTCACAAGCGTAACAGTTAAAATAAATATATATACTTTGATAAGGAAGTCAACAAACGGACCTCTACTAGGCGAAGCTTAATGTTATCATCAGCAAACAAGGAATCTTTTAGGTTTTGACCTCGAAGCCCCCTCATGAGTATGGCTAAGTCTTCATTTTCTTCCATTTGTGCCCTCACTCTTTTGATCTCTTGTGATACATCCTGCATCCTCTGCAAACCCACAATTATAGAAGTTCAATCAGCCAAACATCAGTATATCAATCACACCAACAAGTCCATTTGAATAAAACTTTTAATAATTGCTTTGTTACTAATTTCCAAAATAATACTCCCTCTGTTTCAATCTTTTTGTCTTATTTTTCTTTTTAGTCCGTTTAGAAAAGGATGTCTCTTTCCCTTTTAGGTAACTCTTTAATTATAACTTTCCACATGACATGTTTAAGACTACAAGATTAAAGGACATTTTAGCACATTTTACATATCTTAAATTTAACACCACAAGATTCACAAGTCTTCTTTACTTTCTTAAACTCCGTATCAAGTCAAAGCCAAACAAACAAATTGGAGCGGAGGGAGTACTATAGAACTCAACAAATTTTCATGTCATTAAAGATTAACACTTTTTTCCCTGTATCTGATATCAGTAAAGTTCTTGCTGAAAAAAGTACTTATTGCCGAATTAGTTAATTTTTTCCATGGATGACTACCAAATTGAGTTCATTACACCCGATTGAAGTAGTCGTTGTTAATTTAAGTGACAAATGTGAAATTTTGTCAAATAAATAAATAATGAGAATAACAACAGCAACAATCATGACAACGATGGCAATAACAGTAACAACGAACTCACTGAGTTTCATTTCATAAATAGAAGAGACATTTTTCACTAAAAAGAATCATATTTTCACTGAATTAGTTAATTTATTTCTATGTAATAAAAATAAAAAATTGATCTCTTTCATCCAATCAAAGAGCACATTTGTCAATCCAACACAAAAAATGTAACAATTTGCTTCATTAAATAAATAATGCTGATTAATAATTAACAAAAATTACACTTTATAACCAATTTGCAGCTTATTTTCCCAATTTCTGAGCTAAAATTATGGAAATTTTGTAAATTCACATATAAAAAAATTAAAAATTGCACGCTATAACCAATTTACAGCTTATTTACCCAATTTCTGAGCTAAAATTATGGGAAGTTTGTAAATTCACATAAAAAAAAAAAAATCACTCTATAACCAATTTTGTAAATGCACATACAAAAAAAAACACTCTTTAACCAAATTACAGCTTATTTTCCCAGTATCTGAGCTAAAATTGTGGAAATTTTGTGAACTCACATTAAAAATAAGCCTAAAATATACACTTTACAACCAACTTACAGCTTATTTACCAATTTATGAGCTAACAATTTCGGGAAAAAATAAAATTACACTTCGTAACCAATTTACAGCTAATTTTCCCAATTACTGAGCTAAAATTGTGGAAATTTTGATAACTCACACAAAACAAAGATAAAAACTGCACTCTATAACCAATTTGCAGCTTATTTCCCAATTTCTGTGCTAAAAATTCGCTGAAAAAAAATATAAAATTACACTTTGTAACCAATGTTACAGCTCATTTTCCCAATTTCGGAGCTAAAACTTGTGCAAATTTTCTAAATTCACCCAAAAAAATTAAAATTAAATTCGAATGACTTACGGTGGAAGAACCATTGACCGGTTTAGAAATGCCGTTGATCGGCTTAGTCGTACTTGTCTTTGAGTCCGACGGTTTAGGTTCAGTTGCAATTGCTCTAACGACGCCGTTTTTCCTCTTAATTTTCAATTTGGAAGACGACAAACCACGATACGACAGTGAAGTGCGACACAGTGGATCGCCGATCCCGCAATAGACCAGCTGCGTAGCTGCGTCCATCGCGTATAGCAATGTAATAAATCTAAGTTATATTAAGAAAAAAGATTATACGAATAGATATGAATTTTTGTGTGTGTAGGTTTTTGGTAATGCTTTGAAAATGCAAAGAGGGTTTTGTGAGAGTGATGAAGGAGAAAACAATGAGTGAGGAGGGTAATATTAATACTCTATTATTATGGTAACGGAAAAGATACGTGGAAGAATGTGGAACAAGAAAAAGTTGAGGGACTAATAATGAAATTTATGTTTGGCGGGACGTAAGTACTACCACTATTATGTGCCGTTCGTTTTTTTTGTTTTTTTTTTTCTTTTTGGAGGATTTGCTATTTGGTCCTTTTTTCTATGGGTACAAAAAAGCGGATTAGAATAGAGGGTACTTATATATTTGAATATCGTTGAAATTAAAGTTGATATGTTACATAAGTTTTATTTTTTTTTTTAACTCAATTTTAATATATTTTTATTATTTTTTATATGAATGTGGCATTTTTATTATATAAAATGAGATTCACGTCAAAAATATCACGTCAGTTAAAAAAGTTGACAAAAAATATCACGTCAGTTAAAAATGATGACAAAAATACACTAAAATTTAGTGCATGGATTAATAAGATTTTCGTGAAATTGGAGTGTGTCGTAGCAAATTTAATTATAGTTAAGAAGGTATTAGATATTTTACTCAATATTGTCTCGTTTATACTCCTATAGAGTATTGGTAGTTGTATTGTTAGTCGGAGTACTATTTTTTTTTTTTTTGGATGATTTGTTGTTTGGTCCTTTTATAGTTTTGATAGTTGTTTAAGCGAGTATGGAGGACATGAATTTGAGTAGAAGGATAGCAGTGATGGAGTCAAAATTTTCACTAAGAGAGTTCAAAATCGAAAGAATTAGGCACACAAACTACCAAAGAATTAGAGCAAAGGTAGCTTCGTCACTGCGATATGCTAGTGTTTTTAAAAGCCATTGGTTTCTCGCTTAAAACATAAAATGAAGGGTTATAGTTTCATGACTAAACTCTCTTGGCTCATTCGAAGAACTGTGTGCTTTAAAGACTGATGCTCGAAGTGATTCCGATGAGAAACGGTCAGTTATTTGAATATCAACTTAGAGAAATTTGATTAAAATGGACTTCAGTTGTCTTATTTCTGATCACAATTTAAAAAATTATGGCCGTGGAGATTTACATGTTCATGGTTATGGTGCAGATTATGCACCATGGTAATTAATCACACAAGAAACAGGGTATTTATTGACCAAGAAGTCATAATATTTTTTTTTTACTTCTTTTGAAACTTTCTTGAAATGTTTTATAATGACCATGAAAAATGGAGCCTCATAGTTTTTACTTTTACTTTGGCATGTAGCATTTTTCCTTGAAAACCTCTCAATGCACTATGTAACTCATCTCTCCAGTTTGTTGACTATGATATTATTGATTATTGTTGTTATATACTACCATCTCCCATTCAACATTTGAGTTTTCTAAATATTATTAAGCCTTATTATCCTTCTGCTTTTTGGATGGTCCCCCAGAAAATACGTTCTTTTTATATACAGTATAGTATTTCTATTGTTTCACCAACGGGGAAGGGGTGAGGGATAAGAAATTGAAAGCTTATAACTGAAAGTTAGATCCCATTTATTTTCATTAAGATTAAGACATCTTAATATATACACATCTTAATAATAAGATGTGCATGTCCTATGATGGTTGTTGTGGGAACTATCATGTGGTATATAGTAGCCTCATAGCAGTAGTAAACATGCATCTGCTAAGAGTTTTTAGCAATATTAAAAAAGGCATATTTTTTCCGATTCTTCTTAAAGAAATGTTATAGGACAAGTGCATTTGGTCTTATATTAGAGGGTTCAACCACATATATAGCAGTAGTATACATGCATTTGTGGAGACTTTTTAAAAATATTAATAACTGAGTATGTTATGATTAATATCCAACGGGTATCAAACTCTCAAAATATTAGTTAAAATAGAAGTCAATATGTGTTATGTAGTGACACACACAAGAGATTGTCACACTTATAGTGCTTTTCTGCGCATTGACTCATCCAAATATACTTTATATATGTATTTGCTTAGAAAATTTGTAAGCATTCTTAGGATCTTAGTTCATTAATCACATTAATATATTGGCTTTCATTGATACTATCCATTCGTGGTGAGATCTAAGAACCTTTACTTTCGAAGAGGATAAAGGTTTTTTTTGAAAAGACCTTTTTTTGGAATAATAATGTATCCTTGATATTTGACTGTATCTAATTCATAATGTCAGAGTGCCCTGATATTGGAATAATGGTCATTGTGATTCATAATGTCAGAGTGCCCTGATATGGGTACAACTTGATATTTGACTGTGATGATGAGAGTTCCATGTGAATTTTGGCTCGATTGGTGAATATAATATTGCCTTTGTAATAGCTTATGATATGACAACTCTGTTATGTTGTTATCCTGTCACCTTGGTAGTGTAGGAAACATCTCACATCTTAAAAATCTTTCAACAAAATCAATCTTTTCCCAAGTACTAATAACATTGTCTTTCTTTAAGTATCAATAATATTTTACTGCCTTTTGAATGCATCTTATTACATATCTTTGCCTCCAAAATGTTGAATCTCTTTTTACGTTCTGGTAATTGTTCTTTTATTTATTTTTCCTCTTTGTTTGTTTTCTCTAACCATTGTCAACATATTTTCTAACCCATTTATAATACTAACATATTTATTGAAGTGTAAATTTGTGCGTTCATGATAGTTTCCCCTTAGAGTCTGACATGCTATTCACTGTGTAAATATTTATTTTTCTTTTCGTTGCACATCACTTACTCAATAGAACTTATTATATATAGATAGATATGTCTTGAACTTATAATAGAGCTTCTCAAAGAAGTCACGAATTCAATTGAAAAGCTTAAATCCTAGAATTTAAAGATAACCGTTTATTGAATTAGATATTGTCTCCTTAAATTTTACTTTCATGTAGTATTCTTTTTGCACTTCTCTCAGGATTTCAAGAAAAAGAATCTCTAAAAAATTCTGCGCTATCGATTTTCATAGTATGTTTCAATTAGGTAGCATGTAAAATAGACAGTAGAATAATCTAATCATTCTCCGTTGACCCTAATCTACGCCAACTATGAAATGGACAAATCAGATACAAGTATTAGTAGATGTTTGTAATGTAATAAGTCGTGAATTATTTGAGGGTTCTGAATTGTTATTCTATAGTTTTTGACAAATACATAATTTTGTCGAAGCAAATTCAGTTCACCAATCTTACATGAACAAAAGATAATCATTGCAATAGCGATATGAAAGAAAATTTAGTTCCTTTACACCGGAATAACAAGATACTCCAATCAATTAAAGATATTAGATATCTTACTTGATCAGAATATCAAGAAGTGGTATATTATTTTTTTATTATCTTTTTTTATTTTAACTACTTTTTAATACTTAAATATGAATTTGAACTCCCATAGATAATGAATATGCGTATTCAATGAAGATTAATATTGTTCTTGATAGAATGGCCATGTTTAAATTGATAGTTAATCTCTTCAATGTTAAGGTGGTTGCTGAAGTTTGTATAAATAGCAATGATGAGGATATTATAATGCAATTATCTTTCTCTGTTTGAAGGTACATTAATTGTCTGTTGTTTACTTGCAGATCTTATAGCATCCTGATATTGTTGTTTGCCAAGTCACCAAGGGAGATAAAGATCGGTAATTTCAAAACTTTCTTTTTAATGTTTTAAGTTAATCACTTCAATTGTTGTTTTATTAGTCTTTTCGTAAACTCATTACTACAATTCTTGGGCACATATAAAGTGCACAATATTCATTTTCACAAACTTCATATTTTCATTTTGTAGGATTTCATGGCTGAAAATGACATGATCTCTCCTTCTCCTAAAGAGACCTTGGTAGGAAAAAAAGATTAGGATTTGGATACATTCCATATGTAAGCTAATGATCTCAATGTACAACTCTCAAGTAGCATTGTCGGCAAAGTGGTTAAAATATAAGGAAAATGCAGAAAATATTTCCTCAAATATTAGCATTTTCTATTTTATTTCTAGCATGATAAATTCTTTAACAATATTTGGTATCCAAATTTGCCCGTTTCATATGGCGTCCACAACCATTAGTGACTTCTTTTTTATCTTATGTGCAAATTTATGTTCATATTCATTAATCTCGGCTTTAAAAGGGCTATGTGGTTGTGAAAAATCTTCTATGACACCATCCATTAGAAAGTGAAATCATAAAACATATTATTCTCTAACTCACTCACAAATGTCACAATCATTGCAGTGACTTGGTGAGAATATGTATATCTAAATTTTCCTCCTTAGGAGGAATACTCTTAACAAGAAAGGTTTGTTATTCCTTAAACAACTACAAGTGAAAAATGCACTCCATTTGTGAACTATCACTTTTGGCTTGCAGAGCTGTGATGATATATGGTATTATGTCTTTTTTATTCAATTTATTATTAGAAAATATGAATTTCGATTTGTCAATACCATCAACATATTTTGCTATCAATACTTTTTCTTAAAAATTCATATAGTTAATGATTTTTTATATAATGTTTATGTAATTTGTTCAACATTTCTTTTAATTACCTTGTGAGAAACTAATTGATGACAATCTGGAGGTAATATTTGAAGAGGTATCAATTATAGTTCATTAGAATTTATTACTTCTGGATTTGATATGATTTGTTAGGGATGTCTGAAAAAAATATATTCTCAATATTTGATTACAAGGTACTAAAATATATTTAGAGTGAATAGAGCATGACTTCTAAAAAGAATATGTTTACATATATTTTGGTTACATGTAATTAGAACGTGAGTGAAAAAAACATTAAATTTAAAGACTAAAGAAGTTCATAGATTATAAAGACTCTAAGTGGATGTTTAGATGGACTTACATCTTTTGTACTTATTCTATGATTCTTTACTTATTTTAATCTTTTTTGCTTAAAAACAAGTGCTCAAAAGCACTCTTTTATTTTACACAAAAATTTTAAAAGTACTTACAAATTATTTTGACTTAAAAACATTTAAAACAAGTTAATTTAAATGGGTCCTAAGTTATGATATGCAATCCGCGCATCACGCAGGTACTATACTAATTGTAGTTTAAAATGAATGATTGAGATTTAGTCAATTAAATTAAAATTTAATCATAATTAAAATAATTAATTACTTTCATAATTTGCTATCGAAATGTACTTATAATTGCACAATTCTAGATCTCTATTATATCTTAGCCTAATTATATATCTCCTAAATATAATCTTTACAAATTTGAATTAAATTTTTGCCATGTATTGAATTTTTTTTTATTTTTCTACTTTTCGTCATCCTACAATAGGTTTAACTTCAATAGCTTCATTGAAAAGTTACATAGACAAAAAGTATCAAATCTAAGTTGTGATCATAATTAACTGGTTTAAATGTTTAATTTCAAGGTTGATTTAAATTGTATTTCATTTTACCGGACTCATTTATTTTCTGAGTTTAAAATTTATTATTTACGTCTTGTTTAGTGAATAAAATTAGCGAGATCGAATTAACTCGTAAATCTACATAAAGATAATAAAGGCCCAATTTTTTTGATTTTTTCCGAAATTTTTAGTAGTGAATTTTATTTTTTTAATTTTACTTAAAGTAATATTAACTTTATTTTAACAAAGTACATAATTTAAACAAGAAAAAAAAATTATATTACTTTTTGTCAGAAATATTTGAGATTTTTGAATTAAGCAACTTAAATCTTCATATTAATAAATGAAATTTTTACAATAGCATCTAAGCTAATGTTAACTAGATAAAATAGTATACTAAAAATAAATAGTAGGTAAGAATTAAAAAAAGTCTAACTGTAATTGAAACAATACGTAATTATTATGTGTATATATATATATACTAGGATAAGGTTTATCATCTTTTTCTTGAGTCTGACTTCAATAAATCAAATTTGAGGCATTGATTTAGCAAGAAAAAGTCCAAAGAGATTCCAAACAAGAGAGAATTATCTAACTCTTCCTCTTTCCCTGTTTATGCATTTTACAACATTACATCATCATATGTTCCTTGAAGATTGTCTTTTGCAATGGCGATAACAAAGAAGTGTGTTCCATAATCACTCCTGATATCCCCATTCATTGCCAGACTCCTCGTCGACCAACTATTACATTTACATTAGTGCATATTTCTTTAAATAACTTAGAAATCCCCAACTATTTCATTTACATTAGGTCCATATTTCTTTAAATAACTGAGAAATCCCCATGGACTAGTGGTGCATGCTTCGAAACTTGAGACCTTCTCCACTACAACACCAAGAGTTTCCCTCTACAAAATTCAAATTCGTGACGTGTGTCTAACCCACACATCAAGCAGTACGCTCTTACTACTAAAAAACTACTCGGTACAAGTCATCAAAATTGGAACTTCATAATGGAAGGAGGAAATGATCCATGAGTAACATTATGCAAAACAGACTCATCAGCTTCTTTCTAGCTGCTGAAAAATAAACATACTATAACACCAGTAAATTTTTACACTTGAAAACAGCATAGTCAATTCTCAGGATAAATCAAACAGGGAAGATATTTATCCAATGGATCAACTTAGATCAAAATAATCGCCAGTAATATAATTATGAGTTTTGCTCCTCAAGCGACGTTAGGGACAACTGCTCTTCAATAGAAGAATCCACATGACATGTTTTCCGACACGACGAAGGGATTAAAATGATACCAAGAACTCGCTGTTCCATCGGCGAAGGAGCAGATCTTCTGGTGCTACGGTACTCAACTGCATCTTGCAGAATTATGTTTCCTTGCTTATCAATACAATAAAATGTACCTAGAAAGAACCTTCCATCACTTATACCAACCAGCATTCGTCGATGTAGTAGCTTCTTGACATGAGAGACATAATTTGAATTGTTCGTCTCTAACTGATTTGAGCTTCCAACTTCAGATAGGCATGTCGTTGGTTCCTTGGTGCTCATTTTAGTCCAATTTGGTCAATGAAGGAAACTTGACGTATTAATGTCTAAAATTGTGTAATTATACTATAGTCTATGCCAAGACAAAAATTAAACCATCAACTCCACTTCCCTGCAGAAAGAAAGTTAACACGGAAAATTAATCAGGTAAATTTGAAAAACTCATGGACGATATATTCACCTTTTTTTTGATAAAGACATTCACCTTTGATTCTTGAAAATCCATAAAACAACAACATACTTAGTATAATTCCACAAAGTGGATCTAGGGAGGGTAGAGTGTACCCAGACGTACCTCTACCTTGGAGGTAGAGAGACTGTTTCCAATAGACCCTTGGCTCAAGGAAAAATAGTTCAAAGTAGTCCAGAAAAAGAGTCAACAAAAGTACAAGAGATGCCATATATTAACAAAACACCAAATAGTAACACGACAATAACTACAATAAAATAAAATGATAGTCGAAATATACAACACAGCAGGTGATAATAGAAATCCAAGGACGAGCAACTACAGAGCAATATTGCAACTATTAGTAGAGATGAGTAACAAGACAATACACTACTACCTAATAACCTTCTACCATAATCCATCTCCTCCACAATCTCCTATCTAAGGTCATGTCCTCCGTAAGCTACATAATGGGAGAACTCAAAGCAAACACTAATTGAGATTTAGTCGAGGAAGGATATAGTTGTATAAACTGTCAAGATACTCAATTTTTTCACTGTTTGTACTTTATTCCTTCTATTTTTTTTAATGGTTTAAGGCAGTCGAGAAAGAGGAAAATATGCTGAAATTGCTTTCGTTGTCACAATCAATTAAACAAAGCTAACCACGGTACTTAGTGGCCGTTTGGTACATGAGATAAGATGGATATCTCAAGATTAAGTTTCGAGCTAAAATTGTTGACACCCAATTTTTGTCCTCCACAACTAAAATTAATCCTGAGTTTCTTTGATTTTTAATAAAATCGAAATATTTATTTCATCCGAAATAAAAACTGTTCAAAATATTTTGTACGTAATTTTGTCATTTTAAGTAGCGCTTATACATTATCGTATTTAATTATACGAGATTATAATTTTGTTACTTAAATATTTATTTCACAAAATATCAGATCTTAATCAAGGCATCTTGAAAATAAATTTCGATGATTAAAATCTTGATTTAAATGTAATTTGTTCTAAAAAATAATTTATTTGGAGAAATACTTGTTTGATTTTATCAAATCAAGAAGCTCGAGATTAAACAAGGTATTAATTCATATCGAATTCCAATTGGATTTATCAATTTATTCAATTTTTGCCATAATTAAAATCAAAATGGCCACAATTACAATGTAATTGCCCAATTGATTTTCGATTAGGTCAGAAATTAAATAAAATTGAGTAACTCCTAAACTAATTGGGGTTATTTCAAATCCATTAGGTTCTTCGAACAAGAAAACATCTTTTATTACAATGAAAAGGAACAATCTCAAATAAACCAAGATCCAATTTCGGGTCATTTGGCAGGGCTACTAGGACTTGGGTCTCTCTCTTGGGCGAGGCATTAAGTACATGTATCTTTACCGATTAACCAATTTCTAAACACGGGAGTAGATCCTAAAGAGATACCACTTCCTCATGAATTTATCTTGAATCGAGATCTTTTGGCTCAACTTTATCCCAGATTTGCCGAGGGAGCAACCCCATTTTTCATCTTGAATTGGTCAAAATATGCGGACTTTCTTACTTTTCGTGGAGGATTAGATGCAGGGGGTTTGTGGCTGACTGATATTGCCCATCGCCATTTAACAATTGCAATCCTTTTCCTGATAACGGGTCACATGTATAGGACCAACTGGGGTATTGGTCATGGACTAAAAGATATTTTAGAAGCCCATAAAGGTCCATTTACAGGCCAGGGTCATAAAGGCCTATATGAGATCCTAACAACGTCATGGCATGCTCAATTATCTCTTAACTTAGCTATGTTAGGTTCTTTAACCATTGTTGTAGCTCATCATATGTATTCCATGCCCCTTTATCCATATCTAGCTACTGACTATGGTACACAACTGTCATTGTTCACACATCACATGTGGATTGGTGGATTTCTCATAGTTGGGGTTGCCGCGCATGTCATTGTTCACACATCATATATTCATAATGATACATGAGCGCTTTAGGGCGTCCTCAAGATATGTTTTCAGATACCGCTATACAATTACAACCTGTTTTTGCTCAATGGATACAAAACACCCATGCTTTAGCACCTGGTGCAACGGCTCCAGGTGCAACAGCAAACACCAATTTAACTTGGGGGATGGTGATTTAGTGGCAGTGGGTGGCAAGGTGGCTTTGTTGACTATTCCATTAGGAACCGACGATTTCTTGGTACATCACATTCATGCATTTACGATTCATGTGACGGTATTGATACTCTTGAAAGGTGTTCTATTTGCTCGCAGTTCTCGTTTGATACCGGATAAGGCAAATCTTGGTTTTCGTTTTCCTTGTGATAGACCTGGAAGATGGGGTACATGCCAAGTATCGGCCTGGGATCATGTCTTCTAAGGACTATTCTAGATGTACAATTCCATTTCAGTTGGAAAATACAGTCAGATGTTTGGGGTAGTGTAAGTGATTAAGGGGTAGTAACTCATATCACGGTAGGAAACTTTGCACAGAGTTCTATTACTATTAATGGGTGGCTCCGCGATTTCTTATGGACACATGCATCGCAGGTAATTCAGTCTTATGGTTCTTCATTATCTGCATATGACATTTTTTTCCTAGGTGCTCATTTTGTTTGGGCTTTAAGTTTAATATTTCTATTCAGCGAATGTGGTTATTGGCAAGAACTTATTGAATCCATCGTTTGGGCTCATAATAAATTCAAAGTTGCTCCTGCTACTCAGCCGAGAGCCTTGAGCATTATACAAGGATGTGCTATAGGAGTAACCCATTACCTTCTGGGTGGAATTGCCACAACATGGGCATTCTTCTTAGCAATAATTATTAAAGCAGGATAATGGCTAGGAGTATTTGAAAAGCATTATGGCATTACGATTTCCAAGGTTTAGCCAAGGCTTAGCTCAGGACCCCACTACTCGTCGTATTTGGTTTGGTATTGCTACCGCCCATGACTTCGAGAGTCATGATGATATTACTGAGGAACGTCTTTATCAGAATATTTTTGCTTCTCACTTCGGTCAATTAGCAATAATTTTTCTGTGGACTTACGAAAATCTGCTTCATGTAGCTTGGCAAGGAAATTTTGAGTCCTGTACCGTGGAAGCTTTTACTCGAGGGGGTGCTCTTGGCCCAGTGACTATCGCTTATTCTGGTGTTTCAGTGGTGGTATACAATCGGTTTACGCACTAATCAAGATCTTTATACTGGCGCTCTTTTTCTATTATTTCTTTCTCCCATATCCTTAATAGTAGGTTGGTTACACCTACAACCGAAATGAAACCGAGCGTTTCCTGGTTCAAAAATGTTGAATCTCGTCTGAATCATCATTTGTCAGGACTTTTGGCGTAAGTTCCTTGGCTTGGACAGGGCATTTAGTCCATGTTGCTATTCCTGCATCCAGAGGGGAGTACATTCGGTGGAATAATTTCTTAGATGTATTACTGCATCCCCAAGGGTTAAGCCCACTTTTTACAAGTCAATGGAATCTTTATGCTCAAAACCCCGATTCAAGTAGTCATTTATTTAGTACCGCCCAAGGGGAGAAAACTACCATTCTAACTCTTCTCGGGGGATTCCATCCATAAACGCAAAGTTTATGGTTGACTGATATTGCCCATCACCATTTAGCTATTGCATTTATTTTTCTCGTTGCTGGTCATATGTATAGAACCAATTTCGGGATTGGGCACAGTATGAAAAATCTTTTAGATGCACATATTCCTCGGGGGGGGGCGATTGGGGCGTGGACATAAGGGTCTTTATGACACAATCAACAATTCGCTTCATTTTCAATTAGGCCTTGCTCTAGCTTCTTTAGGGGTTATTACTTCTTTGGTAGCTCAACACACGTACTCTTTACCTGTTTATGCATTCATAGCACAAGACTTCACTACTCAAGCTGCATTATATACCCTCCACCAATATATCGCAGGATTCATCATGACTGGAGCTTTTGCTCAAGGAGCTATATTTTTCATTAGAGATTACAATCTGGAGTAAAATGAAAATAATGTATTGGCAAGAATGTTAGATCATAAAGAAGCTATCTCATTTAAGTTGGGCTAGCCTCTTTCTAGGATTATGTTCATAATGATGTCATGCTTGCCTTTGGCACTCCGGAGAAGCAAATCTTGGTTGAACCCATATTTGCTCAATGGATACAATCCGCTCATGGTAAAACTTCATATGAGTTCGATGTACTTTTATCTTCAACGAATGGCCTAGCATTCAATGCGGGTTGAAGCATCTTGATTGCCTTATACGTCGGGTAAATTTGACTTTTATCTTCGATGTACTTTTATCTTCAACGAATGGCCTAGCATTCAATGCGGGTTGAAGCATCTTGTGAGATACGGCCTTTAGAAGCAGGGATTAGGAATGGGATTCTCTTTCCTGACTATGTTCCCCCAGATCAAGACATGGGAGATTATCTACTTGTTTTTTGAAGACTGACAGTTAGGCCTAAGGTCGTGTTAACTAAATATCATGACTTCTGACTTTCCTAACTAAATAGAGGAAGCTAGAATTCTGACCTGCTTCCGACTTCGAAAAGGTCTAGTCTGCTCTTTCCGACTGGTACCTTTGTAGGGGTTTACTTTAGCGAGGAATTGAAGTTCACTGTAAAAATTGGGGTACACTATGCTCCGAAAATGAGTCGGGTTAAATGAGTTCAGCGGGTAAGCAATTCGGTGCAAGCTCCCACTGATGCCATTGATGTAAAAAAAAACATCTAGAATAGATCGAGCTAAATGTTGAATCATAAGTAGGAGGGATAGCGCTTCCTTTTCTCTTTATAGGTCTACTTCTTTCACTACTTATGCCTTATAGCGTAGCGATAAAAATAAGCTTCTTCCGGGACCGGAACATGGAGACCAAAAAGTTTTGACTTACCGCCATACCTTGCTTTTCCTTTATTACTATTACGTTCTGCCCTTACATCGTAAAAGTAAGGGTTAAGCTATAGAACTAGATACGTAAGAGAAAGAGAGGAGAGCAGAACTTTACTTGTCTGCTGAGGCATAAGCAATAGCAAACAATCTCTAACATTGTAGTTTAAGTGGTCAGCTGTCTAACATCTTTCGTATCTTGTTCGTGTTCGTTGCCAAGGTAGATCTTTTTCTTTGCCTTGAAAGATATTGCGTATAAAGAAAAAGATAGTCAGTCCTCTTGGGCGGCCGAGAGTGTTATGTAAAAAGGACCAAGGAGGATCCTATCCGTCGGGGGCGGAATCGAATGATTACGAGATAAACAATGGGACAAAGGAGAGCACTTAGACGAGTCAGCCAAAAAGTAACGACCGCCAAGATAGGCATAGTAATTGGAAAACCATTTTTGGGGGCTTCCGCCTTACACACGGAAGATTGGATTGCCTGAATCACGAGTCTTATATACTGTGTTACGATCACCTCATATTGATAAAAAGTCTAGAGAACAATTTTGGATGAAAATCAAGAAAGAATTTCTGGTCATAAAAACAGAAAGGCATGAATTGCGCAAGAAGTTCTTTCGGTTACAACGTCGTGCGACGCGGAGGACATAAGACTTCTTGGTCAAGCCAAAAAGATTGCTGACTGGATGCTCCTACCCCACTATGTCAGGCCCTTTATCGTACCTTAAGAAGAAAGAAGAGGTATGAAGCGTGGAACAGATAACCTTAAGGAGTGGCGGCAACCCTCTTGATTGATCAACACGAGTGAACTGTGCTTAGACGCTTCGTAAAACCGCACTGATCTACGAGAGGAGCTGATAGATGAGTAGGCTTCCCTTTTCGATTCACGGAATGTGATCTAGGACACGATCTAGATGGGAGTTTGCGTGTCTCGGTAGGAAAGATATCACCGGAGTATAGCACAAGATCGCCTTTTCTTGCTGCCATGGGGTCGACATGTGAACAAGGTAAACCCAATGGGAACCAAAAAAGAGGGGTACCGCATTGGGCAGAAGATGATCCAAAAGGCGAAGGCTCGCTAGTTGTACAATAGCATTAACACTGCAAAGACCAATGCCCCAATTGTTGTACAATAGAGTTGTAATTCACTAGTTATTCTAGATGCTCGCCAAATCTGGAAAAAAACAGAGGTTATTATTTGTATTCCTCGAAAACCCCCGCCTACGTCACCATTTAATATTTCTTGGCCAATAGTAGGCCAAGAAATGACCCGAAATTGGATCTTGGTTTATTTGAGATTGTTCCTTTTCGTCGTAATAAAAGATGTTTTCTTGTTCGAAGAACCTAATGGATTTGAGAGAAGACGGAAGCAGCAAATCGCTTCTACCGAAGGAGTAAAGATACGTATCTCAGTTCTAGCCGCACCAGAATTGGCTAGTATAGTGGGTGTTGTTCCGATGCCAAATATAGGGAAAAAAAATTTTGAAAAGGAATCTGGGTGATCACGCGCTTCACGTGGTATTGATTAAGATTAGGACTTATAAAAAAGACCGATTATTTCAGACAGCCCAGCCCGGACCATCGCTTTTACCAGATATAGCTCCGGACGACCGCCACTATCCGGACGACCCTTAAGAGGATAAGGTCCAAGGGGCTATCGCAGGAAGTCAGCTTCACCTGTAACCTTAAGGAATATACCCGGAATTCCTAGCAAGGACTTTGTCATTCCTAAATACCAACACTAGCTAACCTCGATAGAATATCAACCGCGGGAATGCCAAATGCAAGACCTGGTTCACGCAGTCAAACTCTTTCTCTTCGGGAGCTTTCGTAACGGCTATAAAGAATGCTACGCACCTCGTGAAAGGCTATTTCCCTTCAACCCTCCTTGGCGTGGAAGAAAAGAAAACGATTCTTCGTCAGCAGCTTTTTCAACCTACCCGAGGTAAGGAAGTAAAGCAACCAATAGCCTTTTTACCTACTATGCCTTTCACCGGGTGAGCAAAAAGTAGTTACCTTTAGCCCGGTCTTCCTTATTCATTAATTGATAAGGCACAGGGGAAACATCATCAGCTAAACAAAAAACAAAAGCAATTCTTTTTCACATTCAACCATGAGAGGGCAAATCAAAGCTACCCCCTCTTCCACTGCTGACAGCTAATGATTTCGACTTGAAACGAAAAAAAAAAAAGAGGAAGGGGAAGAAGCGATTTGGCTAAAGTATTGGTCAAGCGACTTCGTCCTTCTATCCGGTCCAATTAACATCAAATAATAGCTTATTTAAAGTTGGAATTTGTTTAAGTAAGATATTCGATTAGATCTTTCCAAGCTCATTCAATTCTTAAATAAGAAATCTTATCTTTCTTTATCGAGATTGGGTTGGTGTGAAGTGTACCCCTGAAGTATTTCAAGTAACTGTCTTTAGCACGAAGTGAGTTGATCGAGAAAGCGGCAGAACCGTAAAGCAACGCCTTCAGTTGGACTGTGGTCCCGCAAAGCTGGTATCCTCAGACCGCCTAAGAGACTTTCCAACTGTCGAAAGAAGTGAACATAAATTGACTAGTTTATTTAATTGACTTAAACATCTTTCTTCTATGCATGTGAGATTGGCATAATACTTTTTCACTAAAAGTGATCCTTATTATCATTCTAATTATCTAATATATATTATTAATCTCAAATAATTAAAGTTGGAATTTGTTTAAGTAATTCGATTCAATCTTTCCAAGCTAAATTGAGAATGAAATTTCATTCAATTAAGAATTTTAAGAGCACAGATCAATATGGAACGCTTTGGCGTCATCGTTCCCCATTACCATTACTTTGTTAAGACGATTCGTTTTAATCATTCTTTTGTTCAGACGATCGATATGGAATAATAAATATTATCTAATAAGAGTCGCTTTTTCCCTAACAGTCGAGTGACTTCTTACCTCTCCAACCACTCTTAGCTACGCCCCTCTTCTCGTAACTTCGTACCTTTCTGTGTCTAAAGACGCACATAAGCGATTCTTTGACTTGTGAACCCATTTGACTTGAGTGTATAGAAAAGAAGGGGTGGAGCTAGTTAGACCATTACCGATATAAGTAGTCCGTATCGAATCTATTTTGGAACGACCAACTAACACTTTGACTTTACTTTATTAGATTCGGAAACATTAATTGCAATAATATCTCGAATGAGAAGAAAAAAAGTATTGTGCGATCGCTCGAAGAAATCAAACCTTTCTTTCGGTCTAACCCGATTCTAAGACTAGTCATTCCTATGTTCTTTTCCTTTTAGGTTATTTCAATAAAATCCGATGGTGTTTACCATAGCAGTCTAAGGGGTTGGTTTACTTTTGGACATACTTCATTTGCTTTTCTTATTCGGACACATTTGGCATGGTGCTAGAATCTTGTTCAGAGGTGTTTTTGCTAGTAATGACCCAGATTTTCAAGTATATAAAAAACATGGATCCAACAAATTTATTCATTACTACTACATAAAGCACTACATTACATAAACAACCACATATGCCTTTTACTAGAGCTTTAAAAGCATTAGGTCTACTACATTACTAAACTTATTTTCGAAACATAAAGATAGGCCTTAACAAGTAGAAAGTAACTATTTTTATAATTTTTTTCTAGTGGTTTTCCGGGACATCAAAGGTGGCAACCCGCACAACGAGTTCTTCCTTCTCCGTCCGCAACGCTTGCAGCCTCTCCAAATCGCGTATGTCCTCTCTGTGGCAACAGCAATGCGCGCTTCTTTTCTTGCAGAATCCTGTGTTCTAACACTTAGCAAAAACGCGTTTAGCGTTCTACGGCGCCCTTGAATTGCATTTTGCAGGTTACTCATTTGGACATCAATTTGAGAAATCCTGTTTATATCAGTTATACCCATACGTGCTATTACTCAATTTCTTTGCTTTGATATTTGATGAAGTGAAGAAGCCTCTATTTATAGAGTGGTAGAGTAATCTCGCCATGCAGTACGAATTGCAAGGCTAGCACAATCTGAGTACTATAACCACGCCGCCCGTAACAAACTTTGCGGAACTGTTTCACCTAATCGATCGTGGTGAGGAATCGGCAGATCATCCACGTCATGCTAAGATTTGGGAAGGACATTCACGAGATTGAGGTGGGAATTGCGTTGCAGAGAGAAATCTCGCCATGCGTCATCGAATTTGATGGCAGGCACAATTCTTACTAGTTCTCCGCACAACTTTTCTGCAGTTGAAGACTATCATGCCTATTTAGTGAAAAACTGGCTGGCTCTGGCTACCACAAAAGATCCCCAAATCACACTGCCGGTATGAACAAACAAACCTTACACAACCAGCTTACGTAGAAAGGATTCCATATTCTATGCCAATAGACTCGTGACATCCATGTACTGAGTCGTCGAATGAGCCACGTTAAGAAAGCCCAAGCTTATATGCATTGGCCCAATAGGCCTCGACCCAAGCCTACATGAACCATCCAAGAAAGTCCTACAAATGAAGACTTGTGCGTGCCTGTTTCGATGAAAGCAGGCTTACATGCTTATAAAAAATGTAATGATCATTAATAATACAATTGACATCTCGGATGAAGAATTAGTTGAGTTACAGAAGAAGATTGAAGATATAACTAGTCAATTTGATGAATGTAGTATATTTAATGAAATTCCTAACTTAATCAAACTATTGATAAGAAACTAAATCTTATTTATATAAATATCTTCCTTGACAATATTTAGAATAGTACTATTAATCAGTTCGGTCAATATACGCTAGAGGCTATCATAATATATGTCTTAGGGTTGTTGTACAACTGTACTCAAGACACCTTAGTTGTGAGGGTATCTACACTGTTGGACAAGTTAGATAGCATAGTTCGAATACAGGCCAATACAATCAATAAGAAAAATATGGTTAGTAGTACAGCAACAAATAGTCGAGTTGATATCAAAGGTCATAAATATCAAATTGGTAAAGGATTGCTCGAGTTCATGGTTGAAAGAGAGTTGATAAAAATTGACACTTTCAGCAGACGATAATAAAGCAGTAGTGAAAGAGAAAGGAAAGGGTTATTATAAAATGAATTTATTCGTTGTATATGATTTTGACAACAATCTTATCCCTTTGAAACTCAATCTTCCAATGGTTTGCAAGCCTTTAAAGCTGACCGAAACACGTTATACCTAACAAACTAGGGTAGCTGTGGGACTCTCGCTAGTATTGACCTCCTAGACTAGTATCGATAGTGGCTCCTCGGATGAGTCTTTGTTTGGTTAGGAGTAGGTTCTTGCAACTTTAACGCACTAACGAAAGACCGCTTCCAGTTTGCAGCTGATGAAAGTTTGTCCTTTCATTACAAGCATCGGGGTGATCCGCTTCGGGACAACCTCGGCCACATGGGCACCAGTAGTGAATTGATCACGGTAATAAGTCCGGATCGAGGAAAATTCAAATTCATACTTGAATCCCACTAGCTCACCGAAAACTAGGCCTTTCATCCCTGTTTTTCTAATCGGACTCAGAGGGAGGTGCATTCGCTAATTTAGGCTTTTTAGTCGGATTCTCTAAGGCTTGAAATAGAGTGATTAGATTGATTTCTTTCCTTATATGGGTTTGCCTCACTTTCGTAGTTTCTCATTCAGTTCATCCCTACCCTATCGTAGGAAATTGCGTAGGAAAAGAGTCCCGGACCCTTCCAATCGGAGAAGGTGCATTTCCTTCAACCTTTATGCTTTTCAACTTGAACAGCTTTTCCACAACAAGGAATTCTTTTTTTTTGTTGGGAGGGTGCATCCTATAAGAAAACTTGCCCCTTTTGGTCGGAATGCCTATCAGTCTTGGTGGTCTCGTAGTACACGTCTCTTTTTATCAACCTTCGAATACTTCCGAGCTTCCCTTAACTTTTAGGTGGATTCAGTCTCTCCCTCCTAAAAAAAAAAAGAAATAGTCAAGTGAAAGGAGCCCACTTCGGAGTCGCTCACGGGAGAAGCACTGACCTTTTCTCTTTTCCCTATCGACTTCGATAAGACTAATAAGACAGGGCGAGCTCTTACTTAGAGAGAGTTAGTTGGGTAGGGTCAATAGCTCTAAAGATCACATCGGATTCTAACCCTAAGGTGACTTCACTCCCTTTAGAGACGATTAAAGACTAACAAAGGCAGGGCAGGAGAGAAGGAAACAAAGCAAGAAGTCATCGTCGCATCATAGCAGGTTAAGAACTTAGGCTTAGTGAATCTCCACTCAAATTTTGTATGTAATGTAAGGAAATCCTCTTTGTTAAAAGCGGATCTTTCTAAATGACTTTCTGAAGCAAAGACTAGAAAGCGAAAGAGAGAGAAGATAGTCAGTCCAGCTAGCAACTGAATTTCATTCTTTCAAGCTTAATGCGTTCATTCTCTCTAGGGTCATTGAACTAGTTGAATGGAATTCCTTCCCACGCGTACTTAATGCCAAAGCTCAAAGTCGTTTGATCCCTTTACCAATCGTAGAAGATGACTTATTCTATCTCCTTGCTATCTCCATTGGTTGAACGGGGGGCATCAGAAGATCTCTGCTTACCTTAGCCTTAGATAGAGGAGCTACATGACTTTCATTAGCTCCTAGCGCAGCATATCTAAATTCACTATAGGGTTAAGAGTGACTTGCTTAGACTAGTGAATAACTTTCACTTTAGCGAGCTGTAGGACAAACTACATTCAAGATGAGAAAGGAAACTTTGAATAGAAGGATCAGTGCCCGTAGCAGTCCTGGAGTTAGGTTATAATGGTCGTGATGAGCTCTACTAGAAAGAAAATCTCCTCTATTCATAGATGAAGTCCTATCTAAGGTCCTTCATTGCCCTTGAATTCCGTTCCCTAGTTCAATCCGAAACTCCAGATGTGTAAGTTGCGGCCAAGCGGCTCTGTCCTTTTCAAAGAGGTTATCCTCCTCTCTCCCCGTTTCTTAGTCTTATAGGATAGCTCACCATTCAAGTAAGTCACTTTATCCGACACTTACTGTCTTCTTTCTAGCCTAATTGGTAGCAGTCCCTTTTAGTACCCCCTTTCCAGCCAGTCAAGTGGCTTTCCGCTCTTTGACAGTCAGTCTATTACCCAACCCTGATCCCATGCTTTCCGTAGGTCAACAACCAACTAAAGTGCTCTATACTTCTTCACTACTCGCACAGGCCTGGCGGAGTTAAGCTGTATTGAGGGAATCGTTTTGTCTCAATCAATCAAGAATGCCTCAACTAGATAAATTCACTTATTTCACACAATTCTTTTGGTCATGCCTTTTCCTCTTTACTTTCTATATTCCTATATGCAATGATGGAGATGGAGTACTTAGGATCAGCAGAATTCTAAAACTACGAAACCAACTGGTTTCACACCGGGAGAACAAGATCCAAAGCAACGACCCTAACAGTTTAGAAGATATCTTGAGAAAAGGTTTTAGCACCGGTGTATCCTATATGTACTCAAGTTTATTCAAAGTATCCCAATGGTGTAACGCCGTCAACTTCTTGGAAAAGAGGAGGAAGATGACTTTAATCTCTTGTTTCGTAGAAATAAGTGGCTCACGAGGAATAGAAAGAAACATATTATATTTGATCTCTAAGTCCGTACATAGCAATCCTGGGTGGGTCATCACTTGTAGGAATGACATAATGCTAATCCATGTTCCACACGGCCAAGAAAGCATCGGTTTTTAATCTCATTATGACTTGGTCGTTCGGAAGAGCAATTAATTCGATCAGAATAGTGGAATGGAAGGCTGTAAAAGAATGAAATACTCCTTTCTTTTCCAATCGCCCCGCGGAGATAGACGCTCAGAAAGGTTCTCGAGATCCCCAATCACTCTTTTTAGTGGGGAGGAATAGTGCTGGAAGCGAGTTCAACCTTAAGTTATGAGAAAGGAGCCTAAAGTTAAGCTCACGAGACAAAGAGAGTGCTCTTTACATAATGTACGTAATGAGAGCGTCTTTGCCCCCGAAGTTCGACTTCTTTTCTTCGATCAGATTGATTGGGACTGATGACCAAGACTTCATATTGAGACAAGATAAGGGGAAGCTCAAGCTAGAACTTCACAGGCTGGGAATCGGTGCCCCTACCCCCTACCCCTAGGCTCATGAAAGAAGAGGTTCCTGCTGCTGGGGATAGAAGATGATTCCGAAAACGAAAAGGAGATTTTTTGTTGTAAGGCAGGGCCCAAGCTTCACCCGCGTAAGACTCATAAGAGGATCTACGTCATTATTCATTCCCCATCCCGAGATGTCTAAGTAAACAGGCTTCCCTAAGCTTAAAGCAAGAATAAATGAAGTCCATCAGAAACAAGACCTGATTATTCATATCAAAGGCTTAAAGACAGGGTCAATAGTAGTAGCCTCATCTTAGAGAAAGGTGAGTATGAATACAAGAGACCTACCTTGGAAGACAGCTTGATGAGAGCCGGGTGGGAATCTAGCTCAACAAAGAGTCTTTCTCGTCGGACACATATACCCATGAATGATTTCAGACTTTATCACACCTATTTCGGAAGATGGTCAACGGACTTGGGAAGTCACCTTCTTTCTCATGCTATTACCAAAAGCTCTTTTCTTAGGAAGGATTATTCCAGTTTTCAGTTTAGTTTAATTTCACCAGGCGAAGAAAAAGGATTAGCAATCTTTCAGTCGGGGGAAGTTTTCTTTTTATTTAAATAGAGAAAGTGGTGGCTAGATTCGCGTTCCCTTTCCAGACTATCAAGGATTTCAAAGATCTTTCATACTATGCCCAATCTCGATATTTTCTTGGGAATTATCACAATATATAGTAGCATACTGGACTTCATCTACATAAGTAGAAGCATTCGACGAATCACTTGACAGTTCTTATTTCAATTTTCTGACTCTCATCTTGTTAACGGACTTAACCGCAATACTTATCCAAAGACAGGAAAAGTTGAAAGAGCTTCGGTAGTTATACTTTCTGACTCGCGTAAGAAAGAGAGTTTAGAGTGCCATACAAAAGAACCTTAGATAAGGGGATTCCTCCCATTGACTGAAGTTCAGAGTCAACCTTCCACATAAGGCAATCTTCTGATAGAGGGGAAGAGGCAAAGCACAAACGATTCTGTGGCACAAGATGCGCTGGTATTGCAAAGGCAGGAATAAGTTCACAACGTTCGAATAAGCTACTCAACCGACTAAAGCTAAAAGGATAAAGGCGTTCTCATACCCTGATACCACTTTGTGGAAACCCAGAACAGAAGAAAGTCTATGGATCTGTCCCAGCTAGACTCAGGCACACTTCCCTATACTTCTCCTAAGTGACATCAAAATACTCATTCAGCCGATTCGAAAGCAGCAATAGATGAGATTGAATCAGACAGAAGGTTCACCCCGCACCATGGGGGATTGGGGAGTTGAGACTTCCTTGCCCTTAGGCCCGTTGTAAAGCCAATAAGATCAGGAAGGAGATTGGATTCTTCCTTTTTTCCGGACCGACTCTAATCGTGATTTTGACTTTATTATAATTCCTCATCCGAGATGACAATTGTATTATTAATGATCATTACATTTTTTATAAGCATGCAAGCCTGCTTTCATCGAAACAGGCACACATAAGTCTTCATTTGTAGGACTTTCTTGGATGGTTCATGTAGGTTTGGGTCGGGGCCTATTAGGGCACCCTGTGGGCCAATGCGTATAAGCTTGGGCTTTCTTAACATGGCTCATTTGACGACTCAGTACATGGATGTCACGAGTCTATTGGCAGAGAATATGAAATCTTTTCTACGTAAGCTGGTTGTGCAAGGTTTGTTTGTTCATACAGGAAGTATGATTTGGGGATCTTTTGTGGTAGCCAGAGCCAGCCAGTTTTTCACTAAATAGGCATGATAGTCTTCAACTGCAGAAAAGTTGTGCGGAGAACTAGTAAGAATTTTGCCTGCCATCAAATTCGGTGACGCATGGCGAGATTCCTCTCTGCAACGCAATTCCCACCTCAATCTCGTGAATGTCCTTCCCAAATGCTAGCGTGACGTGGATGATCCGTCGAATCCTCACCACGATCGATTAGGTGAAACGGTTCTGCAAAGTTTGTTACAGGCAGCGTGGTTATAGTACTCAAATTGTGCCAGCCATGCAATTCGTACTGCATGGCGAGATTACTCTACCACTCTATAAATAGAGGCTTCTTCACTTCATCAAATATCAAAGCAAAGAAATTGAGTAATAACACGTATGGATATAGGTGGTATAAACAGGATTTCTCAAATTGATGTCCAAATGAGTAACCTGCAAAATGCAATTCAAGGGCGCCGTAGAACGCTAAACGCGCTTTTGCTAAGTGTTAGAACACAGGATCTTGCAAGAAAAGAAACGTGCATTGTCGTTGCCAGAGAGGACATAAGCGATTTGGAGAGGCTGCAAGCATTGCGGACGGAGAAGGAAGAACTCGTTGTGCGGGTTGCCATCTTCGGGGTCACGGAAAACCACTAGAAAAAAAATTATAAAAATAGTTACTTTCTACTTGTTAAGGCCTATTTTTATGTTTCGAAAATAAGTTTAGTAATGTAGTAGGCCTAATGCTTTTAAAGCTCTAGTAAAAGGCATACAAGACATATGTGGTTGTTTATGTAACGTAGTGCTTTATGTAGTAGTAATAAATAAATCTGTTGGATCCATGTTTTTTTATATACTTGAAAATCTAGGTCACTACCAGCAAAAACACCTCTGAACAAGATTCTAGCACCATGCCAAATGTGTCCGAATAAGAAAAGCAAATGAAGTATGTCCAAAAGTAAACCAACCCCTTAGACTGCTATGAAAAACACCATCGGATTTCATTGAAATAACCTAAAAGGAAAAGAACATAGGAATGACTAGTCTTAGAATCAGGTTAGACCGTAAGAAAGGTTTGATTTCTTCGAGCGATCGCGCAATACTTTTTTTCTTCTCATTTGAGATATTATTGCAATTAATGTTTCTAAATCTAATAAAGTAAAGTCAAAGAGGTAGTTGGTCGTTCCAAAATAGAAAATAGATTCGATACTGACTACTTCTTTAAGTAAGAGTTGTCATATATCGGTAATGGTCTAGTCTAACTAGCTCCACCCCTTCTTATCTATTCATTCTATACACTCAAAGCAAATGGGTTCACAAGTCAAAGAATCGCTTATGAGCGTCTTTAGACACAGAAAGGTACGAAGTTACGAGAAGAGAAGAGGGGCGTAGCTAAGAGTGGTTGGAGAGGTAAGAAGTCACTCGACTGTTAGGGAAAAAGCGACTCTTATTAGATACTATTTATTATTCCATATCGATCGTCTGAACAAAAGAATGATTAAAGCGAATCCTCTTAACAAAGTAATGATAATGGGGAACGATGACGCCAAAGCGTTCCATATTGATCTTTGTTCTTAAAATTCTTAATTGAATGAAATTTCATTCTCAATTTAGCTTGGAAAGATTGAATCGAATTACTTAAACAAATTCCAACTTTAATTATTTGAGATTAATAATATATATTAGATGAATTACAATGATAATAAGGATCACTTTTAGTGAAAAGGTATTACGTCAATCCCACAGGTATAGAAGAAAGATCTTTAAGTCAATTAAATAAACTAGTCAATTCATGTTCACTTCTTTCGATAGTTGGAAAGTCTCTTAGGCGGTCTGAGGATACCAGCTTCGCGGGACCACAGTCCAACTGAAGGCGTTGCTTTACGGTCCTACCGCTTTCTCAATCAACTCACTTCGTGTTAAAGACAGTTACTTGAAATTTTTCAGGGATACACTTCATACCAACCCAATCTCGATAAAGAAAGATAAGAGTTCTTATTTAAGAATTGAATGAGCTTGGAAAGATCTAATCGAATATCTTACTTAAGCAAATTCCAACTTTAAATAAGCTATTACTTGATATTAATAGGACCGGATAGAAGGACGAAGTCGCTCGACCAATACTTTAGCCAAATCACTTCTTCCCCTTCCTCTTTTTTTCGTTTCAAGCATGGACCTTAACTTACCGAACTGGCTTAGTAAAGTCGAAATCATTATGTCAACTGTTCATAGTCAGCAGTGGAAGAGGGGGTAGCTTTGATTTGCCCTCTCATGGTTAAATGTGAAAAAGAATTGCTTTTGTTTTTTGTTTAGCCGATGATGCTTCCCCTGTGCCTTATCAATAAATAAATTAATGAATAAGGAAGACCGGGCTACCAGTGAAAGGCATAGTAGGTAAAAAGGCTATTGGTTGCTTTACTTCCTTACGTCGGGTAGGTTGAAAAAGCTGCTGACGAAGAATCATTTTCTTCTCTTCCACGCCAAGGAGGGTTGAAGGGAAATAGCCTTTCACGAGGTGCATAGCATTCTTTATAGCCGTTACGAAAGCTCCCGAAGAGAAAGAGTTTGACTGCGTGAACCAGGTCTTGCATTTGGCATTCCCGCGGTTGATGTCCTATCGAGTTAGCTAGTGTTGGGATTTAGGAATGGCAAAGTCCTTGCTAGGAATTCCGGGTATATTCCTTAAGGCTACAGGTGAAGCTGACTTCCTGCGGTAGCCCCTTGGACCTTAGCCTCTTAAGGATTGGGTTATAGTGGCGGTCGTCCGGACCCATATCTGGTAAAAGCGATGGTCCGGACTGGGTAGTCTGAAATAAGCGGTCATTTTTCTAAGTCCTATAATATGGAGATTATAGAGTGTGGATTTCTTTGTTCGAGTGTTATGATTAATACATTCGTTAACTAATTGACTCGCTTGCAAGCCATATACTTTTCATAATCTTGAGGTTCATGTATTTAGGCATTTTTATAGTATAGTGTCTATATGTAGCGAGTGAATTACTATTTTCTTTCATCTAAAATGATGTACTTTTATTGCACAATTTATCTATAAGTGTAGAACTCTTGAGAGCATACATTAATCCACTCATTTTTTTCTTTGCATGAACTCGCTTAGGAGTCCAATCGGACTCTTTTCCCTTGCATTACGCAACGGGCCATTGAGGCTCCCTTTCTAGAAAACTTTGAAAATCGATTACATAGCGCATGGATATAAGGAGTCGAAAGAAGAAGAATGGGTTAAAGTCCATCTTTGGAGCGGCCAAGAGACTTGAAAATCTCGTTTTTCATTTATTTATTTATTTATTTATTTATTTAGTCATTTATTGTTGTCTTTATTTATTTCGTTATTCATTTTGAGCCTCGAAGCCAAAGTTGTAAATTTAATACAGGTGAAGCGGATTTTGGGCCAAAAAGGCTCGAAAACATATATTAGGACAGGTGAAAAATGGGTCGAAAGCCCAATTAGATTAGGAAAGGTTTCGTTGATTTGGGCCCAATGGCCTAAGTCTTTTATTTCCTCCTTCCTTTCCCCTTTTATGTGTTTATTTGCTTATTAGTTTGTTTAGACTTAGTTAAAATCCCTACTAAGTCGTCCAAATCTATTTTACAAGTCTTTTGGAAAAAAAAATCAATCACTTTTCAACAAATCAATCTTTTTGAAGTTAGTCGAAAGATGTTTTCAAACAGTTCGGATAATCGCAAGTTAGCGGACGTTTTAGGTGCCTTAAAAACCTTCCTAAAATGTTAATAGGAACCGCTTACTCAGAATATTCAAATTTAAACGATTATTCTGTTTTGGATCGTTTAAGTAACTTTCAAAGGTTTTCTTAATTCCTTTTCAAATAAAATTAAGTACAGACTCTCAAAAGTCAAACTTTCTGCAAAACAAAAATTATACTTATTTAGGTTTAAGATATAAATTTAGAGCCCATTTGGCCATGAGAATTTTTCCATTTTTTTCCCGGGAAACTTTTTCACTTTAGTGAAAATTATAGTGTTTACAACAACAACAAACCCAGTATATTCCCACAAAGTGGGGTCTGGGGAGAGTAAAATGCACGCAGTCCATACAGCTACCTCTGAAAATTATAGTGTTTGGTCATAAGAATTCCAAATACAATTTCAAATCGTATTTGGAAAAGTGAAAACAAGTATTTTTTACTTAAACTTCTCTCACAAAAAGAAAAATAGAGTTTTTTTAATTCAGTAATACTTCACAAAAGCAACTTTCATTGAACTTCAGACATGAATACATGATTGTCTATAGCGTGCATTGCGATATGGACGAACTTCAGGCGCAATTGACTGAAGTTTATACTACTATAGGCTAACATCAGACAAGATCGACTAAAGTTCCTAAAGTTTGCAACTGAGAATGGACTAATATCATACATGGTTGACTCAAGTTTGCAATAGTGAGGGTCTAGCATCAAACACTATTGACTGAAGTTTGCAACTGCAAAGGAGCTAATATCAAACGCAATTGACTAATCAGATTCTAATAACCATTTTTTCAACAAGAACAAAATACACTTGATTAGTATTTTTTTCTGGAGGGGGGGTAATGGGATGTTGGATTTTTGGGTCAAAAATAGTGGCAAAGAAGTAAGTAAAGAGATCCCTCAAGTCTATAAGCAAACAGAGAGGATGAGATTTTGAGAAATTGAAATTAAAAGTTACCTGTTCTTGAGAGCAGCAGTTTGGCTTTGGCCTTTGGGTCTTGAGCAGTAGCCTCGTCTCTCGGCTCTTGAGCAGCACTGCAGCAACCAGCAGTAGCCTTGAGTTCTTCTGATTGTAATTGAAGTATTGAACCCTAATTAAAAGCGGCAAAGAAATAAGAATATTGAATGTATTAACTATTAAATGAAGACTCGGAGTTTGAGCTGATGGGATAATTATTTAGGCCGTTTAGCTTGTATTGTTGGGCCGAATTCCGATTAGATAAATATTAATAGTACAGGGCCCTTATCGGTTTATCGGGTTGTCCGATAAAAAAAAAACTAACCCGAGCCCTAACCCAAAAACCCGTTAACAGAAATAACAAACCCGAGCTCCGACCCGAAAATCAAAAAATCGACACATTAACCCGATATTCGAATTATCGGTTCGGGTTAATGGTTTGACCCGAAATTTGCACAGCACTAGAGGAAACTGTAAAACCTATATAAGTAAGCATAATATCATTCAAAAATGGTGAAATCACATGAAAATGGCCAAACCCACCCAAAAATGACAAAATAATCTGATAAAAAAGCTAAACAAAAAAAATGTGAAAACTATATGACCAAGCTTAATACCAATAAAATACACCGAAAATGCTCAATCACTTTGAAATAGCAAAAAAACACATAAAAATGTTTAAACACACCCAAAAATGATGAAATGAACTGATAAAAATGCTGAAAAAAACTATGAAAACTGTATGAGCAAGCTTAATATCAATCAAAAATGATGAAATTACATGGAAATGTTCAAACACACTCAAAATGACAAAATAACTCATGAAAATGTTCAAATAAACCCAAAAATGATGAAATAAACTGATAAAATGCTGAAAATTATAAGAACAAGCTTAATACAAATAAAAAAAGGGTGGAAACTACGTGAAAATGTTCAAATACACACAAAAATGACGAAATAAAATCATAAAAGTGCTGAAAACTGTATGATTAATCCTAATTGTGTTCAGAAATCGTGAAAAATACATGAAAAAAATGTTCAAATACACCCAAAAATGATGAAATAAACTGATAAAAATGCTGAAAATTATAAGAGCAAGCTTAATACGAATAAAAATGGCGGAAACTACATGAAATGTTCAAATACACCCAAAAATGTCGAAATAAACTGATAAAAGTGCTGAAAACTGTATGATTAAGCCTAATTGTGTTCAGAAATGGTGAAAATTAGATGAAAATGTTCAAATTTACCCAAAAATACATCATATACTGATAAAAAAAATGCTTGCGAAACTGTGAAAACTATATGAGTAAGCTCAATTGCATTAAATATGGAGAACAATAATCGCTTACCTTCGAGAAGACGACGGCAGCGGCGAAGGAGTTTACGAAGATTTCGGAAGCGCTAGAATGGACAGTGGTTATATTGAGAGTAGCTACACCTGTTGGGCCTGTGAGGGAGAGAAGAAGTCAGAGGCCCAATTATTGTTCATGAAGCCCATTAGGGCCCATGTTCAAATTTCATCAAATTTATCTACTTTACAACAACTAGGGGTGTACAGACCAAACCGTCAAGTCAAACTGAACTGATGAACCAAACCAAACCGAGAAAAAAAATGACACATAGTTTGGTTTTGGTTGTTTGGAGTTAGAAAAAAAAACGATCATTCTTGATTTGGTTTGGTGTTGACCAAAAAAAAGTCAAACTGAACTCGAATCAAACCGACATAATATATATATATATATATATATATAATATTCTAACTATAATATTCTAACTTTCTATACATAAAACATTAATTATAATCTACTTTTTAAATATTTTTTCAACTAATTTTAGTAATTTTCAATAATTTGAAAGTAGATGTAGATATATGTTCAGATTTGTGCCTTTAAGTTGTAATATTTGTCCATTAATTACTAATTAAATGATCAAAAATCCAATATAAACTTAAAACTTAAACTTTTTACTCTTCTCTTACTTTTTAATTTTAAGAGAGTTTTTCGCTTCTCATTTTTTTCATAATTGTGGTTTTTCATTAGCACATGAGTAAAAACATATTTGATCTAATCTTCGATTACAATATAATTGTAAAACCTAAAGATTATAAAAAAAATGAAAAAAATGAAAAATCGAAAGAACCGACTAAAACCTAAACCGAAAAAACTAATTTTATGTTGGTTTGATTTGGCTTATAGTTTTAACTAGTTTAGAGTACGTGTTTTGCATGTGTATATAACATCAATAAAAATAAATGTGTAAAAAATAAATTGTTATGTGTAGATTATATTATTAAGTATAAAACTTTTAAAATATAACATAAATATAGAACGAACAAGAGAAATTATTACCTCTTCGCCAATTGAAATCACAATTTTTTAGTACCTTTATTTTGCTAACAGCCTTCATGCTATTGTAATACTTCCTTGTTCGTAGAATATAATGTTACGTCATAATAATTTTTGAGTCCAAGATTGATATCCTAAACAACAATAACAACATACCCAAAGCAATTCCACAAAGTAGGGTTTAGAAATGGTAGACCTTACCGTCACCTCAAGAATAGAGAGGTTGTTTTCGATAGGACCACAAAGAATTAAATTACATAGTGATTACAACACTACGTAGTAGTACATATTCCTCTAATATGCTTTGTAAGACTCCTCATACTCCAAGTAGCTGACACAAATTTAAGATTTTGATCTATAGATTCAATTTCTAAATTTTTTAATATTAAATTCGTTATATTTAAAGGGATGAATTCATATATATATTTTTTATAATTTTGATGAATTTTTACCCATAAATTTGAACTTGACATGAGACGCAAATATATCACCTCTATAATAGTTACGTGTTATAATTTTTAACTTCATAATTTGGTCATAAATCTACCATTTTATGCTATCACAATTCTATAATTACTCCTAGTCGTATACATGATTGATCTAAAAATAACAATTCAAAAAAAAAACGAACATGATAGGTTATACTTTTTAATGCCATCACTACCATCAACAATAACATACTCAATGTAACCTCGTAAGTGTGGTTTGAAGAAGGATAGAGTGTATGCATATCTTACCCGCTATCACAGAGATAGAAAGACTATCTCCAATAAATTCCTTACGTAAAATAAAGCATATCCAAACAATATATCTAACATGTTGATGCACATACTCGTATCCAAAGTTCTCTATTCTAAAACCTCCCTTTATCAATAAAAATAATTCAAAAAAGGTGCCGAATAATAAACAAAATAACTTGTGAAAACATGTGACATTATTATGCAACTTTATGGTGGAGTTAAAGAAAGTAATATATATACTTGAACTTTGATCTGTTTAACAGATTCGCTATATTTTTTTTGCCCTAAAAGCTGCAAAGAAGAAGAAGACGTTAGTTCGTATAATTTTTTCCCAATGAAATTCTGCTGTTTTTAATGATGGGGAAAATCAGTACATCAACTTCTTTTTTACTGTGAAAAATAATAAATATACTTCAATCCACGTGACATCTAGTTCCTTGTTTACTTGGGTTCTGAAATCTTCCATAAGTAAATATAAATTTTTACTTCAAATATTAAATTAGGACTTTAAATAAGGAAAGAATCAAAAATTAAAAGTTTACTTGATTTCAAATTCTAATTCAACAATCAAAATTAGTTGAATTTGAAGCCTAAGTATTAGGACAATGATCAAATATTAATTTATAATTAAAAAATAATTTTTTTTAATAAAGGGCAAAAAGTTCAAATCACTTTTTTAAGGGTCTTCACACTTTTAATAATTATAGATTATAGATTATATATTATAAATTATACATTATAGATATAGATATAAATATAGATATAGATAGATTATAGATAAACCGACATGATTGTTTTTTTTTTTTTAATAAAAATTGAACTAACCCAATCTATGTACATCCCTAACAACAACAATGTACCGAATGTATTTCCACAAAGTGGGTCTCTTTGTTGGATCTAGAGAGGATAAAGTGTACGCAGTCCATTCTACTACCTCAGATAAAGTAGAAAAGTTATTTTCGATAGACCCCTGGCTCAGGACAAACATCAATATAACAAATAAAAAACACAACACACAACAGAATGATACAAGAAACAAGACACTCGTAGATTAATATTATAAACCATCTATCAGAAATCACCAATAATTCTGTATCATTCAGTTTGACTTGACGGTTTGGTCTGTACCACCACAAATAAGAAACGACAAGACACATGTATAACACTATGACTTCATTTTCGGCCAAATCCTGATTTTGTTTTGCTTCTCCCGATCGTCGAGCCTGATCGACTCGACTCTTTTCCCTGCCCCCCGGCCTCTCACTTTGTTTCGTTCTTCTTCTGTATCGTCGCTTGAATGAAGACACCCGATCGGACTGACTTTCCCAAATGCCCCCACTGGCCCTTCTCCTTTACGGGTCTGGATTTTTTGCATCGTTTCAGTCGTCGTGGTCGACGGGAAAGAAAGAAATGAATAAATGTTCTTTTGGGAAAATATATAATAATACACCTACCGAGACGAAAGCCAAAGGTGAGTCTCGTAGGTGGACGTATCGAACCGAAATAAGATCTCAGATTGACATCTTGATACACTGATTTACCATAATAATAAATAGATTCAATGGTGACTCCGCTGTGGGAAGAGCCGCTTCCTTTTTGCTTGATAAGGGGGGATTCCATTCACCAGCGCAGACTAAAAGTGCTCTCCGAACCGTGCTGGATAGTCACCCATCACACGACTCTCAAACCCAACCTGTGGTGGATCCCGGAAGACAAAGTCAAAACGCAACATCCTTTGCCCTATACTTTGAGATGCTCTTCTCCTGTTTTACGAATCCTACAACTCTCTTTACTGAGAGAGACTCCATCCATATCCCTACTAGTGGTTTTTCTTTCATTCAATCATCACTTGTTTGACAGCTTAAACTAGGCTCCACTTTAGAGATAGGTTTTTGGTCAACATCAAAATAAGTCAAGGGCACGTCGGAACGGTCGGTAGCTGCTTAGTCTCATCCGAGAGTTTAATCTCCTTACTCCTTACTGCTTTTTTCAAAGAAAAAAAGAAGGGGGTCGATTTAGGCTCCTTCCCTTCCACTGCGTAGCCGCGCTAGCAGGTACTACGAGCCCTCTATCCCATGCATTTAACCAGCTCGCGTGGTTCACCGGTTCCACCGAAAACTCTCATTTGTTGAAGCGGAGCATAGTGCGCTTTAGGTGCTGAGCGAGAAAGGTCTCTTCTTTTCTTTTCTTTCGGTTTATTCACTGATCTGAAACGTCAACACTTGTTTTTTTATTGATTCCCGGGGCGGTGGTATTCTTGAATGAAGTCTATCCGAACCGAATTAGCACTTCTCAGATCAGGCTAGGCCTCTCTAGCTGAGCTGGTCGCCGGGGCCCTGGATGCGCTAGCGATTGACACATAGGGGAATGGTTGCCCGGGTTTCTCGGCCTGGTATCCTGTACCTCGCGTTCATGATATCTACATTCAACTATGCCCCGGAGACACGGTCGAAGCACGCCCGTCCAGTGTGCTTCTTTCACGACATGCTATAGTCCTGGGTGTCTTCCAGTGGTCTTCTAGCCTTAGAAGAAGTCATGTCCGCCCCGGGCATCTGCAACGTCCTCCTTTGATATTCTAATCTGGGAGAACTAAAAGACTGGCCCATTCGGTGACTTTCGCGGTCGCCCTCACTAAACCAACTTGAATCTGAACTACGATTCAGATCAAGTCTTACCGAAATTGGATTTTCTTTCCGTGCCATATGCGCTTAGACTTTACTTTTTCCCCTTTTTTCTTCCCGGTCCAATATTTGTTCTCGAAGGTCTTCGTTTCCGTGTAGAAGCAAACTCTCCAAATTTATGACCAACCTTTCCTTCAGTAATCTTACAACGAACAGGAGTTTTTCCATTGTAAATTCGTACGGAGCAATCAACGAATTCCGGCGAAATAGAAGATCTACATGACCAAATTTTCCTGTTAAAAAAAAGATCTCTCTTCTTCTTCATTCTTAAGAGGAATGCATCAACAAAATTGCCCTTCCATATAGATCGTCGTGGCATGAACGAATTTCTTCGCTTCGATTCCGCCCCTAAGGCTAGCTCCTACTCCTCCTCCTTCTCCTGACGGATAGGATCCTCCTTGGTCCTTTTTACATAACACTCTCGGCCGCCCAAGAGGACTGGCTATCTTTCTCTTTATACGCAATATCTTTCAAGGCAAAGAAAAAGATCTACCTTGGCAACGAACAAGATACGAAAGATGTTAGACAACGGACCACTTAAACTACAACGTTAGAGATTGTTTGCTATTGCTTATGCCTCAACAGAGAAGTAAAGTTCTGCTCTCCTCTCTTTCTCTTTCGTATCTAGTTCTATAGCTTAACCCTTACTTTTATGATGTAAGGGCAGAACGTAATAGTAATAAAGAAAAAGCAAGGTGTGGCGGTAAGTCAAAACTTTTTGGTCTCCATGTTCCGGTCCCAGAAGAAGCTTATTTTTATCGCTACGCTATAAGGCATAAGTAGTGAAAGAAGTAGACCATTATCTCGGCAATAATGAGTCAAGCTAGTATTTGCGGTGAATCCCCCCGTTAAGTAGTCATGCATTACGATTGGAATGCCCAATTCTCTAGCAAATACAGCTCTTTTCATCATTTCTTCGCATGTACCTGCAGTAGCATTCAAGTAATGCCCTTTGATTTCACCTGTTTCAGTTTGTGCTTTAAAAAGTGCTTCGGCATAAAATAAGAAATGATCTCTCCAACGCATAAATGGTTGTGAGTTCACGTTCTCATCATCTTTGGTAAAATCAAGTCCGCCGCGAAGACATTCATAAACAGCTCTTCCGTAGTTTTTAGCAGATAACCCCAATTTAGGTTTAATAGTACATCCCAACAGGGGACGACCGTACTTGTTCAATTTATCTCTTTCAACTTGGGTCCCATGAGGCGGACCTTGGAAAGTTTTAATATAAGCAGTAGGGACTCGCAGATCTTCCAGACGTAGAGCGTGCAGGGCTTTGAACCCAAATACATTACCTACAATGGAAGTAAACATGTTGGTAACGGAACCTTCTTCAAAAAGGTCTAAAGGGTAAGCTACATAAGCAATATATTGATCTTTTTCTCCAACAACACGCTCGATGCGGTAGCATCGCCCTTTGTAACGATCAAGACTGGTAAGTCCATCGGTCCATACAGTTGTCCATGTACCAGTAGAAGATTCGGCAGCTAACGCGGCCCCTGCTTCTTCAGGTGGAACTCCAGGTTGGGGAGTTACTCGGAATGCTGCCAATATATCAGTATCCTTGGTTTGGTACTCAGGAGTATAATAAGTCAATTTGTACTCTTTAACACCAACTTTGAATCCAACACTTGTTTTAGTCTCTGTTTGTGGTGACATAAATCCCTCCCTACAATTCATGAATTAAGAATTCTCACAACAACAAGGTCTACTCGACACGAATTACGCGTTAATGAAACTTTTCACAGGAATCTTTCAGAAAATTTCCAACTAATACTAATATTATCAATTAATCAGAATGGTTGATTATTAGACCATGGTATTTGATTTGCCAAATACATCATTATTGTATACTTTTTCATATATATAGCGCAACCCAATTTTGATTTTTTACCTTTTTTTTTGAAATGGAAATACCTAACTAACCTAAATAATAAGAACTTCCCCCTTGACAGTGGTATATGTTGTATATGTAAATCCTAAATGTGAAAATATATGGAATTCCGCTATGAAAGGTATAAAAAGGAAAGAAAAACGCAAAGAAAAGAATAGGCTAGGCATAAATAAATATGCTGAAATTTAACTAAAAAATAAATAAGAAAAATAAGAAGAACAGCCCATTAGATCCAAATAGTGAATCGTAATAGAAATATAAAATAAAGTTCAGTTTCGAATTCCATAGAATAGATAATATGGATGGGATTGTCTATAATGATAGACAAATGAAAGACTTTCTCAAGATTCTGATTCATCCACTTGAGATTTTGAAATTAAAATAGGTTGGGTGAGCTTGCAAATTAACTCAATCTCATTGAATAAGTAAACAATTGAATTGGTTCAATTGCATGGTGCCAACGAAATCGAGTGCTAATTCCCATTTTATTGAATTAACCGATCGACGTGCTAGCGGACATTTACTTTGAATTCAATAATTTTTGAAAAAACATTTCGACATATTTATTTATTTTATTATTATGAGAATCAATCCTACTACTTCTGGTTCTGGGGTTTCCACGCTTGAAAAAAAAAACTTGGGGCGTGTCGTCCAAATCATCGGTCCGGTACTAGATGTAGCCTTTCCCCCGAGCAAGATGCCGAATATTTATAACGCTCTCGTAGTTCAAGGTCGAGATAGTGTTGGTCAACCAATTAATGTGGATTGTGAGGTACAACAATTATTAGGAAATAATCGAGTTAGAGTTGTAGCTATGAGTGCTACAGACGGTTTAACGAGAGGAATGAAAGTGATTGACACAGGAGCTCCTATAAGTGTTCCGGTCGGGGGAGCGACTCTGGGATGAATTTTTAATGTGCTCGGAGAGCCTGTTGATAATTTAGGGCCTGTAGATACTAGTACAACGTCTCCTATTCATAGATCTGCGCCCGTCTTTATACAGTTGGATACAAAATTATCTATTTTTGAAACAAGAATTAAAGTAGTAGATCTTTTAGCCCCTTATCGCCGTGGAGGAAAAATCGGACTATTCGGGGGAGCTGGAGTGGGTAAAACAGTACTCATTATGGAATTGATTAACAATATTGCTAAAGCTCACGGGGGCGTATCCATATTTGGCGGAGTGGGTGAACGTACTCGGGAAGGAAACGATCTTTACATGGAAATGAAAGAATCTGGAGTGATTAATGAAGAAAATATTGCAGAATCAAAAGTGGCCCTAGTTTACGGTCAGATGAATGAACCACCAGGAGCTCGTATGAGAGTTGGTTTGACTGCCCTAACTATGGCAGAATATTTTCGAGATGTTAATGAGCAAGACGTACTTCTATTTATTGACAATATCTTCTGTTTCGTCCAAGCAGGATCCGAAGTATCGGCCTTATTGGGTAGAATGCCTTCCGCTGTGGGTTATCAACCGACCCTAAGTACTGAAATGGGTTCTTTACAAGAAAGAATTACTTCTACCAAAGAAGGGTCCATAACCTCTATTCAAGTAGTTTATGTACCCGCAGAAGATTTGACCGACCCTGCTCCTGCTACGACATTTGCATATTTAGATGCTACTACCGTACTATCAAGAGGATTGGCTGCCAAAGGTATTTATCTAGCAGTAGATCCTTTAGATTCAACGTCAACCATGCTTCAACCTCGGATCATTGGTGAGGAACATTACGAAACCGCCCAACGAGTTAAGCAAACTTTACAACATTACAAAGAACTTCAGGACATTATAGCTATCCTTGGATTGGACGAATTATCCGAAGAAGATCATTTACTCGTAGCAAGAGCGCGAAAAATTGAGCGTTTCTTATCACAACCCTTTTTCGTAGCAGAAGTATAGCCACTAAAAGGGTCATATCTTGTTGAAGAGGAAGTGAAAGGAGTGAGACCTTGTAGAGTAGGTACGGAAGGGGAGGCCTCTTTAGAGGTAGTTAAAACCCTTCAGGGAGGCAAGATAGGATCTTTCTTTTAGGATAGGACCACATACCCTAATTGAGACCCGGAGGGAAGCTGGATCTACTCTAAAGTAGAGTAGCTGTACTTGCCTTTTTCTTAGAGTGGATTGAGGAAAAGAACTCAGATGAGAACGTAGTCTTGCTGCATCTCCTGAAGGAGAAGGGGCTAACCTATCCAACAAATAAGCTGGATCCTCTGGAGTTAGATCGGCTGGAGTAGCTACTTACCTTATTGGTGTCTGAAAAAGTCTGTTGGTACAGATGTCATATGAGATGTGAAAGCGATTTCCGACTTAAAGACTACTAGTTGAAGTAGAGCCGACTCTAACATTCGACCAGAGAGGTCAGTGCTGGGAAAGTAAAGAATGGAATGTCTGTTTTGTAACAAAGAAGAAGGTTGCTTGATTATTCTTTTCAGGAGCAAGCCATAAGGACATCATTAGGAGTTGTAGGTAATTACAACCCCAAGGGTTTGGGGTATTCCTCCCCTTACCCGTAGGATTTTCTGAGCATAGAATTAGTCTTACTTAATAGTTATTAAGTGGTTAGATCTTCCTATTGATGTCGAATGGAGCACTATTGGGGGTGATGGAGAAATCCTAATATCCCAATAGAATCTCTGATCAGAGTGGAAAGGGGATTTATTCCTTTCTCGCTCTGATTCCTGGTTGGAACCCAGGCCCCCCTCGAAGCCGACACGTTTAGCTCGATAGGGAGAGTAGAAGATGAAAGAGGTTGTAAGATCTCCTAAGTTTTCTTGGCGTGGTCTATTTGAATAGACCCGGTAATTAAGGGGGATCTATCTTTCAGATCCTTTTCAATTACCTCTGCGTCTGCAACCGAAGAGATTGCCCTTGCGGGCTACATTCTCGTCAGGAAGTTGTGACCCTGAAGTGGAAATTAGGTGGTTTGTATACTACCTTGTACTTAAGAAGTATTCAAATCCTACAGAGATTTCTCTGAGATATTCCGTAAGGAATTTTCTGTTTCCACTCCAATTTCACAGACTAGGTCGGGTATTCTCATATTCATTCTTATTGTTATATGGTTAAACATATGCTTTAAGGCTGAATATGATGATTTCTTAGTAAGAATATACCTATTTGGTTTGGTCTGGCTAAGTTGACGATTGTCGTGGTGACTAATGACTTTTGCAAGCATTAGCACCCCAATTCCTAATATTGGTAAAGTTCTAGAAGTCCTGGATTAAGGGGTTTGACCTTGTCCAGAGATCTTCAACTAAGTGATTTACCTTTCCTTCACAGAATTCCCTTGGTTTGGAATTCTGTGGGGATCTCCCTGGAAATAGCAATCCCCAAAAGGGGTTGTTCTTTCCTCGGGTATGTAGTGGGAAAAGGAGACGTCCTTCGTTATTACCACCAATCATATCCCGATTGGTCGATGAGCTATATTAATAACTCATTGATCATAGGGTGGTTGAGCCATGTGACTGAGGAAAATAGTAGGAAACCTTATTTCTTGCCCACAATTGGGTTATTGAGGTTCTCTCAATCTTAGACTGATTGAACTTCTGGCCAAGAATGTCCATCGTCAATCTGAGAGAAGGAAGAAATTCCTTTGATCTATTCGATGCTGGACTGTTGGCTAATGAGATCCCATATTTGCCTAAAAGGGCTTGTATGGTATAAAATTATCCGATAATTCTTTGGTTCTTGATACTTCTTTGTTGGAGGTATGAGATATCCTTCTTTGGTCAGCCGATTAGGTTACTATAGATCTTGGTTACTCTTTCCGTTGTCCTACTACTACATAGTGTGGTTGGACTGGGAGTTTGAATCCTGCAGAGTGACCTTCCCTTTATGATCACACCTTGCTTGGTGATGATATCCTAATCACCAATAAGCAAGTGGCTCTTTCAGTACAGAAAAGTTACTGGATAGACTCAGCGTTTGGACTTCTGATTCAAAGTCACACATCAGAATAAGAATGCTGGGTTTGCCAAAGGGATGTTGGGGTAAAATCCCATCATATAACTGAGGAGAATACTGTCCTGTATGACAGCCTTTAATTTGTGCCCTTTAACTGATGAATACCTGATCGTAATAGGTATTTAGGAGTTAGTAGGGCTAGGATTAAAGTCTTGTTCTCATCTTCTCTCCAACCATTTGGTAGGATTGAGGATGACTGTTAGTAAGCTTAACCGGTCACATCCACTACCTTCATATATTTGATTGGAAGGAAAAAAAACCTCAATCTTTGTTTGAAGGGAAAGATAGTGGATTTCTCCGAAGGATAAAACCCAAGGAGATACATCTCTTTCTGTAGAGATGGTGTTTAATAGGGATGGGCATTATTGGTCCCACTGTAACCTGTAATGGGTGAGTAGTTCCATATGATGTTTAGTACTATACGGTTGTGTGCTCAATCAAAGGTATCTATTATCATTTGATGGATGTGTCGTATATAGCACACTTGAAGGGTCCAACAAAGATCTTGGTTTGATCAAGTTCGGGCCTGATCGAGACGTGTTATAATGTGGAATTAGTGTGGGATTGACGATTACACCAAGGTACTCGGAAATCTCTTACTGTCATTCTCTTTGATAATGCATATTTGAAGGTTATTCAAGAGGCATCAGTAGACTTACCATCTTCTGGTGAAAAGACGTAGTCTATAAAGGAGCAAGCCATAAGGACTCTGTAGATCGCGAGAATGCATGTTCTAATGCTTGCACGGGCTCATCTGCTTCCAACAATCCAACACAGTGAGTTTCACAGAAGGAAGGCTGGTTTGTCAATGCTTGAACTGATTGATCTAAGTGAGCTACGAGGTTAGTCTTCTAAGATCAACTTGCTTCAAAGTGCCCAAACATTATTTGTTAATTGAAGGAATGATCCTATCAGTGATTATGCACTAGGCTTATCTAATGAATTGAGTCTTCCAAGAAAGGTTTCTAATGAATCTGCTAATTGAGGTTCTAGATTCGTTCAAAAGGCAGAAAGGAATAGGCTAAGGGTCGTACCTTAATGATCCCTAACCATATTGATGTTCCTGAGTTCTAGTCTTTCTGGTAGCCAATGATCTAAGGGAGCTAGCAGTGCAAAGATACTCAAAAGTGGTACGCGCACATAAAAAGCGGTTGGATGGTGTCTTTCTCTGTTTTTTTCCTTCCTCGACAAGCTTGGGAGTTTCCTGATGTAAGCTCCCAGGGTACGGTTTCGGATTTTATGTAAATGCCCTATCTTCAAAGGGAGCTACTGACTTAAGGTATCCCCTGATCCGAGGGTGAGCTAGAATTTCGTATGGTGAAGAGGAAAGGAAGAAGTCATTGTAAAGGAAGACGATATTTACCATTTTCGATGCCTGCCTAAAGGCTTATTGGTAGCTCTTAGGTTCTCTGTCAGTAGAGTGATTGCCAAAACCTAGGTATATTTTCGGAGAATAATAAGAAGAGACGGTTGTAGCTTTTAGAGACTATCCTCTGCAGCTGTAGCTACGTGGAAGCCAGCTGCTTAAAGACAAGCCCCCTAACCATTCCGTTATTCCTGCCCTAAAGCAAGGGAATCCGCTCTGACCTACCACCCTGGTAGGAATTGCCAGATTTACAGTTTATGAATCCTTGTAATACAAGTTATTTCCTCTAACAATGGCTACTTCCTATTCAAGTGCCACTTATCTTAACACAACTCGGGCTAATTGACTCCCAGCCTAGCTAGACCTGGTGAAAGCAATCAAGCCAAAGCAAGACTGATTCCTTCAACGGTAAGAGCTGTAGATGAAATAGCAGTGGTTATGCCGACATTTTTCCTTATCTTATTGTTGGATTACCGGATTCCATTCTTTCGGTTAGGAAGGAGGTTCACTTAGAGCTTTCCCGAGAATCAAAGTATAAAGAGGGTCAACTCCGAACAAGGCAACAAGTATAAAAGACTCGACTGGACAAGGGGATCTACTTTCATTACCTGGGAAATGTTAGGAGGTGAGCTACCGTCCTGCCCCACTTATGATCTTGCCTTGAATCTTCCAGTTAGTGGACTGGTTTATTGTTGTAGTATGCTGCTTACCAGTTATGCCGAAGAGAAGAATATGGAGGATTGATCCTATCCACTGCTAATCGTGCAGTTTTCTTCCAATGATAGGGCTTTCGGGCAGTGGAAGTGGTCTTCCACTTGAGTTCCCTTGTCAGTTGGAGTTCTAACAGTAGGAGCGCCAAGGTAAGCCCTTGCAGCCATTGAGATATATCTAGTGGAAATTCCAGTTTCCAGCTATCCGGTTCAAGTCTTTCGTTCTGCCAGCAAGCTGGTGCTTGCAGCCTGTGGGTTAGACTGCCCTAAAACGAGTAGGAGTTTACTAACATGCAGTTGTAAAGTTTGAAAGCAGAGCAGGAGTCTTCATTTCAAATGGGCTTTGATAGATCTTTGAAATTGGAAAAAGATACTCAGTCCACTCTCTTTTCGATCCAGTTACAGTTGGAGTAGTAAGCTCATCTAGTTCCCTCTCTTTCTCTCTTTCCTACAGTTTGAGTTTTAGTTGTCTTTCCTGTCGATCTCGGTGAGCCAGTCTTAGTAGTTGCCCTAATAGGAGGAGGGCCATATAATAGTTGCTAGTCTTACTTCCATGGAGTGGTAGAGAGTGAATTTAGGAGAAATTTGACATCCTGTCTTATCTTATATCGATTTTGCTCTTTTTGTCTTTTTGTGCCATCTTTAGGCGATCGAAGACTTTATCTAAGAGGTGGATTTCCCTCGATAGTCGGGCATATTATATATGATGGATACGAGTGGGCCAGGCGAGTGAATAGGTATCAGGCCAGGTTACTTTTTTGAGAGTCCTAAGGAGGCTACCTATACGATCATTGAAAGGCTTAAGAGAGGTCAGGAAGGACAAATCAAAGATAAGGGTGGTTCGTAGATCAGTATGAGTATGAACTTCAGCGTGAAGTGGTCGGGTTCACTCCTTCTAGAGGAAGGGATTCATGTACTGATTGTTTGCCTTAGCTTCTATATCCCTCACTTGATAGATCGTCATTTGTTAGAATGAATTCCTTATTGCTCTAAACGAGCTACATGACTCAGGTAGCTTGTCTCCAGAACCTCCACTTCCCACATCGAGCTTAGAAACCCGGTCTTTTTCATTAACAAAGAAAGATTTTAGCAATCCTCATCAAGAAAGGGGTCCCATCGCACATCCGATTCATGAACAGAGGATTCATAAACAGACAGGCTTGACATTCCTTATAAAGCGGAAAAGAGAGGATTTGCAAGATCAAGAAAAGTCGAATAGCGAATAGAATGACCTAAGAGCAAAAGTCTTGGAAGAGTGAGCGTAGGGAAGGATATTTCTTTGAATAAAGAAGTCGATTTCAAACTCACTTCACTCCTCTCGTTTATACTGTTTTTCAAGGTCAGATTGGAATCTTCACTCCCTTTCTGAAGGAATTCGACGAAGAAGTCGTCTATCTTATAGAGCTTTTTCCTCTCCTCTCTTTAAACTGAGAAAGAAGAAAGAAGTCCCTCGACTTTTATTTCAATAAGTGTCTGTAGACACAAAGTAGTGTGATGTATTGCTTTCTTTGTTATGTTGAATGAAGTTCTATGTCTTTTGTTCACTTAATTAAGTAAAGTTGTGTCTTTGTTTGGTTTGGTTTGTTGTGTTTGAATGTATGGTATGGGCCAAAACCTAGTCTAAAGTGTTCACTACTTATGTGAATTGTGAATATAAATAATAAAGACTTTTTCGTAAAAATGTGCATGTGAAAGTTGAAAGAAAGTGTATTGTAGATGTGCTTATTAAGCCTTTCCAGCTCTTAAGCTTCTCCTTCTTCCTTGAGTCAACCCTAATCTTGCTAGTTCAGTTCGTATGTTTTACGTGAACGCGTTGAAGTTGAACTAGTGTGCATGGACCTTATCCACACGTTTTTCGGCCTAGACGCTAATAAGACGAAAACCCAGGACTCAAGTATTTTCGATCTCTGTTTTTGCGCGAAAGTATCATAAAATCCTGAATGGAATCCAGCCTTACCCAGCCGGAAACAAATGAAAGAGGGGAGGCCGAGAACGTACATTCATAATTGATTCATATTCTATCCTCGGACGGGAAGTCTCAAAGCTCTTTTGTCAGCTTAGCGTCTTGATGGTCTATTCAATCAGTTGATTATGTCAAAACAGGGAACAGAAAACTTGCTTTTGTTCCAGTTTCTGATTCAAGAATGTTCCTATCATTTCTGAACGTTAACGTTTAGGTGAGCCACACCTCCAGAATATCTAGAACCGGTTGGGATTGGTTCACTAAATATCCGGAGAAAGGCAAAAATCATCTATTTTTTTTTCATGATATTCCTTGCTTTACTACCAGGTAGTCGAAAATCAATTCATCCGAAATTCCACTGTCCTTTCAAGAATGGCATGAAGCTTTGGTTTGGTTGTGCCTGCTACCTAGCCGTACTTTATCCACGATGTTTTCTCGAGCTAGGTTACATGAAAATAGAACTTGACTTGACACACAAATTCAATTCATGAATTGATCGATATGTTTATGGGCATCTCACTTAGTGGACATAGAATCTTTTAGCATAGACATGGTCTAGTTTCATTTCAAAATCCCTCGGCTAAAGTCTCTTACGAGAAAATTAGCTGACTTGCTTAGGTGATGGTTTATTCTTAGCCAAATGAAAAGAAGCAAGGATCCTTTGTTTTGGAGGTTCTTTCTTGAGCCAGAGTGCGCTGTGCCTAGTTCTCACTCCATTTATTCCGTTCGTTGAGTGAGAAATGGGAAATTTATGGAAAGTTACAATCCCTACCACGGAATAGTGCACCTACACGCCTTTATCAACGTTGTTTTTTGATCGGAAGGCCGAGAGCTAACTATCGAGATTTTGGACTATCTGGACACATACTCCGTGAAATGGTTCATGCATGTTTGTTACCAGGAGCAACAAGATCAAGTTGGTAAGGATTAATGCTTCATTTCTATTTCTATGGTCGATGATCATAGAAGCCCCTTTACTATTCTGTATAAATGGGCTATTCTATTTGTACAGATAGGGTGGAGGGGCGCATTATATCCTTGTTTATCTATTAGTTTTCAGTTCTTATCTTCGGCGCGGGGTAGAGCAGTTTGGTAGCTCGCAAGGCTCATAACCTTAAGGTCACGGGTTCAAATACTGTCTCCGCAACATCTTGTTTTTCCAAACTATAGCCGGGTTGACTCTGGTAACTAGTAATTAATTCCCGTCTTTCGCTTTTTGGGGGTGGAAGGCAAAAGAAAACGTAGGGTCAAAACTCGCACCTGTGTCCAAAGTTTGACTCTTGAGTCAGAATGATAAGGCATTTCGCAAGCTTGAATCCCTAGAAAGCAGAACTGCAGTTCGTAAGTTTGCTCTTACTTCTTTATTCAATTCTTTTCCCACTTTATTGCCTTTTATTCGTCTTTTATTCTTTCTAATGTAATATCATAAGCATCCAATGCAGCTTCTTCTGCGAACTTTTCTGCTGCAGCAGATTCATTCTGATCCTTTAGATCCGCTCTCTCTTTCTCTGGCTCCCTTACTTGAAAGCTTTTAGTCAATCTACTCAGTCAAAGAGTTTTTTCAACTCCGATCCTTTCTGCCCTAGTTTCTCTCTAAGCCAAGGCCTTTAGTCGATCTGGTTCTTAGTATCCTTCCTCTTTAGTCTAGCTGACAACTTTTCCCCTTGACTCGCCTGCTTTGGGAAGTCAATATTCTATAGTTGGAATCTATCTTCAACTTGCTGTGACAAAGACATATCTGCTAGAAGAAGTGCGGTCATAAAGTCTTTCTTTCCCCAAGGGCAGAAGGAGTTCGGAATGACTATCTCTCTCGTCCAGTCCACGAAAATGCCCCTTCCTTGTTGTTGTGGCTAAAAGCCTTGGTGATCTATCTTCCTTCTCTTAGGCCCCTAGACCATGATGTATTAGATCCCCATGAATGAGGAAAGGTAGTTTCAACTAAGGTCTTAAAGTCCAGCCCGGTGATGAATCTTCTTCCACTCTCCAACCTCTAAGGAGTCGTAGAGCAATGTCTTTATTGGCAGTTGCGCAACCTTCGATTGAAGCTACTTCTGCGGATTGCGACAGCACCTGGCCTTGGATCAAGGCTCTCACTCGCTCAAGACGTCGATGCACCACCGGGTTGACCCTTTTCTTACCAGCATGGGGAGTTGCGATGGATGCCAAGATGAAGACTCCTCAGCACGAATTAGGGGGTACAAGAGATAGTTGGATTGTAAGACTTTCTCTCACATCCCACTCCCTTCCATGAGATAGTCAATTTTAGCATCTTTGAAGAATCATATTGAGAAAAAGAAAGAAGCCTGGGGATAAAGTGATGAGCCCGAGATGTTATAAAGCTTTGGGTTTGACTTTTTCATCTGCTTTGTATGAGTCGACGTATGGAATGCGCCAAGACATGACTTTATATGCCATGACACTGAGAGAAAGACACAGGAGAATTCCTCTTTTAGGAAGACCTAGTAGCTCAGGATCTCTGACGTTTCATGTCTGTGCCTTTGATCACATACTTTGTTCGCTCGAAGGCTCATGCTCGATCCTCTTTCATTGGATATAGGGATTTCGTTCGCTCACGGCTCGTTCGCAATGGAACTGGGAAAAGAGAAAGAAATGGAGTGAAGAGCTTCGTTGACTGATTTCAGAACCTCGCCTTTCTACAATGCTATTCGGATTTGCGATAAGGGTTGCACTCTATATGCTTTTGGATTTAGCTGTTGAATAAAAAGTCTAAATGAGAAAGATAGGCTTGAAAGAAAAGCGCTTGGGTGAAGTTCAAAGAAGAATGGCTGTCTCTAGCTACTCTCAGTTTCATTTGCTTTGTAGTTGATCCCGTCTTCCATACCGGATTCATAGGCTTGGATAAGGCTTTCACTGCCTTCGCTAAAAGGAGTTCCGTCGGTTCAGTTTGCTTAGAGGCAGAAGGCCTAGAAGAGGCCTAGAAGTCATAAGGAATAGGCACTGTACCGGCCTCTAAGGTTTGGCTTTTCTTTTATTGACTTTCTTGAGTCAATGTCGCATTTTGCGTGCTTGGTTAGATCTCCTAACCTAATGTAATGAACGAGAAGGTGCAAAATTCAGTCTTAGCTAAGCGGGTAAGAGAAAAAATTTTCTTTCCCTCTTATTCTACAATATTATTGTTTATTCTGTTAGGTTATTACTTTTCATTTTATATAGCTGTAAAAGCTTCCTTTGAATGACTCCCGCATTTGGAACAAATAAGTTTGATACAGATAACAAAGAATAGAAATTGGAGAGCAGGTGCCTTTCCCTAGTGGAAGCCCTCCCAGCCCAAAGGAAAATGCCCAGATTATTTGGAAAAAAAAAGATGCGTCAGTCACGCATCCTAATTGGTGAGCTTATGCCAGCCATAGTTCCTTCCCTACTCTTAGTTTGCTTTAAAGGCACCATTTTCGCGAGTAAAAAGAACATGTGGTTAACTGAATGGATCACAGGTTGCTGCTCCACAGTCTGAGTTCCTTGGTTCGCCCTTCCAAGCTTGGCTCCAGTCTCTACGAGCTCAGCAACAGCTTCTTGGGATGGGCCACCAGCTTTAGGCTGTTCCTGATGCTGGACTTCAGCAATGGTAGCCACTGCTTCTTCAGTCTGAGAATCCGTCTCTTTGTCGCTTGCGGCCTGGGCGGCTCGGTTCGGCCGAGCCTGTGGGTGTGGTGTTTTGTCCGTAGTTGGATCGACAAATCGATTGGCGATTTGCCTTGCTTGGCTTACTTGCTTGATTGAAAGAGTTTTCCCGTTGGACAGCTACTATGAATAAATGGATTGCCTCTATTGAACCTAGCCTTACTAAATATCCTAAGAAAAAAAGCCAGTTGTTGCAAGAGTGCTTGAGAATGAGTTCCCGCTCTTCTTGTTACAGTAAGTGTTGCAATTGAATCAGCTCTTGATGCAATAGAATAAGAGTTCTTGGTGTAAGCGTAACCGCAGTTGACTAAATATCCACCGTGGTTGAATCACAAGGAAGAAAGAGGGTAGCGTAGGGTAGAGTAGATTCGACGGTATGCCACAAGGTTATCCGAGTTCACAGGTGTCCTTGCTTTCCCTTAATAGTCCGAGGGGAACAGAACTCCTTTGAGATAGGAAAAATAAAGAGTGAGGTAGTGGACAACTAAGAAAGATTATCTTTTCAAGGATAAAAGTGCTATAAAGGAAAGTAGGTAGAAGAAGGAGACAAGAACTATCTTGCTATACCTGAATCAGTTTGACTCAGTGCTTGCACTTGGATCTTTCTCCCCAGCTTCTTTCTACGATTCTAGTCAAGCCCTGCTAGTATACCTCGAGAGCCTGAGCTACTATTTTCTTATCCTTACCCATATATCACAGTTAGGACCCTCAAAACCATTGCCTTTCAAGTAGAGCGTCTTTTCAAGTCAGTGTTGTCCCGCCTGCTCGTTAGCAAGTGCCTCGGGCCCTGCCTCTCTTTTCCAACAATCTCAGCCGAGTGCTTCGTTCCTCTCCTTTTAGGCGAGCTACTTCATTCCAGCCTTTCTCTTTCTATTTTGAAACACTTTCGGCTTGAACTCTATTCGTTTGAGCTCGCAACCCTTCTCGACCTGTCTTTTCAGAATCATTCCCTTTCTCTTTTGAAACAATCTTAGTTCAAGCACTGGTCGACAGACTGATCTCCAACTAGATTTCCAGAATGTACTTCGTCACAGGAAAGCGCAAGTTCGAGCCCAGCTTGTGAAAATGCCTTTGCTATTAAAGGAGAATGAGCTTTCTCTATCTCCGCAACTCTAATTGTAACATGATCTGGGGAAGCTGTTCAGTAAGGAAAGATCGTATCTGCGTAGAGCAGCTAGGGCTAGAGCAACAATCTTATTACTTTCGGCTGACTGAAAGGGAGAATAAGACTCTTTATTTGCCTTAGTTTGCGAAAGACCCCCGAAAATACAAAGAAGAGTAAGAATACAGTTTCTAACAAGTATAAATCTCCAGATTCAGCGAATGGAGCAAGAGCAAGTTTCTCAACTGGAAGTCATGTCCCCGGCTAGTGGAGAAATGGAACTATCCTTGCGACTTCTTCCCTAGATTCATTCCTTCCTTAAGGGAAGTTCTCATTCGAGGATTTGAGAGGATTCTCATCCGACTCTTAATCAGCGAAAGAAGGAGTACAAGAGGTCTCACCCGGCGGACCAGTAAACACTTTACCTACGCGACAGTCAAATGAGCATTATACTGAGTCATTGGAAATCGAAGTAAGGGAATTAGAGACTTCCCCAATCGGAGAGAAGAGGAGTGACCTAACCACTTAGGAAGAATCGAAACCATAGAAAACGTTCCAGCTTCGCCGTCCTTACCTTCAATCCAATCTGATTCTGATCCCGCGGAAAGTCTTTCAAGTTCGGATACGATCACCCAATATAACCCTCCTTAACTGCCCTAGCTTCTTGATCATCGGGCATGGTGGCATATCCTTCTTGATTGGGCATCTTTCAGAGAGGAAACTGCATATGAATCAGGGACACTCTAACCCCTGAACTTCCCTCCTAGAGGCGGGTGCTTTACTTCTTGCTCTTTGTCCATTCGGAGAATAAGGTCTGAAAGGACAACTCTTAATAAGATTAGATGCTCGACCCAAACTATTAAATATCTCCTGATTCTCTTAAGGCCACAAATCATGAAAAGTCGGGCAAGAGCGTTATCAAAGACTGTTTCCCTGGAAGAAGAGCTGGGCAAAGACTAAGGGAATATCTTTTCATCGCTATAAGGCAGATGAAGTTCGACATCAATAAAGAGAAAGACTTTCTTCTAAAATGCGTCATCCTATCTTTCATGCTTCTGGTTCCGTGGAAGGTGAAAGGGCCAGGGACAGAACTCCGGGCACATAACTCCTGGTTCCGTGGAGCACAGATGAACATTTCTGTCACTATTGAATTCCAACGTCAGAGCTCCTTTCCAACCAGTCAAGTGGCTTTCCGCTCCTTCTACTCTAAACTACTGTGTGCCTATTTGGAGCTTTTCACAGTCAAAGGGGTGGCAAGATCGGCATGCCTTCTAGTTGTAGTTGACTTTAAGCGCACCTGAACTGCCCATAGTCATCTATTTATGGGCTTGCACTCAATAGTCAATCAATTCGTTTTTCCGTTTTCTATCGCACGCTTCAACTATTTGTTTATATAGTGTGTGAAGTCTAACTAATGGAAAGTTCCTATGAATTAGTTCCAAGAAAGCGGCCGTTCACGTCAGGAATAGAGGTCGTTAAGGATGTACTTGATTTTCCTTTTTTCCGTCGAGATTGGG